>VDFB02018296.1:35243965-35298775 GCA_007258455.2 Sequoia sempervirens | reverse complement strand
TATATAAAATATAGTATGAATTACTTCTCTTCAGTAAAAATCTAGTAAGTTTGCTTCTTTCATCATTGTCCTTGCAGCTTCTTGAATAGTCCTATTCTTTCTTTTAACCACTCCATTCTATTGAGTAGTCCTAGGGGTAGAAAAGTATCTCTTTATGCCATGATTCTCACAAAAAATGTTAAAATCATTGGAGGTGAACTCTCCACCTTTTTCAAATCTCAAACATTTAATTTTTATATCTATTTCATTCTCAACCATAACTTTAAATTCTTGAAACTTATCCAAGGCTTCAAAATTTTCTTTGAGAAAAGTAACCCATATCATTCTAGAGTAATCATTAATTAACAACATGAAATACATGTTACCTTGAAGACTTATTACTCTTGTAGGACCACAAAGATCTATATACACTAATTCAAATAGTCAAGTAGTAGATTGTTCTTTGACTTTGAAACTTCTTCTTGCTTGCTTTCCAACTTGACATTCCTTATAAATAGCATTGATAGGCTTTGTAACCCTTGGAATATCTCTCATAGCTTGAACTGAAATTATTCTTACTAGGTTATCAAAATTAATGTGACACATCCTCCTGTGACATATCCAACTTTCATTGATCTATCATAAAGAAATTACCATCAACACCTTTAAGCTAATAAATATTCCCATATTTCCTTCTTCCCGCAACAACTATAGTTCTAGAGCCTTTTCTAATCTCACATCTATCATCCTGAAACATAAGATTGTATCCTTTGCTACACATTTTTCCAGCACTCAAGAGGTTATGTCTTAAACCCTTACTCTTGTCACTGGTCATATTGTTAGAGCATCCACTATCAATGATCTAGTAATTCTTCTCTTGTCTAGCATGGAAGGAAAATACCAAAGTACCTTCAGTCTTATCCTTTTTCTTAGGAGGACTTTCCTACACACATATTTTAGAATAAGTAGAATTAGTTTCACCCTTTAAAGCCACAAAAAAATAATTCACCATTATCATCATCTCCATAATAAAATTCATCATTAGAAATACTTTCATTCTCTGACATAATAACTTTTGTTAATCATCTTACCTTTGTTTTCCTTAGGTTTTTTATTCAAATCTTTTTTTGGACATCTTGAAGCATTTATATGACCTATCTTTCCAAAACTAAAACATTTGAAAGGAAACTTACCACTATAATTACCATTACCCTTCTTCATTCGCCTTAAAAATTTAGCTTCCACATCATCAAGATCCTCTTAATCTTCTTCCTTAATCTCCTATAATTTACTAGCCTTAAAAGGAGTCTCAACTTTTGCACCAATATTTATACCAAATTCTCTCATCTCAAAAGCAGATAAGGATCCATACAACTAATATTTCTAGTATATTGATCTAAATTTGCAAATTCCTCAATAGAAAAAACTTTGACTATAATATTTAGGAAGAGGTCTAAGAAATTTCTTTACCACTTGTGGTTCTTTGAATTCTCCACCAAGACCTTCGATGGCACTGACAAATTCATCTACCTTCAACATGTAGCTTGTAACATTTTCATCTTTAGACATCCACAAGTTCTCAAACATGATCTTCAAATTCTACATCTTAACTTCTTTGACCTTATCATCTCCTTCATAAGTGCTTTCTAGCTTTACCCAAATTTCTCTAGCAGTCTTTAGACTCATCACTTTCACTAATTTAAAATTAGTAAGACTACTCAAGAGAGCATACCTTGATTTACCATAATTTATTTCATAGTCCTTGACCTCATATTAGTACTTAGGCCATTTTTAGGCATAGTTTATCCATCTTTAACTAACTTCCAAAAATCAAATCCCAAATAAACAAGAAAACCTTACATCCTTGTCATTCAGAATGCATAGTTTGTTCCATCAAATATAGGAATCTCTTTCTTGTATGTTGTCCTAGATCAACCTCAAGAGGTTAAGCTTTCTTCCAAGGAACCTTGCTCTGATGTACCAATTGTTGAATGCTCAAGAAAACTAAGAGGGGGGTGAATTAGTTGTACCTTAAAAGTTCAAAATCCTCATAAACATTCAAACCCATATATGCTCAATTAACCCTTAATATTTTATGATGATTTAGCATGAAAATAAAGTAACAGAAAATGAAACAAATCAACACCATATACAAGAGAACACCAATTTTATATCAAAAACCCAAGATGGGAAAAACCACAGTGAGGATTAGCTCACAATATTTAAAGTAATATCAAAACTGGTTACAAAGGCCTCATTGTCAGAGGGCACATTGCCTAGAAGAAAGAATGGCTCACTGCCATAATATAAAAGAAGACAGAGAAGAATGTTACATTGAGAAATCCATCTCAATACAATAGAGAATTCCACCACAATATGACCAACACCTTCCTAGCTTGACTAAAGAATTGTAGAAATTTTTTGCTTGATACATCCAAAAATCTAACACATGCAATCTCTCACTGCACTTCTTAAATTCACACTCTAAAACTCTATTTTTTTTATTATTTGCATCAAACTTGTCTATCTTTTCATCCCTCAACAATTCAACTCTTATTTATACCATCTTCAACCTTGAAAACATTCTCCAAGGTCAATTATGCACCTCAAACATGTAAATGCAAATTAGGTCAGCACCAAAACATTCTTATGGTAGAAAGGAATGAAATTTGACCACAACACACCTTATCTAAAACCTAATACATTCATACATGCCACACCATGCTTCCAAAAACAATGAAGTACCTTCACATTTAGTGTAAACATCTAGGTCAACTATTACCCATGTAAACACCATTACAACTTTAAGTACGCACTTCTTTTAATCCAATAAAAACTCATGGAAATAAATGTCACTTAAAAAAAATCTGGAATATTCCATAAACACCCTGAAATCAAACAAACTCCTTCATAAACAACTTTCACCTAAAGAATGAACACACCTAGTACACTCAAAAAACTCTGCCATACACTATAACTCAGGAAACTAACTTCCTTAGCTCTAAACTGTGAAAAAAATCAACTGAAGAAAGATACAAACACTATCAACATGCCTTTAGATCTTCAAGAAATGAAACCAAACTACAAAGAAATGTGGAGCACAAACATTTCCCCCAGACACCTCTGCAATACATAGTTCACACACTGGTGAACACAACTTCCTCTGCACAATGATCAAGCACACCAAATTTTGGATATAATTCCTTTGAACACCTTTGATCAAAATATCTAAAACATATAAGTAGATCTTCAATCTAGAAGAAATGTCATTCAACAACACCATAATACTACTCTACAACCCAGAACAACACTGCAACACATTGTTTCCTCTTTTATCAATTTTTCTCAAAAGAAATTGGAAACCAAGTACCAAAGACACATCATCATCTTCTTCATCACTTCCTCATCACAACTTAACAAATTGCAACATAGCAACTTAAGCATAGATCCATAGATAGAAGCTTATCAAAGCAACACTAGAGGTTGACACCAATAGTTTCCTAATGACAACATAATGTAACTAATAAAATCATCATCAATACAACAACACCAAATCAATACCAACAACTACTCATACATTTACACCAAACTCTTTCTCATACAGTTGACACCAATGACAATGAAAGATTGTTGACATAATGAAAACACCAATTGCTCATACTTGCAACATCACCTAGTTTGGATGACCTAACTCCTAAGCTCTTTCAAAACTACTGGCACTTTATGGCCTTAGACATTTGGAAGTTGGTGGAGGAATTTCAAAAAAGAAAAAAATTGTAAGATATTTCAAAAATATAGTTATTTCCTTGATACTAAAAATGATGGAGTGTAGATCATTTTTTGATTATCGACCAATATCTTTAAGCAATACCATATACAAGATATTGACTAAAGGTCTAGCGAATAGACTTTAATCTATTATGAGACGGTTAATCTCCAAAGAATAGAATGTATTTACACCTGGAAGGGAGATTATATAAAATATAATCACAACTTTATAAACTCTGCACACAATAATATTTGAGTGAAAAAAAGGAATGTTAATTAAGCTAGATTTCAGTAAAGTGTATGATCATATTCGTTGGAATTTTTCACTTGTGGTTATGAGAAAATTTGGGTTTTCAAACAATTGGTTGGATATGATGCAAATGTGTATATCTACCCTTTGGTATTCAATATTGATCAATGGTTCATTATCTAGATTCTTTGGAGTGAAAAATGGTCTAAGAAAAGGCGATTCCTTGTCTCCTTTCTTTTTGTTACAATGGCTTAAGCAATGGGGTTCCATTTCAAAATTTTACAAGAGGTTGGACTATGGAAAGGAATAACAATCTCAAAAGAGATGGAACCAATAACATATACTCAATTTGTAGAAGACACCATGTTGTTTGGGGAAGATACATTGAAGTATGCAGAGGTAATAAAGGAAGCACTAAACTTTTATGCAAACTCCTCTTGTTAGATCTTAAATAGGGAGAAGTTTGAGATTTATTTCTTCAACACAATGAGTGGTATCTAGAGAAATATTATGAAAGTGCTTGGCTTCGCAATCATAGAGTTATCATTGAAACTCCTAGGTGCTCCACTTTTTTAGGGAATTTATATAATGGTGCATTGGTAAGAGACAATTAATAATTGTAGGAACAAAGCGGGTGCATGGATAAATAAAATGGCTTACACTAGCTGGTCATATTCGCATGATCAAAATGGTTTTTGCAGTGGTACCTATATATGTTATGTCATGCTTCAGATTGATGAATAATGCACTACCAAAAATATAAAGCTTCATAAATAAGTTCCTATGGGAAGGGGAAAAGGAGTATAGAATAATTTCATTCATTTTCTATGAAATGACATGCCAAGCAAAATGATCATTTGGGCCTAGCTACATAGGATGAAGCTATAGAATAAGGCACTAGGTACCAAGCTATGCTAGAAAATCTACCTGGAGCCCAATAGACAACGGTGCAAAAATAATTTAGAGGAAGTATTTGGATAATGATGACCCAAATCAGATCCTTATTATAGAAAATACTAATGGGGGATCATCAATTTGGAAATTTATTTTGGATAGTTGATCATTCATAATAGATTATTTAACTTAGAAAAATGGAGATGGCAGAAGTGTAGATTTCTGGAGGGAGACATGGAATGGGCACCTACCCATCATTGAGTCATTCAATGACCATGATCAGTTGGAGCAAACAATTCTCACTCAAGGGTGGTTTGTAGAAGTCTATGTTTGTGCAGTGAGTTGGAAGTGCAGTGTCTCGAATATATGGAAGTGTAGAGAAGGGGGATTCACTACTCATGAGTCTCTTTATTCTCAATAGATTCCCAAGTGGAAAACTACCCTAAACTACCTCAAGGAACAATGTGAAAGTTTTAGAATTAGAAAGAGTACGTCACCAAGATTTTCTAGAAAAACTAATGGGCTCTTATCCAAATGATGCCAACATAGAATGAGGATGACAATGCGGCATGGTGGAGTCCTAGAGGCATGCTGGCATCTTGTATGGACCAGGGAACAAGAATATCATAGAAAATAGCAAAGCAACTACTAATGATTGGATTGCTGAGAACTTCTAGAGTATAAGAAAATAACAGAATGTGATAGAATTGAAATGAAACAAAGTATAAATGATAAAGATAAAGAGAAGGAAGAAAGAAGACACTCATAAAAATCCAATTAGTGAAGCCTCCAACAAATCAATGTCTTCAATACCTACATACATAACATTTGGAGAAAATGTTGGAGCTATATAGGGGTTTTCCTCAGTCAAACCCCTGTTTTGGTGTTCCCAAATCAATGGACAACTAGATAGATAGAGAGAGTGAGAAAAGTAAGAAAATATGGTGTGATCAAAGCAATCCTTTCTCAAGGAGGAGAAATCGTATCACAAAGTAAAGATGCAATAAATAGGGCATGTAAAAAATACCAAGATGCTCATGAGTACATGGTAAAAGAGATGTCAGCTGCAAAGCTTAAGGAGCCCAAAAAGGGAACTAGCTATGAGAGCTAAGAGAGCTGCAAAGAGAATTGTAAGAACTTGAGATTGTTGTAGTAAGTTGTATGGAGTTGTGCAAGCAAGAGGAATATAGGATAATTTCCAAGATAGAAGCCCAAAAGGAGAAGAAGAAAAAATGAGTTGAAAAGACATATTTTAAAGAGGGAAAAGAAGCTTCTTGAGTCATTTAAAGGTGTCCCAAGTTGTTACCACTGAAAAAACTTGTTGACAAGTAGCAAAAATTCTCAAAATCAATCATTTGAACATTAAAATATCACAGGGTGCTAGCATGGCATGCAGACACCCAAGCGACACGCTAGTGTCCAAACACATCACACTACAAAATGAAAATCATGGGAAAAGCACAAGATTTAACACAAAGCTAATGTGCAAGGGTAGCTACTCAAAAGGGGTCCTTGAGCATCCTTAGAGGGAAAAAGGCTGATGTTGGGGCTAAAATGAGCCTACACAAGTTCTAAGGGAGTGGAAACTAAAGAAAATGCAAGAATGTATGTGAAATTTCAAGGGGTGCAATTTTACAACATTACATTTTTCCCCCACTTTAGTGGGCATAGGAACTACAATAATATGCATGCTAAAGGAAATATACTAAACATAAATAACATCACAATACCAAAAGGATACTATAGATGAAGTAGATAACCCTTCAAACCAAAGAAGCATGCCCCCAAGATGAAGACTTGCAAAGCAAACACATTAGACAAGAAAACATTGCATAAGACAACAAATGCTAGAACATAAAAAAGCCACCACAACTCAAGGTTAGGACATAAAAAAACATACACACAAGCACAGAACAAACTAAAGGATTTGAGCCAGCAAAGTGAAAGAGACCTTGATGTAAAAGGTTGTCTCAATACTATGCATTGTCCCCAAATTAAAAATAGTAAAACATAAAAGAATTCTTAAATAGAGAGAAGAATGTAAGTATTGACCACTTCAAGATAAGAGTGCACCCAAAAATTAGGGAAGCAACCAATATCAAAGAGAGAAAGAGCATATAATCAAGATGAAGAGGAAAATCTTTGATCCGATATACACAATTGAGAAGAAAGAAAATTTAAGAGAAAGATGGAGAAGCTAGAAAGGAATGAAAATTGGACAAGAGAGATGACTCCACAGGTCCTCAGACCTAAGGAGAGTTAAAAAAATGTATTGAAAATCTATAGACCTATGGAAGGTGAACAAAAGGCTCTATGGAAGTTGAGAAAACTACACTAGATGTTCGTAGACTAGCGGTGAAAAAATCCCACAAGATGAAAGCACTTTACAGGTCCTTGGACCTGTAAAGAGGTGGCCCCGGGTACTCTCTCCTGAAGGAAGCCAAATGTAGGGGACTCCATAGAGTTTGATTGAGAAGCGGCTTCACAGGTGTAACTACAAAATAACATGTTAATCTATAGACTAAACATGTTAAGCAAGCTTGATACAAAGGAGATCTACAAGTTCTTGGTCTTGGAAAGCAAGAATAATCAGAGAAGATTATGGCTATTGCAAGTTGTGTTGCAAGAGAATCATAGAAAAGATAGGTCTAGTCAGGTTTCCCCCAAGCTAGACACCAAGATATAAGACAAGTCTAGTTAGGCTACTCCCAAGCTAGATGCTAATGAATTCATTCAAGAGAAAATGGAGCCACTGAAGGGATGCTTTAATTGAAAGACAGAGAGAAGAGATGGGGTCATTTAAGGCAGACAGATCTCTAGAACAAGTTATCACTACCCTCAACATACAGGGGAGGAGAACCATGCAAGATACTTAGAACATACAAGATAGAGGTAGACCTCGATATCAATTGTCATTTGAAGAAGAGGCGGGTGCATCAAAAAATAAATGAGTGATGGTACCTAAATCAAGAATTTGTTGTATCTTATCCTTTAAGGCCTTACATTCACCAATGGAATGGTCAGGCACTCGATGGTATACATGGAAATAATTTTTTTCTTTATCATGAAATTTCTTACATGTAGGAGGAGGAAGAGTAATTAAGCAGGATTTTAGAAGCCTCAAAAAAATACACTCTTACTCAGATAAAGAATGAGGAGTGGGAAGCAAGCCTTTCTCTTGTGAAGAAGAGTTTGACTTCTCACAAGAAGAAGGCATGAAGACAGTAGATAATGCAAGATGAATTGATCCAACAAAACAAGGCTAAGTGGAAGTCATATTATCATTCAACCATGGTTTCCATTTATATTTTTCATTCAAGCAACCAAGCCCCACATTACGCTTACGAGGTGCATGTTCTATAGGGACCTAAATGCCTTGTTTATTATGCCAACATCCTTTACGCCCATTTTCATATTTAAAGAGAAGTTTAATGTTGGGGCCATAATGTGTTTGCAAATCTTAAGGAGGAGGATCTTCATAGAGAGCATTATTCCAACAATGGGGATTATAATTGTCTATGGGATCACCATCAACCTTCTTGATAGGAGTATTGTTATTAGCCTCTTTAATAGAGATGTGATCATCTTCCTCATAAGGAGGATCGACATTAAGGAAATTACAACTATTGTATACATTATCCCATGATATAGAAGAATAATCATCTTTTTATAGTGGGTGTGGATGATGTTACTAGAAGGTTTAAGTGGATCAGGTCAGCTTTATATTTACCAATGAAGGAATTTGTAAAGTCTAGGGAACCCCAATCACCACCAAGGCATGCATTGTCTTGAGAAGGAGTGGGATTAGAATTTCTTGCTTCAAAAGGATATTCTTTAGGGACATCTATCTCAATATTATCCTTTGTAGTAGGTATGGCTATAGTAAACATCGACACATTGGAGGACACTGAAGGAATAAGACTAGGAACAATAGAAACCTAACCAACAACTACCATCTCACATAAGTGCATAGCATTAGGGTTAGCCTTGACTATGACTACTCAATTATTACAAATGAGTTTAATATATTTATGCAAGGTACATAGGGCTGCACCCATGTCGTGAATCTTTGATCTACCAAGAGGAAGTTTATATGGTAATGGGTCCCAACTTCAAAGGAAAGACTATCATTCCTAGGGCTTGTTGACTGACATTATCCAACCCACAAATGTTAATAGAATAAGCATTAAGAGAAGATGAATCAATATTAATCTTAGGCAATAGATCAATGCTACATACATTGAGCGCGAAACCAACATCAATGAGAGTATGTCTAATGCCGATATTATTAATATTAACTATAATCATTAAATGATCTACTTGTTTCTGCACATCCAAGGGTGGAATTTCTTGTAGATACAACATGATATTTGATGAATCCACATGAATATGAGCCATCAACATAGTAACATCCATTGGCCTAGTAGAGGTAGGAAAGAGGATCTGAACTGCAGGGATTCCTAAAGCATACCTTGATAAACAAGAGCAGATTGAAGTAAGTCCCACAATGAGATCTTAATTGGAGTAACTCGATGTTACTTGAAAAGATCATAATCAATAGGTGCTTTAGTCATAGGTTTAGGTGCTTGATGAAGGCTTGGTTGTTTATTAATTCTATCTTATAAGCATGGGCTACTGCTCTATAAGAGGGAGCCATCGAAAGGTCAAGAAAATCACTATCAAATGAAACACCATTAATAGAACAAACCCTTTTAGGAGGACTAGATGGAGTAGGATAAATGACAGTCTCTTAGTCTTGTGAGGGGAAACAAATACATAGATTACATTTACAGAATCATCACAACTAGTGGAATAATTATTCAAAGAAATATTCGCAACATTGATCCAAGGAGGATCAAATATGGAAGGAGATTCATCATTCGCTAATGCATCATCTCTAGAGAAGAGTGCATTGGAATGAAGAGAAGGTAGAGTAAGATTAAGAAAGGTATGAATGATTTCATCTTCTTGCAACAAGATATCCTTCAAAGAAAGAGGAATCTCATGAGAAGGATCAAAAATACAAAGTGACATGGGAAAAGCCAACTCACTATCATATGCATGAAATGGAACAACATTAACATTTTGAATATAAGTAGATACTAAACTCATAAAAGAAGGTGTTAAATTCATTTTGAAAATAGTAAGCTAAATATAATAAAAAATTAATAAACAAGTTAGCTAATCTAGAGTAGTCTGTGTGATAGAACTAAGAAAAACCAAAAATCCAAATTTTTGGATTTTTTCAGTGTTTTCTAGATTCTAGTAATTTGCATTTTTGGAGGTCTTCAGAGTAGAATTTTGGGTCAAAACTTGTCTCAATCCCCAAAATTTGGTTACCAAAGGAATGATATTTTAGGGACTAAATCAGTCCTCTTGGAGACCTTTCCAACGATGTAAATAGTTCTGAATTTTGAGCACCAAGTCAAAAGTTATGGCTCCACCAAGTTGGGGTAAATAAGTTCCTAGTTTTATGAAAAATACTATGGTTCATGCTAGGTTCACCAAAATGTAGAGAAGGGAGATTCACTACTCATGGGTCTCTTTATTCTCAAGATATTCCCAAGGGGAAAAATGCCCTAAACTACATCAAGGAACAACACAAGAGTTTCAAAATCAGAAAGAGTAGGTCATCGATATTTTCTATACAAACTAACAGGATCTCAACCAAAGGATGCCAACGCGAAATAAGGATGAAAATGTGGTGTGTTGGATTCCTAGAGGGGCATTGACATCTTGTACAAATAGATAACGAGAATATCATAGAAAAAAAACAAAGTGAATACTAACAATCAGATTGCTAAGAACTTCCAAAGTATAGGAAACTAACAAAATGTGATAGAATTGAAATGAAGAAAAGTATAAATGGTAAAGTTAAAGAGAAGAAAGAAAGAAAACACTCACAAAAACCCAAGTAATGAAGTCTCCAACAAATGAATGTATTCAATACCTTCATACATAATATCTAGAGAAAATGTTGGGGCTGTATAGGGGTTTGCCTCAATCAAACCCCCATTTTGGTGTTCCCAACTCCATGGACAGCCAAATAGATAGAGAGAGTGAGAAAAGTAAGCAAATATGGCATGATAAAAGCAATCCTCACTCAAGGAAGAGAACCCGTATCACAAAGTAAAGATGTAATAGATAGGGGATGTGACAAATCCCAAGATTCTCATGAGCATAAGGTAAAAGAGATATTAGTTGCAAAACTTAAGGAAGCCAGAGAGGGAGCTATATGTGAGAGCCAAGAGAGCTGCAAAGAGCATTATAAGAGCTTGAGAGTGTTATTGTAGCAAGTTGTATGGAGCTGTGCAAGCAATAGGAATATAGGAGAATGTCCAAGATAGAAGTTCAAAAGGAGAAGAAGACCAAATGAGTTGAAAAGACAACTTTTAAAGAGGGAAAAAAAGATTCTTGAGCCATTTCAAGGCATCCCAAGCTGTTACCACTGAAAAACTTGCTAACAAGTGGAAAACATGCTCAAAAGTGGTCATATGAATGTTGAAACATCATGGGACACTAGTGTGACATGCGGGTGTCCGTGCAACACGCTAATGTCTAGAAACATCACACTAAAAAGTGACAAGCACGAGAAAAGCACAAGGTTTAATGCAAAGTTGACATGTGAGAATAGCTGCTAAAAAGGGGTCCTTAAGCATCTTGAAAGGTAATATTATCAAATGAAGCAGATGAAGTTATTTTGTCTGGCTCCAAGTCAAGAGAGTATTTAGTAAAATTACAATACAAAATACAAAGAATACCAAAGGTTAGTTCATTTCTTTGGACTACTCTCCATAAGAAGATATTGATGGGGGATATACTACAAACTTATGGGATTCATGGACCGAATATGTGTATATTATGTTGCAGATATGGAGAATCTTCCAACCACATATTTCTCAATTATCCCTTCACCTCTAGATGTTGGAATCACTAGAATGGTATACCCCAACGTAGTCTGACCTAATGCAGTTCCTACAGAGCTGGCTGACTAGAAAAAGATCCAATGCATGGGTGGATGTTTGGTTGGTGGTGTCGTTAGTGTTAGTATGCTAGCTTTGGAAGGAGAAAAATCACTAAATATTTTGTGAACAAATTCTATCATTCAAAGATGTAATCAAGAAGATTGAACACAATATATGCGAGGTAGTCAATTTCAATAAACATACAAAAAGGGTAGCATACTTCTCAAACTAGGATAATAAATTACAAAAGAAATTGGATTTATAGAAACCCCCTTCATTGATAACATCACACAAGGCCAAGGTGTGGCACAAGGCAAAATGGACACCTCTGAAAGGGGGGAGGCTCAAACTAAACTTTGATGGGGCCTCAAACGACAACTTGTGACTATTAGGAGTAGGATTTATTATCAGATATAGAAATGGGAATAGTAGGATTTATTATTAGATATAGCAATGGGAATTGCACTTGGGCATTGGCTAGGAAGTTGGGGTATGCCACTAACAATGAGGTAGAAATGGAAGCTCTAGCCTAGGGACTCTGAATTTTCAAGAAAAAGGCATTAAGGTGGTGGACATAGAGGTGGACTCATAGATATGTATAAATGTGGTGTCCAAAAAAGAGGCTCGGAACTGGAAGCTCAAACCATGGATAAAAAATATTTGGAAAATTTTGGATAAGAGAAGATTTTTCCTTGAAACATGTATATAGGGAAGCCAATGCTATGATGGACTGGATGGCCAACATGTGAGTTACCCAAGATTAGGAGGAGATTATTTTCATTACATCCTTTACATAAATCAAGTTGGACAACTAGACATGTAAGGACCGTGCATGGACTATGTATACTACTGTCAATCTACCTACTTAAGACATGATCTAGCAATCTCAAAAAATCTTGGTAGCTCACATGACTAGAAGGATGCAATTATTTTCAGCATCGAGGTAGATTGGAGACAATATTTGTTTGGCACAAAATCTATTGGAGAACATTAGACAGTGATGCCTGGTTGTTTTGGGGGCATTTGAAATGAGGCAAGCTTGGTGTGAATCAACTTGGGGGTGATAATCCATCTAGTAAAAATTTCCTTTCCCAACATTTGTCTAGCTCTTCAAACCTAGAGAATTGGTGTTGTCCAGAAGTTACTTGCAGGATTTAGTTGATCTTTTGGGGGGGAAAGGACATTCTTGTCAAAGCTTCATGGCTATAAAAGGATAGGATTTTTTCTAGTTGAGTAGTCAAATTGGGGAGTCTAAGTAAGAGCAATGGCAATACACTTTGGGATTAAATGTAAGTGGACAAAAGTGGGAAGTGATGGACCACTTAGTGAGACAAGTGAGGAGTAGATTACATACCTATTTTAGAAGGGTGGGGTGTAGGATTGGATGATGGTCTTGAAGGTAATCAAAGAAGGATTTTGGAATGAATGCCACAAGCATGATGGTATGGTATTGGAACATTTCTATTGAACAAGACAACTAAGAGGGGGGGTGAATTAGTTTTCATAGATTTAAAATTTAATCCATTCACCAAAACTAATCCTTAACACTTATTATTAGATTAAACATTAAATACTAGTGTAGAAATTGAAAACCATCACATAAACACAATAACACTAGATTTACATGGAAAAACCAATGAGGGAAAAACCATACTGAGGATTAACTCACACTATAGGGAATATCAAAACCAATTACAAGAGGCTCATTGCCTAAGAAACAAGGCTCAATACCTAAATAAGGACTCACAATCCAAAAAGGTTAACAACCCAAAGGGCTCACTACCATAGAGATAAAAATAAGATAAAGAAGACTTGTTATAGAGAGAAGATAATCTCAACGCAACAAAGAAATCCACCACAATTTGCACAATCCACTCACATATATGCAAGAAAGATAAAGTGCACCTTCAACTCACTGATTTTGAAAACTCAACATTTAGGCTTCACATTGATCTTCCATACTCACATCATACACACATACTAATTTTTGCTTATCTCTATTCTCTTTTCACTCTTGTATCTATTTCCTTTGTTCTCTTATTCACTTCTTCTTCCCTGATTCATTCTATGTTTATACCATCTTCAACTTTGAAACATATCCAAAGTTGGCCTTCTACATTCAAATTCAAATTAGGTTGGTGCTAAAATATCCTAGGGTGGAATTAGAATGAGGGGGACCAAAACACACACTTCATAAGGACCCAAATAGATCCAACATGCTTCACTAACTTTGAAAGTAGTATTCCACGCAAGGTTAGCCAAACCAGTGTAAAACACATAGAAAAATTAAGCATGAACTTTCAAGATACCAAAATTATCTTCAATACAATCAAAACAACTCAACTTTAGAACCGCAAGTCATAAGACTTCATCAAAGATAAATCTGGACCAACATTATTTCTCTTAGACCTCAACCAAAAACACTAAAAACCATAGTTCACAATTGGTGAACACAACTCGCACTATACAATGAATCAATAGCCAAGAATTTGGATATAGCAGCTTCCAACAACCATGATCAACATAACTAAACCACACAAACAAAGGAGAAAATCCAAATCAAAACCCATAAGAACCACTAAACACTTGCAACATATCATCATTACAATTTTCTCAATATCCTCGACATATACAACCAATAGCCTTCATCCATGACACTAATGACAAAAGCAATTAGTTGATAACTAATTGACCAATTAATGTCAATGGAAACACCTTCAATATTTCCATTCTTGCAACAATATCTCCCTTTTTCATTCATAGAAGTTGCATGAAGTGAAAAACCAACAAAGACAACATACTTGCTCCAAATACACTTCTTAAGATTTTCCTCTCTATTTCTTCACATGCTCCCTCTCTTTTTTTCACATGCTTCCTAATTATCTCGCCCTTTGATATCAATGAAAAAGGAAAAATATATTTTACATTGATTTTCCCTTTGACATAGTAAATAGAATACTCAAAATAACAACACCTAATACTACCTACTCCCCCTAAGAGGTAACTACCAAAAAATTAGTCCAAAAGAAAGATAGATCTATAGATCCATCAGATTGATGCATATAGTTCAAGAAAGGAGGGCCAATGACCCCTAACTTCTCCCAGAGATACTCAAAAGTATATTTAGGAAGAGCCTTCATAAATATATCAGCCACTTGATCCTTTTATGGAACATACTCAAGATTTACTTCATTCTCCATGACCTTCTCTGTCAAAAAATGATACCTGATAGATATATGCTTCATCCTTGAGTGCATCACAATATTCTTCAAAATGTTAATTGTACTTTTGTTATCACAAAAGATAGAAATAGGATCATCATACACCACTTTGATATCTTTCAATGTATGTTTCATCCATAGAACTTGTGTATAGTAAGATGCAAAAGCAATATACTCAGCTTTAGTAGTAGACAAGGAGAATGAATCTTTTTTTTACTTAACCATGCCACCAATATGAAACAAAGAAAGAATGCACCACCACTTGTAATTTTTCTATCATCTAGACACATCTAGCCCAATCTACATTTGTATAAGCACTTAGAGTAAATTTAGTATCTCTAGGATACCACAATCCATAATCTAGAGTGCCATTCAAATATCTAAATATTATTTTAACAGTAACAATATGTGTTTCCTTAGGATCTTCTTGAAATCTAGCCACAAGACAAACTACATACATAATATCCAGTCTAGTAGTAGTCCAATATAGTAGTCCACCAATCATAGATTTATACTTGCTCTGATCAGCCTTAGGTGAATCATCATCTTTACCCAGTTTGCGACCAATCACCATAGGAGTACATACCAGTTTGAAACCATCAATCCCAAACTTCTTCAACATCTCTCTCAAATACTTAGACTATGAAATAAAAATTCCTTTCTCTGTTTGATTGATCTGTAACCCAAGAAATAAATGTATCTCTCCAAACATAGACATTTCAAATTCTTTCTGCATTTCTTCCATAAACATCTTGCATGTATTTTCATTTCCTCCAAAGATAATGTCATCAACATATACAACTACAATCAAGATTTTTTCATTTTCAATCTTAAAATATAGAGTACTATCCATTGTACCTTTGTTCAATCCTTTCTAAATGAATTACTTGTCTAATCTCTCATACCAAGATCTAGGAGCTTACTTCAATCCATATAAATCTTTCTTCAATCTGCACACCATATCTAATTGCTTTAACAACTAAAATCCTTCTGGTTGTTCCATGTAGATCTCTTCTAGCTCACCATTCAAAAATGTTGACTTGACATCCATTTGATAGACCTTAAAGTCTTTGTGAGTAGAAAATGCTAAGAACATCCTTATAGCTTCCATTATTGCTACCGAAGCAATGGTTTCCTAAAAATATATGCCTTCCACTTGTGAGTAACCTTTACACACAAGCTTTGCTTTGTTTCTAACCACTTCTCCATTCTCATTCAACTTATTTCTAAATACCCACTTCAACCCAATAATGTTTTTATCTAGTGGTCTTGGGACCAATTCCCAAGTTTGATTCTTCTTAATCTACATAAGTTCTTATTTCATATCTTCCATCCAATGTTTAGTTTTACATGCTTCACTTACAGTCTTCAGTTCAATCTAAGAGAGTAAACATAAATTAACTTTAGAAGTAGCTCTACTTCTAGTTAATACTCCTTTAGTCTTATCTCCAACAATCCAACTTTCTGAATGATTCTTCTATACACATCTAGGTGTCTTAGGTGACGTCACTTGGGCATCTTCTTCTCTTTCATTTTTTTCATTATGCTTCTCTTTCTCATCCTTTTCCTATTCTTCCACAATTTCTTTAATTCTTACATAGTTAGGTTCATTAGATACATATCCATCAATATCAATTGAATTCTTCACTATTTCATCAACCTTGACATTTGCACTTTCTACAATCTTTCTTTGTCTTTTATTGAAACATATGTATGCTTTACTTTTAGTAGAATATCCAAGAAAAATGCCTTCATCACTTCTTGCACCAAACTTACCTAAATTTTCTTCATCTCTTTGATATAACATTTGCTTCCAAATACCTTGAAATACCTAACAATAGGAATTCTTCCAAACCATAGCTCATAGGGAGTCTTTGTATTGTTTTCGTTTGCTTGAATATGATTGAATACATAAACAAAAGTATGAATAGCTTCTTTCCAATAAAATTTTGATAAACCTGCCTCAGTAATCATTGATCTAGAAACCTCTTGAACTATTATATTTTTCCTTTCTAAAACTCTATTCTATTGAGGAGTTCTCAGAGTAGATAATTGTCTCTTTATTCCATGCACTTCACAAAACATATTAAACTCATGGGACGTGAATTTTCCACCTCTATTAGATCTTTAGAATTTTATCCTCAAATTCACTTCATTTTCAATCATTTCTTTGAATGTCTTGAATCTATCTAATGCATCTAATTTCTCTCTAAGAAGTGAAACCCATGTATATCTAGAATAATTATCAATCAAAAGCATAAAGTACCTTTCACCTTGTAGACTTATCACTCTTGTAGGACCACATAGATCTATATGAACTAAATATAGTAGTCCAATAGTAGATTGTTCCTTTGATCTATAGTGACTTATTTCTTGCTTTCCAAATTGAAAATTCCTATAGATAGCATTAATAGTCTTTGTAATTCTTGGTAAATCTCTCGCACCCTGAATTTCACTAATCCTCACCAAGTTATCAAAATTAATGTGACACATTCTTCTATTCCATAAACAATTGTCATTAATCTAAGTCATAAAGCATCATACATCAACACCGTTCAATTGATAGATATTTCCTTCAAATTTCTTTCTTGCGCTAATCAATGTTTCAGATCCTTTTTGAATCTCACATCTTTCATCCTTAAACAAAAAATCATATCCTTTATTGTACATCTAACCAATACTCAAAATATTATGCCTTAAACCCTTAACACAGTAGACATCATCAATATTATGCTTGCCATCAAAACTTACTGAACCTATCCCACAAATTTTAGCACCGATATCATCTCCAAACATAACCAAGCCTCCATCATATTTTTCAATTTTAACAAACTTACTTTTATCACCAGTCATGTGATGTGAACAACCACTTTCAACAACCCAATAGTTGTTTTTTTGTTTATCATGTAGGGAATAGATAATAGTACCTTAATTTTTCTCATTTTTTAAATGGCTTTCCTTCACCTATTTTTCAGAATTAGTAGAAGTAGGTTCATGCTTTGTAGCCAAGAACAAGAATTCATTGTCATTAGGATCTTCATACATAAAATATTATGAATTAGATATACTATCATTCTCATTCACATAATATGCTCTGTTAATCTTCTTTCCTTTCTTTTCTTTCTCATATATTTGTTTATTCCTCTTAGCTCTTTTTGGACACTTTGTAGCATAATGACCTATTTCTCCATAACTAAAGAATTTAAAAGGTAACTTACCTTCATACTTACTAGAGCCTTTCATCATCATTCTCACAAAGTTGTCTTCTATTTCATCAAAAATTTCTTCATTCAGATCTTCAACTATTCTAGGCTTGAAAGCATTTTGTGATTTACAGGTCTTATAATCTATGCTCTATTCAATAGCACACACCTTCTCACTATAAGTATCAAGGAGAGTTCTAAGAATCGTCTTCACAATTTTGGTTTTGTCTATAGTAGCACCAATTCCTCACATTTTGGCCACTATCTCATCCAATCTTTGTACATATGCTTTAACATTCACATCTTAAGACATGTGTAAAAGCTCAAACTATGTCTCTAAATTTTATAATTTAGCCTCTTTAACTCTTTCATCACATTCATGCACCCTTTCCAAAGCATCCCAAACTTCCTTAGCAGTCTTCAAATTTTGAACCTTAATCAACTTGGTGTGTACTAGTCTATTCTTCAAAATGTACTTTTCCTTCTTGTTCATTTCATGTGCTTTGATCTCATTAGTCGTACTTGGACCATTTGATGAGGGCGCAGCCCAAGACTTAGAAAATAACCCACAAACAAGAGAATAATCTTATTATTCAGAAAATGGAGCTTCTTATATGCAGAGGATCTCCAATCCCCAAGTTCTACAACACAAGCAAGTTATAGAAAGCTACAGCATAACCCTTTTGCAATATGCGAGCTTGTCCCCAAAAAGTTACCCAAAAATTAGAAACCCACCCATAAGTAGAGCTCCTGATTAGTTTGGAGCCAAAACAACATTCAAATTTGAGTTTAGGCGGTTTGGAGCCAAAAATTTACAACATGAAGTTCAAATTTCAAAAGAGCATTTGCAATTGTATCTTCTAGAAAGTGCGCCAACTTCCCGAGGCCATAACTTTTGATCCGGGACTTTGATTCGCGAACCGTTTGAACCGTTGGAAAGGTCTCAAAGTCAATAACATGCTCAATATTAGCTATGCCAATTTCAAAAAAATTCGGGGCCAATCCGGGAGCTCTAAGTGCCTCGAATCTAACTCGGAAGATTTTCAGGTGCAAATCTAGGAAACTAAAACTGCAATATCTTTCAACCTAGGAACCGAAAATAAAAACCATAAATTAGGAATTTCATTATGACGAAAAGGGTATCCAAAAAAGTAAAAATATCTAAAAACCAAGAAACTTGAGATTTAACTATTTTTGGGTGATATAAGATTGCCCTTACACCACTGAATGCTCTTGCATCAGACACCCAGGGTAATTTGAGAAGTGACCCCATCAAGTCTCAGATGGTGGAGGAAAACCAAAACGATCAACCTCTGCCTTAGGCAACTAGGATGAATCTTCAATAGGCCTTCCTTTCCATTTCACTAGATGTTCTTCATACTACCTGTTCTTGGTACTCCTTCCCACAGGACTATCCAGGATTTCTTCAATCTCCTCCTTTTCTGAAGTAGGTGCTGGAATCCCACACTGTTCCATCGTTGGTACTTCCTCTATGCCACCTTCATGATACTCTGTCAAATCTAAAATGTTGAATATAGGGAAAATGTTGAATCCATCTGACAACTCTACCTCATATGCATTCCCTGAATCATGCCTCTTCAAAATTTTACAGGGACCGAACGTCTTCATCTTCAATTTGTTATATGTTCCCACTAGAAACCTTTCTTTCCTCAAGTGGACCATCAGTTCATCACCAATCTGAAACTCCTTATACCTCCTTTTCTCATCTGCCTTAGCCTTATACTGCATATTCATCTTGTTAATATGTTCTCTTACCTTCTCATGTATATCCTTGATGTGTTCTACAAAATCTTCAGCTTCAACACTTATTTTCCTCTCTTGGTCCATCTTCCTCAATTTTGGAGCTATTCTGGGGCTACCTCCATACACAATCTGGAATGGTGATCTACCAGTGCTTCTGTTGATAGAATTGTTGTAAGAAAATTCTGCCTGGGGTAAGATCAAGTCCCATCCTTTGGGTTTATCTCCTACCAAACATCTTAGTAGGTTACCCAGACTCTTGTTAACAACCTCTGTCTACCCATCTATTTGTGGATGGTGTGCAGAACTGAACTTCAACTCTATCTTTAGCTTCTTCCACAAGGTCCTCCAAAAGTACCCCACAAATTTGGTGTCACGGTCTAAAACAATACTCTTTGGCAGACCATGTAGCCTCACCACCTCTTTGAAGAATAAGTCAGCAATGTGGACTGCATCATAGGTCTTCTAACATGGAATGAAATGTGCCATCTTCAAAACCTATCAACCACCACAAATATTGAATCATTCCCTCGTTGTGTCCTTGGCAAACCAAGAACAAAGTCCATATTTATATCCTCCCACGGCCTCTTTGGTATAGGTAAGGGTTGATATAAGCCTGTATTCTGGCTCACTCCTTTAGCCATCTGACATACCCTACAACTTTGTACAAACTTCTTCACATCCTATGACAACTGAGGCCAATAATAATGCTCACTGATAATGGCAATGGTCTTATCTTGACCAAAATGTTCGCCATTCCTCCACTATGCTTCTCCTTTATCGGTTCTCCCTCATGGAACTGCTTGGGATACACAATTGACTTCCCTTAAATAACATGCCATCCTGGATTATGAAATCCAGCCACCTTGTCCTGTCCACTGTAACAGGTTCGGCAAGCTTTCCAAGCCTCTGAAATTAGGATCTTCGATTGTCTTAAGTTCATTGAACCCAACCACTTCAATTTGCATCTTTGTCATCGATGTATGCCTCCTACTTAAGGCATCTGCAACCTTATTTGACTTCCCACTCCTATGTTTCAAAACAAAGGTATAACTCTGCAAAACTCTACCCATTTCATATGCCTCGATTTAATTTTCCGACTATTTAGGTCTGCAAGCCTTGATGATCAATATATAGAACAAATTCCTTTGGCAACAAATAATGTCTCCATTTCTTTAATGCTTGAACTATCGCATAAAATTCTTGATCATATAAAAAATACTTTCTCTTGGCATCATTTAACTTTTCACTGAAATAGGCAATGGGCTTACCTTCTTGGCTCAACACTGCTCCAATGGCACAACCACTAGCATCACAATCCACCTGAAACACCTTGTTGAAATCTGGAGGGCTAGAATAGGTTGCTCTATCACCTTCTGCTTCAACAGTTCAAAATTTTTTGCTGCTCTAGTGCTCCACTTGAATTCTTTTCTATCCCCTCTCATTGTTTCAGTCAGGGGTCCACAAATACTACTAAAGTTTCTAATGAACTTTCTATAAAAACTAGCCAAACTATGGAAAGATCTCACCTCGGTAGCAGTTCTTGGGGTAGGCCATTCCAGAATAGCCTTCACCTTCTCTGGGTCCATCTTCAGACCTTCTGCGAAGACAACAAACCCCAAGTGTGTACACTAACTCCCTTTTCACAAAACTGCACTTCTTTAGATTAATCAACAATTTCTCTTCTCTTAACTTCTCAAAGACTCTCCAAATATGCATTAGATGCTCATCCAATGTCTTGCTGAAAATCAAAATATCATCTAAATACACAATAACAAAACTTCCCATAAATTCTTTTAGTACCTCGTTCATAAGCCGCATGAATGTGCTCGGTGCATTGGTTAGCCCAAAAGGCATGACTAACCAATCATACAGGCCCTCTTTGGTCTTGATGGCAGTCTTCCATTCATCTCCCTCTCGAATTCGGATCTGGTGATATCCACTCTTCAGATCAATCTTTGTGAAGTACTGAGCTCCACTCAAACAGTCCATCACGTCATCCATCCTTGGCAGGGGAAATCTATACTTAATTGTTATCTTGTTTATGGCTCGGGAATCTATACACATCCTCCACTCCCCATCCTTCTTTGGTGCAAGTACTGTAGGTACTACACATGGGCTCAAACTCTCCCATATCAAACCCTTTCTCAACAACTCTTGAACTTGTTTGTTCAACTACTCATTTTCTACTGGAGTCATTCTATGAGCTACCTTATTTGGCAAATTGGCTCCAAGAATCAAGTCAATCTGATGACTGATCTTCCTTATTGGTGGTAAACCCTCAGGTACATTATCAGAAACAATATCCTGAAACTCATCCAACATCCTAGAAACTTCTTCTAGAACCTTCTCACTATCCTCCTTACTCTTGGAATCAATGCATAACACACACGCTCATGCTTCATACCTTCTAAAAAATTTCTTCCATCTACATAACAAATTCCAGCACTATTGCATACCTTTTCTTCGATCTCCTTCAGGGGTTTCAACTTGTGATGAACCCCATCCTTTGTCAAGGAATAAGTGTTTGCATGGCCATCATGTATAACTCGCCTATCAAACTACCACAGCCTCCCCAACAACATGTGACATGCATCCATGGGGATGATATCACAGAGTACCTCATCATGGTAGCTCCCGATCTTGAGCTTTACTAGGCACTACTCATTCACCAAAACTTTGTGGTCTTTTTGCAACCAGGCAATCCAATATGGATGCAGGTGCCTTTCCCTCTTTAGCTTCAACTTTGTGACCATCTCCTCTGACACCAGATTATCTGTGCTTCCACCGTCAATAATGACATCACAACATTTTCCTTGACACTTGCACCTTGTGTGAAATAGATTCTTTCTCTGTTCTGGTTCTTTTTCCTCAATCACCAGGGCTCTCCTAATCACGAGGGCTTCTCCCCTTTCAGCATCATTTGAATGTTCAAATTAGGCCTCCTCATCTACATGTGCAACCCTTCCACGACCTTCTGGCCTTTTGTCTGCCCTTCCTTAGTGTTGTGGACATTCATACGCTCAATTCCCTTCTTCATCACACTGGAAACACGTTCCTCTGAAACCACCTCTTCCAGATCCTTATCCATATCTCCCTCGTCCTCTACCTCTTTGATCACTACTATTTTGATCACGAGGGCGGTAGAAGTTGTCATTCCTTTTGGCTTCGGCTGGTACCCACATCTCCACTTTTCTTTTCATCATCATTTCAGCTTCCTGAAGGTCTTCCATTGCCCCTTTTGCTTTGACCTCCACGTCATTTTTTCTTGCCATCAAATCTTTTGTTTAGCTTCTCTTCCACCTTCAGAGCAAACTAATACACATCCTCAATGGCGGTCATTCTGACTAGGCTTAACTCCTCCTAAATGCTTGATCGTAACCCATTAAGATATCGGGCTACCTTCTCCTTATTGACCTCAGTGTGACCCATTCTGATGATTATCTTATGAAAATCTTCAGTATATTCTTTCACAAATCTACTTCTTGCTTCAACCCTTGCAATTTCTTCAATAGATCTAACTCGTAGTCCACTAGTATGAACTGCTTCTTCAGTTTTTCTACCATGCGATCCCATCTGGTGATATTGCCCTTTCCTCTTCGATTTCTTTCCAACTAGACCTCTTTCCACCAAATACTGACATGGCCCTTCAGCTTCATTTTCACAAACTTAACCTGATCTAGGTCCTTTATTTCCTCATACTCAAAATATTCTTCTAGCTCGTTGATCCAGTCGATCAACTCTTGGTTTAGACTTTGAATAGCTGGGACTTCTATTGGGTCTTTTCCCAATCTTGAAATGGCCCTTATTAGCCGCATTTGGTCTTGATCAATTGCTTCTTCTTCCTCTTCTACATCTGAACCTTCTTCCTCTCCTTCATCCTCACTTTCCTCCCTCAGGTTTAACCCTCTTCTCAACTGCTCTTGTAACACATCAATCTATCTTTGGAGGGCTGCTAATGCATCTCGTCCACCAACATTTCTACCGCCTCAACCACATCTGGCACCACCACACCTACCAGGCACCACTCTTGGAGGCATCTTTCTTGACCTCAACCCACAACCACAATCCTGGTGTGAACTGCCTCATGATCGGCGATTTGTCCACATGCTCAAGAAAACTCGTTCTAATACCACTTGATGAGGGCATAGCCCGAGACTTAGAAAATAACCCAAAAATAAGAGAATAATCTTATTATTTAGAAAATGGAGCTTCTTACATGCAGAGGATCTCCAATCCCCAAGTTCTACAACACAAGCAAGTTACAGAAAGCTACAGCATAACCCTTTCGCAATATGCGAGCTTGTCCCCAAAAAGTTACCCAAAAATTAGAAACCTCCCCATAAATAGAGCTCCTAATTAGTTTGGAGCCAAAGCAACATTCAAATTTGAGTTTAGGCGGTTTGGAGCCGAAAATTTACAACATGAAGTTCAAATTTCAAAAGAGAATTTGTAATTGTATCTTCTAGAAAGTGCGCCAACTTCCTGGGGCCATAACTTTTGATCTGGGACTCCGATTCACCAACCGTTTGAACCGTTGGAAAGTTCTCGAAGTCAATAACGCGCTCAAAATTAGCTATGCTAATTTTGACAAGTTTTGGGGCCGATCCGGGAGCTCTAAGTGCCTCAAATCTAACTTAGAAGATTTTTAGGTGCAAATCTAGGAAACTAAAACTGCAATATCTTTCAACCTAGGAACCAAAAATAAAAACCATAAATTGGGAATTTCATTATGCTGAAAAGGGTATCCAAAAAAGTAAAAACATCTAAAAACTGGGAAACTTGAAATTTAACTATTTTTGGGTGACGCAAGATTGCCCTTACACCATTGGATGCTCCTGCATCACCATTTGCAAGAGGGGTATAAGGATTCTTGTAAGCTTTCTCCACATCATATCCATAATACTCCAAATATTCTTCCATCAATATTTTCCAGATAGCATAACTAGTTCCATCAAACCTTAGATAATCATAGACCATTTCACCAACCATCCTCGACCTTCCTCAAGTGCTTAAGCTCTTCACCAAGGAACCAAGCTCTGATACCAATTGTTGAACAAGACAACTGAGAGAGGGGATGAATTAGTTGTCAAATATTTAAACTTTAATTCATTCACCAAAACTAATCCTTAACACTACTTAGCAAATTAAACATTAAATACTAGTGCAAAAACTGAAAAACATCACATAAACACAATAACACCATATTTATGTGGAAAACCCAATGAGGGAAAAACCACAATGAGGATTAACTCACACTATAGAGAATATCAAAACTGATTACAAGAGGCTCACTACCAAAACAAGGACTCATTTTCCAATAGGGCTAATAACCCAAAGTGCTCACTGCCATAGAGATACAAAGAAGACAAAGAAGACTTGTTACAGAGAGAAGACAATCTCAATGCAACAAAGAAATCCACCACAATTTGCATAATCCACTTGCAGACATGCATGAAAGATAGAGTGCACCTTCAACTCACTGCTTCTAAAAACTCAGCATTTAGGCTTCACATTGACCTTGCATACTTGCACATCATACACACATACTAATTCACAGTTATCTCTATTCTCTTTGCACTCTTTCTCTACTTCCTTTGTTGTCTTCTTCACTTCTTCTTCCCTAACTCATTCTATATTTATACCATCTTCAACTTTGAAACATATCCAAAGTCAACCATCTACATTCAAATTCAAATTAGGTCCACACCAAAAAATCCTAGGGTAGAATTAGAATGAGGATGACCCAAACACACACTTCATAAGGACCCAAATAGATCCAACATGCTTCACTAACTCTAAAATTAGTATTCCACACAAGGTCAGCCAAAACAGTGTAAAACACATAGAAAAATTAAGCACAAACTTTTCATATGCCAAAATTATCTTCAATATAATCAAAACAACTCAACTCTAGAATTGCAAGTCATAAGAATCAAAGATAAATCTAGACCAACATTATTTCTCTCATACATCAACTAGAAACAATGAAAACTACAATTCACAATTGGTGAACACAAGTCACACTATACAATGAATCAATAGCCAACAATTTGGATATAGTAGCTTCCAACAACCATGACAAACATATTTGAACCACACAAATATAGGAGAAAATATGGAACAAAACCCATAGGAACCACTAAACACTTGCAACATATCATAAGAATTTTCTCAATATCCTCGATATATACAACCAATAACCTTCATCCATGACACTAATGAAAACAACAATTATTTGATAACCAATTAAACCAGTTGACTTTAATGACAGCACCTTCAATATTTTCATTCTTGCAATGATTTCTTCTCCAACTATATCTAGGTGCTCAATTTCAACCTATGGGTGATTCATGCTACTAAGAGGTATGTCCACCAGGAGCTGAAAGAACCAGTCATCAACGCCATTGATGGTGTTGTAGTTGTGCCCAACTCTGGGATCATGGTTGAATTCTAGGACCTAAATACATGAAAGAAGAAGCAAAAATATGAAAAGCATGGAAGTTATACAAGAAAGGAATGGAAGAGAAATATAATGTGACTTCATGAAGTTTCTAGAGGAGAATCTTAGATTAGTTTATGAGAGCAATGTAGGAAGGTTGCTTGATATAGCAAAAGGAG
Organism: Sequoia sempervirens; assembly: GCA_007258455.2. Classification (NCBI taxonomy): domain Eukaryota; kingdom Viridiplantae; phylum Streptophyta; class Pinopsida; order Cupressales; family Cupressaceae; genus Sequoia; species Sequoia sempervirens. Next base: position 35,272,113 of record VDFB02018296.1, on the reverse strand, counting down.
TGGAATCTCTATATCACTAAATGTAAAGCTTTAGTTGTATGATGTAATCTGGTTTTTTTAAGAAATATAGGGAGCTACCCCCTTCAATAGTGCTTCCCAAATAAATAAATAAATATAAATTTTAAAATTTTAAAATTAAATAATAAATATAATGTTTGTTTTTTATGTGTGTATTATTAATAATATTATAAATATAAATTATATTAATTTTATAATTACATATTTTAGATATATAATATAATATTATCTAAATATATTATAAAATATTTAATAAAATATTTTTTAATTTTATTAATTATCAATAAAATAATTTTAATATAAAAAAATTTCAGTTAAGAATATAAATTTACCTCAAATAAATAAATGTAATTTAAATAAATAAGTAAATGTTTGTTTGAATTTTTAACTTTTGTATTACTAATATTATTAAAAATATATATAGTTCATTAAAAAATAATATTAATAATATATTAAAAAATTAAAATACAAAGAAGAATTAAACATATGAATTATTAAAATTATGTAAATGTTAATTTATTGATTTAATAATTGAACATTTTCATTGTATTAAAAATTATTATATAAATATATTATTAGACATTTCATAAGAATATTTCTCAAAAATAATTTTATTTTAATTAAAAAATATTAATTTTCATAATATAAATTTTAGTTATATACTTTAGGCACTAAATTTAATTTAATTAAATTAATAACTTAATTATTATAAACATAACTTATTTTTAGTAAATAAAAACTACATGTCTATTTTGTAGGAAACTACATGCCTATATTCTAGCATATTACATATCTATATTATAGCATACTAAATGCATATATTCTAGTATACACCATGTTTATATTCTCTTTTAACGGGAGTAATGGGAGGAAATGGAAGCTATGTATTCGATATAATTTAGATATATTTTGTAAATATTACTAGCACTTGCATCTAAAGGTGGTTGCATATATTCTAGCATACACCATGTCTATATTCTAGTTTAATGGGGGTAATGGGAGGAAATGAAGGCTACATATTAGAAATAATTTAGATATATTTTGTAAATATTACTAAACACTTGCACCTAAAGGAGGTTCAAGGATTATATTGATAGAAAACAATGTGTATGTTAATATGTTAGAGAGTACATGTTTATGCATGCAAATTGTAGTTGCATGTGGTTACATTTAACAATTAATAATTATTTTTTTTAGTTTTTTTATTTTTAAGGCTTTTTATTCTAAAATTTAATAAAAATCTAAAATATAACAAACAATGTAATATATGTTTATATTTTAACTATAAAACTTGTGTGTTTCAAATCTTTCTAATTTTTAAGTTCTTCAACATACATTTTTTAATTATAACAACATGGTTTTATAAAGTTGATTATATCTTAATTTTTAACATTAAAGTGGTCTAATACGGTTTTTTTATTAACTAATTTAAAATTTATATTAAAATATAAATATAAATTTTATAATTTGAACGTTCAATATAAAAAAAAACTATAATTTTAAGTGAAAAAGAGGGGTTTAAAATTATGCAATCATTTTTTACAATATTACAAAAATTAGCATATAATTACACATTTTGTTTTCTCATTTTTAATTTATTTTTAAAAATTAAATATTGGAAAAATATAATTATAACTTTTTCATTTAGGAGCATCAAGTGGTGTAAGAGAAATCTTGCATCACCCAAAAATATTGTATTTTCATTTTGTTTGTAGTTTCTTTAGTTGTTTTGGGACCCATGATGACTCATGCAGTCTTTGGGATATTTAGAAGTTTGAAATTGTCGAAAATAGTCACCTATATTTTTAGTAAGTTGGCTTATTCAGTTGCTATGGATACGAAAAATGACCCCGAGGAGTGAAATGAGAAAATAAGATTTTTGGTGAAAGATGTAATGCCCTGCCATGCAACCCCAAAGGAAACTAATACATCAAACATTTATGGCAATTTTTTTTTAAAACTAACATGCATCAAATAATTATACATCACATGAAATGAAAGTTTACATGTACAACATATAACAATTCCCTTGGGGTTATATGACTACATTAATTTTCAAATCAACAACATTACATTACATGAAACATGATCATATCGAGTATCCATAATTTAACAACTTGAAAATGGATAATACATTAATAACCTAAAGATACATTACTCAAGGATTACATTAAAACAAAGTTGCTTCCCATCATGAATGGGGAAGGTACAATAACATGGAATGATACGTCTGAAAAGAAGTACAAAGCTGCAAGAATTGATCCAACTCTGGTACAACTTAGGAGTCACTGCAAGGTACAATACAACTCATGGATCATTAGCTAGGGACCCAATGGGGTGCATAGCACGTTCCACCCAACCACATGGACTTGAAGGCCCACCCCTTGTGCTAGGAGAAAAAAAGAAGGATCTCAATGAATATCATCAAACAAAACAAGGATTACAAGAATTCACAATGAGAACAACAATAACACCAAAGGACATTCATCACAAGAAATAACCAATCCAAGATGTAACCAACCCAAGACAACATAACCAAGCATCAACAAACACATGAAAACATCTACTTCTAGAGGATCAAGAACAACAAGAGGGGAACAAAAGCATACAAGGTTGTTAAAGTGTGGAGTGTCATCACATGGTTTGTTATGGGTTACCCTGGTGTAACCTTCCTAGGCTACCAGACCCTCATCCCAGGTTACCTTGGCTACCTCTACCAGCCGTTAGACCCCCATACAAACTATGCAGAACCAACATACCTTTCATGAAGACAAGGTACTTGGTCTTTCCATTCTATGCCTTCCCACTCATCCCAAGCCTAAACGAGCACTTGGGCCCATGAGTGAGGCTACATTATCTGAATTAATGCGTGGAAACTACCCAAACCCTCTAATTAATTAATTAAGTTATCAATCAATTAAATTCTCAAGGGTTAACCTAGACCAACCACTTTGGGCATCGGACCCCCATTGAGAGCCACTCCCCCAACTAACAACAATATCTCAAAATCACCACAGCTAAGCCAACTTGCACAATAACCATATCCAGACAAAATAACTATACCAAGTAAGGTATGCATCATCTCACACTAGAAATTCAGAATAGAAAAAAGCACATTCAAGTGCAAGGCTCAAAGACGCATAAAATCAATCCAAGTGCAAGATCAACCTTTATCAAAGTAACATAATCATAAAACCACCCACTTTCAGGTGAATCAACATAAAACTCAAATAAATACTTCAGGCTCGGTATGGGTTACCATCACTAACCCCCATACCAAATCTTGCAAGTAAAAATCATATCCCCTCAATCCTCTAAAAGACTCTCAAAATGCTATCAAAAGGGTTCCCCCATTAAAGAGATGACAATGATAACAAGATCACCAAGAACTATTTCCTATCCACCATTTAAGTATAAAATTGTGAAAGGCAACATCACGATGAAATCCTCATGCTCAACCAAAAGAAGACTAACATAGCCAACTCACCTACAAAGTCACTCACATAAACACCATAGGGAAACAAACTAACATTACAACCATAAAACATACTTTAAAGACAACTAACATTAATTATGCAATCGAGAACAACTTCAATAAAAGATCATCTCTTCCACTAGAACAATAACAATGTTCACTATCACTCCATGAACAACACATTATAAGGTAACATACAATTCAATAATGCATCCAACCACATGAAAGAATGACTTAATTACTCAAATCCAACTATCTTGAAATGTCCATACATAAAGCAATTCAACGCGCAATAACCCCATGTAATCAAAATATCCACCCATAACAACAAATGTTTGATTAAGAGATTGTAAAGAAAACACTATATAAGAAGGTCCTCGTAATTAGTCATTGGAATAAATCCCTCATGTTCACTAATGCAATAAAAATGATTTCTAACTTACTAATATCCCTCATACTCTATCCATGTTTTTTTTTGTTGTTTCCTCTCTCACTGTGTAGTTTGGTATTGTTGGATTAAATAAAATTATTAAATTAATAAGGTATATGTGATAAATAAATATAAAATATTAAAATGGTAATTATTGAGTTAAAATTAGAACACATATAGTTCAATTAATAACATAAATTAATAAATGGTGGCAAGTGTGGTCAATAATAGCAAATAACGAAAGTATGGTTGCATGTTCCACTCTACCTATACACATGCCATACAAACTAATTTTAGAATACACTTCTTGTAACTACTTCATGATTATCGAGCCTTAGTCATGTTCTTGTTAGGGGCTCTGTATGTTGAGAAAAAAATGCTTCTTCTAATGAATAATGGATTTGATTGTAAAATGGGAAGAGAGAGTTTTCAACAGATTGCTGAGAAGATAAGGGAATCAGGGACAACAAAAGAGGGATTCCTTTGATGGCGTGAATGTTTGCAAGACTACTAAAACCGCAGAGGGGATACCAAGATCTCTCTTGGATAGGCTAGTGAGCATGTCTATGCCATGAAAGGATGGAAACCCAGATTTGGGAAGCTAATGGAAGGGTTACATGGTGGGGCATTACACATGGTATCAAAGCATAGGTTCATACATTGGGCACTATGATCCCATTACATTGAACTACTTGCGCATATTCTTATGGTTGTTTCTTTTCTTTTGTGTCATCTGCACTTAGCGAACTGAGTTTGTCCCTAGGTTATGTTGCTCTAAATGTGCAGAAAACTAGTGGAAATGATAGGACCCTCGATGTAGTGCGCAATGCACCAATATTCTTCCTACCAGGAATGCATTTTGGGACCCTTGTGTTGCCTTATGGTGTGTGTCCTGTGAAGTAAATTTGAGTGTGTATGTGGTGTGTGTGTGTGTTTAAACGTTTTTTTCTTCTAATGTGTTAAAATCAAGTTTTATGTTTTGAAAGGGCATGAAATTATGATCTTATGTCACCTATGATGTGATATTTTGTGTTTAGTAATGAACAAAGTGGAATACTTGATGTGTAAATGATGATTTTTAACCAAGATGTGTACCTTGGTAATGAATTAGCATGAATAATTGGAACTAATGTGTTATGTTTCCACCCTAGTTTGTGGTTTTCAAGTGGTCAACTTTGAATCTTGATGATGAAGGTAATTAATTGGTTATGTTTAACATGTGGATTTAATACTATGTTTTCATCTGATCAGTAACCATTATTGATGATCATTTATGATGCCTCACTAATTGTAGTGTATCAAAAGGAAAATGTCGTATCACTCATTCATGAGAGGTATACGACACGATGATTCCCTCTACACTAGGTTGATTTGATATATATATGTTGTACACAATGTTTGCTCTTAAATAGGATTATAGGTACCAAGCCTCAATTCCACCTGCATTGTCAAGACTGGCCAAGCCTCATAAATCCCAATGGGTATGATGTGGAAACATGGAGATGACAAGAAGGGTCCCCTACCTTTCCATCATCCTTGACGAGGATGAGTACCCCCACCTAGTAACCTCATTAGTATGGCTTATTATGATTTGTCTATAGTCTTGTTTGGTTCTCCCGTTATTTGATTTAATTGTGATGTCGTATGGATTTCATGATTGCAACATTTAATATTTGGGTGCTTGAATAGTTGATGTTGTTTTCATTTGTGTACATTTTATTTTACCTTGCAACTTCTAGGAGTAAGTTGAATCCTTGGGGGGCAAGATGTAGTGCCCCTTTGTCCATGTTTTTTTTTGTGTTGTTTCCTCTCTCACTATGTAGTTCGGTATTGTTGGATTAAATAAAATTATTAAATTAATAAGGTATATGTGATAAATAAATATAAAATTTTAAATGGTAATATTGATTTTAAAATTAGAACACATCTAGTTCAATTAATAAAATAAATTAATAAATGATGGTAGGTGTGGTCAATAATAGCAAATAACGAAAGTATGGTTGCATGTGCCACTCTACCTATTTGCATGCCATATAAGCTAATTTTAAAATACACTTCTTGTAACTACTTCATGATTATTGAGCCTTGGTTGTGTTCTTGTTTGGGGCTCTGCATGCTGAGAAAAAAATGCTTCTTCTAATTAATAATGGATTTGCATGTAAAATGGGAAGAGATTTTTCAATGGATTGTTGAGAAGATAAGAAAATCAGGGACAATGAAAGAGGGATTCCTTTGATGGTGTGAATGTTTGCAAGACTGCTAAAACCACACACGGGATATCAAGATCTCTCTTGGATAGGCCAGTGAGCATGTCTATGCCATGAAAGGTTGGAAACCCATATTTGGGAAGTTAATGGAAGGGTTGCATGGCAGGGAATTACAAAAGAATCGTCTCAAATATTGCACAATTTGGAAGATATTAAATTTTCATCTCAATGAATTTCTCCAATGAAAACTAAAATTGAAAATTGTGGCACTTCAAAGCCCTAAAACAAGGAGTAAAATCTTTGATCTTTTAGATATAGTGAAAGATGGTTGTAGATCTCTGCACAAGATTTCCAACAATACATTACAATTGAAAATATAACACTTGGATTAAAACTTATGACCCTAGGAAGTTGTGAATATATAAATATAAAATTAAAAATTAAAATTAAAAAAACCTTCTACAGCGGGAAATAGACAATGGAATTTTTGGCGCCAAAATGGGGTTACACCTTCTAGAATATTCTAAGGCAGTTACACTTCTTGAATTAGAGGGAGAACAAAGGTTATAAAGTAGAGCTATAGTAATGCATATTTTGGTTTTTGGCTTGAAAATTTCTATAATGAGAAGGTGCATGTGACTGTAGTATGTTATTTTCTGAGTATTGTAATTTCACTTCATCAAGATAATAGAAAGCAAGTTTTTCTTTCTACATTTTTTTTTTATCTCTCTTGTTTAGTTGTTTGTGTGTGGTTTTGTGCTTGGGGAGTACCCTCATCAAGTAGTATTAGAGAAAGAGTTCTTGAGTGTGTAGATAGATTTTTGAACATGAGGCAGTTTACACTAAGACTTGTGGTTGTGGGTTTGTGAGAAAAGATGCCTGCACGAAGAAACTGTGGTGGGAGAAATATTGGGGTAATAGAAGAAGGTTTTAGAGCCCTCTAGAGAAAAGTTCAAGTATTGCAAGAAGAGATCCATAGAGGAGTTGATGTCAAAAGAAGAGATGAAAGTGAAGATGAGGCTGAAAATGAAGAGCCATTTGAAGAGAAGCACATGATGTAATATATCTTAGAGAAGTCAGATTGCTTAGGGCCATTTCCAAGATTGGAAAGAGGTCGAAGATAAAAGTTTGTAATTTTTTGGAAACCTAAATATGGGGAAGTTGATCAATTGGGTCAATGACATGGAAGAGTATTTTGAGTATGAGGAAATAGAAGATCTAGAGAGGGTCAAATTTGTAAAGGTCAAGTTGAAAGACTATGTTAGCATATGGTGGAAAGAAGTCCAATTGGAGAGAAATTGGAGAGGTAAAGAGAAGATAACTAGATGGGATGGAATGGTGGAAAAATTAAAGAGATAGTTCATTCCTATGGAGTATGAGCTAGATTTATTGAAGAAGATGCAAGAGTTGAAACAAGCGAAAAAATATGTTAAGGAGTATACAAAAGAATTCTACCGAGCCTTGATCAGAACATGCCATTTTGAGGCCAACAAGGAGAATGTTTCCCATTACATTAATGGGTTGAAACCAAGCATCCAAGAGGAGCTGAGTTTGGTAAGGGTTTCTACCATTGAAGAATCATATCAATTTTCTTTTAAGGTAGAATAAAAGCTTAACAAAAGGTTTGAAAGCAAGCAAAGGGGTGGAGGTCATGGTGGAAAGGATAGTGGATGGTCATATGGAGGTCAAAGTGAAGATTAGAAGAAGACTAAAGGATCCAATAGTAGTCAGAACTGAAGGGAGACGATACCCACCATCCTTGAGATCAAAATAATGGAGACCAAAGAGGAAGAGGAAGATCTGGATGAGGACTAGGAAGTGGAGGTTTCTGTGGAACTTATTTTCAATGCAGAGAAGAAGGTCATAAAGCCTATGAGCGTCCTCAACATCAAGGGAGGACAAATAAAATATGTGAAGGAAATGCATGAGTTGTGCATGTAGATGGAGATTTCGAGTCTTCACATTCTAAAGACACTAAAAGAGGAGAGGCCCTTGTTTTCTAAAGAGCCTTGTTGAATGAGGAGAAGGAACCAAATCAAAGAAAGAACTTGCTCCACACTTGATGCAAGTGTGAAGGTAAAGTTTGTAATGTTATCATTGATGGAGGTATCACTAATAATATTGTTTCAGAGGAAATGGTTACTAAGCTGTAGTTGGAGAGGAGAAGGAATCCAAATCCATATCGAATCTCATGGTTGTAGAAGGACCATAGGGTTTTGGTCAATGGGAAATTTTTGGTAAATTTTAAGATTTGTAACTATCAAGATGAGGTTTTGTGTGATATTATACCTATTGATGTTTGTCACATGTTACACAGATCATGGTAGTTTGATGGTGAGTAGTGCATGATGGACATGCCAATACCTATTAACACCTATTCCTTGACAAGGAATGGCATTCACCATAAGTTGAAACCCCTAAAGGAGGAAAAAGAAAAGGTATGTGTAGTAATGCAAGGATTTTTTTGGTTGATGGAAGAAAGTTCCTAAAAGGTATGAAACAAAAGCATATGTTTTTTGCATTGATCCATAGAGTTGATAAAGAAGATACTAATGAGGTACCTATAGACATTTCAATTTTTTTGATTGAGTTTCAAGATATTGTTTCTAATAATGTACTTGAAGGTTATCCTCCAATAAGGAATATTAGCCACCAAATGGACCTAATTCCTAGAGCCAATTTACTGAGTAAAGAATCTCATTGTATGACTCTAGTAGAGAGCGAAGAGTTGAACAGAGAAGAGTAAGAGTTATTGCATAAGGGATTGATTAGAGAGATTTTGAGTCCATGTGTAGTACTTGCACCAAATAAGGATAGGGAATAGCGGATGTGTACAGATTCCAAAGCCATCAACAAGATCACCTTCAAGTATAGATTTCCCTTTCCAAGGATGGATGACATCATGGATTGTTTGAGTGGAGCTGAGTACTTCATGAAGATAGATCTGAAGAGTGGCTATCACCAAATTCATATTAGAGAAGGAGATGAATGGAAGATGGCCTTCAAGACCAAAGAGAGCTTGTATGAGTGGTTATTCATGCCCTTTGGGCTAACCAATGCACCAAGCACCTTCATGCGGCTCATGAATGAGGTATTAAAATATTTTTTAGGTAAATTTATCATTGTTTATTTTGATGACATTTTAATTTTTAGCAAGACATTGGAGGAGCATTTGATGCATATAAAAAAAAAATTTGAGAAGCTAAGAGTGGAGAAGTTGTTGATCAATTTGATTCAAATGTGTATTTTTGTGAAAAGAGAGTTGGCATACTTGGGATTTGTTGTCTCAGTAGAAGGTCTTAAGATAGACCCAAAGAAGGTAAAATCTATCATTGAATGTTCTACACCAAGGATTTCTACTGAGTTGAGATCTTTTCATGGTTTGGTTAGTTTTTATAGAAAGTTTATCAAAGGTTTAAGTAGTATTTGTGCAACTCTAACTAAAAAAATGGGAGGGGATAGAAAAGAGTATAAGTGGACTATAGGAGTAGCAAAAAGTTTTGATATGTTGAAGAAGAAAGTTACAAAGCAACCTGTTAAATGGCACTTCTAGATTTCAACAAGGTATTTCAAGTAGATTTTGATGCTAGTGGCAATGCCATTGGAGTTGTTTTGAGTCAAGTTCAGGTAAACTCATTTCCTATTTTAGTGAAATTTTGAATGATACAAAGAATAAGTATTATGTTTATGATCAAGAGTTTTATGCTAAAGTCCATGCTTTGAAGAAATGGGGAAACTATTTATTACCAAAAGAGTTTGTTTTATTTATTGGTCATCAAGCTTTACAATATTTGAATAGTCAAGGGAAGTTGAATCAAAGATATTTGAAATGGGTTGAATTTTCGCAAAGTTATACATTTGTTTTGAAGCATAGGAGTGGAAAATCTAATAGAGTTGTAAATGCCTTATAGGAGGAAAAAATTGTTAATATAAATGAAGATTGAAGTTGTTGGGTTCAATGAAATCAAGAGTTTGTATCTTGAGGATCCTAATTTTTGAGAGGCTTGGAGAGCTTGCATGGATCCTATCACTTTGGATAGGATGAGATAGTTGTATTTTACAATCCAAGATGATTTGTTGTTTCAAGGGAATCAGTTGTGTGTTCCAAGGAGTTCCATGAGAGAGAATATGATCAAGGAGAAACATAGTGGAGGATTAGCTAGACACTTTAGCCGAGATAATACCATTGCTATTGTTGTTGAGCATTACTATTGGCCACAATTACAACAAGATGTGAAGATTTTTTTGTAAAGTTACAAAGTATGTCAGATGGAAAAAGGGGAAAGTCAAAATGTTGGATTGTATCAGCCATTACCTGTACCTAAGAGGAAATGGGAGGATATTGGTACGGATTTTGTTCTTAGATTTTTGAGGACACACAAAGGGTGCATTTCCATATTTGTGGTGGTAGATAGATTTTCAAAGATGACACACTTCATTCTGTGTCATAAGACCAGTGATGTTGTTTATGTTATAGAGTTATTTTTTAGAGAGGTGGTGAGACTATGTGGTCTACCCAAGAGCATAGTTTCAGATCAAGATACCAAGTTTGTTAGATATTTTTGGAGGACATTATGGAAGAAGTTGAAGATTGGTTTGAAGTTTAGTTTTGCACACCATCCACAAACTGATGGACAAATGAATGTGGTGAATAAGAGTTTGGGTAACTTGTTGAGATGCTTAGTAGGAAATAAATCCAAGGGATGGGATTTGATTTTACCACAGACATGATTTTATTATAATAATTCTATCAATAGGAGCACTAGTAAATCACCATTCTAGATTTTGTATCATAGTAGTCCAAGAACTTCTTCTAAACTAAGAAAGATAGATAAGGGAGAGAAGAGTAGTGCTAAGGTTGAATATTTTGTTGAGAACTTGAAGGATTTGCATTAAGAGGTGAAGAAACATATCAATAAGATGAACTCTTAGTGTAATGCTAAGGAAAATAAAAAAAAGAGGTATAAAGAGTTCCAAGTAGGAGATGAATTCATGGTTCATTTTCAAAAGGAGAGGTTTCTAGTTGGTACATACAACAAGTTAAAGATGAAGTTTGGACCATGCAAGATCCTGAAGAAGAATGATTCAGGAAATGCATATGAGGTAGAGTTGAATAATGAAATTCATTTTTCACTTATAATTAACATTATTTACTTGATAGAATATCATGAAGGAGTTAAGGAGAATGAATTGACACATGCACAATGGAACATTCTGACACCTATGTCAAAAAAAGAAGAGATAGAAGAAATTTTGGATAGTCATGTAGGTAGAAGCACAAGAAACATGCAATATCTAGAGTACTTAGTGAAATGGAGAGGAGGACCTATTGAAGGTTCATCATGTGGTTATCTGAGGCTGAGGTTAACCATCTTGGTTTCCCTCTAACTATTAAGATGTGACAGGGTCACTTTTCAAATTACCCTCAGTGTCTGATGCAGGAGCATCTAATGGTGTAAGGGGAATCTTGCATCACCCAAAAATATTGGGTAAAACACAAAGGGGAAATTTTGGGCAACAAATTTTTTTTTGCATAAAATGCATACGCATTTTTTAAAAACACGTACGCGTTATAGAACGGGTACCCGAACTGAAATCTGAACATGTACGTGCTCAACAATGGGTACGCGAACCTAAAACATGTACACGTTATGAAACGCGTATGCGTTACGAACGCATACACATTATGAAACGCGTACGCATTACAAACGCGTACGTGTTTAACAACACATACGCGTTTCAAAATGCGTACGCATTACAAACGTGTACGCGTTTAACAATGCATACGCATTTCAAAACGCGTACGCATTTTCAAAAAGTATTTATTTTTTTAAATAAAATGCTAGCTTTTCATTTTATCTACTTTTTTTGGCGGATTGAGAGAAGACAATCAAGAGCATGTACATGTTTGTAGGCTATTGCTTCGAGCATGTTTCGACTGTCATCTCCTCCCGTCAACACACTTGGTCTCTAAGACCTCCAGGTTGGTTGAATTCTGCCCTTTTTTGCTTTGTATCTTGTATTTTTGTTTTTTAATTAGTATTTAAGTTTTTTTTCTTTAATGTGTTTTATTTCAATTTTTAATAGTTTTAAATTGCATTTGAAAAATAAATAACGTTAAATTATAAATTGAAAACCATAAAATCTAAACCTAAATTGGACATAACTTAGAAATCTAAACCCTAAAACGTAAAACTAGAAACCTCTTAGAGACCTCTCTCCCCTTAGGTGAGCTAAAACTAGAAACCCTAATACAATTTTAATAGTTCTTGTGTGTCATTTTGATATTCTATTAGCCTATCCAATTACATCATTAGTAACTAGACAATCCATAACATCTTCCTCTAAATTCTTTCTATCAACTAGATCACATTTAAGAATAGGTTAGAGTCAGGGTTTAATTACAATTATAATTTAATAGGTTACATTTAGAATTAGTTTTTTCATTATAATTAGGGTTAATATTGGAATTAGGATAACAAATATAGTTAGAATTATGATTAGGGTTAAAATTAGAATTAGGGTTAGAGTTAGGGTTAGGTTTAGAATTAAGATAAGGATTAAGATTAAATTAAGGTTAGGTTTATGGCTAGGGTTGGGGTTAGATTATTGGTTAGGGTTAGAGTTAGGATAAGGTTTCAATTAGGGCTAGGGTTTAATTAGGGTTATAATTCAATTATAGTTAGGATTGAATTAGGGTTAAGGTTCAATTAGGGTTATATTTAAGATTTTATTTCTTTTAGGGTTAGGTTTAAGGTTAGGTTAGGGTTAGGTTTGATTAGGGTTAGAGTTAGATTCATAGTTCAATTCTATCTCTAATCATAACCCTAACCCTAACCCTAATTCTATCTCTAAGCTTAACCCAAACCCTAATCTTAACCCTAACACTAACCTTCACCATAACCCTAATCCCCACCATAACTCCAATTCTTATTTTTACCCTATCCATAACCCTTAATCTAATTTTAACCCAAACACTAACCCTAACCCTAACTCAATCTCTAATCATAACCCTAACCTTAACCATAATTTTATCTCTAACCTTAACCCTAACCATAATTTTAACCCTAGCTCTAACCTTAACCATAACCCTAACCCCAAAACTAACTCTAGTTCTTACTCTTACCCTAACTTGAACCCTATCCTCAACCCTAACTCATGTTTTAACCTTAACCCCAATCGTAACTCTAATTTTTACCCTTTTCCTAACCATAACCCTAAACCTATGCCCAAAAAATAACTCTAATTTTAACCCAAACCTAACCCTAATTCTAACTCTAACCCTAACCCTAACCCCAATATTAAGCCTAACCCTCACCTTATCCCTAACCCTAACCCTAACCCTAATTATCTATAACCCTAACCCTAACTCCAATCTTAAGCCTAACCCTAAACTTATCCCTAACCCTAACCCCAACCCTAACTCTAATTTGTACACGAATTACAAACCATAGGTTCCAAGAGAGACACTTAAAACTTATAAAAAATAGGTATTGTAGGAGTCACTTGGATAATAATTCAATGTATCTTAATTACTATCCCTATATGGAATTTCTCATGATTGATTTATGAATTTTCATCCATTAACTATATATGGAAATAAATGGGGTTCCCTCCTCTAATCTCTAGTGATAGGAAAATATGGTGTCCAATCTATTCAAGTAAAATTAATGGATAAACAAGAATACCACTCTCAATCTTAGGATTTAATTAAATAGCTATCTTTTAATTTCTTTCCTTTTTACAAGCTCCAAAATAAACCTACATGTACAAACCTTTTTATCAATGCCACTTTAAAATTACATTCTTTATTATATAACACTAGTGGCCCCATAACTAGGGCACTCATAACATACTTAAATATTATAGTCATTTCCCTATTTTATTTTCGTAAGTCCAATGAGAAATAAGAAATATTTTAGGATATCATAAAATTTTATTGAAAAAAGGGTAAGGAGAAAAAGAGGAATTCTTCTAAAAGAATTTTCAAATTCTAAATCAAGGCTAAAGGAGTCAAATGGGCTAATTCTAGGAAGTTGGTTGAATATTTAATCATAAAAAATCCCAAAAGGAGGGAAAAATCAACAAAAAAAAATAGTAGAGCAACATGTGACACCCTTTTGAATTCCTAAAACCCCATGTTTTATAGGAAGATGAAGAAGAATTTGAAACCATTCCCCTCATCCCTTAGGAATAATCTATTAAGGAGAAACAATATAGATTAATAGAAAAATATTTGAATCAATGAAAATATATGAGAGAAGCCTTATCTTTTGAAAAATGTTTCAATATGGTAAGAAGTTCCATCTACAAGAAATGAGCAAGGAATATAGAAAGTGAAGAATAGGGAGATAAAAAGTAAGCTAAAAAACTTTATGCACCTAAGTTTGATTGTAGTGACAAGATTTTTCTCAAGCCCAGTTGGAGAAATTAGAGACTTACTTCACCCTCAACCCCATAAAGGAAAAATATGCAATAAAATCTGCCTCTTTACATTTAGAAGGTGCAAGAGAGGTCTTCAATGATTTTCAATATTTTTCATCACTTATTCTACTAACCTTTTGTTTTTATTTGAAACTCTCATTTATAGTTCTTAAGTGACTATCGGTTTCTATTCAACTCTCATTTATAATATGAATTTTTAATGCTATGATTTTTTAATGTTATAAATTGAATGGTCTTCAAATGAAATATATTTTGAATTTGTGCATGTTCAATGTGATTTTTAAATAACTTTGAAATTGTGTGCATTATTTAATTAGTTTGTTGATATATATTTTTTAATTGTTTAACATGCAGTTGCCATATCATTTCTCGTCCATGGATCCACTTTTCACTTTAGAGGATTTCATGCCTAATCCAGAAATTCCTATAGATCCTAGTGCACATCCCACCCCACCACATGAGGATATGCCTCAGTCACCTCCGCATTCTCCACCACCTGACCCCCACCCCCTCCTCCATTTGAACAAAATCAACTAAGAGAGAATATTCGAGCCAACTTAGTTGTCATTCAAGGAAACATAGATCTCATAAAAAATGAGACTAGAATCCCTCCACATCTCGCACAGTTTGCATCTACAATGCAAACTATTGTCAATTATGTTCGATCTATCGATGCGGACCTAGATAGGTTCCATCAATGGAGAGAAGAGAGGAGACAATTCTATGCAGATGGGATGTCATATAAAGAAATCAATGACCTAAAAATCACTAAACAAGCTATGTGCCAATATTTTGTGAACCCCCAAACAAACAAACCAATACCACCCACAAAAAAAAGAATTTCAATTTTATGGTGTAGGCACCCACAGATAGCTGCAAATTTTTGGGAGAGATGGTGGATGGTGTTTGATACTCCACCACATGGCAACAGTGAGGTGCCCTTATATTTTTTGAGAAAGTTATGGGCTGAGTTTGAGTTGGGTAAAAAACCCAACTATTTTGATATGAGGTCATTTCAGGGAGCTGGGCATGGCATGCCCCAACATAGACTAGGAGCACATGTCGATCCTCAGCGACGTGCTCCAGTTGCGCCTCTTGTTCCTCCTCCTTCTCCTGGTATTCCCGCTGCATTTCAATAGCAAACCATGTTATCTACACTAGGAGCATTGAGTTCACTTTCAGGACATCTCACTCAGCAGACTACACACGCGGCCACTGAAGTGGCCAATACAGAGCATGGAGGCTCGGGCTATAGGGATACTCAGACATCCACTTCAGGTGAGGCACATGCATCTGGGGCGGGATCATACCTAAATTTACTATATTCTGAGGATCGTCCCACATAGGTATGTTCATCTTTTGAACTTAAATTTAATTCAAGTTTGAAATGTAAAAAATTCATGTAAATAATAACATCAAACTATATATATAATATAATATTAATTCAATAATTTTGTGTTTGGTGTATAGACGCATGATGACGTGATGCCAGGAACTCAATATCATCATCTTGTGTATATGTCGAGTGCTGTAGATTTGGGCTCACCTTTTCGACAGGTACTTGAACCAAAATATATTAAATAATTTGTGTGTCCATATATATATATAATTTAATTTGAATTTGTACACATGTGTGAATTGATATATTATATCTAGATGCAGGGAAGTCATACTATTCCTAGTATTGACGAGCCACAAGTTACAGTGGTGAGCGCTCCTGAGACATCATCAGCTCAGGTGCGTGCTTTCAAAAGTTTGTTAAGTTTAAATTAAATACACATCATAGATCTAATTTAATTTTTTCATTTACATACACATGTGTGAATGATCTATATGAACTGTTGTACATTTATATGTAGGGATTTGATGAGACAACCATGGCGGGCCGCGCACCTGAGACATCATTGACATCTATTCATGGGCAATCACAGGTGCGTGATCATGAGGTCATATCATTCGAGGTTGTAAACTTTACTTTAAATCTCCTATACAATTTTTACGAACATTTTATATATATATATATATATCAAGGTTTTCACATATTTTTTTCTTTATATGAATATGCAGGATATAGTGGATCAGGCATTTGCATCTTCTCAACAAACAATTATGCTACCTGTTGAAGAAAATGTGCCAGTTGATTCACATGACCATATGGTAATTTATGCATACTAGAAATCATTTTTACTATATTTAGTCGATATTTAATTAGTTTTTTTTTTACCTAAAAGTTTATATTTTCAATTTTAAATATGTTTAATTATATCAAAATTTCTAAATAAATTTAAATCTAATTTCGAGTTTCTTGAACTATTTTACAGCATGATACAGGTACATCTAGTCAACATGGAACAAAGAGGAGACTTGATTTGACCGATCAACCTAAGAGTTAGATAGTTTTATATTTTATGGACTACAAACCTCTAGTTTCATTTCAATATATGTGTTGGACTTGACATATAAATTTTATGGACTATCTAGATCTCTAGTTTTATTTTGAACATGTTATTATCATATATGTGTGTTTATTTATATCAGTTGACTTTAATATGATGATTATATATGCAATCAATTATGAGATCATGTTATGTTCATTTTCATAATTATATGCATTTATATACATATCTATATATTTATATTTTATCAAATTTTCAAGTAATACATGCACTATATAATAATTCTTATCTAGAATCAAATTTCATATATATATAACTTATCACATGGTTAGGTGACAAATTAAAACATTCCTTAAATAGTTTCTTAAATCATATTCATAATAAATTAAGGGCAAGTAATTCTAACTATTTTCCAATTACATAGCAAATATTTGAATCAATAAAAAAAAAACCATCTCCTTGTATGTATATTTAATGTATAATCTATACAATTGAATAATTATATAAAATGTGGTAAATAGAAGACACATGAAATATGTATAATCTATACAATTTGAATAAGATATTTAAAAAGTGACATCGAACAAACATATATAATGTACATCAAGAAGTTTAATGTACAACTATATAACATGATGAAACATATATGTGCATGTAGATACAATTAAAGCTTATCAACTTTTAGGTGAATACCAAAAATTGATATTTACATAGTCTCCAGATAAAATAGTTTTTCAGTTCAACAATCACATTGTAGACCGACTTGATGAGAACTTGCAAAAATAATTAATGTAAGTAACTACAATTTTTACGAGTCATTTAAGTAAAAAATTCATGCAAGAAAAGAACTGCATATAGTAAATTCCATACAAATTCAAATGATGTTAGCCATAGGATGGATTAAGGGGACCTAAGAGGATATATAGCTTAAGGGGGGGTCTTAAGAGAATTCCTTAAGGGGAGTTAAGAGGATGCATCTCATGAACCCTAGGATATGGCTTAACGGGTCCTAAGAGGATTAAGGAGATGTAAGAGGATATGACTTAAGGTTCCTTTAAGAGGACGAATTAAGGGGATGCAAGAGGGTGGATTAAGGGGAGTTGAGAGAATGAGTTGAAGAAATGCAAGATGGTGGATTAAGGGGAGTTGATAGAATGAGTTGAAGCGATGTAAGAGGTTGGATTAAGGGGATGCAAGAGGGTGGATTAAGGGGAGCTAATAGAATGAGTTAAAGTGATGCAAGAGGGTGGATTAAGGGGAGTTGAGAGAATGAGTTGAAAGGATGTAAGAGAGTGGATTAAGGGGATGCAAGAGGGTAGATTAAGGGGAGCTGATAAAATGAGTTAAAGTGATGTAAGAGGGTGGATTAAGGGAGAGTTGATAAAATGAGTTGAAGGATGTAAGAGGGTGGATTAAGGGGATGCAAGAGGGTGGATTAAGGGGAGTTGATAGAATGAGTTAAACCATAAACCCTAAACCCTAAAATGAGTTGAAGTGATGTAAGAGGGTGGATTAAGGGGATGCAAGAGGGTGGATTAAGGGGAGTTGATAGAATGAGTTAAACCGTAAACCCTAAACCCCTAAAATGAGTTAAAGTGATGTAAGAGGGTGGATTAAGGGATGAGGAGGATTGGGGAGTTGATGGGGTGGGTTAGGCCCTAGGCCCTAAAAATGAGTTAAAGTGATGTAAGAGGGTGGATTAAGGGGGTGTTGATAAAATGAGTTGAAGTGATGTAAGAGGGTGGATTAAGGGGATGCAAGAGGGTGGATTAAGGGGAGTTGAGAGAATGAGTTAAAGTGATGCAAGAGGGTGGATTAAGGGGAGTTGAGAGAATGAGTTGAAGGGATGTAAGAGGTGGATTAAGGGGAGTTGGTAGAATGAGTTGAAGGGATGTAAGGGTGGATTAAGTTGAGAGAATGAATTTAAACCCTAAACCCTAAACCCTAAAATGAGTTAAAGTGATGTAAGAGGGTGGATTAAGGGGAGTTGAGAGAATGAGTTAAAGTGATGCAAGAGGTTGGATTAAGGGGAGTTGATAGAATGAGTTAAAGTGATGCAAGAGGGTGGGTTAAGGGGATGCAAGAGGGTGGATTAAGGGGAGTTGATAGAATGAGTTAAACCCTAAACCCTAAACCCTAAACCCTAAATTGAGTTAAAGTGATGTAAGAGGGTGGATTAAGGGTAGATATATGAGGATATTGATTGAGGGGTCCTAAGAGGATGAATTAAGGGGTGTTGAGAGAGTGACTTAAGTGGATGCAAGTGAACAAATTAAGGGTAGATATATGAGGGTATGGATTACGAGGTCCTAAGAGGATGGATTAATGGTAGTTGATAGAATGACTTAAGGGGCTGCAAAAGGATGGAT
The DNA here is from genome assembly GCA_007258455.2 of Sequoia sempervirens. Taxonomy (NCBI): domain Eukaryota; kingdom Viridiplantae; phylum Streptophyta; class Pinopsida; order Cupressales; family Cupressaceae; genus Sequoia; species Sequoia sempervirens. The sequence goes on along the minus strand of VDFB02018296.1, from coordinate 35,252,773 downwards.
TAATGGTACATAAGAGGATGACTTAAGGGGTTTTAAGAGAATGGCTTAAGGGGATATGAAATCAATTATAAAGTATCAATTAAATGTATCTAGAACTATATATAGTTACCTGTCTCTAGATTCAAATTCCATTGTAATATATGTGCATCTCCTCTCTTTTTTGTAAAGCATCTAATTTTGGGAGACCTGAAACAAAAAATGATATAAAACTTTAATTAGGAAATGATTAAAGACAAATATATATATATATATCAATTAAATATATATACGACTAGATATGCTTACCAATATTTATTTACTCTATTGTACCATTTGCATCCTCTCTTTTTTTTAATCCATCTATGATTGTCTCATGATCATCCATTGAAATTGTCCATAAAACTTTATTAGCAGACCTCCCTTGATATCTAACTAGTTTTATATTGGTTGCCAAAATCAAATGTGAATAATGCATAATCTTCTTGTGTCTTTCATAATCTTCAAATGCAGGAAAGCCATTCTTTCTCATCAAATATTTTCGAAGCCAGGTGCCAACAACCACTGAACCAATTGGATACTCAAAGTTGTCATCATCCACTCTAGTATGTACCAACTTATGTTTTCTCTCAACACATCTAGCCAACCAGTACTCTGTCTGCTCTTCATTCCCTTGAGGTGAAACAATAGCATACACATATCCTGCAAAAATAAATACAAAATTCAATAAAAAGTGACTTATATTTAACTCATATAAACATGGATACATACAAAATTCAACTCAATAAATAATGTACCTTCTTGTACAAGATCTGAAACACGATCATAATCATCTGATGCAAACACTTGATTATCTTCAATTGTCATTTCATGTTGAACATGTGTCGATGTAGGCGTTAAAGCTCTTTGTTGCCATTGTTTGACCCATTCCATATTTTCACATGCCTGCCAATCACCTACAATACAAAATTGACAATAGCATGCCAACTCCCTTGTCCATATTGTCCATGTGTTTGCATTCAAACTCTTAAATGGATGCCATTTTGTACTTCCATTAATTGTTTCACAATCCTATCAAGAAAAAATATCATTTTCTTCAACTAACCAAAAGAAGCGTTGAATTATTGATTTCTCACTTGTTCTTGTAGACAATTTGGTATTGCACCAATCTACAATTGCACGTGCATTTCTAAATTTTGTAGCATCCTCAAATTTTAGTTGCTCTCTAGCAAGAGCTCTTTTTACACATGCACCTGCTCCATCGTGTTCTCCCTTACCATGACCACCTTAAAAAAAGCTCCATATGTGTTGGATATTATTTTCCTTATGAACTCTACATAGCCAATAAAACATTCTAGCCTTTTTGAATTGACCCGTGCAATTATCTAACCATATGAGATGTTCTATCATTTGAATTCCTCTTTCTTTTAAATTTTTATTAAATATATCAAAACAATATTGTACAAACTCAGATGAATGTAATCGATTATCACTTACATAAAAATGGTACTCTTTCAAAAAAATTCTATTATCTTCTATACTATCTTCAGCATGTCTATAAACAATGTGAACAAATATAGCTACTTGCACTGAATTATAATATTGTGATTGGATTTCTTCTTGTGGAGCAAGAGTATAATTTTCAGCAAAATCAACAATTGACAATATAGTTCCAATTGGAAATGTGTTTTTACATAAACGAAATTGATTATCAAGCCAATGAGCATTCTGAGAGTGTTGAACATATTTAGGTACAAACTTATCTTTAAATTCAGTAATAAAAGTGCACACTAACTTTTTCCACAATTAGCTCAACACGTCTTCCAATTTTACCATCTTTTAAAGAATACTCAATATTTTTAAATTTTTTTACATCCACTAATTGTTTTCCAAATTCATCTAAATTACTTTCATGCATACATTCTCCTAATAATGAAAAGTCACCACATCTACCGCATTCTCCAGAAATGCATCCTTTTAAAAAAATGAGTTTCCATTTAAAAAGGGATTACAAAACAAACCTACTATAAAATCTTTGATTCTTTCAGGTGGCATAGTAATACCACAAATGTCTTGCATAATTTGGTTAGCATGCAAAGTGCATCGTATATATCAAAATATATCATAATAATAATGAAATTGTACATGATTCTTACAACAACAAGAGATTCATTGCTTATTAATTCTAACATACCAAGGTTTACACTTTTCGAATGATCTTTGACTTATGCTAATATTCAATGGTAAGATTGAAGCATCTAAATTTTTTTTATATAATTTAGTTTGAGTCATATCTAAGAGATGCTTTGGATGAGGTTCACGAATTTTGGAACCCACCCTTAATTTTAAGACATCTCTAATGTTAGGTGATACTCTTGTATTATCATACCAAAAATTTTCGATTAAAGATTTAATTTCATTAGTTAATTTCATGTCCGATCTTGGGAGTCTACCACTAAAACTCCAACATTGATTAATAGGATCTTTTTCAATACTTTCTCTTCTTTTAGTAGCTCTTATCAAAGTTCTAGGATTTAAGTTTATACATTTACTAATCTTACTTAACATTCTTTTATTTGAAGTTGTTTTATCAACTAGAGCAGTTATTATTGCACGGTGAGCCATTCTTATCTTTTGATCGACTTTTCTTACCAATAACATCAATAGCATTAGCAACACTAGATATGACTTGTTCTACTGAATCATCTTTCTTTTTTGGTTTTACAACAACACCTGATTTTTTTTCATCACTTTTCTCATTTTAAACATTCTCATCAATTGCACCATGAGTTGACATTGGAATCCTAATTTCTTTCTATAAAAAATATTTTTATATATTTTATTTCCATAATTTCTAATTTGTCTTGAAGAAACTTTACCACGAAGGTTATCTAGCACATTTGTTTCAATTGTTAAAAAACATTTTCACCTTCATCCATAGATGGAGTTTCATTTTCATTCACACAAGGGGTTTCGTTTTCATTTTCAAATGTAAAAGGGATTTCATTCTCATTTACATTCTCATAAGATATAATTTCATCATTTTCTTGTTTCTGTATTGTTTCAACCCTAGTATTATTGATCTCATCAATTGTGTATCCAGCTTCTTCTAAACAAGCAATATCAATATTATAAAAACTTGGGTTTGAAGACATATCTGGATAGATTGTTTGAATAGGTACATTTTCGATATCATTGGGAGGTGGATTTTAAGACACACCCAAAGTTGTTTGCATATCATTCAAAGTTGAAGTTGAAGGCACAGTTGGGTTTGTCTCCATAGTTGCATTTTCTTCCATATTCACCATCTCCACATTTGCATCATCTACATTGATTTCATCATTCATGGCTTCCTCTTCGACATTCTTGGAACTAGATGCTTCCAAATCTTTCATTTGATGAATCCTTTCTCTCCTTTCCCTTTGTATTTTTGCCTCCTTGTCTTTATTTGCTTGAATTTCTTCAGGTGTCATTACCTTCCTACATCTTTTTCTTTGTCTTTTCTTATCACCCATTGTTACCAAACCCTCTCTGATGACAAAAATAATAATTCAAGAAACCTATTTTAAAATTGCCACCTCCTTCAAATATTCAAATAAAACTATGTACTATGAAGATTATTTTTTCTATAAACTCTGAAGTACAAAATCATCATGAGTACATCCAAAAATTCACTTTTTTTAAATCTTCTTGTAAAAAGTTCTTGCACTTGATTCCACTTCAGAAAATTTAACTTGCACTTTTACTTTTCCAACAATTTGAATAGAATATGCCCTGCACAAAACAAATTTGCAATAAAAAACGCAAAAAATGACACTTTCAGACCGTACTACAGAAAAAGAATGTTGCAAGAAAATCGTGTTTTACTAGTATTTTTCAAATTAGGAAAAATGGCTATTATAGAAACGTGTACGCGTTATGAAATGCGTACGCGTTATATTTTAAAAACGCATATGTGTTATGGTCTAGCAAAGGCCAAAATGTAACGCGTATGCGATATGAAACACATACGTGTTTCATTTAAATAACGCGTACGCGTTATTTAAAAGTTGATCTCCCACACCAAATCTAGCCCCGGTTTTAGGCTTGGGAAAGGCTTGGCAATCCGAGCCTTAACTATTGACCTACAACTAAAAAACTAAGGCAAATTGAAGAAGAATGTCCAACTTTGACAACATAGATGATGGACTTTTTTTCTAAATTAGTCTATAAAATTAAAACCCATTAGAGAACACAATGTCTAGTTTCTAAATATATAATTTTTGTTAAAATTGGATTACGTTTGCTATTTTTTAATTAATTTCTAAGCAAACTAGGCCTTAAACTTGAAAGATCAGGTTTTTGGGTTTTTAATAACTTTGTATTGGTTGAGTTTCTTGTAAAAAAAATTATATGGTCCCAAACTTCAGAAAATTCTCTACACAATGCAAAAAAAAAGAGTCAAAAAATGTTTTGTTTAGGTCCAATTAGATTGTCAATACACGTTGATTTGAAAAAACATCAATTAAGGCCAATAAAAAATTAATTAAAAAAAAATATTCAACAAAAATTACAAAAAAAAATCAAGCCCAAACTTCATGTTGTTAGCTCTCTTTTCCTAAAAGGAATTAGCAAAATAATTTTATTTGGTTCAAAAAATGTTGTCCGTACACCTGCTTGGTAAGGTTAAAAAACAGGAACTTTAAAAAGTTGTTTTTATAGATCTTTATCAAAATTTAATTTCTATAAACTGGGTATTTTAATAATTTACATATTTGGAAACTAGATTCAAACTTCTAAATTTCATATTACTGACTTTTTTTAAGATTCATTGTGGAAGTGTCTCAAATTTTTAGTCCAAGTGTGAAAAATTCTGAAAAACAACAAAAATATTTCCACTTTTTGAGTTTTTTGTGTACCCAACTTCTTGCATCAACCCTATTGTATTTTCATTTTGTTTGTAATTTCCTTAGTTGTTTTGGGGCCCATGGTGAAGGGATAGTTAGAAGTTTGAAACTTCCAAAAATAGTCACTTGCTATTTTTAGTAAGTTGGCTTATTCGGTTCCTATGGACACAAAAATTGATTCCAAGGAGTGAAATGGGAAAATAAGATTTTTGGTGAAAGAATAATCTCAAAAAAATTTGGAAGGTATTAAATTTTCATCTTGAGGGATTTCTCAAATGAAGCTAAAAATTGAAAATTGAGGCCCTTTGGAGCCTCAAAATAGGTTGCAAAATATTTGATCTTTTTGATCTAGCAAAATATGGTTGTAGATATCTTCACAATATTTCCAACGATATATTAGAACTAAAAATCTGGTAGTCGGATCAAAAGTTATGACCCCGAAAAGTTGTAAATATATAAATATAAAATAAAAAAACTTCTAGAGTGGGAAATAGATGGTGGAATTTCTAGTGCAAAAATAGGGCTACACCTTCTAGAATATTCTAAGGCAATTACACTTCTTAGATTAAAAAAAAAAAGGAGAATAAGGGTTACAATAGTGCAAATCATGGTTTTTGGCTTGCAAATTTATGTAATGAGAAGACCCATGTGGCTCTAGTATGTTATTTTCTAAGTATTGTAATTTCACTTCATCAAGATAATAGAAAGAAAGTGTTTCTTTTTGCATTTTTTGTTTTTCTCGCTTGTTTAGTTGTGTGTGTGTGGTTTTGTTAGAGGAGTACCCTCATCATTTTTTAACACTATTGATTATTTAAAAAATATTTAAATTTTTTCTAAATCTTAAAATGTTGCTCAAAATTCAAAATACAATATATAAATAATGTTCACTTATAAAATAGAACATAAAAAGCAATTTTAATCTTCTCAAAAAGGTTTTATTTAAAAGATAATGGAATACAAAATCTATGGACTATGGTAAAAAGTAAATAAGATTAACAATATAGAATGTTACTTATTATAGAAAATAGAAAGATTTGCTCCACAATATTTAAGCTAAGAAAATAAATATAAAGCAAGTAATAATTAAACCACAATATCTTGTTTATGTTTCATTTTATTTTACTTTTAGAAAGGTTTTATATCATATTTACAGATTCTTTTATCTACTCAATATAAAAGTAGGAATTTTAGGTTTCAAAACATTTCAATTGAGAGTTTTGCATTCAACAAGATTTGATCTCTAATAGATTAGGGGCAACTATTCATGACAACATATTTATTGATCGTTAAATAAAGTGGAAATCAATTCAAAAGAGGACAAGGATACAAAGATTCAATAAGGAAAAGACAATAAAGTTAATAAAACCATAATATTATGTAAACATTGTGATAAACTAAATGTTAAAACACAATATCTAAAATCATCAACTAAAAACATACCACTCACAATATGAATAGATTAACTTGATTGCAAACTTCTTAATAATAAATATTAGAGAATTTGAGTGTTTATGAATCAAATAGTGTGGTTTAAAAGAACAATGTAAAAATTACACATAATTTAATCCAAAACACTCAATACAACTTGATTGCAAACCTCTTAACAACAATATGGAAGAATTTAAGTGTTTATGAATCATTTAGTGTGATTTGAAATAATAATGTTAAAAACACACAGTTCAATCCAATAGAACTCATATTTTACATTATAAATTGTGGAAACATCATATCTCTAATCAATTCTACTGTAAAGATTTTTGTACCTCAAAATTTATATAAAATTTCTGAGAAAAAATAATCAGATCCACACATAAAAAGAGTATGTCATACTTTTGTGATAATGAATTCATAGTGAGATTCACATAGATGATAAATCACAAATCCCCAGACAATTAAACAATTAAAAGTTATATATGAAGCATAAGAAAACCTAAATCAGTATGGAAAAATATAACTGAATTTCTTAAATTTTATGCAGCCCCAAAACTTACATACCTCTGGGAGTTCTCTGGTCCAAAATTTGCCACAAATATCCACCATTTTCAATGAATCTTACCTCCCTCACAAATCTGACTTGTGGCATAGCCAAGCCTCTCCCTCTCTCTCAATTTTGTCGCTGCCCTGGACCACAAACATTTAGAGCAGCTGCAAGATAATCATGTTGGCTTAAAACAGACTTTGAGCAGGTGCCATGTTTCTCCCATTCGTGTTGCCAAAAATGTTCTCCGTTGCTGCTCGGACATGCCAGTGATCCCCATTTCAAGTTCATCTCATTTCTCAGATCACTTATTTACCTTCACAATACCCAATTATTATTATCTTATGTTGCAAAATAAATCTCCATGGGGAGTAGCAGAACATGATGTATTTAATACCTGTGAAGGATCAAAGGGACTGTTGGGATCACAGTTGGAAGGGTAATTGTTGTCCTCATAATTTGGCAATAAACCATGGATTGAAAATTTTGATGTAGGTTTTCCTGTGGAAGGATAGCAACATCCATTTGATGTATCACAATAAGGTCGTGGTTACTGTTACAATAATGGACAAATTTTGAGGGAAAAATATTAGGAAACTGTATAACTGATTTTCTAAATTAGATCACATAAATCTTAGAATATTTTTTAAATGTACAAAATACTTATCAACTTATTTAATAAGGTTGGAAAATAATTTTGACAATAGTAAGTTTTCATATCTTGCTGTTCAACACTCAGTATAATGACAAGGCCATGTTGTAGGGACTTAAAAGGTCCCGAGCTTCTACAATATAAAAAAGGACCAAGCTTCTACAATATATATAAAAAAAGATTTCATACTTTGAGGTAAAGACCATTGTTTTTCTAGATCACATAAATCTTAGAATATCTTTTAACTGTACAAAATATTTATCAACTTATGAAATCAAATTGAAAACTAGTTTTGACAATAGTAAGTTTCCATATCTTTAGGAAAAGACAACTAATTTTATAAATTTGATCAAATAAACTAGCAATCGCACCTTCATGTGCAATAGGCACACCAAAGAGGTGTTGAAAGTCGAGTATAGTAAATTTTGGTCTATTTTCTTTGCATACATTAATGCAATACATGATGTAAATTAGTAGGCCATTTAGAAAATGATTTTATTTATGCAACAAAGGTATCAATGGAGAAGTGGTAGCTTCAAATCAACTATGCATCCACTTAGAGCCTGATCCAAACACAATTGAATCAAAACCTTTAAATCAGGGAGATAATCATGTTCCATTATGAAAAGGCTCATGTTTTGTTTGAAATATGGAGAGAGCTAGAGAGATAGGGATAGACAGGGAGACATAGAGGGGAGACGAGTGAGAGAGAGGGGGCTAAGGAGAGAGATGGAGAGGAATATAGAGATGGAAATGGAGAGAGAGAGAAGAAAAGGGATAGAGAGAGAGATAGGTAGAGAGACAAAGAGATAAGTAGAGAGTAAGAGTGAGAAGAAGAGGAGAGATGGAGATATAGTTCAATATATAGAGAGGTGGAGGAAGGGAAAGATATAGATAGAGGGTGATGTAGAGAGATAAAGAGAGATATTGAAAGATATAAAGAGATAAGGAGACAATGGTAGAGACAGATATGAATAGAAAGAGATAGAGAGAGGAGTAAGAGGGAGATAGAGATATAGAGTAGGAGAGATGGAGGGAGAGATGAAGTGAATAAGAGAGAGTGTGAGAGAGAGGAGAGGGGAGAGAGGGAGATGATATGCCAATAGATAAAGAGGGAGAGAGGTAGTGATATAGATAGAGGGAGATATGCAGAGATAGAGAAGGATAGGGAGAGAGATAGAGGTGGAGACATATAGATAGAAAGAGACAAAGAAGGAGAGAGAGATAATGATATATAGAAAGAAAGGAGGAGGGAGAGATAGGGAGATATGCATAAAGAGGACAAGAGAGAGAAAGAAGGTGATAGAGACAAGTAA
>VDFB02018296.1:34971283-35243865 GCA_007258455.2 Sequoia sempervirens | reverse complement strand
AAAAAAAAAATTTTAAAAAAAAAACTATTGATATTATAAGACACAAATAGATATATAAATAGATAAAAAAAAATTAAACTCAAAATTGTTTTTACTATTTATTTAATAAAAAATATTTTATTTTATAAATAACAAATTTTTACTCAAATGTTTAGTCAATAAGATTGACAATAATTCATTTTAAAAATATTTTTAGTTTTTAAATGTACATATCTACTTTAAAAAACACAACTATTTATTGAATAGAAAAAAAAAAAAATACTTTTAATTTATTATCAAACACAACTATTAATAACTAATAAAATTTTAAAAAATTACTTTAATAAAGAGTAGGTGATCTAACCTCCACAACGATAGTTAATACGTAACATTAGAGCGTATTTTTATTCGTCAGCTAGTTTTTTAATCGTTTAAATGAAAAGTCAGCGGAAGAGAGTGCAAATAACAGCTTTAGGTACTTCTCCCCACTCGACACTGACTTTGCCTCAATTGTTCATTACAAATTATATGCCCAACACTACGAATTTTAATAATCCTCCCCAGAATCTAATCGAAGCCCAACCATGCCAAACTCGTCGTGTATCCTACTCTTTTCCTATTTCATGGCTTTTAGCTTCCAATCCAATGCTCATTCTCTGGTAATTCACAAAACCCAATCTGCACATATACATAACAGCTTATCAGCATATACAACATTCAAAGAGCAGCCACACCCAGTAATCATAGTACCTGGTACAGGAGGAAACCGGGTAGAAGCTAGGCTGACTGCAGATTATAAACCCAGTGGTCTGTTTTGCAGGAGGTGGCGTTGGGAGAAGGATTGGTTCAGAATATGGTTTGACGTCCCTGTGATTGTGCCTCCATTCACAGAATGCTTTGCCGAGAGGATGAGCCTTGTGTATGATAACCATGAGGATGAGTACATTAATGCCCCTGGAGTGGAAACCAGAGTGCCTTATTTTGGTTCGACCAAAGGGATGCAGTACTTGGACCCAAACTTCAAGTATTCATTCCGTTCCATTCTTCTCATTTTTTGTCTGGCTTTTTACACAGCATATTTTTATCATGTTTAGAGTAAGGTTATTAATGCCTTGCGATTCTTTAAAAAATCCACAAGGGATTGCCCTTGTTAAGTGCGGTTTGAATTTCAGGACAGGCATATACACAAAAATTACTTAGTAGATGGACCCATCCGAAGATAGAAAATGTAAATTGTGTAACTTTAATGAAGTATAGGACAAAACACTCCTTTTAATTAGTTTTTATCATTGATTATAAAGTTTTTTTTAGAAGAATTCTGTTTGTAAATTCTTGTATTAATGTTTTGGATCACACTCCATGGTCCATCATCAGGAAGAGGAGATAATAAGATGTTGATTGCAGATTTTTGTTTCTTGTGCCTTTAGGACCCTCTTGTTATGTATCCCTTCCTCTTCTTGTTTTTTAACCTAGATGTACAATCCACATCTTATTCTCTCCTTATCCTGATTATAAATGAGAGAGTGTGATATAAATTGTTGTTACAAAAATTTACACAATTTTCTGCCAGAAGCTTTCTAATCAATTCCAATAGACTGGAAATACATGTTTTTAGTCTCTATAATGACATTAGGCACAACAATGCATTTAATTTGCATTCATAACCTCGTATATGATTTTCTGTGGTCAAGACAATGAAATGACACTTGTGGAACTTATTTTAGAACAAGACTCCAATAGAAACCATGTTGTAAACAAGCAAGTAAACATGCTTTGGCGTGTCTTGCAGACCATTTTGGCCTAAAGGATACTATAAAAGTCAATGAAGGCGATGAGATTGTGTGATTTACTTGTAGAAATCCTTTGCTCTTTTTTGGGTTAAATGCTGTATATGATTTGGAATGTTGTATGAAGTCCACGGGCATTTCCTACTATGCTTAACCACCTGTGCGCAACACATATTGTTTGCACATTGTACCAAAAGGGGTGGGAACAGGACAGTTGCAATGCAAAAAATAAGGATGCTTAAAACAGGCCAATGTGACTTGTGAGAACCCTCATGTGGGAACAAAGAGACTTTTTCACTTTACTTTTAGGTGAATCCAATCATAACTCTGCAGTTAAGTGTGCTTGGGAAAGTGGTGCTGAGATGATAATGCAAAACTAAGACTATTGGGTTTTATACCATTTATTATGGTGGGATTGATTCCTCCACAGATTAAGTGTAACTTTAGTGTTACCAGGAAAACCTGGCCTCCAGTGATGGGTATGTATTCTGGATCACCTGGCCTCCAATGATCGGTATGCATTCCCTATGCTTTTACTGTACACAGGGCTGGGGATATTCCTCCTGCAGTTACCTGTAATCCCTGGGTCAAGGCAAGGGAATTCCTTCTGCACTTAGATGTAATTTCTGGGTCAAAATAATCATGTAGATTTCTGTGAGAGGTGGATATGCCCTGTTAGAGAATTTCTCAGCAGCCACTTCTGCGCTCTGCCATATTTATAACTCTAACCATCTGTTAGAATTTGAGCCTTGAGCTTAACCAGCACAAAATACTACATTAATATATTTTACAAATTTACATCCTCCTCTTCCCATGTCTAGTGAAAACTAGGGGGAGGCAGAACTAGATGATATTATAGATAAAGACTTGTAGGAAAACTTAGAAACTTGGACTTAGAGAGTACCTAGAAAATCAAATGAAATAAAAATGCCTTTTTAGCGGCCGCAGGAGACCTTTTTTTTGGATGGGCGAGTTGTTTTTTGCAGACTCGTCAAGTTTTTGGCCAAAAACTCAGCGAGTTTTTCTCCTGTATTTGGCGAGCAATTTTGGAGAGTAAATGCAGGAAAAACTCACCGTCACAAAAAACTCAAGAATTTTTTAAAACTCACCGTCACAAAAAAAACTCAGGAATTTTTTAAAACTCACCAATTACTCGGAGAGTTTTTCAACCATGATTCCAAGTTTCCAACTGATGCTGATTCTTAAGAAAAACAAGGGACACATGCATGATAATTTCTCGAATGATATAAATTGATAATCTGCCCTATAATCCTGTTTTGGTCTTCTAGCTTCTTTCTTTCCTTCTGTGCTATTCATTTGTATATATCGTTTAAACAATTTATGCTTACACTGTAGAATTTTTGGAACACCTAAAAAATGTTTTTCATCTTTTAAGTTTTTGTTCTGCATTTTCAGTTCATGACATGGCATTTGCTTAGTTGAAGCCCTTCAATTTTATCCCAAAAGTAGAAACACGTGGCAGCTTCAGTTTATTCTTCCTCACAAGTTTCAAAATTCTTTTAGCTATCATGCAGAACTCTGCAATCTTGAGTATCATATATTGCTCCAGACGCACTGTTCTTGCACTTTATTCAATTGACTGCACTTTTTATTAACTTGATGATTTCCTATAGATGGGAAGCAACAACATTTATCATCAATCAAACCTTGAGTCAGTTCATACTCATAGTTCTGGATGGTGATTGACATTGCTGCAATTCTACATTTGCAAGCCTGAACATCCAGTTTTTACATTAGCCCCTTGAATTTTTTTAATTGTTTTTAGAATAAATTTAGGGGTTCTATATAAGGGGTCCTTACCCGACTATTATCAATCTGAAGAATTACAGTACTCCACATCTACTACATACTGCATTGTGTGAAGAAAAAACAAATTATACTTTTATCAGATTTACCGTGAGATCTTCAAACCATATAAATTTGAAACTGATTTTTAGCAATTTTCTTATGGTTTTTGACTTGCTTCCAACAACCTGCATCCTCATCCTCCTCATATTATGACAAAACAGCAAAATGAAAAGGGACTTGTAAAACTGACTCTAAAATTCAATGCTCAATGCCCCATTCCTCTCTCTGAGATAAAACATTAGGCAAAGCTGCTTGCTGTATCCTGTATAGGGTTGGGACCATGACTATTGTTTTTGTTTGCTCTGAGCTGTTCTTCAAAGGGCTATTAGCTATATTGGATCATAGGCCTGTGCACCAGGAAATATCTCTATGCTCTCATTTATACTAGAGGACCATCTATTCAAAATCCATGGATGCAAGCTTGCTAGAGTGGGCCACAGATTACTAAACTTACAAATCAAAGCTTTTTTAGCAAACTTTCTCTTCTCCAGGCTAAACTTTTTAGCCCAGTTGCAAACGAGGAGCAATACCTGAGCTGGGTATGAGATTAATGAGCCACATTTGTTTTTACACAAACTTGCAAATGGAACCTTATCCATTGGCCTGTGGGCAGCATCGCTTTCAAACATCTGCTTTCCTTTTGCATTACTAGGATTCTTTTTCTCTGCCGTCTCTCCATCTCCATGCAGCATGGCCTCCAAGCTTAGCTTGCACGAGTTCACATGTGGGCCACAGGTGCCTTGAGATTTGAGAGAGATGAGCCTAAGCATTCGGTGTAACATCCCCAAAATCTGCTACCACTATCTCATCATCTCCACCTCCCCTTACATGATTCAGAACATTCTCTGATGGGTTTGCCACAGAAAAATCAGGCTTAGGGTTTACCATGGGAAGAGCAGGTTATCATTTTGAAATCGTAGAGCCTTTTTTATGGCACATTATACCCTTGGATTTTTACATAACACCACTTTTCAGATGTTAGTTTAAAATGTATCTTTTCTATATTTGTAGTGGAGATGCTTGATGAGCTTACTTGATAACATGTTATATATTTGTAATTTCGGTCATCCAAGGCTATCAAGTTATCAACAGATTTTATCTCATTTTTAATTTTACATTGCTGAGAAAAGAGAAGATCATAAATCGATTGGGTGTAATCTCAGTGCTATATACACATAGTTATCTGTAATGTTCAATCATATTGTATAGGTGACAGGATTAACTTGAGAATGTTTTGGAATCCTTAATCACTATCAATGGCTAGCATGCGATGATAAACAGCCATAATGCAACAGGTTGCTGCTAAGAAAAAAATATCTTATGTGTTAACATGTTAATCTTCTGGGTTAACACATTTGTAATGTACTTTTCAGTTCAGATAGTTACGGCAGTAAACTATTCTTCTGCCTATAAAATAAAGATGTAAACATTTTTTTGGAAAGCGATTTTTTTGACATGCAATAAAATATAATTTTCTATTCTGCCCCTCCTGGGCCTAACCATTGTATCAGAGCCCGAGGTTGTGACTTGAGGAAGAAAATGGGAGACAATTGCAGAAAGTTATACATATATCCATCTCTCTAGACTGTAATTTTTTTTTTGTCGCTAGGTTTTTGATCTTTGTAGAAAGGTGCACCAAGATTGACGAACAATGCCAAGTTTCAGGCCAAAAATGTGTTGGGTCAAATAACTGATTTTGTGATAACAGCAAAAGGAGACATTGAGAGAAAAACAACAATAGTGCGGTCTGAGTAAACAAACACCACTTTAATTCTGCAACAATTACAAAAAACAACATTGGAATAGGAACGCACAATGCACAGGACAGAAGAATAGGTTATATGGGCATTTGGGGAGAATAAAAGATATGCTTGAAGAAATCCATTTAATTCTTACATCATCCAAGCGATTCACTGGTAAGATCTAAATATGAAAAAATGGATCCATTTGTGTTGTTTAGAGTTGTGTGGGAAATTAAACATTTGTTTTAAATGTATAATTTGCATGAAATAATTGTGTGAACAAAGCAGAATATTTCATGGGCAATCAGGCATTCAAAATGTCTTTTGCATCCTAAACTGTGGTGTGGTTCAATCTTCGCACATCGTCAGATTTGTTGATAGTTTCAGATTAACAGTTATGTTGCAATCCAAAGCCAGTGTGGGTTATGTGTCACATCGAGATGACACCGAGCATACTTGGACCAAAGAATCTGACTGTACGGTAAATCTCAGTTTCCTTTTGCCATGAGAATGGATATTTGGGGTAATACATTGTAGACTGGAATAGTTGTCATTTACCTTGGAAATTTGCATATAAAGGACTTTGTTTTTAACATTTTTATGCAAAATTGATAAATTATGGAGTAATGAGAGTGTATTTGTTGTTATAAGGTTTGTCAAATTGTTTATTTTGCTATCTACCATTATGTTCACATTCTACATTGATAGCATATTGTGTCTAAAAATTCATGTAAGCACAATAGATGAGGCAGAATTAATAATTGAATGTTGGAGACAATATAAACCTCTATTCATGCAATTCTCTAACCAATACATATTATTGAGAAAAGAACTTAATAGGTTACAAGATCAGTTAGGAAACACACAGCAGGAAGATGTTGAGCAGGATGTACCTTTTTCTAGCATTTCAACAAAGCAAGCAAGTAAAACCAATATGCCCTTGAAGAAAGGTGTTGTGTCTTCCCTTGTGTCAGAAAGACGAAATGTTGTGTTTAAGCCTCTAGCCCAAAAATACCTCCAACCGAAGTCACAAAAGAAGAAATCCATTGAGTCAAATTTCGCTATCGCACCCAAAACCATTGTGAGAGTTTGGGAATCTCAGAAAATAAATAGGGGAAAATGTGGTCTTGGTTACAAAGGTTTTGTTGGCTCTTGTTAGGAATAGGATCACAGAGCAATATACAACAAAATGAAAACATAAATAAAATATAAGATAACAGCATTACATAAAACACAAAGACACAAATATATGTGGTTCACCCAATATGGGCTACATCCACAAAGAAACAGCCAACCCTTCCTTTATTCTATCCAACAATATGAAAGAATACAACCTACAACATATCCATTGTAATTTCTTCTTCTCTCTATCACAATCTCCTCACAATACAGTACAACGCAATACTCAACAGTAAAACAATGTCTTCATAAAAGGGGGTTGCCTTCTAAGGCAAGAAAAACCAACATAATCTCTACCATCTTATATGTGACCTAATGATAACTGGTCCAGATTTACAATAAACAATTTACACCCTTGTGCTATAAATATTAACCAATAAGATTGGGCTCCACAACCAGCAACTCGTTTGTCCCAGAATATTCTAAACCCATAAAACTTGTATCAGAAGGGCTTATGAATAAATGTCCTATTGAGTCTACATATGTTGATGATTATTGTGAGAGTTTGGGAATCTCAAAAAATAAATAGGGGAAAATGTGGTCTTGGTTACAAAGGTTTTGTTGGCTCTTTTGGCCCAGAATATTCTAAACCCATAAAATTTGTATTAGGAGTATGCATGAATAAATGTTATGTTGAGTCTACATTTGTTGATTATTCTTGTGAAGTTCAAAACCCTAAGCAACCAAAAGCAATGTGTACTAAGTCCAATAATGTCCAAATTTGTTCCAATTGTGGAGGTCAAGGTCATCTTTCTAGTAATTGCTTTGATCTAAACCCTTGTACATCATGTGGTTTGCATACTCATTCTATCAAACATTGTTATCTACCAACTTCACCTTCAAAGTCTATGAGGTGTATGAATTTTGGCTAGATAGAGCATTCCAAGTGATTGATTTGTTAACCAAATCTTATAAGAGAGTTCAATCTATTATTGACGATGAAAATGTGCCTACTAATAATGGTGATGATGTTATTCCATATAATTCTTCTAATAATAATGTAGATCTTATTGAGCATACATTAACTACAGTTAATGTTGATATTTTTGAGATGCTACTTGATATATTTGATAAGCCACAAATTATTGAGAAGATTGAAGAAGTGAATTTGCTTCCCATGAAGAATGATTTTGCTAATATTGGAGATGCAGTTTATGATGCTTATGATGATGTTGGTCCTTACTGATGTATTCCACTTATTTGAGGCTATGGAGATAAAGATGTTGCCTCCTGTTCAATAACTCCATCGGGGAGATCACATTGCTGACATTTTCCTCTCTCATCTGTTGAATGGGGGAATCTTGTGTTTGATAGATTCGAGTGGAGACTTCATAGATTGTTGACACCTTGTGATTCCATAATACTGCACCTAATATGTGCTATTTCAGATATTTTGTTGACATCTTGTGATTCCACAATGTTGCACCTAACAAGTGCTATGTCAGATATTATTTAATTTCAGATATTATTGGTGGACAATTGATGTGTATATATTCCTCCACAATGTATTGATTGCACCTAATGTGTGCTATTTCAGATATTATCCTCAGTGATAATGCAGAGTTACCCCAGAATGATAGTTGGTGACTACGCATATTAGCCACTAAAGCTTGGTCATTTTTTCAAATTGCAGCATGGACAAAACAAGTTCAAATTTGAGACTTGTCAAAGTAACAGGCTCATTCACCAAATTTGAGACCTATCAAAGCACCAGGCTCAATATCAAAGTTTGAACCTTGTCAAGGTAACAGGCTCAGTATCAAAGTTTGAACCTTGTCAAGGTAACAAGATATTCTGATATTATTGGTGGACAGTTGATGTGTATATATTCCTCCACAATGTATTGATTGCACCTAATGTATGCTATTTCAGATATTATCTTCAGTGATAATGCAGAGTTAGCCTAGAATGATAGTTGGTGACTACTCATATTGGTCACTAAAGTTTGGTCATTTTTCCAAATTGTAGCATAGACAAACTAAGTCCAAATTTGAGACCTGTAAAGGCAACAGGCTCATTATCAAATTTGAGATCTATCAAAGCAATAGGCTTAGTATCAAAGTTTGAACCTTGTCAAGGTAACAGGCTTAGTTCAAACAAATTTAAGACCTGTCACAGTAAACTTTTTAAAGAAGTTTCAAATCAGCCAGCAAATATTCTCATCAAAGTGCTTGGTGAAGAGAAGTTTGAGCAGTTCAAAATACTGCTTGGTTTCATGATAACCCCTTCAGATTACATGGGGATGTTAAAGTGTTAATCTTCTAAGTTAACGCATTTGTAATATACTTTTCAGTTCAGATAGTTATGGTAGTTAAACTGTTCTTCTGCCCATAAAATAAAGATGTAAACATTTCTTCAGAATGTGATATTCTTGATATGCATTAAAATATATTTTTCTATTCTGTCCCTCCTGGGCCTAAAGTGCACCTTATATTATTTAATGGCAATGTGCATTCCATTAACTCTGGGCTATCATTTGATTTATTAGAATTGGTTTCATCCAAAAGATTATTTCTCCTGCTCATCATCACGATGTTTATGATGCAGGTCTATAACCCCTTATATGTCACTCTTAGTGAGATCTCTTGAAGATGCCGGATATATTGATGGAAAGTCTCTTTTAGGTGCACCATATGATTTTCGGTATGGTCCTGGAACAAAGCCATCTTCTGTAGGTAGAAAGTATCTGCATGATCTACAAAAATTGGTCGAAGAGGCTTACACATCTAATGGTAACAAGCAAGTCATTCTTGTTTCCCACAGTCTGGGAGGACTATGGGTGTTATATTTGCTAAATCAGCAGCCTTTGTCATGGAGACACCAATACATCAAACATTTTGTTGCCATTGCAGCACCATGGGGAGGAACAGTACAAGAAATGAGAACTTTTGCATCTGGCTATTCTCTAGACATTCCTACTGTAAATCCTTTAGTTGTTAGGGCAGAAGAAAGGAGCTCTGAGAGTAATCTATGGCTTCTACCTGTTCCTCAAGTATTCGGAAATAATACTTTGGTCACAACAGAACAAAAATCGTATTCAGCTTTGGATATACCAGAGTTCCTCAAGGACATTGGCTTTTCTGAAGGTATTTATCCATATAAATTTCGCATCCGGCCTTTGACAGAGAATTTGAAGGCTCCCAAAGTGCCAGTAACATTGATTTTTGGAACAGGGATAGACACTCCTGAGACACTGATCTACAGCAAGGGGGGTTTTGATCAACAGCCCGAAGTTATTGTGGGTGATGGCGATGGAACTGTGAATTTGTGCAGCTTGTCAGCTGTTGTATCCAATTGGTCTGCAACAGAAGGTCAAACACTAACGGTAGTCAAAATACCTCAGTGTACTCATACCACCATTCTAAAAGATGATGATTCAATTCAAAAGATAGTTAATGTGATTTTGGGTGCCAATTTACAAAGAGCACATTCAGCTGTAACATAATTAGTCCCAAATTAATGTATTTCTCTCTTATAAATTAATCAACGATAAAAGATCATAGCACCTGCAGTTCACCTTTAGGCAAGTGAGATCAAGATAGCGCAGAAAGTTCAAATAACTCAAGGTATAAAGCGTTGTAAGAAAGGTAATTTGCAGCCTAATATGTGCCAATAGCCATACATTTGTGATATATATTGGATATTTGATCACTTTTCTCACCGTCTGACTTAAACTGACCCTGTATATGTTGTCAAACAAAGAGCTACAAGTTCAAGAGAATGATTGTGATGATGAAAACATCTTGTTGTTATCCATATTCCATACCCATTATTGGACTTCTGATTTGTTGCACCAGCTGTGTGTCGTGATCATATGTTTAAAAATGTCTCAACATTTCGCTACTATATTGACTTTACATTCTCAGTGGTTTTTGAAAATATTTCCCTAATTGAAGTAATTAGTTTTCAGCATAGATCAGTTATGTGTTTAATTGTTGCAACTCTAGTTTCTGTCATCTTATAAATTTATATTAAGATTCATGGTATATTGTAATTTCAATTGATTCGATTGAAAGGGGTTGAAAATGTTGAGAAATCTATTGTTCTCGTATGTTAGGAGTGTTATGTTTGAAGTTTCAATGTTCTTCCCAGATTAACTGTGGAGTTTGATGAGTTTTTAACTACACAGTTGAGCTGAGAAAAAGATTGTAAATCATAATTCTGATCAAAGATGGTTGGTCATTAAGAGAGTCGGTTGCTCAGTGGTAGAACACCTCAAAGCAAATAGGAAGTCCCAGATTCGACTCTTAACTATCCATAAAAAAAAAAAAAGCAAAATGCAATAAACGTTACTCTCAAAATTACAAACATTCTAAGACTGGTATTTTAAGCACAATGCTTTCAGGATGCCAGCCTGACCTTTGTTTATCTTATCGAGAGTATTTCAGTTCTGCCCTGTTCTATTGCCCCATTGTTGTTTATCTCTATAAGGTAGGTGGATGGTTTTATTTGTGGCTTCACTTCAAATATTTATTGCCTTCCTACTAAGTAATTCAATCTAGCCGAAAAAATATTTTACTTGTGCCATGATTATTATTACTTCATATCATAAATGTTGTACAGATTTTGTTGCTTATTTCTATGTTTGTATTTATTGTGTTTGGTGTGCAGCGAAATTTATAATTGAGTTTTATTATTATTTTATTATACAGGATTTCATGAAGGGTTAATTGAAATGAGACAAATTATGAAGTGAGATATTCAATTCATGAAATGATATTTATTTCATTTAATTAAATTGCAATATATATATTTGAATATTTTAAATAGTAAAAATTGGAATTAAAAATATGATTGATTTAATTAAATAAAATGGGAAGAGGATAATTTTAAAAAATAATTAAAGTGTATTAAATGTAAGTCTGTTTAAATTATTTTATATTTTTAGTTGGATAATTATTGAAAAATTAAATTATATGTATATATATTTTTTTAATTTAAAGGATGAATTTGAGGAGAATAATTTTTTAAAAATTAAAGCAATATTAAACTTATTATAATTTGATAACCTAGAGAAGAAGAAAAGTAGAAATTGTATGAGAATAAAATTGAACAAAAATAACAAGGAAACAATTCTAAAAGAGATTGAAGGTTAAAAAGTCAATCGATCTAGCAAAGATCAATAGAGTGTTGGAAATATAATACAAGTGAGGTATTGTATGTTAAAGAATCTTGAATAAGAATGTTGTATTTATAAATGGATTAAACAAAAATTAGAAGTTAATTAAATTTAAATTTGTAGGTGATTAAACCTACGTAAATTTCTTAAAAGAAGATAACTTAAGGGAGAGGAAATTGCAATGCTAATGAACTAGTTTTATGAATGATCAATTGAATTAGGTATTGGGTGTTGTTATTTATGGGAATTATTATAGAACTAATTTCAAAGATTGAACTCTAAAAATTAAAACTAGAAGTAAATTCTAGTGTTTGAGAAATTTAGGAGAGAAACCTAAACCTTATTTTGAAACTTGAAAATATTATAAACACTAGTATAAAAATTTATTGTGAATTTATGATAAAATTGAATTGTTGAGTGTTATGTATGTTTTTCAACACATATTCGATCACTCAATTTTGGTCTTGTAATCTTAGTATTTGACTTCTACTTGATTTTATCACTTGATGATGACTTGTGTCAATTTAGATGATTGAGCTTGATTTATCATTGTATGAATATTTTTGAGTGTTCATTGGTTTTGTTGGAATATTCACGATAGTCTACCTTGTAACATTTTTTATTAAGTCATTTTTAGAATTTTTTTGCTTATTTCTGGTGTGTTTGAAGCCAAAATAAATACCATGTTAATAAAACAAATGTAGTGAAAATCCTAATGGATACATCTAAGCAAGAATGTTCTAAATTTTTTTGTAAAGGGCACTATTGTGATTTATAGGTTTGTGCTATATTGTGTCGGTTTAGGCGTATATGATAAAAATTTGGCTCACACAAGATTTGTTTCGTTGATCAAATGATTAGGTAACTCACTAGTACTAACATGGCAAGAGTTGATTGAGTGGTAGTGTATGAGGTGAAGTATGTGGATGATGGGATGAATGTCTGGTCAAATTGTTTTTTCTTCTAGGATGTTGATATGAATGTCTTGTTAGTTTAAATAATTTTTTCCGAGAATGATGTCAATTCTTCTTTGATTTGCAAGAGTCCTTTCAACACATAGTTGCACGATCTAAGACCTCACGAAAGTTTGCTATTCGGATTGCTTCCAAGCAAACGATTTATTGTTGGATGTCCTTAAGGATGTTCACTTGTTCTTGAACAATACTAGTTAGATAAGGTAAGGTTTCCCTCAGTTATTCTAAAATTTCATCTACCTAATCTAGTATCAACCTACGATGTATAAGCGTAAAAATGTAAATGCAACCTACAAAGTTGAAATCAAAAAATTGTTGACCTCTCTGTTTGTTTAATTTGATATTTTCTTTATTTTAATTTGAAGTGAAGTGTCGAATGTTTGCATAGTTTGATTCTTGAATGGTTTTGAGTTGGATGTTCATTGCTGAGCACAATATGTTGATCACATGTGAGAGTTTGCAATGATGCTTCAATGTAAATGTTTTTTAATTTTGATTTTTTTTTATTAGATAAAAAGGAACATATAACCCTATTACAAAGCAAACTCACATATAGAGATAAATACAATGACCTCTCAAAAGGGAATAAGACTCAACTACAACTAAGCTACCAAACACAAACTACCACAACTACAACTAAAATGCATGAAACCAAAAAAAGGTACCCAAGGATCCAACTTAAACAATGCTAGACCCAACCTTAATCTCACACCCTTCACTCTAGTATGAGATTTGGAGAGACCTTTCTTTCACCTTTGTACAATTGTCTAGAAAAAATTATCATCCAAGCCCTTAGATCTAGGAGAAGTAGGGGGTATTCCCCCATTGAGAGCCCATCCATAGGCACAACAAAAACAAAGGAATATCAGACAACCTCCACAAGGTCAGGTTAAACGTGATTTGAAGCCAATGTAATAGCAAATTGAGCAACTGTAGAAGGTGGGTGGGAATCTCACAAATAGGAGCCAAAGGAGGAATAGCAGTGAGACTTGCCAGAGTCACACAAGTCATCGAAATTGGAAGAAAAGATCTAACATCTTGAAAAGACTCATCATCTTGAGAAAAACCATCATCCAAAGAGTTGAAACTTGAAAGCATTAATAATCAAGTGACCTTAACAATCATTCCTCTAACACATCATTGGGAATTTGGGCCCTTGCACCAAGAGAGTGAACAATCAAAAGCCAAGTGATGGATGGCAAAGCATCGTTTACATTTGAAGGGGAAACCCTCATAGTCAAGCAGTTGAATCAAAGATCTATCCCCACATCAAAATAATATCAGTATGAAGAGGTTTGGAGATATCAATGTCTACCAAAATACAAGTAAATATACAATGACCCATATAGAAAGTAGTCGAATTAACTTTCAAGAAATGACTAATAGCATTGTCAATGGCCTCATCGCAACAACCTTTCCAAAACTAGAGAGGAAGATTCAAAAGTCTAACCCACATAAAACTAACATTAAAAGGTTCAAAAAGGCAGTTGAAAGAGATAATCCCAGGCTTGATTGAAAAGGAGTGCTCTTCTCACATTAATAACTTGTTATCAAACACCAAATCCCTATCCTCTGAAGAGGCAAAAGATGCAATGAAGAATCATTTGTGATAAGGGAAGAACTCAATCTTCTCCTCAATAACAGACTTCCATGAACCCAATACCCTAAAATTTGTTAAATCTATAAATCAAACCCCTTTGTAAATAAAAATCTTCATTTATAAGCATATTCTATCCACAAACCACCACAGAAAAAGATTGTGCACAAAAGAAGGGCCATAATTTATCCCACAAAGGGTGTGCAAGAATCTCTGTACCAACAATAGTCGCATAAGATTGGCGACCCGACCCCAAAGTAGCGAACTGAGCACCGGGAGCCTCACGACGACCAGGAGCAGCAGTAACCATATCAAGCAGTGCCCTTGCATCAACACCGTCACCGAAAACAACAGCGGAATCATGGCGACCAAGAGAAGCAGTCCTATCGCCAGAAACAACAGTTAAATCAAGGCGACCAGGGGAAGCAGTCCCGTAGTAGGCAAACAGGCATCATTAACCCTAAATCCAATGTCGTCGTCAGAGAACCCATAGTGACCGTCCGCGGCAGTGCCGTCGCTTGGAACAAGAGCCATGGACGACACGCAATTCGCCATGTCGTGAACAGGAAGCCCTATCGAAGCCGTGCGACCAGAGATCCACGACGAGTAAGGCGCGAGGGGTTGAAGGTTTCTTCACAGAGAGTGGGAAGGCCATTTCAAAAAC
Organism: Sequoia sempervirens; assembly: GCA_007258455.2. Classification (NCBI taxonomy): domain Eukaryota; kingdom Viridiplantae; phylum Streptophyta; class Pinopsida; order Cupressales; family Cupressaceae; genus Sequoia; species Sequoia sempervirens. The sequence continues at coordinate 35,228,955 of VDFB02018296.1, read as the reverse complement.
GATAATAAGCTCTATTTTGATTATTTTATATATGTTTGCTGATGTTTTTTTTCCACAGCGTTGAATCCTGATAGCAATATCATGATGTTTTTTTTTCTATATGTTTTGGTGTATTTTTATTATTTATTTACTAATGCAAATGAGATGATTTTTACAAATTAATACAATTAATCTAGCCTAATTGATTAATAATAATTAAATTGACACTGTTTCTTTTAATTTAAACAAATCTATTTTTTAATTAAAATTAATGAATGCAAATTCAATTAGATTGAACAAAATATTTATTTTATTTTTTTAAATGTAATTATATTAAATTTTAAAATTATTTAAATAAACTCACTATTTAATTAAATTGGTAAATAAATTGAATGAAAGATTTTTTTTATTTTTTTTTATATAACACAAGTGTCCCCATGATCCAACCCAATAGCTTGTGGGTGAGTAATCCCGGAGTGGAGTCAAACCCGAGACCAATGGGAAGCAAACCCACTGCGGGCTAGATTTTTTTAATTCTTACTTTTTATAAATACAAATCACAATAAAATACTTTTTAAAAAAAGAAGTAAGTCTAATGAATGATAAATGAATCTATTTCTTCTTTTTCTCTTCAAAAATACCATAGAAAACTTTTTCCTTGTAATAAAAATAAATCAATGAAATTGGATTTCTTAAAACTTTCTTCAAACAAATACACAAGAAGAAGAAAAATGAGACTTCTTTTCCACATTTTTTTGGGGGCAATAATTCTGATTCACTTTCTCTTTTGTATCAAAGATGTAAATAGCAAAAAGATACTCCTCTTTTTAATTTATGTCCTTTGTTGATTTAGATGTATAAATTGTTAATATGAATTTTATACACTTTCCTTTCATTTGTTGAAACTAAAATTTTCAATTTAATTTCTTCAACAATTTTGAAAGGAAAATGAATGGAAACTTTCATACAATTAAAAATATATATATTAAAAAAATGAAAACAAAGATAACAACAATTTTCACTAGATTGAAACACACAATCTTTTAAAAAAGTCCAAACCATATATTGAAATTAAAATCTAAGTCAAATTCTAAGTCCAAATTTATGCACTTCTTTCAACAATCAATGAACAATCTAGAAATATATTTAAGACTAATCAAAATTAAATTAAAATAAAATCTAACTCTAAATTTATAAACCTCCTTCAACAATCAATATATAGTCTAGAAATAAATTTAGGACTAATCAAAATAAACCTAACTAGAATTATATATTTAGAATTGGATATATCTAAGGTCTAAAGCAAATTTAGTGGTTGACAATGCCTTTATGAACAAAGTTGTGTAGTATCCTTATTTTCCTTCAATTTATGGAATATCATTCAATGATGAAAATATAAATTCTATAGGGTGGAATGATTGAGGTAAATTGCTTGCAATAACTATGTAAATGGCCCCCAAACGAAAATGGTTGTCTGAGCATTTTAACAGATAGGGGAGAAGACCCAGTATCGCTGAGGGCTAACTTCGCACAACCGTAGAATTCAAACTATACGTCGAATCGGAAAAAAAAATTATGGGTTTTTTTTGCTCACGAGTTAAGTGCTTATAACTAAGGTTTTGGCTTCTGGGCAATTTGGTAGAGTGCAGGAGCATTAGATATGAGTGCAGAGGTCAAACAGACACCTTTTAGAGGTGTCGTTCGCTCACCGCCACCTAACATCCCAGTATCCGCTAGCTATAACCACCAATTTTTTTAAAAAAAATGCCTAAATGTGTCACTATTAACATTTAATTAAAACTATTTTATCATTCAAATCTGCTCAAAAGTCAATGGTTCCAATTCACGTTAGCACCATATAAAATCATTTTGGTGCCCATTAAAAATCACTCCTCCATATTAATCTCCTTACTTTAGCACCAGGCACCAAATACATTACATCCCAATTAATCTTCATTTGGGGTCCGATTAATGCATATGACTATTTTTTTTGTGGGTATCCCATTCTTTTCCCTCATTTTACCATGGACTCTATTTGGAAGGTTCTCGATGATGGAAGTGAATGCAGATGGCGACGGCTCTCCACGGCTCCTGCTGGTTCACATGGCTTGAGGTAACATCAAACATCATTCTCCTTTGAATATGCAAACAATGGTACTAGTTAGTCATTTTCTTCTGCATCTTTCATGAACCGTGAAGGGTTTATTCAATGATTGGAAAATTATTACTGCTTGTCTATGAAATAAATCATTCCTCTTACACGCCTTTTTGCCATGTGTTGTTTGATTTTGTCAGGTCATGGTGCTGGTGTTTTTTTGGGGTTAAATGATTTCCTCTCCTCATTGTAGAAATGATAGAGGAATTTCGTGGGTTTGACGACATGTCTGCAAAAAATGATTTTTTGGTCTACATCAACCTTTTTATAAAAAAACCCATGTGAATATGGGCATAAACCGGCAAGCCCATTTAGTATACGCCATTTTTGTGAAAACCCTCGCTTTGTTTTTTCAAATACGGATTTTTTTGGGGTTAAATGATTAAATACGCCCTGGTAAAGTCGATTGTCTCATGATTTTGTCTCCAGAAATGATGAGGAATTTTGTGGGTTTGACCACATGTTTGCAAAATAATATTTTTTGGTCTGCTTCGACCTTTTTATAAAAAACCCATGTCACTATGGGCATAAATCGACAAACCCATTTAAAATACATATGTATTTGTGAAAAACCTTGCTTGGTTTTTTCCAAATTCGTGTGCTTAAGGAATTAATCTCATGAAACCCTTGCTTGGAATATTCTGCATCTATCTGAAAATGCACTTTTGTATTCCTGCGAGTGAGGAATTATTATTATGAAACCCTTGGTTAATTTCTTGTGCACATTTCTGAAAACCCAAGTGTGTAATCGATCTACCTCTATTAAAATTAATATCCTATTGTTGTTGAATATAGCACAACTTATTTCATTTACTATACAATGTGCTTTGTACACTCTACTTATAGTTATTTTCATGAGTTGTGCATTTAACATTTATATTTATGCACTCTATTTTTACTTTAAATGATAAGTAAATGAAGGTCTTTTTTGGTGTCTTTATAAGATCTGCAAAACGAATTCTCCTAAGTTTTACAACAATTCTTTCAACATGGTCATGGGTAAATTAAAAATCTCATAATTGTATGCAATTTGTAGTTCTTTAATTATTAAACACGCAGCTTATTGAATTTGTAAATGAATGTGTCTATTGTCTCTTGTTCATTGAGTAGATTGATATATATGTCTATATCCTTTGCCTATCCTTTCAAAATGCAAGCAATGGTATTGGTTAATCATTTTCTTTTGCATCTTTCAAGACCCATGATGGGTTTATTTGATGATTAAAAAATTATTGTTTATGAAATAAATCATTCCTCTTACATGCCTTTTCGCCATGTGTTGTTTGATTTTGTTGGGGGGTGATCCCACAATAATGGTTTACAATTTTTGGCCAAACTAGACATTGAAATTATTATTTTTAACTAAATTTTCACATTCGAGCACCTATAACAGCTAAACTGTGAAGGATTTGAAGATGATGCAAACTAGAGTCTCATCACATTTTGTCTGTAGATTCTAAAAATATTTTTTTCAAAATTTTTGGAATTAGATTACACTTCTTTTTCCATCTCCCATGAAAACTGGTTTTTTTCAGAAAACATTTTTAAAAATTGACGCACACCATATAACGCATAACATTTTTTCCATGAAGGATAAAATTCTAATTCTTTCAAAATTAGATTTGTAACTCCGATATCTAATGCTTCCACTTGGTTAGATAGTTTTGATTGAATATTTTTTCTTTAATCAAGTTTTGAAGTCAAACCAATTACAATTCAGACATAGCACGACCGTATAACGCATAACCTTTTTTGTATATATCAAAATTAAAAAAAAAAATTATTGGATCAAGGACTTCAATATCTAGTGCACTCATATTTTAATTTTTTTTTTATAATCTGCTATTTTTCCACATGTGTAGAACAGAGACCTTCATTTTCGATGAAAAACCTAAGTTTAATAAAACTAAAAAACAAATACATAATAAAACCAAAACATATTAAAATTAGATTTGTTTGATAGCTCGTTCCGAGGACTACCTAATTCCAGTTGGGTTTGTGAGGATTCCTCCATTTTCATCCTCAACCCGAGCTTCAAAGTGCCAAAATTTAGGTTTTTTGTGTGCCTCAGGGAGGGGATGAGGATTTAGAGGGGTTCGCTCGAACCAGGGTTCGCTCGAACCCCTTTCATATGCATTTTTGTTTTGTTTTTGGTGGAAAAAAGTTTAAGGAGTTCGGTCGAACCCCTTTTTGGTTCGGTAGAACTTCTAGGTTTGTACAAACCCCCAAAATCACTTTTTTTTCTATGGGGTCATTTTTTCTTAGTTTTCCTTCCTCCATCAAATTGTAAACCACTATTGTGGCTTCACCCTAGGTCATGGTGCTATTTTTTTCCCACATTGTATGTATGTATGCATATACATACATACATACATACATTGTATATATATACATACATATATATATATACATATATATATATACATACATATATATATATATATGTATGTATATATAAAGTTGTGTGTCCATGGTATGAGGTAACAACAGACATCATTCTCCTTTCAAAGTGCAAACAATGGTTGTCCTAATTCTTATTAGGATGCAATTAAATTATTTATGTATGTATACACACGTGTTATTCATATATATATGAATGTATGTATGTATGTATGCACATACATACATATATATATATATATATATATATATATATATATATATATATATATATATATATATATATATATATATATATGTATGTATGTATGCACATACATACATACATATACATACATACATACATACATACATATATATATATAAATGCACTTTTGTATTCCTATGAGTGAGGAATTATTTTTATGAAACCCTTGGTTAATTTCTTGTGCACATTTCTGGAAACCCAAGTGTGTAATTGATCTACGTCTACTAAAATTAATATCCTATTGTTGTTGAATATAGCATAGCTTCTTTCATTTACTGTATAATGTGCTTTGTACATTCTACTTATAGTTATTTTCATGAGTTGTGCATTTAACATTTATTTTTATGCACTGTTTTTTTACTTTACTTTATAAGTAAATGAAGGTCTTTTTTGGTGTCTTTATAAGATCTCCAAAATGAATTCTCCTAAGTTTTGCAGCAATTCTTTCAGCATGGTCATGGGTATATTGAAAATCTCATCATTTTACGCAATTTATAGTTCTTTAATTATTAAACACACAACTTATTGAATTTGTAAATGAATGTGTTTGTTGTCTCTTGTTCATTGAGCAGATCAATATATATGTATGTATCCTTTGCCTATCCTTTCAAAATACAAACAATGGTACTAGTTAATCATTTTCTTTTGCATTTTTCACGACCAATGATGGGTTCATTCAACGATTGAAAAATTATTACTATTTGTTTTTGAAATAAATCATTCCTCTTACACGCCTTTTCACCATGTGTTGTTTGATTTTGTTGGGTCATGGCACTGGTTTTTTTTTCCCACATTGTATGTATGGATGTATGTATGTATGTATGTATGCACATATATATATATATAAACATCATTCTCTTTTCAAAGTGCAAACAATGGTAGTCCTAATTCTTATTAGGATGCAATTAAATTATATATGTATGTATACACACATGTTATTCATATATATATATGAATGTATGTATGTATGTATGTATGGACATACATACATACATATATACATACATATATACATTACATATATATGTATGTATGTATGTATGTATGTATGTATATATGCATGCACATATTGGCAGTGATCCCACAAAGTCGTGGTTTACAATTCTCGGAGGAACTGATTTTTGCTGAAATCACATACTTTTTAGAAAATATAACTTTTAAGCCTGTGTTGTTCCATTTAAAGAATTTAATTGAGGAGGGTTTGATCAAACTACCTTAAATCAAACCCTCTTGGATAGAACCCCGCCAGTTTTAAACCATACCTATAACAAAGTCTCTTTTACACCTATCAAAATGCTCATAAAAAACCACTTTTGATTTACCTTTTGGGGGATCAAATGAATTCATTTAAAATTTGTTTTTTGTAAGCATGTAGTCCTTATTATAAGATTCCCAAAAAGTATAATTTTAACAATTAATTTTAATTATTATATTTATTTTTTATTTCTTGTGAATGTAGGTTTTTCACCGAAAATCAAGCTCTATATTCTGCACATGTGGAAAAATAGTAGATTATTAAAAAAAAAAAATATTAGTGCACCAGATATTGAAGTCTTTAATCTAACAAAGAAAAAAAACTTGAATTTCGATAAATACAAAAAAAGTTATGCATTATACGGTCGCACTATGTCTAAATTATAATTGGTTTGAATTTGAAACTTGATTAAAGAAAAAATATTCAATACAAAACTATCTAACAAGTGGAAGCACTAGATATCAAAGTTACAAATCTAAATTTAAAATAATTAGAATTTTATCCTTCATGGAAAAAAATTTATGCGTCATACGGTGAGCATCTTTTAAAAATGTTGCTTTCTAAAAAAAAACTAGTTTTCGAGGGAGATAGAAAAAAAAGTGCAATCTGACTCCAAAATTTTTGAAAAAAAATATATTTAGAATCTATACACAAAATTTCATTAAACTCTAGTTTGCATCATCTTCAAATTCCTCACAGTTTAGCAGCTATAGGTGCCTAAAAGTGAAGATTTAGTTAAAAAAAATATTTCAGTGTCCAGTTTGGCCAAAAATTGTAAACCACTATTGTGGGATCACCGATACATACATACATACATACATACATATATATACATTATATATATGTATGTATATATGTATGTATGAATGGTATTTATGTATGTATGGTATGTATGTATGTGCATGCATACATACATACATACATACATACATACATACATACATATATATGTACATACATGTATGTACATATATATATATATATGTATGTATGTATGTATGTATTTATGTATGTATGTATGTATATATATACATATGTATATATGTATGTATGTATGTATGTATACCATACATATGTATATATATATATATACCTTCCATCAATGTGAGAACCTTCCAGAGAGAGCACATAGTAAAATGATGGAAAAGAATGGGATAACAAAAAGAAAACATTAGTCATATGCATTAATCATAACCTAAATGAAGTTTAATTGGGGTGTAATGTGTTTGGCGTTTGGTGCTAATGTTAGGAGATTAATATGTAGGAGTGATTTTTAATGGGCGCCAAAATGATTTTATAAGGTTCTAATGTGAATTAGACCCATTGACTTTTGAGCAGATTTGAATGATAAAATAGTTTTAATTAAATGTTAATAGTGACACATTTAGGCTTTTTTTTTGCTTTGCAAAGTATATCAGTTATTGTCTACAATGTATATGTTTATATGAATGCATGCATGTATGCTTATGTTTCTATGAATGTTTGCATGTATGCTTATGTTTGTATGACTATATGCATGCATAAAAACCTGCAAAAAATCACAGATATATAAGGCTCCCCAAATAAACATCAAATCCAAATATAATGCAGAATTTAGTCATATCATCTCTAAAAGCCTACATAAGTGGCATCTACAAATTCAAATGCTATAACAAATTCAAATTTGGAACACAACAATCAAATTGAATGCATTCAATTGTCAGATTCAAATTTCTAAATAAGAGGGACAACCACCATTGACATTCACAATTATTCTCCTCTACTAATATCCTCTCCATACTACAAACCATTGAATGGCATCCTTTGCACATTCCTCATATATCCAAGGTTGATGAGAAACAATGAATATAAGTTGATTAAATTTTGGTATACAATTCTATTAACATTTATATGTTTTTACATATATTTATCTATTCCATATGGATCTTTTAATATGCTGAACTTGATTAATTATGTGATGTTGTACATGCATTATTTCGAAGGTCATATGACATTTGTATGTTACTAGCCTCGGTTGTGACTACCTGTGGTTGTAAATATTTTTTTACAGGCACAAGAGAGCAAGGAGAGGTGGTGCAACAATGTTCATGGTGGGCAGTTTGGTAATTGTGTTTGTCAACGCACCAAATAATTAAGGATTTTTTGTTCAAATGGCTCTAGCTTTCAATTATTGTTCTATATTGTTGACTAACTAGTATGCCTTTTTATTTATTTCAATAACTATTGTCCATGTTTGTTTGTTCTATTATATTTGTTTGTTGTGGCAGGCATGTCAAATGGCTAGGAGGTTGTAAAGAGCATGTCAAATTGCAAGATTACATTTCAGGTAAAGTCTTTCAAGACTTTACTTTGGCTGTGACCCGGTAGACATTGTGTTCATTTATAATGTTCATTTTTCTTATTCATTGTAAACTTACATTTACAATTTACAATTAGATGGATTTCCAAGTGTATGTGTTGAAAAATTTATAATTTCAAATAGATTAATTTAGGGATATGTTGCATATAGATGTATAGATATATGTATGAATATACTTAGTTGTGTATACATACATACATACATACATACATATATATATTATATATGTATGTATGTACATGTATGTATGTATGTATGTATGTATGCATGTATACACAACTAGGGAGGTTGTAAAGAGCATGTCAAATTGCAAGATGACATTTTAGGTCAAGTCTTTCAAGAGTTTACTTTGGTTGTGATCTAGTAGACATTGTGTTCATTTATGATCATTTTTCTTATGATGTTCATTCATGAACCTAAACGATGAGATTTTCTTATTCATTGTAAACTTACAATTTACAATTAGATTAATTTCCACATACACTTACAGTTACAATTTATGGATATGCTACATATAGATGTATATATATATATATATATATATATAATACTTAGTTGTGTATACATATATATACACACACACACACACAACTATGTATATGCAATTGTTAATGCTGATGGCTGCTTTCCCCCTCTTATTTAGGAATTTGAATCTGAAAATTGAATGCATTCAATTTGGTTGTTGTGTTTCAAATTTGAATTTGTTTGAGCATTTCAATTTGAAGCTGCAAGTTACGTAGGTTTTTAAAGATGATATGATTGAATTCTGCATTATATTTGGATTTGATGTTTATTTGGGGAGCCTTACACCTATATTTAATTGTGCAGGTACCTACAGGAAATGAAGTAAATACATATATTTGTCAGGGAGTGTGTGGAAGACTGTACATTTCAAATCCCATAGAGTTAATAGGAGATTGTGATTATGTCATGTAAAGCACCAATAAGTGTGCATGTGTAGTTGCAAATATAAAATGTAATGAGGGATAAACATTTGCAAGTGGGGGTATTTCTAACAATAAATGTTTTAAATTAAATTGTAAATGAGCCTTTTTATGTGCAAGTTGAGTTCTTTTATAAATGCAAAAGCATGTTTAGTTGTGTATTATGATTGGTGAGTTACTCATTGTGTTATGAGTAGCCATTAGTGTTGTAATTTTTTATTTGTTCATAAAAAGTTTTTTAATGGATCAAAGTTTTTTTTTTTTGGGGGGTGGAGTGAGCATGGAGGTGGAAATTATTCAATGGGTGGCAGATACTAGGTCTTCTCCCTTATATTTTTAAAAATGGCAGATAGTATCACCGACATTTTGGGCCTCAAGGCTATTTGGGTCAACAACAAACAAGGCTTTGGTTGTATACCATTAGGAATAATACTTTAAACTGCCATGACAATGTCTATGCAACATAAAATCTAGCCATTTGACTGTATTTATCAATTAATTAAAAATAAAGAATACATTGTATCTTTATTTTTAATTAATTAATAACTACGGTCAAATGGCTAGATTATATGTTGTATAGACAATTCCAACTGCCACTAGGGCCCTTTTCATCCTCATAGAAGACTTAATCGAGAAAGACATGAGGTTTTTGACATGTGTGTAGGAGATAGACCAACACAATTAGGGGGCGCGACTTGGTCAAGATCAGCCAAAGCTTCCCAAGATGGTTTCCCTTCGCATAATGGTAAAGCGACTTCCTTGAAACCTCCTTTTCTAGATTGTGAAGCTGATTTCAAGTCAAAAGATTTTAACCACTCACATTCAACTAGGGCACTTGTACAGTATTTTGACATCAGTTCACACTAAGGTTTTTTCTAAGGCCTCTCAACCAATAGTTCAAAATACCCAGCAAAGAGGAGAATTTGCAAAGGATAGGAGTTTCTAGAGCACTGTTCCTCATGTTAAAGGTGCTCCCTTCAATCTAAAGGTTAAAAAGGAAAATAACCAACATACATGGGATTTTTCAAAGGATCAAAAGCAAGCATGCCATGTAGAAGCTGCTTATTGCAAGGACCCTTCTGAGAAAGGTGGTCCCCTCAATCCAAACCTTCATATAACTAGCAAAGATATGATTTTTTAAAATATCAAAATCAAACGCATCATGCACATGGTCCAAATAAGTCACAATAATTGAGGCATACAAAGAGGGTTGTCAAGAAAAAGGAAAGGAAAAAGGTAGTTCAGAGCAAGAAAGTGAGATCCCAACAATGGAGGCAGAAGGACCTTCAACAAGGAGATGTCTCAAAGAATCAAGGCTCAAAAACTTTTACATCAAGATCAAGTAGATCCGAAGGATTGGTGTTCAAAACATAATGAGCAAAAGGAAATTCTTAACATCACCTTATCTCAAGACCTTTTATATCCACAAGTTCAAGATCTTCATGAAAGAGCGTTAAAATGTAAGTTTTGGAAACTTTACCCTACATACAGTATTTAAAATATTTGATATTTGAAGAATGGGATGGAGCTAATAAGGTATTTTACTTAGATCAAGGAAAGGGTATCTTTATAGTTCTTTTTGAGACAGAATTTCAAAGAGATGCAATATATAAAGTGAAATCATGGGTATTTGGTGGGTCTAGTTTATTCATTCAAATGTGGTCCCCAAATTTTAATCCAGATAATTTTTTGGCTAAATTCACTCCTTTTTGGATTCAGCTACATTCCCTTGCTCTTGAATATAGGGAGTTGTATTTAATTGAAATTTTGGCTAATCGTATAGGGATTTTTCTCAAACATGATTATGCATTTTTTAGAAATCAAGAAAAACTAGTTAGGGTTTGTGTTTTGATGGATGTTACAAAGGAGTTTCTAAGTCAAATTCATATAACATCTAAATATGGTAAGTGGATTCAAGATATTATAATGGAAACTTTGGAGAATGTATGTTCTAAATGTCATACTTTGGGACATTTTAGTAGTACTTGTCATGAGACAAAAAATATTAGCAATCAGGCTAGACACATAGTTAGTTTCCTTGGGTAGCTAGGTTAAAGGTTTAGACCACGATTCTGCAAGCCAAATCTATGGATTTGGGAAGTTTAACATGTGATAAAATGAATACAGAAATAATAAACCGAGCTACTAACCTGAAGGGGTCAAACAAATGTCTACTTTTTTATCTAAATCTCAGTTGCAGTCACATTCAACTTTTTGCTATACTCTTGCTCCCTCAATCACATTGCAACAATTGGAAAGGATTGTTAAGTCCTTGATATTTGACACAAAAAATTTCAAATATCTTCATGACTCAACCCTTATAAATAACTTGGAATTGCAAGAATGTCATGGGGATAGGAATGGTCAACAGACATATCATTTAGAATTTGAAGAACTTGACTTAATGACCTTTAAAATTTTGGTAGAGGAAGATAATCTAGAAGAGTTAGCAGATAGAATAATAACATCTCAAGAGTGAAAATTCATAGAATTAATCTCAAAGGAAATAGCAAAGGAGGAGGATCTTGTATTTCAAACACCTAGTTGTAAAGTTATGGTTAAACCTAAGGATGTTAAAATATCAGGGTAATAGTTAGTGAGATGGAATCTAAGGATGATGAACAAATTGTAGAGGAAGGAGATAAGGAAATGGTTGATTTTGATTACTCTTAGACTCTTTCTATTTCACAAACACCTTGCAGTCAAACATTGGTTAAGAAGTCCTTGAGGAAGAGGGGGAGGAAATCACATATTATGAAATTAAAAGAATAGATAGCAACAGGGGTGCAAATAAATTTAGATATTTAAGGTAACATTATCTGCAAGTAAGCATCAGAAGAGAGCATGCTACTCCCCTCAAACTCAATAAGCTAATATCTTGGAATGTTAGGGGCATTAATGCTCCTAACAAGAGAGCTCAAGTCAAGTACCAACTAGATGCTTGTGGAGATGATATCATAGTATTGCAGGAAACTAAAACTTCTGATATGGTGTTTGGCTCTTCAATCCAAAAATGGGTAAAGTGGAAATCAGTTCATTCTCCCACACAAGGTGCAACATGGGGTCTTATTACTCTTTGGAATGATAAAATAGTTACTATAGACTCGGTTAGAAATGAAAGGAATTGGCAACTAATGAAGGTTTCAAATTTTGATTTAAAATTTTGGTTGTTAAATGTTTATGGCCCAACTTCTTGTATGGAAAAAAATTTCTTTGGGATGTGTTTACACAAGTTTTGGATGATATAGGCGATGAGAAGATAATATTGGATGGTGATTTTAATGCAATCACATCTTTGCAAGAAAAGAAAGGAGGAATCTACCCACCTCCAAGAGTAATCTAGAAGATTTTGTAGCATTCATTCAAGAAAATGCCTTAATGGACATGTTGGCAAAAAAAAGGAAAGTTTACTTGGAAAAATTGTAGAAAGGATTTTTTATAGATTGTGGAATGGTTGTATAGGTTCTTAACTTCACCAAACTGGTTCTTAGGGAAGAATGTACTGTCATCGGAGATTCCACCCTTTATAGGGTCAAATCAATATGCCATATCTTTGGATATAGTGGTTGTAAATTCTGGTTCAAAGGGTAAATCATCTTTCAAATTTGAAAAAATGTGGCTTAGACACCCAAAAAATTTGCCTCTTCCTAGCCAATGGTGGGTAAGTGCTTCATATGTAAGAGGTTCTAGGATGTATCGATTATGCAAGAAAATGAGCCATGTTAAACAACAAATTAGATATTGGAATGTGTATTTCTTCAAGAATATTTTTGAGAAAAAATAAAAGGTATTCAAGTAGTTATCAACAATCAATGAGAAAATTATATCACAATGGTTGGATGTTGTAAATTTTGAATAGTAGATAAAATTGCAATCAAAATGGGCAGAGTTAGTGGAGAGGGAAGAAATTTATTGGAGACAAAAGTCTTGAGAATTGTGGTTAAAAGAAGGGGATCAAAATACTAATTTTATTCATACATCAACTTAGAAAAATAAGTCTTTAAATATATTTTTCACAATTCAAAATAGCTTCACGACACGATTGTTGCGAACAAAGGTAGAGGAGATTCAAGAGGAAGGGATTAGATTTTTTAAAAACTTTTATCTTCCCTAGAGAATAGATCAGCGGATGCAATTAAGGATTGGGAAGAGCTAGTTGAAGCCATACCAAAGCTAATCCTAAAAGAAGATAATGATGAGTAATTTCACTCTTGAGGAATTAAAGAATGTGTTTTTTTCTTTAGCACCTGACACGAAACCTAGTCTTGATGGGTTCACTACTTTGTTCTTTCAAAAATAGTGGGAATTCATTAGGTTTAATCTATTATTGGCATTAGAGGAATCAAGGAGATATGGGACCATGCTAGAGAAATTCAATACAACACATATTGCAATAATACCAAAAGTGAAGGACCCCAAAGCATTTGCAAAATTTAGACCAATATCTTTTTGTAACATAATTTACAATATTTTTACAAAAACTATTTATCTTAGGCTTCAACCTCTGATAACAAGTCATATCACAAGAGCAAGGTGGTTTTGTGCCAAGTAGGGAAACAACTAAAGGATCTTTAGTAGCTCGTGAAGTATTGCACACTATTAAGGCTAATAATTTGTCATCCTTTATCATCAAGCTGGACATGATGAAAGCTTATGATAGGGTGGACTGAGCATTTTTGGTTTAATTTTTGAAAAAGTTTGGCTTTAGTAATAAATGGTGTAAATGGGTCCTCTCATGTTTATTAGGTGCTAAATTTTCAGTTATTATAAATGAGACTCTAGTTGGATTTCTTAATTCAACTCAAGGAGTTAGGTAGGGGGGTCCTCTATCCTCGATTTTGTTTATAATTAACAGAAGCATTGAGTAGATCAATACAAAAGGTGCATTCCCAAGGGCTATGGCAGGGTATTTCAATCCCAAACACAAACATCTTGGTTACACATTCATTATTCACAGATGATACCATCTTATTTGGCAAGTCTACTATGAAGGAAGCTAAATAGGTTAAGCTAATTCTTGATAAATATTCTTCTGCTTTTGGATAGAAAATAAATGAAAGCAAGTCCAAAATTTATATTTTTAACACAAATGCATCCATTTCAAGGAGATTAGTGTGGATGTTAGGTTTTCAAAAAGTTGTCCTTCCTTGCACATATTTAGATATTCCTTTCTTTATGAGAGCAAATAAAGTTTTGTATTGGGAAAAAGTCATAGAAAGGATCAAATCAAGAAGTTTGTCTTGGAAATTCCCCATGTTTATTTTGTAACCTCGGTTGTGTTTTAAGGATAAAAAGAAAAAGAAAATTGTCTTGGAAAGCTAGGTGGCTTTCTCTTTCAAGGTGCATTCTGATGATTAAATATGTTTTAGTAGCAATCCCCAACTATTACTTGGTTGTTTTGAAGGCACCAAAATTAGTTATCCTGCAAATTGAAAGGCTTATTAAAATTTCTTGTGGAAGGGTAATATAGATGAGAAAAATAAGATATCTTTAATTTCATTGGATAGTATGTGTATTGATAAACTTAGAGGTGGATCTAGTATTCAAAATATCTCTACAAGGAATGTGGCTTTTGGTGCAAAGTTGGTATGGAAGATGTATACAAAGCCTAATTCAAAGTGGTTCAAATTAATACAAAGTAAATATCTAGATAATGAAAGCTCAGCTAGAATTCCTACCATATCAAATCCTCCAAGTGGGTCATTAATGTGGAACTTCATAGTAGCATGTAGGGAAGTTATTATTCCATGCATATCATGGGAAGTAAATGATGGACAAGATGTTCAATTTTGGAAAGACTCCTAGAAAGGGCATCCCCCTCTAAATTCCATTCAAGAATTACAATTAGCTAAGGAAATTATATCGATAAGTTGAGGCACGAAATTGGAAGATTATATACTGTCTTTAGATGTTCTTACAGGGAATGTAGCATGGAAGTACTTATCATCTACACCTATATCTCCTAATTTTTATATTAATTATAGATTGAAAATTTACATCATACTGTTGGCACAACTTTTCTCCTTAGAGAACACAGTAGCAGACTTTATAGAACAATTTTTTTGTAGTTTACACTTGTATAATCTATCTACATAATATGGCAAGAAGCTGTAACCAAAACAAAAAATTTCCTGATTACAATTTATATATTTTCTATGCATGTAGGATCTTTCAACTTGTTAGGTGCCCTTGAAAGTTTCAATTGGTGCTTTCTTCCTCTCTCTGTGCTTCCACCTCATCTTGGATATGCACCGTGGACAACATTTCATTAGAAAATGCCTCTGCTAGGTTGTCCAACTGTGGGTCCACATGGTCTTGAGTGTTGTGACTATGTTCTTTAGCTAGTTCTTCTCTTGGGTTCTCCATTTCCCTTTCAATTTCATTGATCTCCCTTTGTAGCTCTTCTAGTGCTTTGTGAAAAGTTTCAACTTCATCTCCATTGAGGTGGAGTGGCTAGCTACCCCTCACCTCTTCCCTGTTGAACTTTACCAGCGAGATCTCTATTCACACTAAAACTTGCATAGCAACATTAAGGAAAGTGAGTTTCTTGTGAAACTCAGTAAGCTCCCTCTTTGAACCCATGAAATTATCTTCATTTCTTGCTTTCTAAATATGCCACATTATTTCATTGGTTAGCCAATACCAAAACAATTTATAATCTTTACTGATGTTTAGATTAAGAAAAAAACACTTTTTCCAATAAAATTTTACAATTGTTATTCCACACCTTTAAATTGTGAAAAAACATTCTCCAAATTTCTTGTGCATAGAAGCAATAAAAAAGAACATGCTTAATTGATTATGGAACCCTACAAATACTACAAATTTCAACATCAATGTAATTCAGTTTAATTGGAATTTTTTGCAAAAGAGTAAGCCATCTAAAGTAGGCCTTTTTAGGCTCCATGGAGTTATTCCAGACCAAGGATAGGTTTCTTTGCCATTCTTTGTTATCTAGAGTTAGACCCCAATAAGTATTCACATGGTCAAGGAAAGAGTTGTTATCTATCAACTCATTATAAATTGACTTAGCTTTTACATTAACAACATTGGTTCCATCACACCAAACAAGGTCATTGGCAAGGTCCTATATCTCCTAATTAGAAATTAGTGTTGCAGGAAGTACCAAAGAATAGAATTATTTCTATATTAGATTGTCTAGATAAGATAGTTTGGGCTCCTTCTAAAAATGGTAATTATTTAGTAAATTAAGGTTATAAGTCAATAATTTGTAATGGAATTCAAAACCAAACACAACAGGAATATTCATTTTGTTTGTAATGGAATTCAAAACCAAACACAACAGGCATATTCATTTTGTTGGAGTCTCATGGTGCTTCCTAAGGCAAGCAGTTTTGCATGGTTGGCATTAAGAAATAGGATCCTGACAAGTGATAGGTTGGCTAAATTGGGGATTGCAGAACCATTTAAATGTGTGCTATGTGGTGAGGCATTTGAAAATGTGGATCATCTTTTGTGCATTATTTGTTTGCTTAGGAGTGTTGGGATTTTGTTAAAGGGAAACTAAGCATTTATTTCCCATTATCCAAATCTTTGTGGGATCTTTTTACTAGTTGACCAGATCTTTATAAATCATCACTATTTGTGAGAAAATGGAGGATAGCTCTAGCAATAGTGATTTGGAGCATCTGGTGGGAAAGAAACCTCTTCAATGCAACATATTAAGGTAAAAATTGAAAAATATATTTCAAAGGTTACAAATTCTTATGTTTAAACTCATAAAAAGGTATCCTCTCTATTTACAAATTGGGATGGAAGCATCTTGCAACAATGGGAATACATATCACTACCATTTAAAGGTAGTTTTCATTTACCATCCAAGCACAAGGCTGATAGAAGCACAATAAAATGGTTGCCTCCTTCTTCGGGTTTCTATAAACTCAACTTTAATGGTGCATCAAGGGGAAATCTAGGTATATCAAGGGTAGGATTTTGTATTCATAATTGTAAAGTTTCATTAATAGCTACTAAATCAATACATCTCTCTAATGGCACCAAAAATTTGGCAGAGGTTCAAGCAGTACTCCATGGTTTGAAGCTAGCAATCAAACTTAGGTTACAAAGAGTTCATATTGAGGGTGATTCTCTAGTGATTATACATGCTTGTAAGGAAAAGAGTATTCAAAATTGGCAACTTAAATACATACGTAAGAAATTTTGGCTATTGTTAGCCAGATTTCAAGTTCATATAACTCATACATATCAAGAAGGCAATAAGTTGGTTGATCATCTTGCCAACATGGGATGTGAACAGTAGGTCATGAAAATCCTAGGTGACAATAATCTTATCAATGCATACCCCAAAATGGTATCAATAATAGTATCAAAAAGCTTAATTCCAAGCACTTTCAGTGATCAGTGATGAGGTACAAGAGGTTCATCATTAAAATGTAATGTGCTCAAATAAAATACACCCCTCATAATCTGTGGGTCAACTTCACATGGGTTTGAGAGCTAGAGAATTGTGCCAAAATTAATGGCATGTAGGGATTTGACATTAGCAATCAAATTCTTAACACCCTTCGCATGGCTATTTGCTATCTTCTCCGACCGCTCATTTAATATAGCCCACCTCCTAAAATTTGGTTGCACATTTCTAGAGTCTTCTATATTTTCTCTATTTTAATTTGGTAAGGTGTGGAGAGTCTAGGTCATGTAGCGGGAGATCCCACAATATTGACTTACAATTTTTGGCCAAATTGGACATTGAACTGATTTTTTTTTAACTAAATCTTCACTTTCAGGCACCTATAGCGGCTAAATCATGAGGAATTTGAAGATGATGAAAACTAGTGATTTGTGACATTTTGTATGTAGATTCTAAATATATTTTTTTCAAAAATTTTGGAATCCGATTGCACTTCTTTTTCCATCTCCTTTGTAAACTAGTTTTTAACAGTAAACACAATTTTAAAAGAGTGATGTTACTGGATAACACATAAATTTTTTCTATGACTTGGATAATTTTATTTTATTTTTTAATTTAGATTCATAACTATGATATGTATTGCATGGAATTGGTTTTATAGCATTTCATTGAATTTTTTTTATTAATTAAGTTTCAAAGTCAAACCAGTTACAATTTAGGCATGATTTACTGGCTAAAACATAACTGTTTTTGTATGTATTGAAATTTAATTTATTGGACTAGGGACATCAATATCTAGTGCACTGATATTTTTCAATTTTTTTTTGATAATCAACTATTTTTCCACATGTGCAAAACAAAGAGCTTGATTTTGGGTGAAAAACCTACATTCAAAAGAAATAAAAAATAAATATAATAATCAAATTAAATTTATTTAAAATTATACTTTTTGGGAAGCTTATAATAAGGACTAAATACTTACAAAAAATAAAATTTAAATGAATTCATTTGATCCCCCAAAAGGTGATTTAAAAGTTGTTTTTTATCAACATTTTGATAGGTGTAAAGGAGACTCTATTATAAGTATGGTTTAAAACTAGCAGGGTTTTATCCAAGGGGGTTTGATCTAAGGTGTTTTGATCAAACCCTCTTTAATTGGAATCTTTTAAATGAAACTTTTCAAGGCTTAAATCATTATATTTTCTAAAAATATGTGATTTCAGAAAAAAAATCAAAATCTCTTAGAAAGTGTAAACCACTATTGTGGGATAACCCTAGCTTGCCTACCAATCTCAAGTGCAAAGTAGGAAAAGGTGGTGCAATGGAGTACAAACTATGGAAATTTTAAGTACCCATGAAGGTGAAAGTCTAGGAAAGGCCTTTTGAAGGTTTTTTTATCACATGAATATCTAGATTTGATCTTCAAAGTGGACTATTTGAGAGTAGAAGAATGTGTGCACACGATACTAGGGATAAAAATTACTAGTCCTCAAGCAAGAAGATAATTGTTTCCTTCCCAGGTCTTTTCCATATTTCTTTTTAATTTGATGGATTTGCTTCAATCTTTAGGCGATTTAGAGGAAATTGCAAATAAATTTGTAAAGGAACAATTCTTGGATGGCAATGCTCTTTTAAGGGGTGTTCAAGAATGTGATATTTTCAAGGGGAATGGACTTGTTGGTGGTATTTTTCCTAGGAAGTACCTCAAAAAACACAGGGGATTTGTTGAAATCTATGATGCCATCAAGCTAGCCTTCAAGAAAAAATGTGATAGAATTCTACTAAGGGAAATGCAAAAAAACTCAAGTTGTCTCTATACCAGGATGTATATCAACATAAAAAAGAAATACTACGCAATTGCATTCCTTTAGGCTCATGCATTTCACCCTTTGTTGAATGGTTATTGGGTAATTTTTTCTCTACTAACTGATCCTTTGATGAATGTTCCTTTAGTGCAAGTTGATTCAGAGTCTACAAAAGGACAAGGGGAGAATTCAATTGGTTTCGTGCACATGGAGGAATGATCAAGGTTAAAACTCTGCAAAGTTTTTTGTAATTTCATATGTATATAGTCAAGGAAAATCTAGTAATGGACTATTTAAAATCCTACCAACCTATATAGTTTTTGACAATGCTATGAAGTCTTTAGGATGTTGGTTGACATTTATTCTTGTCAAATGTATACTGCCTATAATGTCATGTTTTATCAAAATGGCAATTAGAGGGCTTTTTTAGGTATTTTTGAACAAACAATGCCAGTCTCCTTAATGACAATAAGATACTTGTAATTCCTATTTATAACATAATATAATATATATAAGCATCATGTCTTTTACCTAAAAAAAACTATGTAAATGTTACTTGACATATATATTTCGATAAATAAATTAACATCCTATTGTTAATTTAATAAATAAATTTGGTTTTGGAAGTTATATTCCCATAACTAGTTTTATACGGAAATAATAGCCTTATAAGGCAATTTTATGTAATAGATTTTGATGTGTAATGTGAATGATTGAATTTTGATTCAAGAGCAATCTCATTTTTTCTCTCATTTCAATATGGTATCAGAGCAGCTGTCTTCTTGGACCTCTCTCTAATCTCTCTCCATTCATTTGTTTTTTTGACAACGATGTTTGCAACAGTACTATAGTGAAGACCACGTGCAATTGCTATTATTTTCTACCATTCTTGCATTTTTCAAAAGGTGAGTAACATAGATCATGTGCAAAACCCTTTTTGACTCCATCATTCATCTGCATTTCTTTTCTTTCTCTCTATCATGTTCATTCTTGTCATTGTTTTACACATCACTTTGTTCACTGTTGTCATTCCAAAAATTTAAAATTTAAAATTTTTATCCCCCAATCTATTGCAGAAGTGTGTATGGATGTATAACTGTGTAAGGTCCTCATTGCCTTTGTGGTAGCATCATGGATTACATATGTTCTATTGTCGTTATATTTCAAAGGAACATTTCACTAGAGACTTCCTTATTGGTGCACTAGATAAATAGAGACGATGACGTTCTATGTCAAAGACATTGAAGGAACCAGATGATTTAACATTGGGCTAATTTCTTATATCACGGGGTATATCTTCTCATTGTGTTCTCTTTATATTGTCAAGATTATACACTGTTTTGTTGTTGTATTGTGTGCAGGTGAAATGATGATGTCATTATTGATAGCAATGGATAGAAATGCTAGCAACAACAAACACCAACATGTATAGAGAAGATGCACCAACAATCAATACAATTGACGTTATGATAATATTAATATGATATCGGATTTCCTCCAAATTATATCATCCTCAACATATGAAGAGTCCCAACAATGTCAATGGTATTGTTTGAAATTTTTGTCAAGGCATGCTAAAAAGAAGCGATTAGGGCACAAAAAGAAGAATTTATCTCTTTATGAGTTTTTTCCTTTTTTATTTTATTCAACACAAAATGGATAAAATAAGCCTATATGAAAATTTTGATGGAAATGATTTTCATAGTTGGAAAATATAGATACAATTGTTGTTAATTGAAAGAGATCTTTGGAAAATTGTTGATGGTACAGTGCCAAAGCCAAGAGATGCAGATGAACTTAAAAAATGGAAGGTAAAAGATAAGAAAGCATTGGATATAATTGGTCTTAGTTTATCTAAACCTTATTTGCATCATGAGATTTTTAATAATATTCTAAGGACATCTGGGAAACATTGAATACTCTATTTGGATCAAAAGTTGATAGTGCAGAAATAACTATAAAACAAAAGTTGTATGGTTTAAAAATGGAAGAATGTGAAGATATAGTATCTAACATTAGTAAATTATGTTCCTTGATAAATCAGCTGGCTAGTATAAATAAAGAAATAAAGGAAAATGATGCAAAATCCATTCTTTTAAATAGTATGCCAAATAGTATGTCTCACAAGGTATTCACCTTAAGACAAATCAATCCAAGTCTAGAAAGTATTATATCCACATTGCTTGATGAAAGAAACAAAAGAAATTCAAAAGAAGAAGTTGCATTGACTGCACAAAACAATGCTAGTGCTTCTTACAAAAAATCCAAACATATGAAAAAGTTCAAACATGCAAGTGGCACATGTTTCTATTGAAAAAGATATGGCATGTAGTACTAAATTGCAAATAGAGAGCACATGATCTTCTTGATGGAAAGTTGCAAGATAATGCTTTGATAATTGAAGGAAAGGACCACACTTCAAGTGATGAAGAAATTCCACATCAAAGCAATGAAGAATATGTGTAGTAATTTCTAGTTTTCCTCTATGTCAGTACTAAGGTGGGGGGGGGGGTGTTAGAATTTAGTACTTGACATATATAGTTAAATAAATAAATTAAAATACTATTGTTAATTTAATAAATAAAATTGGTTTTAGAAGTTATATTTTCATAACTAGTTTTATACGAGAATAATAGCCTTATAAAGGCAATTTATTGTAATAGATTTTGATGTGTAATGTGAATGACTGAATTTTGATTTGAGAGCAATCTCATTTTTTCTCTCATTTCAATAGTAAAAGGTTAATATTGGAAGCTTTGAAGTTTTTTGGTTGTTCACAAATTTGCATGTACATTAAAGTTGTCTAATAAACAAATTTGGACCCTTAAAACAAGATTAAGCTTAGGTTTTGAGAAAGAACCAAGGAAATTCTAAAAAAATATGAACTTAATAGGTGCACACTCAAGTTAAAATGACCAAAATAATCTGAAAAAACATAACTTATTCAAGAATCATGCACTAGAAGCTAAAGTAGAAATTTACCTCTTTTAGCAATAAATCACTCATCAAGGAAAATTAAAAGTTCACCTAGGTGTCAAACTCTCAATTTAAAGCGAAAAACAAAGGTTTTAATTATTAAAAAACTTTGAACATTTTGTAGGTGACTTATTTTTATTGAAGGAAACATGTGGGGAACTCTAATAGGATGACTAGGCATTTTTTCTATGGACAAATAAAGTGAATTTTGATTTTGATTAACTTTAATGTCATGTAAGCTAATGAGCTAAGTTATTGAATCACTATTAGACTATCATGCATGCTTGTCTACTTAGGTACTTATATATTTGTAATGCTAAAAATTACACCTCATCCAATTTCACATTCCATAATCTGCCCTTTAGCCTAATTAAAGTCGATAATGCAATTCCCCCTTCACCTAACTTTAATTTTGTCCCTAACCCATCCATTTTTTTACTATTTAAGTTATTTTTTGTTACAAACACCAGTGTTGCAAGTATGTTGTAGGTGTTCTCATTGATGTCAACAATATGGAGTTTGTTGTAAATGTTGTCTATGTTGTTAGCATCGTGGTAGTGCGTGGATGGTTGCATATGTTGCAATCGGGATGTTGCTCAAAAAGTATTATGTATGATGTTGGATGCCCTAAGTTTCTATAATAGTTGTTTCATGTTGCTCGTGTTGTAGTCACTATCTATTAATGTAATTTGTTTACAATAATCTCTTATAGTCAGTGGCACAGGAAGGTGCTTTGAAAAGCTTCAGAGAATGATTTGCATTCCTTCACATTTTAAGATATGGTCCTACGATTTCAAGAATAGACAGAGTCAAGTGTGTAGCATGTGTGTTCCAATTTTCAAATAGTAGAAGTCACTACAAAATTTTTCTAAGTAGTGTGAAGACTATGTTGTTGTAGTCTTGGAAGGTTTAGAGAAATATGGAGTTGTTGTGGTATTTCCATTTGGAGGATGAGTTTTACATGTTTATCTATTGTCTCTCGTTGAGTTTCAGTTGTTGAAGTGTACCGCAAGTGGAGTTATCAAAATTATATCTCAAGACTATGTTGTTTGGGTTGCATTTGATTTATGATTGTAATCCCTCAAAATTTGTCAAAAATAGGCCATAGAATGCATAATTTTGGAGATTAAATACTCAATTATGTCCAATAAATTAAGGGGGGCTAAAATAAAGTGTGAAGTTGTTAAGGTATACAATTTATAACACTACATTCAGCCTCCACTTTAGTACGAGTATGAACTTATGCTCACACTCACACTAAAGTAGAAAATATAGGCTAAGAGGGGTTCAATTGTCCAAATGTGAAAAGATAGGATGACAAAGGACTAAGGAGGGTGATCAAGCCCCTAAGATCTAAGATCCCATATAAAACCAACATAAGCACAAAGGAATGCACATGAAGCACAATAATACAACATACACAAGCATACACAATGTCAAAATGCATAAAGGAGGGTATGGGTTAACAAGTTGTGTTATGATAGTAACCAAACCAAAGGCGTTTATGACTCACACAATAGAAAATTTGAATAATTGCTAGGTGAATCATAAACAAGAAGGCACACGAGCTATTGAAGTCTGATATTCACTAGGTGAGCCCCTAGGACAAGGATGAGAAACACACTAGGTCTACTAGGTGTACCCATAAGAAGGTGACAAAAAATGAGAAACACACTAGGTCTACTAGGTGTACTCATGACAAGGTGGAAAACTGGGAAACATACTAGGTCTACTAGGTGTACCCATTGCAAGGTGGAAAAATGAGAAACACACTAGGTCTACTAGGTGTATTCATGACAAGGTGGAAAAATGAGAAACACGCTACGTCTACTAGGTGTACTCATGTCAACCATACAAAGAGTTTAAATACTCCCTAATAACCCTCATAAGATGCCACAAAATGATCAATATGATATGCCAATGCTACACTAAGTTCAATTCCCATGAACTAAGTGGAGCAAATAATGTCAATGTCAACGCATCACTAAGTCCAATGATCATGAACAAAGTGAAGCAAAAATAATGCCAATGTATGCCCCCACTTTAAAGAAATTGCAAAAGACCATGCTATGAGCAATTACTTTAAAGTAGAAAAATGATAAATGCCACAAAAGGTTGTGAGAGCATATTTGGAAAGCCCTATGCCAATAATGTGTTTCCAAATAAAGCTACCTCATGACAAGGGGTTGCCCCCAAATACAATGCCATAAACAATACAAAAGATAATAGAAGGGATCCACATATTTAGGGTCAACATATGTCTTTGCTACAGTGATATAATAGAGCTCGAAACCATCATCATTCCCAAAATACTCATGAAACAACAAACATAATGGAAGAATGACACATAGAGAGAATAAACAATATTTTAGGTCAACATGGAAGAGACCTAAATGTCTCAATGCTTTGCATCATCCCCAAAAGGAAAACATAAGAAAAAAGTTTACGACATATAGAAGAATGAAGATACAAATAAAATAATGTCATGATAGGTTCATTTCCTTTGTATCCTTGTGCTAATGGAGCAACAAGGATCATCCAAAGAAAACTCACAAACACAAAGGCATGCAAAAAAAAACAATACATGGGATCACATCATATGCAAGAAAACCCAAGGAACATAGAAAGAGAATAAAATAAATAAGTACTTCACATGCAAGCCAACCTAAAGTAGGTTGTCTGCATCCCAATCTTTCACATCATAGATAGAAGGCAAACAACTAGCCAAGGGGACTACAACAAGTGTCGTACTAGGAACATCACCAAGGTCAAAACATGGTGGATCAATCTCATCGGGAGGATCATCATAGTTTCCCCCATCTAAACTCAAAGAAGTTGAAAATAACAAATTCAACTCATCATGGACTTCATCAATTTTAGCAATCTCATCATCATCATCCAAAATAATTACAACAGGTGGTTTTATGATAATTTCCATTATATTTTCTTGTTTATGTTATTGTTTTGGTGGAGACATGCAAGTTTATTGTTTTGGTAAGGTGGTGGATCATCATGCTTTGTTTGAATTGGTGTTTTGTCTTTAGGTACTATTTTATTCTTTTCTTCCAATTGACGAGCAACAACACAATGTCTATGCATATGCTCCTTAGCATTTTTATTTCTCCTTGCACGGTTTTTAGCTTGTGAAGTTGTATGACTAGGTCATTCAACAATTGATCTCTTTTATTCCCTTAGGGGAGGAACTAAAGGGACCATCAAAGGTTGGGAAACCACTACCTCTTTTGGATTATATATTTGTTTGGTTTTGAGAGGCACAAATGGGATCACACGATTGTCTCTTGATCTCTTGAATGATATATGTGGAGGAATAATGATATACTTTCCTTGATTACTTGGACGAGATTTTCCTTTGGGCATAGGTTCATCCTCAACTATTAGAGCAGGAGGAACAACCATAGGCTTATCATTTTCAGGTGGGATGTTGCTAAGAGATAATTCAGTATGTGCTTTTACTTAAAATTTTGGTATAATCTAAAGAAGAAATCCTCATGAGGCTTGATACGCTCCATAGGTTGAGGCCAAAATAAATCCAATGAAAAGTTCCCACAAGAAGACAAAATACTATTAAACCCACTATGATGCACTATAAATATTTCATTTTCAAATGGGAATTTCAAGCACTTGTATATAACTGACAGGACACCATCCATGGAATGAATCCATGGATAGCCTAACTTCACATGGAATTGGTATAATGTAGGGATGATGGAGAATGATACATCTAATTATTTTGGTCCAAATTTGTGTGGAAGAGTGATCAAACCTATTGTAGGGCGAGAAAAACCGTAATAATTTTTTATCCATTCTTTTGATTGTTCATAAGAATCTTGATAAAGTTCATGCACAAACAAGAATTCCTTAGTGATCAAATTCTCTAAACACATGGGATCAATGAGTATCCTAATGGTGGGCTTGTTATTTATATTTATGACAATATAGAGAGGACCATTGGGCACATGTTTAGATGCATCAATATGTGTGAAAGCAATGTTAGGTAAAAAAGTGGTTTGGCCCTTAGGAGGTTGAACATCTATGAGACCAACCATATCTTGTAGACTATCCTCATTAGCATTGTAATTATGATTCATTTCATTAGTTGTATCAATATTCATCTCATCATTCTTGACATCACAATCTTGAACAAAGTTGGTTGAATGATTAGGCATCAGGTTGGTAAAAAATTATAAATTTTGGTTAGGTAGGGCCATAGACTTATTCCCTTGATCATTAACACCATCCAATTAGATGTGATTAAAATCAACAAGGTCTTACACTTGATGTTTAAGACACATGCATCATTTTGTATCATGTCCACATGTGCGGTGATATTGACAAAAGGCATTGGGATTGAAACTTGGAGGTACAAGTTTGGTTGTGTCTGCGGGTCTAACTGGAGGCAAGTGGATTAAATTCTTACTCAAAAGTTGAATAAAGGGAATCAGGTAGCAGGGTAAATTATCTAGCTTTCACTCTAAATTGGTATGGGGTTGAACTAATAGTAGAAACTTGAGGCTTACAATGGTTTTTTGTTTGAGATGGATTTATCTTTATGAAGTTCTTGTTTGGTTTCTTGAACGGTTGGTAATTATTATGAGGTATGGACTTGGATTTTTCAGCATGAATTGATCAAGATACTTCTTCATATTGACTAAATGAATTCTAATAATCATAGAGAGCCATACAAAAGTGCATGAAGGATGAAAATTTCATCATCAAGAGCCTATCACTTATGTCCTTTTTAAAGTTCTCAATGAAAATTCTTTGAACATCTGCATTAGGAAGGCTAAGATTGATTTGCATGTAAAGAAATTGGTAACGTGCTATAAAATCTATGACCTTTTCATTTTTCCCTTATTTTCACCTCATTAAATCAGTTATAGTATTCTTAAGAACAATGTACACCTGGAAATGATTGAGGAAAGCATCAAAAAGATCATTAAATGAGTGGATATAGTTTTTCAACAATGAACAAAACCATTCCAAAGTCATGTCTTTCAATGACCTAGGATGTAACACCCCTCCTTTTTTGTGCTCTATTAATCAGGCAATGTTTTCCTATGTTATGCTTCGATCATGTTAACATGTGAATTAATGATGCTTTATGCTTTGATTATGTTAATAATGTTAGCTTTGTCAGTTAGTGATATTGTATTGGTGAAGGGGACGGGGTTGTATCACTCGCTTGCGAGTGCCCTACGATTCTGAGATTTCCTCTTCACGGTGTGTCTGATCATATTATGTATATATGCACGTTCGACATGCTCTTTGTTGCAGGTTGGCAGGTATATGACATCGACTCCACCTGGTTTCCAGGTCTGAGCGTGTCCATTGACCAACGGAAATTAATTGGGAGATAGTAGCTAGGTTTTTCGAACCAGGTCGTCACCCTAGTCATAGCATGTTGTTGGTTTGTCGTCGGGGTCAGTTGTTTTATCTTGGTCAGTTCCCCTTGAGTGTTTATTTAATTTCAAGTTTAAGTTTATGAAATGACTTGCGTAGTCTAATTAATGATTAAATGTGTTTAGTTGCAGGCTAAAAGTGATTAAATAGCTTTTGGAAATTATAAATGAATGTTTTGTCCTATTGAAATATTGGAAAATTAGTGATTAATTAATTAATTTAATTGAATTAATAAAATAATCTAATTTGGAATTAGATTTATTTTATTGATAATTTAACTTAATTGTGTGAATTAGCTAAATTATCCCTTTTGAATTGAAAGTGTAAAAGATTTAATTCTTTTGTTGAATGTAAAGTGCTAAAATATTTGAATTCAAATTGGAATTAGAAAATTGTTTAAAGTTATTAAAAAAAATTCAAATGTTTGCTTATGCAAGACTTTGGGGTAGAAAAGATATTTCTGAATTAGTTGACTATTTTAGGGAAAGATATTTGTGTAGAGTTGAATATGATTTTGAAATTGAATTTAGTGTGAATTTGAAAGTGAGTTGCATTTGCATTTTGAATTTAATTAGAATTAGAATTTGAATTAGAGTTTGAATTTGAATGTGAATTTGGGGAGTTTGGAAAAAAAAGGATATATTTTATTTTAGGGTTTTCTTTCAACCTCTCCATGGAATTCTTGGTTTGAAAATTTGGGTGGAGAGGCTTGGAGGAGGCAAAAATGGTGGAGTTGAAGGAATGCTTGGAAATCTCCATGT
Organism: Sequoia sempervirens; assembly: GCA_007258455.2. NCBI lineage: Eukaryota > Viridiplantae > Streptophyta > Pinopsida > Cupressales > Cupressaceae > Sequoia > Sequoia sempervirens. Next base: position 35,200,264 of record VDFB02018296.1, on the reverse strand, counting down.
GGAAGCTTGTAAATCTTGGAGAAAACATAAGGTTCTATACTTTCTCCTTTCATCTACTTGCTCATTTGGAATGAATGGAAAATATAGTTTAGATTCAATGGAAATTCTTGAAAAAACTCTTAAAGTTGCTAAATGGTAGATAGATTTGGAAATTGAAACCATGCAAGAAGTTTATACCAAGTTATTGAAGGAAAATCAAGGAAAACTCAATATTAGAAATAGGTTTTGAAAACCCATGTTGTTGTTTTGAATAAGTTCTATTTTTGAAATGGGTGGGGATTATTTTCATAATTGGTGTATGAAATCAATTTGGGTATATGTATTGTGAATACAACCATATATATTGATATATGGAAATACCCACAAAAAATATATGCATATATATTTGTGCTTTTAGAATTTTTTTTAAAATTTGGGTAAAACCCAGAAAAAAGAACCTCTATTTTTCGTTTTTTCGGTTCTGGTAAAACGCAAGAAATTTTTAATTTATTATTAAATTTGTTTTTGGTGAGGTGGGAGGTCAAGCCCACCCCACCACGCTGCGAAGGGGCCATCACCAGCACACACCACCGCCGGGCCAGACCGGTATTAAACACTACCGCCGCCAAGCCATGGGCAGGTGGTAAACACACCCGCACGCCTATAGGGGCTTTGTGTTTCGGCCCTCAGAGCAGGGCTGCGTGCCCTTGTGATTAAAGAACTTCGTTTTGTTTTTTTTTTATTATGAATTTAAATTTTGTTTTATATATATATTATTATATTATATTTTATATATTATATATAATATTTAATATTATATATTATATAAAATATAATATATTTATATATTATTTGATTTATTTTAATTAATGGGTGTTTTAACGGTTTGTTAAAGTAATAGTTGTTAAAATCAAATATATTTTACGTTATTCATGAGAATTTAAAAGTATGAATTAATCGGAAAATAAAATATTGTTTTATTTGTTATATTTTATTTAATGGGAATTTAAATTTAAAGTGATATAAATTATTTTTATTGCAAATAAAATATTATTTGGTTGGGATATTTAAATAATGTTAAAGGTTAAACGGGAACTCCTAAATGATCTTGTGATTATTATGATTGCGAAAATTGATATTTCAACATATTGTCATAAATTTCAAAGAAGTGATTTCAAGCTATTATTTAAATGGCATATTTTGTTTATTTTTCTAGATGCTTAATTATATAATATAATTGTGGAACTGAAAGTAAAAGACGAACTTATTAATTAACCTAAATGATTTATTAATCAAGTGATCTATCTATGGTATGTGATCATGAAACTTAGGGAGAACGGTTGATTTGAATTTTAACTAGATAGCGGCATTATTAACATGTTTTGATTATGAATGTGGTTACGAAATTTAGAGTAAATGATCTGTTCTTTATATATTCCAATGTCGTGATTAGAAATGGGATCAATTGACTGGATAAATGCAAGTTATGAAATCTGTGTTTGAATGGATTTAGGAAATCTGAACATTAGTTTACCTATTGGTCCAAAATGTTTCAGTACTTAATTGTACGCTTTCGATGTTGCGGAATGAGAGTGAATGTTTTGTGAATCTTCCTGCTATGGGTTCATTTATTGTATGGGTGGTTTACGTGAGTTTGTATGATTGTTGGCTGTAAGTCATTTCTTGTTGATCATGTAAGTCTTCCAGCAGTGTTTTCTTGAGATGATGCTATGTCTCTTATGCTTTGCTTTGGCTATCTTGGATTATGTGTGAGTTAAGCTCAAGTGGTTACCTGGTTCTTTGAACGGGTTGTGTGACCTTGTGATTCATGGTTGAGTCGAGTTATCAGTTGTTATGTGGGTTTCAATTATGTTAGTCAACCTTGTGTTAGCCTTGGGTAGTGCACGTTTTGGTTTTAGTTTTGGACATCCGTGGTGATGTGTTACCTGTTGAGGTGTTCGTTTATTTGAGTTAAGTGTTAGTGCATTGTCTACCCTTGGCATGTGGTTGAGTTTTGTGTTGTCGATAGGGGAGTGGCTTTCAATGAGCGCCGGACCCAAAGAGGTACCAGGATAACTCGTGTGAGAGTCGGTTAATTAAGTGAAAATTAAATTAACTTACTAGGGAGAGAGTAGCTTTGAACATTAATAAGATAATTTAGCCTCGCTCATTGGCTCAAGGGCTTGTACGAAACTTGAGATGAGTCAGGAAGGCCTGGAATGGCAAGATCGTTATCTCGTCTTTATGAGAGATAATCGATTCCGCTCTGGTGTGCATGTGGGGCCGGGAGTCGGTTGAGGTTTCCAGGATATCCCTAGAGGGGGGCCGGAACCTAGGAAGACTAGCCAGGAGATCCCATGCAACCTTTGCGATGAAACTCCTCCTATGACAGCAGTCGGTATGGTATTGTACCGTTGGTTTATTTTGTACAGTGATTGTACTTGATTTTGTACTCTGGAAGCATTGTAACCATTGTGTTAAGTGATGTGGGTTTTGTCCTTGTTTCAGTTCAGTGTATGTTTATCCTTTGTCTAGAGGTAGTTGGTCTTGTCTAGGAAATCCTTGTTACTATCTCCTAGCACGGAGGGAGTGGGGCCTTTGGGTTCCACGTGGTTGGGTGGCGTGCATCTTTCCGTTGGTTCTTCTTCATGTTCGTGAGTTTGTGGTTTCCAGTTGGAGAGCTCGTGGGAATTAGTTCTTCTCATGCTTTGTTCTCTCATTTCTTATTGTATTTTATTACCCCTCAGTTGTTATCGAGGTGGAATTTGTAATATGTAATCTTTTGGTTGGATTTACCTCATTCAGGGAATGAGTGATGTAACCTTATTTTTTAAATGTTAAATTGGAATCTTGAGGTATTTAATATCCTTGTTGTAATTTATCTTGAATGGAATTTATGTTGTCTCATTTTCTGTAAATGATTAATGTTTTAGTTTATGTTAATGTTATTTGATGTTGGGTTGTTAAGTAATCTTTGTCTCGTGACCTTAGAGGTTGTTGGCAATATGTATTCACCTTACATGTTAATTGTACTTAAACAAAAAAAAAAAAATTGGTACGTTTAAGTAGTGGATTGCAACTTCCTCTAGGGTTGCGTGGCGGGGCATTACATAGGAAAAGGTTTATCCAAGAGCTTATCCTAAAAGATGAAGTCACTACAAAAGGTGGTATATGCTAATATATGATTGTTAGGGTCAGCTTTACCATTGCATTTCTCAAAGTGGGTATCTCTTTAATTTGTGGCATTTGTGCTTTCAATATCTCTAGTGACAATGGGTTTCTTTTGACGTATTGTGATGGTTGTCCAATTTTGTTTTGGTTTAATGTTGAGATTTCTTGTTGGAGGGATGTCACATTTTGCAAAAGTTGGTTTATGATAGAATCATTGCTTGAGATGTTTTGGGAATGAAGTGAGTATGGTGGAAGTGTGTATGTGCTATGTGGGCTACTATGTGGCGAGTTAATGAGAGGTTGTGGTATGATGTTTGAGTTTATAAAACTATAAGGATTTCAAATGGAAAAACCCAAGGTTGGAGCTATGTTGTTTCTTTTGTGTATCATTGTAGCCACAGTTGGATTTGTATATATAGGAATTGAGGCTATAGTCAAGTGGGAAGGGAAACTTGATTTCCTCCTTGACTTTGAGCATTATTGAAAGCTTGAGTGCAACTAGCCACTATAGGAACATGAGAATCAACTATATGGGCTAGGATACAAAAAATCTCTAATCCTTGAGTGTCATCATTCAATTTCCTCACATTATCTATTACAGGGATTGTTGTGCCAACTATATATTCTATACTCACGTATTCTTGATGTTTTTCTAAAGCTTTGTCCAATTGTCTCAATTTGTCTTCAAGAACATAGGCAATAACAGTCTCAATATCAATGAATGTGGTTGAATGGGAAGTTGCCATAGGTAAAGTAACATTATGGATTGAATCCAAAATGGGTTTTGTATCAACAACATTGTGCATGAGGGGTGATCCCACAATACTGGTTTACACTTTTTGGCTAAACTTGACATTGAAATGAACATTTTTAACTTTTTCTTCACTTTCAGACACCTATAGTTGCTGAATCATGAGGAATTTGAAGATGATGCAAACTAGTGATTTGTGAAATTTTGTCTATAGATTCTAAATATATTTTAAAAAAATGGAATCAAATTGCATTTCTTTTTCCGTGTCCTTTGATAACTAGTTTTTAATAGTAAACACCATTTTCATAGAGTAACATGTACTTGCTAACACAATTTTTTTTATATGAAGGATAAAATTCTATTTTTTTTAAATTTAGATTTGTAACTATGATATCTAGTGCATGCAATTGGTTTCATAGTGTTTTATTGAATATTTTTTTCTTAATTAATATTTGAAGTCAAACCAGTTACAATTTAGACATAGGTTTACTTGCTAACACATAAATTTTTTGGTATGTATCAAAAATTCAATTTTATTTTCTTTGTTGGATCAAGGACATCAATATCAAGTGCATAGATATTTTTTTGGTAATCTACTATTTTTCCACATGTGCAAAATAGAGATCTTGATTTTCGGTGAAAAACCTACATTCACAAGAAATAAAAAATAAATATAATAATCAAATTAAATTCATTTGAAATCATACTTTTTGGGAAGCTTGTAATAAGGACTACATACTTACAAAAAATAAATTTTAAATGAATTCATTTGATCCTCCAAAAGGTAAATCAAAAGTGGTTTTATATTAGCATTTTGATAGGTGTAAAGAAGACTTTGTTATAGGTATGGTTTAAAACTAGTGGGGTTCTATCCAAGGGGGTTTGATCTAAGGTGGTTTGATCAAAGCCTCTTCAATTGGAATCCTTTAAATAGAAATTTTCAAGGATTAAATCATTATATTTTATGAAAATATGTGATTTCAACAAAAATAAGGATGTCCCAGAAAGTGTAAACCACTATTGTGGGATCACCCTAAGAGAGTTGGAAAGCTCAAGATCCACAATGGATGTACCAATGTAGGATTCCATAAGTCTTGAACTACATCTCACTGGAGTACTAGCAATAGGACACTAGGTCGTGAACCTCATATGAGTTTCACAACACTAAGTGTGCCCACTATGAACACAAGATTGTAAAATAGAGATAGCAAAGCACTTAGAAACTAATTTCAGACAACATAAACCTACAAAAAACACCAAAACAGAGCTCTCAACCAAATTTCAACTTGAAAAAGAAGGGTAGAGGTGTCTAAGGCATCTATGTCCAAGACAAAGTGTCTAGAAATTCAAAGTTTCACTATTTAGGGTATTGTTTAAGGTTTACGATTTTGGTTTCAAACAGGTGTAATATTGAAAATTTTCTAGAGTTTTTCCAAATTTATGTTTTCCTATTGAAGAGTGAAAATGTGCAGCAATGTTGAATGCAAAATGATAGATTTGAAATGCAAAAAAAAATTAGACAACAAAAATCTATAAAAAAACATAGAGACAAAGATCTAAGACAAATTTGAGGCCAAAAAAGAAAGACATAGGCACTGAGGACGCCTATGCCCTAGGTAGGGTTTCAAAAAATTAAAATTTTGGATATGCTTATTACTATTTAAAGTTCTCAGATCTGTGTACAAACAGTGTTGAAAATGAATATTTATGGAAAATTAAATAGTTTTTATGACTTTGGAATTAAAAAATGTAGGTATGCAACAATGGGAAAAATGCTTGAACAAGAAATGACACTTTGAAATGAATTTTTTAGATCTAATATGCAAATTTTGACTGATTTTAAGATGCAAAGTTTTGAAAATGATGATTTGATGCAATTTTGACACACAACTATGCAAATTTTCACTTTTTTCACCTACATGAAAGATGTAATTTCAAATGCAATGAACAATTTCAGATTTGAATAACTTAAGGAATGCAATTTAAATGCAAATTGGATCTAAAGATGACTAAAACAAAACCCTAATGCAACTTATGATGCAATATGGATGCAATTATTTTTGTATTTTTATGATACAAAAATGAAACCTTAAATGAAAAAGCAATGCAAGATCTAGATCTAGGGTTTGAAGGAATTCTAATTTTAGAAAGATTATGATATCAAATGTCACGTTCACCAACTTGAAACATAGAAAAAGGGGGTCCTTAAGTTTAATATGTAAAACCTATGGTCAATTCCACCTTTTTCTAGGATTTCATTAGGATGCAAATCAACAAAGAAAATATATTGACTTTCAACCATAAAAGGTGAGTCAACCAGGCCTAGATATGATCCTTTTAAGTCTTCAAAATTGATTGGAATTGAGTTTCCCAAAATAGCCCTATTAAACTATGTTTTAAGCCAAATAACAAGAAAACAAAAATTAAAATTCTAACTATAGATCTGATAAAAGCAGATATCTATGCACTTACCTTATAAATATGGGACTGAAATTGGGGGACATAGGTTCCTAGGGTGCGAGTTTCCTTGTAGGTTGATTTTAAACTTCAAAATTTGATCCAGTTGTAGACATTGAAAAATGTCCTAATTGATGTCATATATTTAAAACATATTTATTAGCATCATTTCCTCCTTAATCCATCCTCTTTTTGCTTAATTAATTTAATTAGTATAGCTAATTAATTAATTTCATTATTTTCATCTAATTGGCCTAATTAATTTAATTGGGTTAATTCATCTCTTTTCACACTAACACTTCATCTAATTAAATTAAATAAATCAAAATATTTAGTTTAATCTCCTAAGTCATCTTATTTAATTAAATAACACTATCTTATTTAATTAAATATCATTTCCCCCCTCCCCTATTTATTAAATCATCTAATTTAATAAATGTTTCTTTATCCTTCTAATTCCCTAATTACATAAATTAAAATTTGTTTAATTAGCAATTAAACTAATTTTCCTCTAATCAAAAGGGAATATTCCTATGGAATATTATTTATTTTCACAATTAAAACTTTGTTTTAATTTGTAAAATACCTTTTTTTCCTCACCCTAAAGGAATATTCTAAGGGATATTCTCTTTCCTCCAATCAAATCACTTAGCTTCAAATGCAAGTTAACCCTTTAACCTCTTAAGCAAGTTACCTTTGACCTGTGTGAGTAGGTCAAAAATGTGTTTGTTTGAGGCAAGTGTGAGTCTTTGATTAACTCTCATCATGCATTCTTATCCGTATGAGAATCCATGATCCATGCCTCTCATCCCCTTCAACTTGAACCGTTGATTAAGCTTTTTGATCTCAATCATCCATTCTTCATTTGCTCTCCTATAAATAGATCACTATTTGGAGACAAATTGATCCATATTTTATTGCAAACTTATGTTGTTAAATTTACTCACATACTTTCTCATCTTGTACTCACTTTTTATCTTGTATTAGTTTCTTTTCATTGCATAATAGCTTAGAGAATCCATTAATGGCTTCCATGCATCCATCTTAGTTTGTAAATATATTAGGGTTTTCACATTTTAGCATCATTTTAGCTTAAATTAGCTTAGATTAGCTTAGAATTAGCTTAGATTAGCTTAGCATTAGCTTAGAAATTGCATAATTAGATCATTTATAGCATAAAATCATGGTAACTTAGCTTGCATCATGTTCATTTTTACATAATTTAGGTTTTTACACATCAAACACCATGGTCTCATTGATTTTCTTCCATATAATTGACTAAAACAAGCTCACTAATCACAATATTGGGAAAGGGTCATCATTCCACATTAACACAACACCAATTCTACAACAAGATAAATTTCAAATGGATTAGAATATATGTTTTGATATCTTTCGTAATTTAGTATGTTAGGTTTTGATGAAATGTTTAGTTTTAATCTTGTTTGATCAATCTTGTTGAGATTTGAGTATTGGTGGCTCTATTATGCTTCAATTCTTCATGGATCAAGCGTAATTCAACCCATACTAGTATCCTTGCATCAACATTCTAGTACTAGAAGGGGGGAAAACCAATCATTTAGTTTTTTTAGCTTGAAATCCATGTTCATGCTATTTTGCAGGTTGCAGTGACACTCAAACCACAAAAAATGATGCTATTTGAATAGTGTTTCCATATAGCGATGCCCAGGCAATTTGATACAACGATGCATATTTAATTTTTCAATGCTAATTTAAATATAATGACACGTATTTAAATTTAAAATATCATGGAACGAAAATGACAATGCTCAAATTCACCAGACCAACGCTTTCAAATTTCAAACATTGACACATCATTTACATCGACACCCAAATTTCAAATTGTTATGCCGTTGTCTGCAATGACGCTCAACTAGGGTAAGAAACTTTACGTTTGTTTTTTGATATGTGACTTAATTTCTTTTGATTATCTGATCACTGATGGATGTCTAATTGTGTTTTCATTGTTAGACTAATAGGGTTTTGTAGGTTTAAAGGTGTGGAGTGAAATTGAAGACCTTCTCTTCTATCTTAACATTCTATAATTGTAACAAGCGTTCAATGCTTTTGGGCAATTATAACCCAATTTCATGCTTGTTTACTTTCTGTTTTAGGCAACACACTAGTTTTCAATTGGATTTAAAATGAATGTTCAAAGTTGGATAAAAATGAACCCTCACATCACATCTTTCAATTGGGCTTAAAATTGAACAAGGAAAAATCATCTTTCAATTGGTGCATAAAATTAACTCATCATTGCTTTGAATTAGGATAAAATTGATAATTGTTTGTTTTGTTTTATTGCTTTCAACTTTGCTAGTGAATGCATATGCAATTCTCTCATGCCATTTGGTGATATGGAGAAATAGAAACATTCTCTAACACTTTGCAAAGTCACCTCCATCTTTCAATTTGGGTTTAAAATTGAACAACCATGCTAGTGTGAGAAAAGGCATAGTGTGTGTTCTCTCTTTGTGCATGCAAGAAAAGATGACCGAATTATGAATGTACTTACTTCATATTGTTCACCTTTAGAGGGTCTTCCTTGGTGGGAAAAAATACTCACCCCAAGGGAATGACCCAAGCGGTAATGAGCATAAGCCAAGCTCTTCCAAACCAATATATAAATCTTTGGTATCAATGAAAATCGTAATCAATGGGAAGTGGTACATGATAGCTCTCCCCTAGTATCTTTATGATGTGTAAAGCCTTTTTTATAAGGGTTGGGAGACCTCTCACAAGGAGTTTACCATTGCACCCCCTAAACTAAATTCCCTTATTATGAACCTTTGTGTAGTAGCCAAAAATCCCTAATATTTATTGATATTAGGAGGTCGGACCTCCGAAGCCATCCCACATATTTGTGGTTCTTAGTAGAGGTAAAAAGTTTTTCATGGGAGATTCATGAGAACTTGAAGCTTGGTTGACTTGTAGAAGTGAGTGCCATAGAGGGGAGCTAGTGTGGTCAAGCTTATAATCATCTGCTCTGAATAAGTGCAGTTGGAGAAATCCAAGTGGGAATACAACAAATATAGCCATTTCTATCCTAGGGTTGTAATGCTTGTGAGTCAGTTTAACACTTTGCTTGATTTCACAAAGATTTAAAGACAAACATTCACTATCCAAATTTTCAAACACTTTGGCTCAAATATGAACTTCTTGAGTTAGCCTTGATATTACTACTTGTCCCAAGGATTTATCCTTAGCAATTTCTAAATATCTTGACATTAATCTCAAATCCATATTTACCAAAGACAACATAGGAAATTATGGTTTTAACCTCATGATTTTCACAAAATGAACATTGTGAAAGTTATGAGGTTTTTGACATAAACATCTAGTTTGGAAACATAATCAAAGACAAGTGTTTATGGTAAAATCAATTCACTTGAGTAAAGATAAATTGGAAAATGAACCCCACATGACTATTTGGAGATTGATTGCTCCTGTTGAACAACCTGATCTTCCAGGTGCTATAATTCAACCAAAATTTGAACTCATAAATAGTGAAAAAATAGATCTCATTAGTAGTTTGAGAACCTTCACTTTTGAAAACAAGGAAACAAACACACGATGGAGAAACACAACCATTCTAGACGAAGAAGAGGAACACACCGATATTGAGGCTAGAAAGCCCCTATTACCACCACCCGCGTGACAATAAATATCTCCCTTTCTTCCATAAACTTAAACTATTTTCATATGATTTCACGAAAAATCAAGATTCCTAAGCCAAAGTCTACAGGTCCTCATTTTATACTTAGGCATCTCACTCCAAAATCTCTTAAGAATACCTTCGAGCAGTTCACAAAAATAGAAATAAATTGGTAGCAAACTTTTATAGACACACTTCAAGGTATAGTCCAGAATTGTTTGCTTTCTTTTGGAGTCAAAATCCTGATCATTTTCATCATACCCAACTCCTCTAAATGATTCATAAAACAATTAAACTTCATAAGGGAAAGTCTCCAACACTCCATTTCAGACATAGGAATCGTCAAACAAATTATAATCAAAAGTGGGAATCCATATTTGACCGTAACCATTATAATTTCTAGAGAAACTTTTATGCCTAAGCCAGGAGAGCCTCAAAAAGTTTTAACATTCCCCTTTGACCTCTCATTTTCTAGAATTTGAACATTTTATAGGTCTAGCATCATTCTCACTACCTTGGTCTTGTCAAAACAAAAGGCTCACTTTAGGTCAACATTGGGTCCAACATTTCACTCACCCCTTTATCAAAATTCCATCCTTCACCTCATCTATCTTTGTAAAATTTCAAATACACTAACACTTTGGGACTTAAACATCAAACCAACTTGCTACCTTAGCTACTTTGTATGTGAAATGTGTTGGAAACAAGCAACACTAAGAGGGGGGGTGAATTAGTGTTCTCCAAAAAATAATTCTTTTATCCCGACTTTTAATCAATTCAACACATTTAATCAAAATCAATATGCAGAAACATAAAACATGAAACCACACAACCATAACACAAGGATTTTTATGTGGAAACCCTATGAGGGGAAAAACCACAGTGGATGGCCAATCCACAATAAGTTCTAAGTATACTCAAAAGAAGTATTACATAATGGGAATGTACTTACATTCAGGCCCACTGCCTAGAGCTCACTGCTCAAAATGGGGCTCACTGCCCTTACAAAATTTTGGAGTAAATCAAAAAGAAAATGAACTAAGATAATAGCATCTATCAATGCTTGATTACAGATCCAGTTTAACTCTGATGTCAAACTTCTGCCCTGATGACTAATGAAGAACTTCTGCTCTGTTCTGCTCAAGTTCGCACACAAAATCTTTATGGACAAGTGAAACTATGCATGATGTCACTCAAATACAACTTAGACATTCACAACACACACAAACACAACTTCTAAATACATCCAAATGATATGACCGATCATCTAAATATATCCGCTCACAAGGAATTAATCACCACAAGTCAACTTCAACAAAAAATAACAAGATTTGCAACTAGTCGACCCAATCGATGGAAAATTTTCATGTGGATCTGAAAAAGTCAGCTAAACAATATCTAGGATCAATAATTAAACATCCAAGCTTGAAGATAATGAAAATAATTTTACTTCATACATCCACTACACATTATTACCACTAAGTTGGCTTCACCAAGAAAATAGATAGGAGAAGTTCAACCAGACCTCTCAACCATATAGCCATAAAAACTTCATAGGATTCAACAATAATATGTTCCACGTGCCTAAAAAACAAGTTTATCGATCCACAACCCAAAATGGTGATCTAGTGAAGCTATCAAACCAAATGCCTTGTTTTGTCGATAACACTGCTGATAACACACAATTTTCATTTCCTCTGCTGGTGCGACTGACTTCATAACTCTGGACCCAAAAGGTGACTTTAGTTGCCATCAATGACAACACTAGAAGCCAAAAATCACATTCACTTGCATCAAATGCCAACAAAATCTATCATTTTCAATGCACTTAGTTGAGATCGTTATCATCTTTGAACTTGCTTATCTTGAAGGTCACAAGTCTACCCTAAATATTTCTAAGTTCATTAGCATCCTTTATCCCAACATCAAAACATCAAACTTAAGTCAAAAGTGTTGTCCCAAAACACTTGCAAAGGTCACTTCCCACATCACCCATCTTTTCATCCCACATTTTCATCATTGCTCCCAAAAGACTTAGAGTGTCCCTTTTACCCAGGTTTGAGTCAACTAGAGAGTTCAAACATTACAAAACTCAACAAAAATCTCCCATAGCTGACACCAAATTTATGGTAAAGATGATATCACAACACAAGATACTCATGGAAAAAGAAAAATTTACATTTACCTCAAGTGATTTAAATCCTTTAGAATTTGATCCTAGAAATCAAGTTACACCATCGCAACAACCATCATCTCCTTTAGGACCATACAAAATCGAAGAGACCACGAATAACCCATTTGAGCTCACTAGAGAAGAACTTTTAGAATTTCAACATTTTGAAAGTGTTGCTCCTATCTCCCCAAAATTTGTAGCACAAATTTTAACACATGATTTCACAACTCCATCACAAGGGCTGAGTCAAACTTACATTCCTAGTCTTGCAACTAGCCTTGCTAAATATTTTGGTCACACCTTACCATTTGAAAGTAATACACTTGTGGGTACTCTTGAAACTAATCCTCCACCTCCCACCACTATTTGGAAACTTTCCTTTGGTGCTCCTCTCATTCCCAAAGATCATAGCTACACCTATCTTGAACTTCACTATTCCACCACCACTTCAAAATTTTAGGGACAACCTTCTTCATCCACACCCATGAGTACCACAAGTATTCCTACCATCACACAGAGCATTACAGATCAAAAATATCTAAACAACACAGTATGGCATGTCAATACCATATAAAAAAATCAACCCTCAATGCAAATAGGGACATCTTTATCCAACCCTTTAGTAGGTTCATCCATTCTATCTACCATCACAACATCATCCCCTATCAATCCACCTCAAATAAATCCCTTGGTTACAAATTTTATCAATCTTGGGAGTACCTTGATCATGAACCCTTTGTTTACTCAAAACATAGGACAAGGGAATCTTTTCAATCAGTGGAATCAAGGTCCTAGTGTGTCATTTCCATTGCAAAATTTAATGACACCATATTTTCCAACAACTCCATTATTTATGCCAAATCAATCAGGGCCTCAAACATACATTCCTCCACCTCATTCTACCATATTGTAAGGTATGTTAAACCAAGGGAATCTTCCACCTTTCACTAGCAATCCACTAACCAATCAAAACATCAATGTCCCTATTCCTTCATAGATGTCTCAACAACCACCTGATCCCACCTTGCAAACACATGCCTTAGCTTTACAGCAAGCACAAAAAAACTTATCAACAAGCCATACAACAAAAACAGCAACAACAAGTAACTTTAGCACAATAAAAACAACAAGCACACATAGCCTTAGTAGCTCAACAAGCAACTTTAGCACAACAAAAACATGAAGATCAACAAGCAACATTAGGACAAAAACAACATCAAGCTCAACAAGCAGCCTTAGCACAATAACGACAACAACAACAAGTGACCATTGTCCAGCAAGCAGCCTTAGCAACACAACAAGCCACACAACAACAACAAGCACAACAAGCAACTTTATTAGCACAACAACAATAGTAGGCCCAACAACAAGCCATAGTGGTGAAACAACAACAACAAGCTCAATAGAAAGCCTTACTAGTTTAGAAAAATACCCAACAACAACAACAAGGTTCCTATTTTCCTCATACAAACATTTTCAATCCAAACACATCCAGAACATATTCATCACTTTCACAAAATTTCACACCTTCATACACCCCATACAACTCATCTCTCATCCCACCATATGTTCCTCCACCCAATCCACAAGATGATCTAGCATCACAATTGAAAGCATTTTAACAAGAAATGTAAGACCTTCACATGGGCACGACAAAGAAACCTCATACACAAAAATTTTGTCCTTACCCATTTGATTGAAAGATAGCAATGATATCGTTCCCTCCTAGTTTTGAAATCCCCAAGTTTGAAAAATATAGAGGGAAGGGAAGTCCTATTGACCATATCAAAGAATTCAATGTCATGTGCATGGAAGTGGCTTACAACAATTCATATCTAATGCACCTCTTCCCTCAAAGTCTAACATGTACTGTTATGGATTGGTTCTCTCATTTTCCTCTTGGTATCAATTTTTTTCAAGAAATTACTGACAAATTCATCGATCACTTCTCCTTCAATCTTGACATGGACATTAGTTTGGAAGAGTTGTACACTCTAAAAAAAAATCCAGAAGAAACCTTCATTAATATCTTACAATGATGGAGACAAAGAGCTAGTAAAAGAAAGTGGCCTCTTCCTGACTAACAACAAGTGGGAATCATTATAGCCAACCTTGATCCAAATCTATCATTCCACTTGAAAATGCAATGCATCACATCCTATGATGAGCTTGTTCCAAGATCCTTTAACATTGAAAGAGCCCTAATCTCGCAAGGAAACACTCAACCTTACAAAGACATCCATCCTTCAACCAGTTCAAATGAAAAACCTTGTGTATGGGCTAATAACAAAAACGTAACAAGCGATGGTGTGGTAGATGCTAAGGTCATACTAAGTGCTCCTAGACCCAATAACAATCAAGTTGCTAACATCCAACCAACTGTGCAACAAATGGTACCACCTTAGAACAATTAAATCAATAACACCAACATACAACCAAGGAAAACTGGTAATAGGAACACCTATCCCAAACACAAGTACACACACTTATTGGAACCCATTGAGACAATCATGAAGAAACTGGTAGAGTCAAATTTGATAACACTTCCTAACTTTAAAAACTACCAAGAAACACAAGAAAAGTCATCCTGGTGCAACGAGCGTGATCTATGTGACTTTCATAAAATCAAAGGACATAAACATTTGAAAAACTGCATAAAACTCAAGAAAATCATCCAAGATCTCATAGAGAATGACACCATATCTGTTGAGGTACTGGCTGGAAACCAGGATCTCAAGATATACAAGACCCCTATGCCTGATCATAACAAAGAAAACAATGGAAAAGCTAAGGATTACACCAATGTATAACATACTTATTCCAATGTAGTTGCCTCCTATGATAACATTATCACTATTGTCACCATCAAAGGAGCTAGTATGAAATGTGGAGTCACCACTCGATGTGGAAAAATAACTGTTCAAGGAGCTATCCCAGCTCAATCCAGGACACAACCTAATTTTCCCACATCTAATTCTAGTAAGTACAATCTTGTAGATCATCTTAAATAGACCCCTACTCAGATATCAATCTTAGAACTCTTGAGATTATCTCCTGCACATAGGGAAATATGGAAAAAAGTCTTGTCTGAGTCATCCATTCCTGAGAACATTGATACCGATTAGTTTCAAGCTATGGTAGTGCATATCGCCAACAATCTTCTCGCCTTCTCCAATCACAATTTACCATCACAACCATTTAATAACCGTGCTTTACACCTTGAAGTTGTCATTCATAAAAAAAAGGTCAAAAGAGTCTTAGTAGATGGAGGTGTTGGTCTGAACATCTGTACCCTGCAGTTGATCAAGCATCCAAGCTATTTAGAAGACACTATTGAGAAGACAAAGAGTACCACCATCAGAGCATATGACGACCAAGAATAGGTATCACAAGGAATCATTGCACTTCCAATCCAAGTGGGACCTCTTATTGTAGAAACCACATGCCAAGTACTTGATCTTGATATTCCATATAACATATTACTTGGTCAACCTTGGATCCATGCTTTGAAAGTTGTAGCCTCAACCTATCATTAGTGTGTGAAGTTTTCTTTTGAAGGAAGAGAAATCACTGTATGTAGAGATCCTAAGCCTTTTTACTACTGCAAAATCCTTGAGGCCAATTTTTATAAAATCTTGTAAATACCCAAAAATGATGAAGGACCTACACCATCAAGCTCATTTGTTGACCCATCATCCTTAGCCTCTACCTCAGCATTAAATGTACCTATTCTAAAAAACATACCCAATGTCAAAGCAATAATCCAAGATGATGGTTGTGGAAGCTACAAACTATTGAAAGACACCTTTGTCTTAGGATAATTACCTATTTCTCCTCAAACTGATGGAAAACCAACATCTAGCACCAAAGAACCTAAAACAATCAAGATGACAACCACTACCTTCACCAAGTGGGGAGACTTGAATCAAGAAGACATCAATGAGCAAGACATATCTAAACTCCTATCATGATGAATGACCTATTCCTGTTCTTCATGTGGAAGATGACAACAAAGGTCTATAACTAATGCAAAGTATGGGGTATAACAAGAATGAGAAGCTAGGACAGAATGACAATGGTTTACTAGAACCCATCATTCCTGAGAAATGACTAAAAAAATCTTGGCTTAGGTTGTATTACTAGCAAGGTCACACTTATTGGAAAAGTTATTGCTTCTAAATGAGCTGAGGCTTCCTCTTAGTCACCTACATCACATGATACTACCTTAGATGAATTTCCTCTTGATTTCACTAACCTATTTGATAACAACACCCTCTTCATGATATCTATAGCATACTTTATCTCAAATAACCAACCAACTGAAATATGCCTAGTATATCTGCAACTCATTGGCATGGACCAACAAGGACCACCGGTTCTAGATTTATTCAAAAATGATGAAGCGATCTCAGAATTCATGGGACTCTGAGATAACTTATCATAGGAAGATCACAGAGCAGGCTTCAACATAGAGCTTGATACAAAGGCATACTATGGGGAGACAGTTGAATCCTTCAGTTGCAAAATAAATGAAATGTAATTAAAATGTAAATCCTTGAGTGAAAACCACCTAGTGGCACTCTTTGGTAATAAAATAGTAAAAAAAAAGGAGGCATATGATGGTGAAAACCTCTTTGAGGCACCCAAGGATGAGGGATTCAATCTCTCCCTTAGTGCCATGCATCCAAAAAAATCAACAATACTAGCAGAAAAGGCTACTCCAGTCAATGTGGAAATGAAAGAAGCACCTCATATCACTTTTTATGTTGAATCCTTGTTAGATGAAGAATATAAGAACCTTGCAACATTCCTTAAAGAGAGAAGAGCTAACTTTTCATGGTCATACACAAATATGCCAAGCCTTGATCTAGATGTGGTTGTACATCACTTAGCAGTTTATCCTGATGCCAAACAAGTCAAGTAGAAATTAGGGAAGATGCACCCTCAGATAGCACTCTTGGTTAAACTGGAACTACAAAAGCTTCTTGATGTTGGATTCATCCGACTGATAGATTATACTGAGTGGGTTTCAAACCTAGTACCAGTCTCAAAAACCACTAGGGGCATCAAAATATGCACTGATTTTAGAGATCTAAACAAGGCATGTTTGAAGGATGATTTATCTCTTCCTAACATTGATTTCATTGTAGATTTAACAATTGGGCATGAAATTTTGTCACTCATGGATGGATTTTTAGGCTACAATCAAATCATAATTACCAAAGAGGATTAACATAAAACAACCTTTACTTGTCCATGGGGAACCTATTGCTAGAATGTGATGCCATTTGGGTTGAAGAATGCAAGAGCTACCTATTAAAAAGCAATGAACCTCATCTTTCATGACATGATACACAAAATAGTTGAAGATTATGTGAACAATACCTTGGAAAAATCAAAGAAAAAAGATAAGCACATACAGGTCCCAGGACCTATCTTTGACAGGCTTGAAGAATACATGATACGACTAAATCCAAAAAAATGTGTGTTCGAGGTCACATTAGGGAAACTTCTTGGCTTCATTGTTTCACAAAGAGGGATAGAAATTGATCCAACAAAGGTAAAATCCATCCTAGACATGGAACTACCACAAACATTGAACATATATGAGGATTACAAGGAAGGTTGAAGTCCATCAGAAGGTTCATATCCCAACTATAAGATAAGATTCATCCCTTTTCACATCTTCTTCATAAAGGGATAACCTAAAAATGGGATGAAAAATGTGATAAAGCTTTCCAATAGATCAAGGATTATATACTAACACCTCTAGTGCTCATGTCATTGATACAAAACAAGCCACTAATCCTATACATCTCAACAACACCAACAACACTAGAAACTCTTTTAGCACAACATGATGAGAATGGAAAAGAAAGATCCATATACTACATCAATAGAACCTTGGTAGGCTATGAGATGAAATATTCACCCATTGAGAAAGCATGCCTAGCAGTAGTTTTCACTTCATAAAAGTTTAGACATTACATGTTGTCACACAAAATCAAGCTCAATGCAAAGATTGATCCATTAAAATATCTATTATCCAAAGCAATCCTCATAGGACAAATGGCTAAATGGGTAATGATCTTGAAAAAGTTTGACATAGAGTGTGTGGAGCATAAGGAAATCAAAGGAAAAGTGATCACAAACCAGCTAGCAGAAGCACCCATCTATGTTGAGAACCCTTTGATATCTGAGTTCCCTGATGAATCAATGTTCCTTATTAATCTTATAGCTCAGTGGAAGATGTACTTTGATGGATCATTCACCCAACATGGATCAAGAGCTGACATTCTTTTCATCACCCCCTAAGGTGATTGCATCCCAAAATCTTATAGGCTATCATTCCCATGTACCAATAACATTGTTGAGTATGAAGCCTTGATCATAGGTCTCATGATAGCAGTTCAGTGGTAGATATAAGAGATGAAAGTCTATGGAGACTCATAGCTGGTTAGCAACCAAGTCAATGACAAATATCAAACTAAAGATGACAAGCTCAATCCATACAAGAAGATGGTGGATAATCTTAAAGATCTTTTTATAGACATAACTTTTGAGTAGATTCCTTGTATAAACAATAGAGCAGTAGACACCATGGCAACAATCAAATCACTACTAGACATGCCGAACAACATCCTTCAATGTGAATTCTTGGTAGAACAACTTCTCGTACCAACTTTTGAAATCCCTGAATCTAAATTTACGTGTGTAATTGTTGGTCCTAGATCCCCATGGTACCATGACATCTTTAATTAACTTAACAGAGTTACCCTTCCATTAGACATCACCCCAAACCTTAAAAAGACCTTTGTCAAAAAGGAATCTCGATTCATGATCCTAGGTGATACCCTTTACTGTCGAAGCATTGAAGGGACATTACTATGATTTCTTAACCAAGAGGAAGACTTAATTTCCTTAATAGAAGTACACAATGGCATATGTGGGTCCCATTCTAGTGGCATGACCTTAGCTAAGAAAATATTGAGGATGGGGTACTGTTGGCCAACCATGGAAAAAGAAGCTCATCAGTATGTGTGGAAATGCATCCAGTGTCAACAACATGGGGATTTGATTCATGCTTTAGCTCAAGAATTGCAACCAATGATCACACCATGGCCTTTTTCATAGTGGGGACTTGAAGTCATAGGAAAAATCAATTCAACCTCATCCAACGACCATAAGTTTATCATAACCGCCACTAAGTACTTTACTAAGTGGGTTGAAGCCATTCCTATGACCTACATAATGGGGAAACAGATAGCCAAGTTTATCCTGAATTACCTAATTTTCTATTATGATGTACCATAAACCCTCATTTCAGATAATGGAACC
The DNA here is from genome assembly GCA_007258455.2 of Sequoia sempervirens. Classification (NCBI taxonomy): domain Eukaryota; kingdom Viridiplantae; phylum Streptophyta; class Pinopsida; order Cupressales; family Cupressaceae; genus Sequoia; species Sequoia sempervirens. Next base: position 35,180,719 of record VDFB02018296.1, on the reverse strand, counting down.
CCATTCAAGAATCAAGATGTGAAAGAGCTATGCCAAAGATTTAATATCCAACATCGATTCTCTACCTTGTACTATCCCCAAGGCAATGACCAAGTAGAAGCAACAAACAAAAATATCCTAAAAATATTAAAGAAAACAATTAATAAAGCTACTCATGATTGGAATCTACAACAATCTTGCTCTTTAGGCTTATCGAACCAGTATTTGGACACCTACAGGAGCAACCCCTTTCTCCTTGGTCTATGGATCAAAATCCATCTTGCTTATTGAGGTTGAGCTCCCATCATTGCGAGTGTCACTGAAAAATCTAATAACTGAGGAAGAGTAAAAAGTGTCTCAATTGAATGAACTAGAATTCCTCAATGAATGTCATCTTGACACCCTTAATCATTTGCAAGCATATCAAAATCGACTGAAAGAAAGCTATAACAAGAGAATCAAATGTTGGTCATTATAGGTAGGCAATCTTGTCTTAAAGAAAAATCAGAAGAAAATTCCAGATCAAGACAACAAAGGAAAGTTTGACCCTAACTGGTTGGGTCCCTTTGTCATCACAACAAGCTATGGATTAGGAGAATACCAACTGTCAACCCCTGAAGGTGAACCCTTGTAGGAGCCGATCAACAACTTGCATCTCAAAAAAAATTATTCTTAAACATGAAGGGTGTAAATTAGAAAATATAAAAAAAAAAAAACCAAAATCCAAAAAAATGAGAAAAAGGATTGAAAAAAGTAAATAAAAAAATTTTCCTCTAGTGAAAACCACTTATGTGGCACTTTGGGCAAGTACCTTGGTGAAAAATTGGTAAACAAGCGCCTTGCAAAAGTAAAGCATCTCCATATATTCTTTGGATCTTTTTGCCTATCATTCTTTGCATCACCATTCATCCCTCATCTGTATCCTTATCATGGCTTGTCACTGTAAGATATCATGAACTCTTTAGCACTACTTGGCATATTCTCAAGGTTAGTTTGTCCTGCCTTTATGGAAGTTGGCTAACATATCACACTAGGGGCATTTCATTATGCATCATAATCGAGTTCTTGTATATCTTGAGGTCATGGGACATCTTATCAGAAAACACCAAAAACATTCATAAAATCTTATCCAAAATATCCAAAAACATTTGCAAAATCTGTACAATGAAAATCCAAAAACATTTAAAAAATTGTAAAGGAAAAATCCAAAACATTCATAAAACATCAAAACCCTAAAAAGGTCGAACATCGAAAATCCAAAAAATAATGTCTCTTTGTTGAACTACATTGTCTTTGAGCTTGACCATTGGCAAGGCCATCATTGATGTGCCCTAAGACACCTTAGGCCAATCCTTTAATAGTCCATTGCAATTAACTATTGTCTTCTTGTTTGTTCATATCTTTGTCTTGTAAATCGATGAAGTTAGTAGAACTACGTGGTCTCTGCATGTATAACATAGGCAAGGATAATCTTTGATTAGCCCCTAGGATAGGTCTTTAGGTTAGGTTCTTGGTCGAAACTCAAAAACTCTCAGAAAATCCCAAAACATCTAAATATTTTAGAAAACCCTAAACATCCAAATACTCAGAAAATCCAAAAACATCCAAATATTATAGAAATTCAAAAACATCAAAACATTTCAAAAATCCCAAAACATGCAAATACTTAGATAACATGAAAACATTTAAAAATCGAAAACCCAAAAATAATAGAAAATATTCAAAAGACCTAAAAAGCCTCAAATTTTCAGAAAACCCTAAACAACCTCAAAAAACTCAAAAAAGAAAAAACACTCATATAAACATCCAAAAAGACCAAAAACAACCTCAAAACATCTTCAAAATACCAAAAACATTGAAATATTCCAGAAAATCCAAAACCCATCCATCCCATCTCGCTTTTGCTTGCAATAAACTTTCACCCATAATAAACGATCACCACCTTCACCCTTTGGCGAAACAAGTAGAGAGCAAACATAGAAAGTTGTAAAGTACGAACTTAAAATTCTAAATCATAGATAAATGTGTCAGTGAATTTTATGGAAATAGCTCATCTTAGCATCATCATCCCAACATCAAAGAACTCTTTGATCAACATGTCCTAAGATGTATCCTTCCTATGATGGACATCAGTATCATATATCACCTAAGGTAAACTTAAACTAGGTAGGAGCTATAGATAACACTGACTGTTTGTATTTGATCTTTTCTTATGATTTACCTTAATGACCCATTCCAAGGACCTCTCAATGATGTCTAACAAAATGATTTAGAGAGAAAGGAATGGGGCATCGATCATTATCTTTCATTTGTTGTGCTTGTGGATACTCTTGTAAAATAATCTTGGTGCATACTTGCTTAGTTGTGTGTATAAAGGTCATTTGGAGTATGCTGTTGACTATTGCATATGCTTTGGTCCAATGTATTCTAAGCTTCTAACTTGCATTCCAATGACATTTTCATATGTCAAGGTGTGAATAAGAATATCCTATCCATTTTTCGAGTCAAAGTCCATTACACTAGATACAATGCCATCCTAGTTATCAATACCTTGATGCATCATATCTATGTGTTATATCAAACAATAAGGAATGATGCAAAATCCTAATCCTGAAGTGTGATCACCCATCTTGCATTCCATCCTGTATTTTGCATTGTCTTGTCATCATCTCTAATAAAGTCTTGATGGATCATGGACTTGTTAGATCTTTTTTGAAGCAATCATCATCAACAACGATTATTCATTCTTTATTCTTCTTTCTTCTATTCATGCTAACCTAGTATCATGACACTCAAAAAAATCATCAATGCATCCACCCTGCATCCAAAAAACATTAGCATACATGCATCTCATAATCATATCATAATCATTAAACATCCATTAGCGTAATCATCCACAACATAATCATTGCATATCACATCATACATTCTCATTATCATTTGAGTTGTGAGGAATAATATAGATTTGTTATTCTAAGCATCTTAAGTCATTGCATACCAAAAGCATTTGCATCCATATATTCGCATCCATATGCATACAACATCATCATCAAAACATGCATAGAAATATACAACAAGAAATGCATCCACATCATTTGCATTCATAACATCTGCATATCACAATCATTCATCCACATCATATCGTGAAAAGATGATGACAAATAATATAACATTGAATCCATCCATATCATGATAATCACATATCACATAGGCATAAATAAAGTGCATCCATACATGAAATAAAGAGAACACATCATAGCATGAATCATCCATATCCATATCATATATATATCAAAAAATGTGTCATGGCACAAAATTTGGATCATTGTATGTACATTGATGATAAGTACGATATCCACAAGGCTATCAAAAAGGAGCCCATGAATGTATATCAGTATAAAGAATGGGGAAAAATTAAAAAAAAGTTTGTATATCAAAGCTAGCCCTAGTGGCTACTACCCTCTCCAACCTGCCCCTTAGGCTGATCCTTGACATAGGGATGCACATCACTGGGTTGTGAAAAATTAGGTTGATGAAGAACCACTGGAACATCCCTATGGTAATGCTTCCTATAGTATGAAACCTTTGTAACAAATTCTTTGTATAACCTTGCTGAAATAGTCTGACCATGTGTGGTTGCTACCATGACCTCAATCTGCTGCCACCTCGCAACCTCCTGGTCTCTCTCCTTGGTGACAGCCTATACTCTCTGTAAATACGCATCCCTCTTAGCTATCACCACAACCACCTACTACTGAGCCTGGTCTTACTCAATAGTCACAACCAAAATCTACTGGCAAGCTTGGTCCCGCTCACCTGTCAAAGCCTACACCTGTTGTATCTAAGCATCTTTTGGATATAGTGGTGGCAATGGAATTGGCTGTTACTGCACTATTGGAGGCTGTTGTCCCACTGGAGGAGCCCATAGATCCTATCCATCCTGGGCATCCTGACAACCTTGTCCCCTACCCCTGGCACCTTTTCCTCATAGCCTCCCTCTAGGAGTACCTGCTAGATCCATGAGTTGCCTTGGAGGGATGAACCGTGCATCATAAGCTAGAGTGGTCTACGCTATGGGCTAACCCTGATCATATGCCCCAAGGCTAGGCAACCAACTGGCATAAACTCTCAATGACCTCTGTGTCAGAATTGTCGGTCCCTATGTTGGAACCTCTCTAGCTGATCTAGCAAAAATTTCCCTATATGCATCATCGGGCCTGTCCTGTACATCGCCAAATTGTTTGGCCATCCTATGAGGAAGGTACCGCTTGATCATGGTATTCTCTTGACCCTGCATATAACAGGTTTATTTGGAAAAATAAAGCTGATGTACATCATCAAACCATGGCGACATCTGAAGCCATGGCTACCAGTGGAAAACAATCATATCATCAATCACCCATTGTTAGTATGGGAGCCCAATCTGTCTGGTGTGCCTGAGTGTGATGACACCTCGATATCTCCATACGACAGGATCATCTGGCTCCACATCTACCATCTATATAATGGTCCAAAGAATGACAATGTGCTCCCATGCCCAGACATGAAGGAGAGTGATAATTGCACCGAGGGCTCTCCTATCACAATAAATAAAGTCATGCAAGTCATGGTATAGGGAGGCCAACATCATGCCCCCCCACACAAAAAGAGTCCTCTTGTTCAACATCCTCTACCAAGCCAAACCCCATCTTGGACTAAAAAATTGGTTGTGTATGTCTGGAGCCACCAAACCTAAAATGATGGCTGCAATGATCAATCTAAAGGTCGGAACCCGACCTCTATATGTCTCTAAATCTATCTGTGAGATGACTAATACAATCTGGTCCATCTCCATCACCTTGAGGTAGGCATCAAATCTAGTGTTGGGGTCATAGATAACATGATCACTGTGGATAAGCAACCGCAATATCTGCCACACATCCTCTAATGTAACTGTAGCCTCCCTCATTGAAAGGTGAAAGGATGAGGTCTCACTGTGTCATCTCTCACACAGAGCTATCATTATAGCCAAATGAGTCCTCACAAGAGGTGCATATGCAATATACCATAATCCAATCTCTCGTAGATGCTCTTGATGCAACTTTGAAAGATTACCCAATCTCTCAACTACCATGGGCCTATGCTCCCTCGACATCAATGGTGGGAAGACCTCCTACACCCATGAAGCGCACAACATCAGGAAATCATCAAAATTTGAAGTTATTTGGAATTTTTGGCTTGGAAATCACAATAGTGTTGCTATATTTAAAACTCAAACAGTGACGCTAGGTGCATTTCAAAATTCAAATTGTCAAATGCGTCGCCAAACAAGCTGGTGTCACAATTTAGAATTCGGCCTAACCTAACCCTAACTTTCAAATAGGAAAGTGCATCACCAGATACAACTGCATCGCCATCTAAAATTTGAAACCCTACTTTCAACTTGGAAAAAGCATCACCATAAACATGTGCATTGCCATATATCATTTGGGCATCGCTGATTCAACTTTGGGTGTCACTATATAGCGACACTGCCAAATTCTAAATTCTAACACCTAATAAATGCATCAAAATTTCAAATTTCAAATCAAGTTTTGAATCACATATTGGTGGTCCTACACCTGGAAGTCACTGGAACTCACAAACTTGATCAAAGATGTGTCGGGGAAGCTCACAACGCCCCATTTTTTTGATGGGTCAGAGCTCAAATTACAAGAATTCCTTAAGTGTGAATGCACAAATGAGTTGAAAAAGACCACTCTTGACCTATTTAAGCTAGAAAATTAGGGTTTTTTTCCCCTAATTTAACCTTAATAATGGGGTTTATTATCATCTTGACCAATTTTTCCCATCTAGACCTAATTTTGCATCATTTTTTGCATTTTTGGCATTATTCTTACATCTTGGAACTTTTTTGGACCCTCGAGGTAGCTTTTGAACCTTTATCAAGAAATCAACCCAAAATTTGAAATTTCCATCCAATTTTTTGAGGGGGCAGGGAGTCAATTTTATTCTTCCATTGGGGCATCTAAAAAATTAGATTTTTTTTATTTTTTAGGTCGAGCAACATTTTTCATCTAAAGAGAGTTATTCTTTGAATTGAAGTAGTAGGTACCTCGCTTCAAAGAGGGGCAAAATGTAGACATTGAAAAATGTCCTAATCGATGTCATATATTTGAAATAGATTTATTAACATCATTTCCTCCTTAATCCATCCTGTTTTCACTTAATTAATTTAATTAGCCTAGCTTATTAATTAATTACATCATTTTCATCTAATTGGCTTAATTAATTTAATTGAGTTAATTCATCTCTTTTCGCACCAACACTTCATGTAATTAAATTAAATAAATCAAAATATTTAATTTAATCTCCTAAGTCATCTTATTTAATTAAATAATCCTATTTTATTTAATTAAATATCATTTGCCCCTCCCCTATTTATTAAATCATCTAATTTAATAAATGTTTCTTTATTCTTCTAATTCCCTAATTGCATAAATTAAACCTTGTTTAATTAGCAATTAAACTAATTTTCCTCTAATCCAAAGGGAATATTCCCATGGAATATTCTTTATCCTTTTTTTTCACAATTAAAACTTTGTTTTAATTTGTAAAATACATTTTTTTTCCCTCACCCTAAAGGAATATTCTAAGGAATATTCTCTCTCCTCCTATCAACTCACTTAGCTTCAAATGTAAGTTAACCCTTTAACATCTTAAGAAAGTTACCTTTGAACTGTGTGAGTAGGTCAAACGTGTGTTTATTTGAGGCAAGTGTGAGCCTTTGATTAAATTTCATCATGCATTCCCATCCATTGATGAGAATCCATGATTCATGCCTCTCATCCCCTTCATCTTGAACTATTGATTAAGCTTTTTTATCTCAACCATCCATTCTTCATTTGCTCTCCTATAAATAGATCACTATTTGGAGACAAATAGATCCATCTTTTATTGCAAACTTATGCTGTTAAATTTACATATTTTCTCATCTTTTACTCAATTTTTAGCTTGTCTTAGTTTATTTTCATTGCATAATAGTTTAAAGCATCCATTATAGTTTGTAAAAAAAATAGTTTTTTCATATTTTAGCATCATTTTAGCTTAAATTAGCATAGATTAGCTTATATTCTAGCTTAGAAATTGCATAATTAGATCATTTATAGCATAAAATCATGTTAACTTAGCTTGTATCATGTTCATTTTTACATAATTTAGGTTTTTACACATCAAACACCATGGTTTCATTGATTCTCTTCCATAGAATCAACTGAAACAACCTCACTAATCACGAGATTCGGGAAGGGCTGTCGTTCCACATCAACATGACACCAATTCCACAAGAAGATAAATTTTGAATGGATTAGAGTAGATGTTTTGATATCTTTCATAATTTAGTATGTTGGGTTTTGATGAAATGTTTAGTTTTAATCTTGTTTGATTGATCTTGTTGAGATTCGAGTATTGGTGACTTTGTTATGCTTTGATTCTTCATGGATCAAGCGTAATTTGACCCATATTGGTATCCTCGTATCGACACTTGTAGTGCTCAATATGCTCTCTGATCTCCCTCCTATAGAATTATTGGATCATTGACATAAATTTTTGTAACTGAGTTTTGTGGATTTGACAAGATGAATGACAACAATGGTAAAAATGCAAAATGGATCTTCAAACTTATTTCAATCCTCTTTAAACTTGAAAACCTACACAATCAAAGAGAGGAAAATGTTGGGTTTGCTTCAATCAAACCCCATGTAAGTTTTCCCACTTCCACAATGGCAATTCCAAATACATAATGATAATGAAAGGAAGGAATGATGAATGAATAAAATACCACAACTCACCACCCTTCAATGGCTTCCTTGAAGGACTATTTAGTCATGCACATCACCTCAAGGACCTTGGATCTTTCTTGATAGATTTTATTGAATGCTTGAATTGATTGGAGACCTACAAAGGGTTATCCTTGACAAACAATAGGATATCATAACACGAACAAACTTTCATAACAACATCATGGATGCTTGGATCTTGAATTGCTACTCTTGAATTCCCTTGGCAATAGTATTTGCGCGATAGAGTGTCTTCTTGATAGATATATTTGAAATGGTGATAAGACTAGGTATTTATAGGAATTTATTCAATTTTTTGACAATTAATTTATGATGGCCAACTTCAGACATTGGAATTACAAATATTAAAATTTTGACACTGACATATTTGAATTTGGAGCCAAAATAGGTGGACACTCATGCCTAGGGTGTGAGTGTTCCATCCCTATTTTCCAAAATTTTAGGAGTCAACAACAATGTATTAGATGAGTGCATTTGATAATCTCTTAGAAATGGTCAAAAATAGGCCATATAATGCATAATCTACAAGATTAAATACATAATTAGGTCCAATAAATTAAGGGGGGCCAAAACAAAGTGTGAAATTGTTAAGGTATATAATTTTTGACACTACACTATCATACACGTCACAAGGTGTCATGATAAATTTGTATCCCTTACACACCTCTTACAATGTTAAAACTATTATCTTTAAGTGTTTGGAGAGTGTCATAGCCCCATCTCATGGAATACATGCCCAATTCCAAGAGGGTGCTAAAATTAAATAATATTATTATATTTATTATTTTGTCTAGGTTCCATAATATCAAATTTTATAAAAAATAATAATAAAATTATTTGATTAAGTAAACCTCGGAAAAGGGCCCTATCCCATTACAAGACAACCTTAGAGGAAATTGAGATGAATCCTATTGGCAATGGGACAAGAAAAAAGGAAATAAAACAAGATTAACAGTGGGAGAGACAAAAACAAAAAAGAAGAGAACAACAAAGACCAAGAAAGCTTTTGGTTGGAGCAAGGAACCAAAAACTAGTTTTAGAAGGACCCAAAACCTCAAGAAAAGACAATCAAGGTGGTTTGAACCCAAATTTCACCAAAGGACTCAAAAGAGGGGCAGGGCTAGAATGTAATGTCCTTCCACTTTCTAAATCAACTGATGTATTCACGAGCATGTAGAATCTAGATTTCTTTTAACCTTGTGATGGGATCCTTTTCCCTCAATAGTGTGGTCCAACAATCTCTTTCCTCCAAAGGGATTTTATAATGACATCCCAGGGTATTCCTCACCTATTTCATTTCCAACACCAAATCATCATCCCAGGGTTGATAAACATTGGAGTTCATCTTTTCATGAAAATATTGGCACAAGGAAAAAAGGCTTGTATTGTGGAAGTTGTACCAACGAGATATCTCATAATTATTTTTTTACTCCTAGACCCTAAGCGTGAAGCACATCTTAACATTGTTGGGTAGCTTAGAACTAGCCTTAATGTAAATAAAATCTAGCATAAAGAAAACTCATTCTAGCTTTTGTGAAAATATCAAAGGTAATAAACTAACCATGGCATTTGCAATGCCATGGATAATACTTTCACTTATAGAAATCCAAAGGTAAATTTGGGAAACGAACCTATATAGGTGTAGACATCCAAATTTGATCGCTCCCATACGATCAAATTTACCTCTTTATTCATCCATTCTGTCAATATTAATATATTTAATTAATATTACACTTCTCGCCTAAGGTTCTTAAAGTATTTAATTTAACAATTAAACACTTTATCTTTTACCTTTTTCCTCTCTAAATTAAATAAATACACCAATTTATTTAAATTAGTCATTTTAATCTTTTTAAATTAAAATCAATTTAAAATTCTTCTTTTCTCTCTCCTTGTCACATCCTCCATAATCCCTCTCTAATTTGGATTAATTTAATTAATTCATGATTAAGATGTGCATCCTCTTAATCAAGGATTAATGTCACATCCTCCTACATTTTCCACTTGCCTCTAATCTTCCATTAATTATCTTAATAAGTATTTGGACAACCTTAATCAAAGTCATTAGCCACTTTTAGCACCATTTTTTAGTCAACCTTTTCATTTTCCTTTCTTGGCATTGACCCTCTTTCCCATGTGAATTTTTAATTCACTTTTATTCATCCTAGGTCTCTCTCCTCCCCATGTGAATTTTTAATTCACATTTTATCCTTCCAAGGATTCTAGAACATTTCACTTAACACCTCATCCACATGTGACCAATTCCCACCTTTTTGGAGACCCTCTCTTATCCATTTGATTCTCCTAAGAATGTGAATTTTTAATTCATAGTTATTTCTCCAATCACTTTCTCTTTTACCATGGAGATTTTTGGGGAATTCCAAAATTCTTCAAATGTCACTTTCATTCTCACTTGGGGACAAGAAGTTCGTTTTTGATGAAATCTTCTCACTCCCTAAGGTACTTGGAAGGTACTTGTCCTTCCTCCACATCATGTACTCTCCTTCCACATCATCTACACATCATCTCACCCTTAGCCACTTCACATTCCACATGTCAAAATGTGAGGGCTTGTGAGTCCTCAACTCACCTTAGCCCTTCATCTTGGCCTTGTTGGATAAATCATAACCATTGAATTCTCTAGAGAATTCAAATTCTTCTATAAATACCCCCTCCTCTAAGGCATTTACAACACAGTCATTTTGTGCACTCATCTAGCTATCCATTTTATCTATTTGCTTTTGCATCCAACCATATAGTTAAATATTGCATTTAGCCACATCAAGAGCCATCGAAGGAGCACACAAAGCAATCAAAATCAAGGGACAACCAAGGAGTTTCAACAACAAAGAAGGTATAATCATGTAATAGTCTTCATTTGAGCTCATTTCTTTGCTTTATCATTCCTTAAGCTAATCTTGAGGTGTCCCTTTGTGTTTTTCCTCATTGCATTTTAGTTATTTTGCATCTTTAGAGTAGGACTAACATTTAAGATCACATTTCTGGCATGCCTAGTGGGACCCACAAGCAGGTTCCTCAATTTTACGTTTGTTGTTGTTGAGCTATTTGTAGGAACAGGTCACAAAGGGGCGACTACACCCTTTGGTTTGCTGCAGAAGGGCGACTACGCCCTACTGGTCATTGCAAAAGGGTGACTATGCCCTATTGGTCACTGTAGAAGGGTGATTACGCCCTATTGGTCACTACAGAAGGGTGACTACACCCTCTTGGCCACTATAGAAGGGTGATTACGCCCTCTCGGTCATTGTAGAAGGGCGATTATGCCCTCTGTTTCACTGTAGAAGGGAAACTACGCCCCTTTAGTTAAATTTTGTTTTCTAATGGTTCATGACAGAAGGGTGATTACGCCCCTTGGTTAAAAATTTTTTTCTAACATTTCTCTGTAGTGGGGTGACTACACCCTCCTGGTTAAACTCTAATTTCTAATGTTTCTCTGCAGAAGGGTGACTACGCCCCTTGGTTGAACTTTGTGTACTAACATTTTACTGCAGAGGGGTGACTGTGCCCTCCTATTTAGTGCAGAGGGGTGACTATACCCTCCTATTTACTGCAGAGGGGCGACTATGCTCTCCTAGTTACTATAGAAGGATGACTATGCCCTCTTGGTTATAGCAGAGGGGTGACTATGCCCTTCCTCAGCATTGCAGAGGGGCGAATATGCCCCAAAACAACACATTTTGAAAGGTAAAACAACCATTTTAGCTTTGTTTTTGCTCCCATTTTTTGTTGTTTTCATGTACTAACCCCTAACATTGTTTCTTGCAAGGATATTTGTGTTTTTGCTAACATTTTGCAGCATATTCTTGTTTAATTGATGGAGAACGCAAGATAAAACAACTAACATTTGCTTGCAAGGCTATCTATTTGCTTAGATTTTTAAAGCTATCTTTGTTGTTTTCATTAATCTAAGAACATAGTTTAATTAGGGGAAGTAATATTCATTACTTGCAATGTCTATCTTTTTGTGTTACCCAAAGGGGGCATTGGTTTGTTTTCACTTTCCCCTTGCACTTTGTGTGAGCCTAGGGAGTAGTTGGAAATGATTAGTGCTTTCTTTCTAGTGGGACCTACTTGGGGATTTCATCACCCCAAGGAATGATTCCAACCACGCGTACCGGTGGGGTATGCAAAGAGGGAATAGAAAAATTTGTACCCCAATCTAGTCGCGTCATAATTGGTGGAGTGTTGAAGCTAGGGTGATACCTAGATAGATGTGAAGAGTTGGTCTGAGCCCTTCAGTATCTCGCTGGGGTTCCCGACTCACACTTGTTGTGGGCTAGTGTTCACAGTTTTTTCTCATGTATTAAGAGTATATCGAGGAATTTGTAGAAACCTTGTGCATCCTAGATTAAGACCTCGTTGGCCATACCCTTAACACTAGTCATAGGATTGTGTTTTCTTGAAAGTGTTTTCTTGTGAGAAACTAGTAGATTTTTTGACAAATTGGCCTTATCATTGTCATTTTAAAGTCCTTGCCATAGTAATTTTCATTAAACCAAGAAGGGCGACTACGCCCTCTGATTTACTACAGAAGGGAAACTACACCCTCTGATTCATTGCAAAAGGGTGATTATGCCCTCCTATTTACTGCAGAGGGGTGAATTTTCCCTCCTAAATAGTCGAAATCACCCTGTTTGGCTCTATTTAGCCTCTAAACCATCATTTAATCATTCCAAACCTTTATCTAATCATCCCAAGCCTCCGTTTTGTAGTTTTAAACCTCTGAAAACCTTTGTTTAATCATTCTAAACCTACATTTTATCATTCCAAATCTCCGTTTAGCCTCGAAAACTCCCATTGAACCATCCTAAATCTCCATTTATTATCCCAAATGTCCATACACTAGATCTCTCAATCTTTCCACTCGTTTTAAATTTTTTGCTAATCCATTTAGAAAGCCCATATCATCACCTAGTGAACTTGATTCACTAAAATTTTACCATTTGCATCACCTAACCCATACTTCATAAACACCACTCATCATCTAATCACCTTAACCTTGTGTTAAAAAGTGGTTACCCAAATTGACCTTAGCACTTGAATTTGATTATTAGTCATTAATTTCAACCCAAATCAATTTACTTCCATCTTGAGGTAAATTTGGTGTCGTAAGTTATCATCCTCAGCCCAAATCAATCCATTTCTATATTGAGGTGGATTCGGTGTTGTGATCATCCACTTGATCAATCGATGCTCTAGGTCACTAAGAGTAATTTTCTTTGCTTAAATTTAGGACCTCTCACATCTTTCATCATCTAATCATACCCATCCAATCATTCAAAGCTATCAAACCCAATCATTTGATCAAATCAATCACACTTATCCAATTACCTAATCAATCCAATCACATCCATTCAATCAACACAATCCTATCAATCTTAACAATCCAATCCAATCTATCCAATCAAAATTTGATCCAATAAAAAAAAACCCAATCCAATCCAACTTACCCAATCAAAATCTGATCCAATAAAAAACCCAATCAAAATCCAATATCATCCAATCAGAATCCCCTCATCCAATCAAAATCCCATCTCATCCAATCAAAATCAAATCTCATCCAATCATAATCAAATCATTCATCAAATACATCTTTATAATCCACCCATAGCACATTTGCATGCCTGTTCAAACTAGGTCACAAGTCAAGAAACAAATGGCACAACAAGGTCAAAATTCCCAAGAAAACATGTCTCAAGATCTTAATAACAACAAAAATCCTACCAATGATGCAAATTTTTCTCAAGATCCTAACAAAATCCCCCAAGATCTTCATAATGGCACTTCATCACACCCCAACATTGAAAATCAGAAAAACTCACCACATGGTGAAGAGAGTATGGCTAATCAACCTAAACTCATGCTTGAGGAACATTTCAGTAATCCCGCCAATGTACAAATGACTGACCATCTATTCGAAAAACATGGGGAAGAAATCTTGGCCCACCTAAGTGAAAAGGGTGTCAAACCTCCATCAGGTGTTGAATTATCCATATATAGGAGATCCACATCTAATATACCCCAAGGTTCACAAAATGCACCAGATGGTTCATACATCCCCAATGTTCCTCCAGTTGAGGGTTGGCATCAACCTGAATTTGGAAATGTTGTTCTTTATCATGTTAACCACCCCCCACACACTCCAATCTTAGTCATGGGGGATCCTCAAGTGCCTGATCCCAATAATCCTTTCACCTACGGTATGCTACAAAATTTTCCACAACCCGCGCCATTAATGCTAACAACACCACCTCTTTTGAGTCAACCTCCCGTCAACACTGGGGGCACCCATTTCACCGCATTTCTTCCACCTCCTGGGGCCACAAATCTACCACCAATTCCATATACATCTCAAAAACCTTATCAATCCAACCTACCAACTCAATTACCTCCACAAGGCATGTCCCAACCAAATGCTCTAGGTGGTACCCAAGAACCTCCTTTATAGAACGCTTCTACATTATCTCAGCCACCTCATCAACAACAACCCCTGCATAATGCTTCGGTTTCTTCATAACAACCACCATACCAATTGCAAGGAAATCCATCCTGACCTTTCACTCAAACCATATCCCCATTCCTCGCATCCATTTTACATCAGCAAGCTCAACCACAACACAACATCCCATCTCGGCCCACACAACAGTTGACATCACAACAACAAACTCCTCAGCACTATTACTATCATAATCAATAGAAATTCTAGCAACAACTACCCTATGTGGCCTCCCAACAATCACAACAGTACCTTCAACACCAACAAACCAATCCGCAATATCACATTCAAACTCCCTAACATTCAGTAACACATTCTTATCAACCAAATCTGTACTATACCCCACAACAAGAACCTCCATACCAACAAACACCCCCTACACATCAATAGGGAACACCATCCTATCATTATCAAAATCCTTATGTCCATATTCAAACATTATCTCAACAAGATCCACAATCATCCTATCATCCCTATCCATCCAATCCACCTACCTTGACTACACAACCATTCAACGCATTGGAAATAAAAGTTGCTTTGAAAGATCTCCAAGCGGGGACTGGTAAACAATCCTTTAGATTCAAAGATATATGTCCCTATCCATTTGATCCGTCCATCTCATTAATTCCCTTCCTGAAGCACTTTCAGATACCAAATTTTGACAGATACAAGGGAAACAAAGATCCAAAAGCCCACTTGCAAGAGTTTTACTCCAAATGTCAAGAAGTTATGCACAATGACAACTACCTCTTACAATTGTTTCCACAAAGCTTGATAGGTAATGCCTTAGAATGTTTCATGAGTCTAGAACAAGGGTCCATAAAATCCTTTGCAGATCTTTAAAAAAAATTTATTTCTTAGTTCTTCAATTTGGAGGACACTGATATCTTGGATCTCCTAAAAGAAAAGCAACGTGAAGGTGAAACCTTTGCTAGCTACCTTCAAAGGTGGCGTGCACTAGCAAGCCAAATGAAAACCCCTCTCAAAGAGAAAGATATGGTCACTCTCTTTATGCAGAACTCACATCCCGATATGGCTCATAATTTTAGGTTGCACTATGTTACCACTTTTGATGAAATAGTAGAAAAAGGACCCATCCTTGAATGCACCCTCATTGCCAAAGGGCACATCAAGATACACAACCATGACAGAGAAAGGCCATCTAGCGATAAGTCACACTTTTGGAACAAGAACAAGAACACAGTGAATGATGGTGTCACTGACACCAAACATGTTCAGGTGGCTAACACATCCCAGAGGCAACCATCATTTGTACCTAATGCCATATCCATGCCACAAGGGGCATCTCGTCCTCCTCAACATTCAAACCAGAACATCCAAGAGATTGGAAAATGCCAATATACTCAATTAGGAGAACCCTTGAGCGTCATCTTTAATAAGTTGGTATAGGTCAACTATCCGATCATGTACCCCATCACCAAACTGCTTGATGAATCCAAACCCAAACTAGCCTGGTTTAGGGAGAATGAATATTGTGAATTCCATAAGATAAAAGGGCGCACTTTGAATAAGTGTCAAGGTCTCAAAAACTATGTCCAAGATCTTATTGATCGAGGAGATATCAAAGTCGACACCAGTCAAGCTTTATCATCCAATGCTCAATTATAGATATATCAAAATGCCTTCCCCAACCATAACCAAGGCACGAATACCTCCAACAATAATCCTCAAGACAACAATACAAACAACATAAGCTATAAGAATGTACCTCTCAATTATGATGGTATTGTCCATTACATTGAGCAGGTAGAACCTCATGTTTCTATGATACATGTTAAAGCTAAAGATCCTTAATGTGTTGTTGCCACCTAACGATCTCACATTACAGTCCCTACAGCCTCCACGTCCATACAATCAAATCCTGTAAACTCTCAGTATAGCATTCTTGATCACTTAGGAAAGACTCCTGCTCATATCTCAATCTTAGATCTGCTTAAATCTTCTACCGTACATTAGGAAATACTCAATAAATCCTTACAAGAAACTCACGTACCGAATGACATCGATCCTACACATTTTCAAGCCTTAGTAGGACACTTGGCTTTATCTTATCAGCTATAGTTTAGTCAGAACAACATGCCAAATATTGATACCAATCACAACCGTCCCTTGCACATTGAAGTCGTAGTTTCCCATCATAAAATAAAAAGGGTCTTGGTAGATAATGGTTTTGCCCTCAATTTATGTACTCCGAAATTCATAAAATAGGTAGGGTATACTCATGTGGACTTAAGTAATCAAATCATCATGATCAAGGCTGATGATAATGTAGAGAGAAATTATGAAGGAATTATCAGTCTTCCTATCCAAGTTGGACCTATCATTTAGTACACTACTTGCCATGTCTTGGATCTGGACTTACCCTATAATCTCCTCCTTGGCCACCCATGGCTCCACGCTATGCAAGTTGTCCCTTCCATGTACCATGAATGCCTAAAATTCCTGGTTAATGGACATGAAACCACCATTTATGTTGATCCACAACCATTTGAATACTGTTGCACTTTAGAAGCATCATTTCCCCATTTACATTATTGTCTTGGCATCGAAATGGGGGCATCTCATTCATCACCTGTCAATCCATCATCCACCACAACAACCACCCCATCTTCTGATACCAATCCTATGGTCACAAAATTCCAGATCATTGATAAGGGGTGTGGTGAATATGAAATGCATACTTCTCTAAATGTAGCAACCATGCCATCATCCCTTCACATGTATGGGAAACCTTGACATGCTACTCCAAAGGAAGATAAAACTATCACCTTCAGTGCAAAGAACATCCCCACTACCACTTTTAGGTCTCCTAGTATAAAGATAGATGCACTAGAAGAAGATATCAGTTAGTGGGTATACCATGAAGAACCCCAACCAGATCCTCCTCTAAAGGAATACTTCTAGGAAGCATACCCTTAGTCAGCTAAGTTCATAGAAAAGCATAAATACCAAGGCAGGGGCCTAGGCAAGGAAGAATAGGGGCAGTTGCAACCTATTGTTGTATCAGAGCTACCAAGGAATATAGGCCTTGGATACGATAGAAAATAGAAAGGCCCTGTAACATCATCTAACACCACTAATAGTGTTACTGTGGACGATGTTCCATTGGAAGACATACCCGACACTGGTAGATTTTGACCCATTTTTTGACGATTGGATGCTGGGCTAAAATTTAGACATTTCAAATGCCATCAAAATTCTGACGCAATAATAGTGACGAACAACTGTTGAAATTCCGATGGACGATCATCGAAAAATGGGTCAAAATCTACCAGTGCGAGGAAGAATCCATCATACATGCATACGATGATGTAGATCACACAGACCTGCTATCCATGTTCGAATGACTATTTATTTGTACCATTAGCCTATCCCTTCACCATCCTGAACTCATTGATTGGGACCTACATGATAGCACACCTGCCAATATCTCCCTGGATACATATGCCAACCTCATGGGATTGGGGGAGGATGAGCACTCCAGTCGCAAAAATAAAAACAAGAAAAATAAAAAAATGGTCATCTAGTGAAAACCTCCCCAAGGCACTTCTTGACCTGGAAAAAGTAAAAATAAATGATGCATCCGATAGTGAAAACCTCGAAGAGATGCTGGAGGATGGAGACATTCATCTTCCCCTTGTGGGAACTGAATTATCCACATGGTCATCCATCCTAATTGAAGAATCTCAAGAAGTTAATCTGGGTATCACAGAAAACCCTAAGATTACCTATGTGGCCAAATCTTTATCAGAGCAAGAATATTCAGTCATTTTTTAGATACTCCAAGATGGTATCATTAACTTCACTTGGTCATACTCAGACATTCCAGGCTTAGACCTTGCTTTAGTAGTTCATCATCTAGATGTTCACTCAGATGCCAAGCCTGTCAAGCAAAAACTCTAAAAAAGGCATCCACAGGTAGCATTATTAGTCAAGAAGGAATTACAGAAACTACTGGATGCCAGTTTTATTAGACCCATTGATTACTCTGATTGGATCTCCAACATAGTACCTATTTCCAAGCCAAATGGAGACATTCAGATTTGCACAGACTTCTGGGACCTTAACAAAGCCTGTCCAAAAGATGACTTCTTGCTGCCCAATATTGACATGTTGGTTGACCTTATTGCAGGACATGAGATGTTAACCCTTATGGATGGTTTCTCTGGTTATAATAAGATCCAAATTGCACCTGAAGACCAACACAAAACTACTTCTATGACACCTTGGGGTACTTTCTGTTACAATGTTATGCCCTTTGGTCTCAAAAATGTGGGGGTGACATATCAGAGGGCAATGACTGTCATCTTCCATGACCTCATCCATATCATCATGGAGGATTATGTCGATGACTTACTAGGAAAATATAGAACCCAAGCTGAGCATCCTGCCATCTTAAAAAAGATCTTCGAATGGTTGGAACATTACAAGTTGCAATTAAATCCAAAAAAGTGTGTCTTTGGTGTTACGTTAGGGAAATTGTTGGGTTTCATAGTCTCATGAAGGGGCATTGATCCTGCCAAGGTGAAAGCTATTCTGGATATGCCACCTCCGTGCAATCTGAAACAATTGAGAATCCTTCAAGGGAAATTGCAATCCATCCGCCGGTTCATAGCCCAACTTGCAGATAAGTGTCAATCATTCACCCATCTCTTGAAAAAAGACTCTGCCTTTAGATGGAACCAATAGTGTTAGATAGGTTTTGATAAGATCAAGGAATACTTGGCTCATCCACCCATCTTAATGGCACTAATTCTAGGGAAACCCCTCCTACTTTACATCTTTTCCACTTCAGTCGCACTACGGGAATTGTTGGCACAACATGATGAATCATCAAAGGAAAGAGAAATTTACTACATCATTCGAACACTGGTTGGCTATGAACTAAACTATTCACCCATGGAGAAAGCTTGCCTTGCAGTGGTCTTCAGTACACAAAAACTTTGATATTACATGCTCAACCATCGGTTCAAATTAATAGCAAAAATTGATCCACTAAAGTACCTATTATCCAGGACCACTTTAACTAGTCGCATGGCTAAGTAGGTCATGATCCTAAGTGAATTTGATGTAGAGTACGTGGATCAAAAAGCCATAAAGGGACAAGTCATAGCTGATCAGTTGGCCAAAGCACTAATAGTGGATGCTTATCCTCTAGTCACTAAATTTCCAGATGAAGAAGTTTTCATAGTTACAGAAACACCTACTTGGATATTGTATTTTGATGGTTCATATACTCATAATGGATCAGGTGCAGGGATTCTGTTGGTTACCCCTCAAGGTGACTACATTCCAAAATCATTCAAGATAGCATTCCCACATGTACCAACAACATAGCAGAGTACGAAGCCCTCCTCACATGCCTTCGAATTGTAAAGATGTGGCACATAATTCACTTGAGAGTCTTTGGTGATTCATTGTTGGTCATTAAGCAAGTTAATGATGAATTCCTAACAAAAGATGATAAGCTGTTACCATAAAAATACATGGTGGATGACTTCAAGAAATATTTCACCTTCATACAATTTGACCAAATTCCCAGAGCACAGAACAAAGCAGCTACTGCAATGGATACTATTGGCTCCCTGATTGACATGCCTAAAGATCGAATAGAGTGCGAGTTTCTTGTGGAACAACTTTTAATCCCAGCGTATGATATCCCTAAGATTGACATGGTGTGCGACATTGTGGGTCCCACGTCCCCATGGTACTAAGACATATATACCTATCTACATAATAGTATTCTCCCCCCATATCTCACACGAAATCAATGAAAATCCTTCATTCACTGCTCTTCCCGATACATTATCATCGATGATATGCTTTATCATCGTGGGTATGATGGAATCCTCCTTAGATGTCTGAATGACACTGAAGCCCATGCTGCACTAACATAGATACGTAGTGGTGTTTGTGGGGGTCATTCAAATGGTATGGATTTGGCCAGAAGGATTCTCCAAGCTAGATACTATTGGCCTACATTAGAACATGATGCTTGTGAATTCATGAAGAAATGTCTTCCCTGCCAACAACATGCAGATTTGATTCATGCTCCAGCACATGACCTTCAGCCCCTCCTAGCACCATGGCCCTTATCTCAACGGGGTTTCGATTTGATTAGCAAGATTTACCCACCATCTTCTGACGACCATACATTCATAATTACTGCTACTGAGTACTTCACCAAGTGGGTGGAAGCACTCTCACAAATCATTGGTACTCAAATTTCAAAATTCATCCTTTACCATATTCTTTGTAGATATGGTATTCCATCCACCATCCTCTTTGATAATGGAAGAACTTTTAAAAACCAGGCCATGAAACATCTCTATGACACCTTTCATATCCAACATCATTGGTCAATGCCTTATTACCCCTAGGGTAATGGTCAGGTAGAAGCAACCAACAAGACCCTTCTCTGCATCCTCAAGAAAGTTGTCAATAACACTGGTCGAGATTGGAACCTCCATATTCATCCCGCCCTCTGGGCATATCACATCTCCATCCGTACCCCTACAGGAACCACCCCCTATTCTTTAGTGTATGGTTCTAGAGCCATGTTTCCAATTGAAGTTGAGATACCATCGCTGAGGATTTCCCTAAAGAATCTTATCAGTGAAGAAGATGCTCATGTTGCATGACTTGCACAACTGGAGTTACTAGATGAAAAATGAATCAAAGCCTATGATCATCTACAAGCCTACCAAAACTGCCTAAAACGTAACTACAACAAGAAGGTTCATCCTCGACAATTCCAGATTGGTGAACTAGTCCTTAAAGAGAACCAACGTACTCACTAGGACCGCAATAAGAAAGAGAAATTTGAAGCAAATTGGTTGGGTCCTTATATCATAGCTGCTAAATATGGATCTGGGGCATATATACTTACTACCCTTGAAGGAGAGCCCCTTGAAGAACCTATCAATATCATGCATCTAAAGAGGTTCTACACCTAAATCTGCTTGGTAACCCTACCTGCATATAAATTTAAAAAAAATTAAAAAAAATAGAAAAAATCAGCAAAAAAATCCAAAAATAGTAAAGAGAAATAAATGCATCCTATGGTGAAAACCACTTTTGGTGGCACCTTGGATAAGTACGAGTGGTGAAAACCTGGTAACAGGCGTCATCCGTAAAGGGCGTAATCATTATCTACCCTACGTCCTAGTTATTTTATGAATTCATCCGTCCTATCTTAACACCCTCTCCCATCCTATCCTTGGTTGCTTGGTATATTTTGATTGAGCATTGGTGATCCACATTGGATATCCCTCATCCTGAGCTTTCCGTTATCCCACTCTGAGCTTATGTCATTCATTTGATCATTGGTTGGTTTGTGTCATCATATAGGATCATCCATTATCTCTGTCTCCATCTAGATCTCATCCTGACACATTAGTCTTCTCGTCCTTTGTCAAACTATGTTGCCCCTGCGCTTTTACCCAGGAAAGGCTAAACATTTGATCCACCCTTGGGGCATTTTTGACCATCCCATGATGGTCATCCATCATCTGTCTTCATCACCTCCTTTTCGCTTTTTGCCATGGTTGGTTGTCATTTGTCTTTTCTGAACTACATTGCCCCTGCACTTCCATGTAGGCAAGGTTTATCATTTGTTCCTCCCCCAAGGAATTTTTCATGTCATGTCTTGTGTCATTCATCATCAGTCACCATTGTATTCTTTCTGCTTTATATATAGTCCTTTCAATAACTATGAGGGCTCTGCGCTTTCACATAGGCAAGGCTAATCTCTGATCAGCCCTGAGCCCCTAGGTCTGTACAATGTGTCAGTCGTCTGTCTTGCATTGTGCCATTAAGCTATGCCCTTCTCTAGCTATTTGTTAAAAAACAAGATCTACTAGCATCTAAAAATCCAATCGGTTTTGAATATCCCGTGTCATATCAATCTTTTAGTTTAGTATCCATCATCGGTCTCAACAGGATGCATCCTTCCTAACAAACCTTATCAATCTCATCCATCCTCTTGATCCTATGGAAAGGGACATTTGAAATTTAATTGTGATCTCTTGATGCTTTTGGTTTTTGTTTATCATTTGAGCTTCCTATTACAATTAGGTTAGATTTCCATAATCTATCATATTATGGTGTGTTTTGGCTGTTTCACATAGGTGCATATCTTGATATTTTATTATTGTTGTCTATTGGGTTGTCCCACGTAGTACCTAGCAAGATCCCTATGATCTTGTGTTACGTTGGGGCATCCATTTGTGCTTGTGGTTATCCCAATGCCTGGCCCGACCAAAGTTTTCACTACTTTGGGGTGTTGGGATAGCCTTCTTGTTTGTGTGTTTGTTTCATGCATTAGGTATTAACTCGCTTTGGTTGTCTATACCTCGGCACGTAGTGTCTTATGCTATAGCAAAAATTAGTTCTTCGAAGATGGAAAATCATATTAGGATTACATTTCATAATCTGTTGCATTGCATTCACCCTATGATTTTGGTTGTGCAAATACTTTACCCTGCTCTCTCCCATTCTTCTCAGGATAATAAAAATTTTTGACAGGTGCCAAATTACACTCATTTTCCACAATCACTATACACCCATTTTCCATTATCATGTCAGTCCTTATTGACGCTTATGACCATGTGTTATTTCCTTTCATTTACTATTTACATTATTAATTCACTATAAATTACAAGAGCATTATCACATATTAGGTTCATTCTACTAACTACACATACATCGCCCCCTACATCACAACGTGTTAGATCCATGCATACATCACCACCTACATCACAACATGTTAGATCCATGCATACATGGCCACCTGCATCACAAAGTGTTAGAATCATAATACATCACATCTTGCATATATAAAAGATTCATAAAAAAGCCATCATAAACATATACATACATGTCAATAAATCAAATAGGCATCCATACATATAAGTCATCACACATATAACATATGCATACATCATATCACCATATGAATATCTACATTAATAAAATCATCCAAATTCCACAAATGCATAAACATGCTCATCCATCCAATGCATGAAAATGGTGTCAATAAGGGCTCTCATGTATCATATATAAATATACCAAAAGTCCAAAGTACATCTCATAAATAATGACTATCACATAGATAATATCATAATAATGTCGTCAATGTCATCTATAACCATCAAATACAAAAAATCATCAAGATCAAAATACCAGCACAAGGTCTTGTAAATGACTATTGTCACTATGGCCTATCGATCCTCCCTGCACCTGTCAAAAAATTAGTAGCCTGAAATCTCCCAAATGAGCTGCCCACATATGATCTTTGTGGTGAATCAGGTACTGATCTCCTACTTGGTGAAACACCCGATGAATCATTAAAACCTCGGGTCCACATCCCCAACAACTGGAATGGTGCTGGCATCTATGGTGTTTGTCGAACATATTGGAATGTCCGCAGTGCCGGGTTTGGAAATGCATGGTAATATGTGGCCATCCAAAATCCTGCCTCCCTCGCATTCTCCTCTCACTCAACAACCTGGACCCAAGCAGAATTCTGCTCATGACAATACCTATCCCGATCTCTAGTGATCAATCTCCTCTCCTGCTCCCAGGCCTCTTGGGATAGTCATAACTACATCATCTCTGTCTGAACCCAATCTCTCA
Source organism: Sequoia sempervirens (assembly GCA_007258455.2). Classification (NCBI taxonomy): domain Eukaryota; kingdom Viridiplantae; phylum Streptophyta; class Pinopsida; order Cupressales; family Cupressaceae; genus Sequoia; species Sequoia sempervirens. Next base: position 35,156,728 of record VDFB02018296.1, on the reverse strand, counting down.
TCTCCTCGACAACCACTGCCCTAACCACTGCTGCATCCCTCTCCCCCTGTAACCCCTGTGTATCTGTCCCTATCACATCATTGACCTGCATTGACTACAATTGAGCCACTGTTATGTCTCGATCTCCTTGCAGTGTTTGCATTTGTATCTCTGCAACATCTCTCTCCCTCTGTGCGGCCTGTGATTGAGCCACCACTACATCCATATCCCTCTAAAGCTCTTGTACTCTCAAAACTACTAATCTTGCTCTCTTTGTAGTGATGATACCTTTGAAACTGCCTCCTCTCTCCTCCTCTGAAGAGACTATATTTGTGCCTCTGCCAACTCTCTCTCACTCTACAACACTTGAACCCACGCCTGCACCACATCCCTCTCTTCCTTCATCGCCTTCACCTATGTCTGTGCTACATCTCTCTTTGGCTGTATAATACAGGCCTGCTCCCTCGCCTACCTCTCTCTCTATTGCATCAACCCCATATCTCCAATTGTCTGCTCTAAAAAATGCACTCTATCCTGTAGCTCATCCCACTCCTATCAAGGATCATCCATCTACTGACAAATGATCTATCATCCCCTCTGACTCCCCCTAGCCTGTAATATAATAGTCTCTACCTGTAGTCTATCACGGTCCCAACTGACAACATCCAACTCATCCCATATCCCCTATATGACAGCCTGCAGTTTCTCTCTCTCCCTCCCCATCACCTCTACCTATGTTGTTAAGAGGTCAACCATAAGTCCATAATCTCTCTAACCTACTATTGGTACTCTCGATAGCTCGACTCTGAGTCTGATCACCTCTACCTCCGCTATCATCAATCTTTGATCTATAATCGGAAGAATCTTTGAAGTGTCTCTCAACTGAGCAATAGGATCCCCTAAGGTAACAACAAAAACCACTGCCAATGGCTCTACATCCAAAATATCCATATCTGGAACATATCCATTTATCTCCATAGCATCATCGCCCCCTACACTCCTACTCTTCCTGAATCTCCAAGTCTTCCATAGTGGGGTGGACCCGAACTCTCCACGGCTAACCATGCCTCCCCACTCTCATCAGTCTCCTCGGCTCTCCTAGCTCTGACTCCTCCTCATCCTCGCTCTCCCCTATCTCTACAATGGGAGGCCCCTGCTCTATCATGATCTACACCCCCCTCTATCTCCTACTCTCCATCCTCTATGACTGCCTCCTAGCCTCAATCTCCTCTCGAGCTCCATCCTACTTTCCACCCCCTCCCATCTCCTCCTGTTCTATCATGATCTGCACCCCCCTCTGCTGTCTCCTACTCTCCATCCTCTCTGACTCAATCCTGGTCTCAATCTCCTCTTGAGCTCCATCCTGCTATCCACCCCCTCCCATCTCCTCCTGCTCTATCATGATCTGCATCCCCCTCTGTCATCTCCTACTCACCAGCCTCGCTGATTGACTCCTAGCCTCAATCTCCTCTCAGGCTCCATCTTGCTATCCACCCCCTCCCTTCTCCTCCTGCTCTATCACGAGCTACACCCTCTTTAGTCATCTCCTACTCACCATCCTCTCTGACTGACTCTTGGCCTCCATCTCCTCATGGGCTCCATCCTGATATCCATGCCCTCCTAACTCCCCCTGCTCAACTCATACCAACACTCTCCTCTGCCGTACCCTACCTCCTATAAAATTCTACTGAATAGCTCCACCCTCCACTGTGCATATCATCTCCACCTCCAACTCATCTTGTCCTCCTGCATCAGGCTCTAGGTCTATCCCACCCTCCTATCGTACTGCCTCTCTCCCATCCATGAATCCTGGTATGTCCACCTCCACCCTAGCCCTCCTCCACTATCTCCTCCTCCTCCTCCTCTCTGTCTATCCCACTACCTCCATCCCATCCCCTCCTCTACCCTGCTGACCCACACCCTATGCATCCTCCTAGTGTCCTGCTCCTTTCCCCTCTCCTCCCCTTTGCGCCTATCTCCTCCTATCTTTGCTCTCTCTCGCCCCCTAGTGCTCATCCTCTAATCCAAATCCTATGGCTCCTACAATAGACATAAATGGTGTAACCATCTCCCATCAGCGGTTGTGCCACCGTCAGTCATATCTTACTATCACCCCTACATCCTCCACCCTAGCAACTCTCCTTAGGTAAGGTACCTACACTATCGTTGCCCACGTCACTCTGGCCTCCGTTGCTCAACTCAGGCCCCCATGGTCACTCTCTGGTGAGTCAAAGAAACCTAATGGGCACATCTAGAATATCTTGTATTAGCCCAAACTGCCTCACCACCCTGTCTGGTTGATGCATTTCCACTATGTGCGACGGATTCCCAATCAAGACACACCGGCTCATAAAGTAACCTCTCTGCCTATCCTCCTCCCCCCTCCATCCCTTGAAGTGTCGATACATATATGGCCACCATAATATGTCTCTCTCCTACAAATCATCTATGACCCTCCTCCATCCCTCCATATCTCCCGATATCTCATACCAAAAAATCCAGCCCCTCAATTCTTCATACCCCTAGGCCATCAGCTCCCTATCATCCTAATCTCCCTCCCTAACCACAATAGGTCTAGTCACCATAATATGCTCCCATTCCCACACCTATAGAAGGGTTGTGTGTGTCAAACTCACTGCATTTCAATAGAAAATCACATGCATATCCCTATACAACTATGCTAAGACACAGGTACCCCATGAGATCTATCCCTCGTGCCACTCGAAATATATGTCAAATCACCTCCATATACTGAAGACTACAGAATCGTATGTTATGATCCGGTAATAGTATCCCACTAATCAAACCACCTAAAAATAATGGCAGGGGTGGTACCCCCACTGTCAAACATCTATCTAGATCCAACTGCTGACCCTGTAGGGGTAGATCTTCACATCCAAATAACACTTCCATAGTGTGATCTAACTTGACCCCTCTCGATACCACATCACTAAACAATATCCCCACTATCAACAACTTCAGGATGAGCCATACATCCTCCAGTGTCACTGTCATCTCCCCCGTGGACAGATGAAATGTTGATGTCTCTAAGCTTCATCTCTCTATCAAGGCCGTTAGCATCGCTCGATGCGCCCTAATCACTGGCACCTGTAGAAAGTGCAATAAAACCGCATGATCTAAGGCCACGTGATCGACGCTAGTCATGGCCACTACGGTCACTGTCAATACCTCCGACCGTCGCTCATGTGTCTGTAACTGCACAAAATCCTACATCCATATTACTTGATTATCTGTACACCATATTCCCGGCCCCGAGACATCTCTTGCTTCCCTCTTTTCTTTGCATTTTTCTCTCCCTCTTTTTATCCCCATTTTTCCCTCATCAAGGAAACCTTGTCTTTTTGGCCCAAATGGCTAAGCCCCCATGCTAGGGTGAACCCGCCCCGAGTTGGGGCGAATCCACCTGAATCTGGGGTGACTTCACCCCAGGTCAGGACGAGCCCACCCCAAGTTGGGGTGAAACCACCCCAGGTCAGGGCGACTCCACCCTGTGTTAGGGTGAATCCATCCCGAGCTAGGGCGGATGCACCTTGGGGCTGAGGCGAGACCACCCCTAGCTGGGGTGACTTCGCCCTCGGCCGGGGCACCTATGCCCCACGACCAGGGCAACTTCACCCCAAGCCAGGGTGGATACACTGCACTAAGTGGCTGACCTACCCCAGTTTGGGGTGAATTCGCCTCCTGGCCACCTTGCCCACCCCCTCTAAATGCCCTTTTTTATCCCTTTTCTAGCCAACCAAAAAAACCCATTTTTTATTTCACCTTGCCAATAAAACCCACGTTTTACATTTTTTATTTAACTATTCTAAAACATGTTAAATGGTTAAAATACACAAGAGGGATTTTATTACTCACTTGGCGGGGCATCGCGAAGTGGGTCTAGCATCTCCATACCTTGTCCTCCCGATGAATGATCTCTAAATCGTAATCCTGCAACATCATTGCTCCTTCTCCTCTTCCTCTCCTCTCCTCTTCTCTCAACTGCTACAGTAACAATGAGACAAGGAAATTCTTCAAATTAACTTTTAACCCTTCTTTTCCCCCCATTTTTGAAATAAAAGGTATTTTTTCCCTTTTATTTAACTTAAATTTTTTCCCCCAACTAATCCTTTTCTTTCCTGGGGTGGCCATTTGCAAACCGTGCATCCAATTGACTCCATTCAAAAGTCAAAGTTGCTTAGTTTTTTGAGCTCTATCCAATGGTGTCTTCCATTTTTTTCTATCGAGAAGTCATCTGGGGCCCCTTTTTCTTCCCCAACCACCCTCTCGAGGGGGCATACCCTATCTTTTTCCCTCCATCCCTTTGAGGTAGTCACTGGGGCATCCCTCTCCTTTTTCCTCCACTTGGGCAACTCATTCAACCTCTTTCATGTTGAGGCATCAAGCCCTACCACTTTCTTCATCACCGACATTTTATTTTTCTTCGAAACACTATTATTCTAACAATATTTCTAAGAGGGGAAAAATGTAGACATCCAAATTTAATCACTCCCGTATGATAAAATTTACCTCTTTATTCATCCATTCCATCAATATTAATATGTTTGGAGACTTCTTCAGTCCTTCGCCTGACTTTCATCTCTTTTGGAGTAGAGTTTTTCCCATGAGGTTTTCTCTATTTCTCCACATTATAGAGATCTTATGTTTGTACATGGGTACCTTACTTGGCCTTGTTTGTCAGGACCCATATTGCATTCTTTTTAGGGTTTTTAGCTACTCCCTAAGTTTATCTTAAGGGGGGTGCTAGAGTTATGATACATTAGCTAATATATAATTAATCTTTAATTGATTATTAGTCTAATTTGTTCTCACACACTTTAGCTAAACTTAGGAATGCTTTATTAGTTGAGTTAATATTAGATCATTATGTCACATCTCATGTGATGTTGACACTTGTCATGATTTGATCTCTTTCTCATTTAGGGCTTTTCTCTTATAAGCATTCAACCCTCTTTGTAATTACTCTCCGATATTATTCACGGGAAATGTTTGAAGCTTTTATATCTTCTTGAAAGATTCTTCTATAACTTTTCCTTGATGAACATAGAAATTATTATTTGCAGATCTCTTGCATGGAAGGTGTACTTCTTTGTTGTTTGATCTTGTGGGCTCGTGGTTTTGTGCTTGTTTCACAATTCTAACATGGTATCAGAGCTCCAGATCTGCAAGCTTCTTGTTCCTTTTTTGTGAGATCTTGCCTTGAAGCAATTTTATAGTGCATCCAAGGTCAAATTGGACCTCTCCATTGAATCTAGAGCTATCGAAATAGTCAAGGTTGACCTTTGTTTTGTCAAAATTGGCTTCTGTTTGTCAAATCTGTGAGGGTTTGGAGAAGGGGCCTTTTTTGCAAGATCCAGGGGTGTCTGATTTTTTGGAGCATTTTGAGCCCAAAGAGACCTTGCCATTGCGCTCAAAAGACCCAAAAACCTCTATTTCCATATATAATTTGTCAATTTTGGAGCAGTTCACCCTAAGGAATTTTTTTTTTGCCTGGCAAGGGTCATACAACCTCCTGCATGCATCACAAGGTAAAATTATTTTGTAAAAAAAAAAATTATTATTATTTTTTTCCTGCAAAAGATTCAAAGTTTTTAAATGTAAAAAAATATATTTTAAAGCTTTTAAAAGCCTTTTGTTAAAAGCTTTAGAAAATGATTTGTTTTTTAAAACAAATCAAAAGCAATGAAAGGGGGGTCTGTACCTATGTAGTGTACTACTAGTCCCATTATTTTTAATTTTGTTTTACAAAAATATTTTTATTATATTTTTTTTCTTAAATAAAAAAAATATATGTAAATTTTTTTATTGTTTTTATTAAAAAAACATTTTTTTTCAATAAGCCAAATTATGCAAATGCACTGACAGCTATTTGGCCATCAAATTTAAGCTCGCAGTTTTGCTGCAACAGTCATATGGCCATCAAATTTAATTCCGCAAACTGTGGTTTTTTTCCCTTTTGGAGCCATTTTCTTCCGAAGGCCATAACTTTTTCCCAGAAGTGTCAAAATTAGGCAAACAAGATATTGTCGAAAAGAGGATTCATAGTACTTTCCAGTGGAGTAGGTATTTTTCAGAGTTTTTTTCTCAGGTCCTTGTTATGTCCAGTCAAAGGCAGATCTTCTTTTCTAGAGTTTCCTTCAGTGTTTTCAACATAACTTTTGCATACAATGTCAAAAATGGGCAAACGAGATATCGCCAGAAAGCTATTTCTGAGCTCTTTACAGTGGTGAAGGTGGTTTCTAGATTTGATTTTTTTCTTCTAGAAATCCTTCTCAGTTGTTATCCTTTTTTGGACATTATAGGCTCACCTTACATATATTTATCATTTGTAAACACACTGAAATAAAGTGCCTCAACATTGTATGTGTAGTATTGGGATTATTGCACATCACTTTGTGTCTTGTTGTACTTGCACTATGATATAAAGTGCCATGGGGGTTGATTTTTTCCTTTGTTTTCCTTTGTTTTCCTTCATACCTTTCTCATGCGTATGTGACTTTTGTTTTCACATCCTTTATACCTACTTGTACTTTCATGTCTACACCTTCAGATGCTCTTGGTTCCTCTTCATGTACTACTTTCAAGTATTTAGTTTCAGTAAACTTTTCATACTTCTCCCTTGTCAGCATTATGGGGGGGTTTCTATTGTTGGTGTTAATGCTTCCTTGGTTTCGTGTTGGAGTGAGCTATGTATAAAATATTTGTTCCTATGTACTAGGCGGATCCAGCAACTGGTTACCCATGCATTTCAGTGAGATGGACCACCTACCATATGGACACTCTTGCATTAATTCTTTTAGTATTTCAATAGTAATTCTATGAGAGTGTTTGTAGAGCTTCTTCATGCTTCTATGGTGTTTTCCATGTTCATCCTTTGTTCCTATCTTTTGGGACAATTTCTTCTTGATTGGAGGCTTCTTCATCCTTCACTCTTGTTTGGAGGATTCTTAGTCCTTCACTTGTATTTCTCTCTTTTGGAAAGTGTTGATGATTTTTTTTGCACAACAACAACTCAAATAGAATATAATGTCCTATCTCACTTGAAAGGTAAAATATCTATTAGCAAGCCTCAAGAGATAACCCCAAGGTCTCGAATGTCAGGTCTTTACAATGCATAAACAACTCAGTGATAAATGTGAAAATGCTGGTAATCACAATGGGACCCTACTACAAGCAAAATAATGAATCTCAATTTATCAGATCTAACAATGTAATGATACTTCAATCCTAAATTTAATCCAATAATCAAAGAAATAACAAAAGATAAGGGTTTCAAAGAGATTTCTAAACTTAATATTAAACCTAAGATTAATAATGAAAATGATCAACACTCGAAATGGACCAATCCCCAAAAACTGATTTCTACTCAACCTAGATGGATCTGCAATCTTATAGAAATAGTGCAATCTTCTAAGGTGTTAAGATTTTCAAATCACAAACATTCATTCAAACAACCCTATTGCAATTGAAATGAATAAACCCTCACAATTGAACTAAGCACAATGAATATAAAGTCCAGGATAACTTTGCAAAGCAACTAACAATCAGTTGGTTGCAAAAAGTATGGACTGGGGATTACTACAACACTTCAAATATCAAACCATACACATTATTGAATCAAATCTAATCTAAATATTAACCTCCTCAAAGCAATTCTAAAGATAGAATAACAAGAACCATGCAAGATAAGAAGAACACAAGTAGGGCACCGAATCACAATGTCATTACTTGCATTAAATTATCCACTATAGCAACAATTCCAACTTTCTATTACAATATTTGCTTGAGAACAACTACTTGCTAACTCTTTCTCTCCTTAATTTTCTCTAACTATCTCTCTATTTGTCTATGTCTAAAACTTCTTAACCCTTACAAATGAGGTGAAATGCCATATTTATAGAACCCCCAAAACATGTCGACCTAGATATGATTTTACAATAATAATAAGGCACAACAAGTCAGCCAAGAGGAATTCAAAATAAAATAATATATGCATTAAATGCATGAACTTCATCTAGGTTGGCTTGGGATCTCCAATGCAGCTAGGACCAATGCATGGAAAAATAATAAGGAAGCACGAATCTCGATGTAGCAAATCATTAACTGCCTTCCCCTTTATCTTTATTTTGATCCAGCCTTTCATGAACTTTCAAAAGCACCCTATCCAAGTTGGCCACAGGTGGTAAAGGAAAAACCCAAAGTTTCCTCTCAATTGATGCAATTTCTTCCTTGGATTGTTTAACAGACTTATCCCAATCCACCTTATATGTTAAGTATTTGTCAATGACAACAATGTAGGTGGCCACATCATCCAATTGATGCTCAAAAATGTAATCTTCATTAATTGGGGCATAAACATCCTACCACCACTTCCTCAACTGCTCCAAACTCAAATATTTAGGGGTGATCTTCCTTCTGCCTATCATAATCTTGAAGAAAAGCAATGGATCCATGTAAACATCAACAAAGGTATCATCAATCTGCCTCCTCTATTTGTAGATCTTCTTCAAAACCTTCTGCCTGATTTGCAATGCTTCAAACCATTCCCAAGGTTGAGCATCCTCAGAGGAAGGAAGAATTTTATCATTTACTAACTTATCCCTGGTGTACTTCATGATAGTTCTAGTTTTATGTAGCAGGAGATCTGTATCTTCTTTATTCTGAGCTAACACCTCCTTCAACCAATCAACTACCCTTACAACATCCTTGCTAGTTGATAGGATATCCTTGATAGCTTCATTACCCTTGGTTCACACCCCTTGCAACCAATTTGCAGTGGCAAGAGTGGAAGCTTTCATCTTTTCAAGCTCGGTGATGGTTTCCTGAGGTAAAGGCTTTGCAGCAGAGGCAGAGGGGTTAATGGATTGCAAGGGTTTCATTAAATCCTCCAAGCATTTCTTGAGATTCTCATTTTCATTCTTTAGCTCCTGTTTAGTCTTCATTTCCTTCCTCAATCTGCCCAAGATGACTGCACTTGAACCCTGATAATCTTCAATATCCTGCTCAATGGATGTAGGCCCTAAATTGAAGGTCTAAACATTATAATCCTTTCCAGCCACATCATCTCTTTTTTTATCTGGGGTAGGGGTTGCAATGTGAACAACTCTGTTGCTGGCCTCATCTCTTTCAATCCTTGAGATAACCCTAGCCTTCTTCTTACCTTCATCTTTCCCAATCTTGGCCAGTAGCTTGTTCTAGTTTGGTGGAATATCCTCCACAACAACCTATTTTCTCCTTATTTCTTTGTCCAACCACTCAGGCACAGTAGATTTCAACTACACCTTACCCTGTTTCTCGTCTTCTTGTTGACCTTTAGGCGCCTACTCACTCAAATTCTGTTTCTCAAGAGTCTCACCTATCTGGCTTTCCTTCTCTTCAGCATGTTCTTCTTCATGTATAGGTGATGGAGCATTTACTGCTTCTTCTACTGGAGGTGATTTAACCTCTTCAGTTCCAACAGGTGACTCCGCATATGCAACCAAAGGAGACTACATTATCTTTTAACCTTCTACTTCTGCACTATGAAGATCACCGTCATGAAATTCTTCCCCTTCAGTATCTGGATGTTCCTCAATGTCTTCCGACTCACCTAGTTTTCTTTGAGCCTCATGGGCAGAAGGAACATCATCATGCCACTCCTCATGAGAAATAACCGGAGGAAGGTCCACCCTAGGCACACCATCTTTGGGAGGAGTCATAGACCTCCTTGTATATACTCGTTCCTTCTCCTCTAAGCTTTCTATATTAACTACCAGCAGGGTAGCTTCTTCTTCTCCTACCTTGGAGCTTGCCTTCTATGACAATTTTATGATTCTTCTCCTTTTGGGCACAGGAACATCAACCTCAAGGCCTTGCTTCTCCATTTCTTTCTATTCAGACTTCTTAGTCCTTGTCCTCTTCTTAGCCTTTGGCTTACTCTGTTTTCATGCCCCTTGGGCTTCCTCCTCTTGAACACCTTTTATCTTGATTTTGAAAGGAGAATCCAGCTTACCCTTTCCCTTAGGATCCTACTCAATTGATTCCTCAGAAGTGGAGTAGGGATCTAAATCTCCCATCAACTCATAGGTGCACTACACACCTTCATTTTCCAACTACCATAGCTTATGCTTTAGCCACATCTTGGTAAATTTGATAACTGGATCCACTAACTATTTTAATTCTATTTTTTCCTCTTCTAACCAATCCACATCACCAATTGGTCTATCCTTTATTGCCTCATAAGAATGATCCTGAATCAGGTTTCCATCATCTTCAAGTTGATCAGGCACTGCCTTCACATTGTATAGTTGGACTGATTTAACCGGAAGGCAAGAAAACTTCTTCTTTCTGACCTCAAATTCATCACTACAATTGGCCCAATAGTCCTCCAAATCAACTTTATGACTATACTCCCTACTGGCCTTCATTTGAGCTTCACCTGTGATATCAAACCTAGACCTCTTGGAATGGAAAGACAAGCCAAGAGTACTCATCTCTTCTTCTAATGCCAGGGTAGAAATGATGGAAGGACATACCTCTCCAGTGCCAATCCTCAAGGGAAAGTATCCATCAAAACCAGTTTTATGTTTGTCCTTCTTGACAATGGCATCAAAGTCACATATATGTTTAGTGACTTCCAGAAGTATGATATGATAAGTAGGATACCTTAGAAGTTTGTAAGGAGCCATTTGGAAACCATCAATACAGATGTATGAGAAAGTTGGGAACTGAATAAACCATGCCCCATATTTCTTGATGAGTTCTTTTGCTTGATCTGAAATCCTTACATGCTCTGCACCCTGAAGTAATCTGGTGATATGCATGGTGAATGCATCATTCACCCTCCTGTAACTCAAGATTCCTAGGTGCAATTGAGGGTAAACCTCATAAATGAAATCCTTCCCAAAGACTCCACTTGTGCTCAATCCTTTATATGGGTGAAATCTCGCAAGTGCATAGACCAAATATGAGGTAATTGTGAAGGTCTTTTTTTGCAACACATTGGAAACCTGCTCATGGATTACTCTGCTAATGAATCCTTCCCAATGGTAGTTACTCCTCTCTTATTCCATCCTCACAATCACATGGCACATCCAATTCTCAAACATGGCTGCATTCTTCAATCCAACTACCCTGCTAAGAAGTGTGATGGCATCATAATATTCTTTCTTGAAATTTTCCTTGAATAATTTCTTAGGAAACTTGGAGTAGTGTGACTTAGGCTTCTCCAGCCAGGAATTGATAATTTCTTAGGCAACTTGTAGTAGTGTGACTTGGGCTTCTCCAGCTAGGAATTGATAAGTTGTTGTGACTTCACAGTCTATTCGTCGTAGAACTCCTGAGCTATCATCATGTTGAATGCCACCACATGAGATCTGTCTAGCATATCGAAAGTTTGGGCAATGGAAACAGGGTTGAAATTCACCACAATCCTCCCTTGAGGACCAATTATTCTCTATGTGTCCTGATCATAGTGCCTAGAACACTCAAGTACTAGCTCATAACATTGCACCATGGACATGAAACCAGCTACATGCGACAAGCCTGACTCTTTCATTCTTCTAGCCACCAAGGGAAGATCCTCCTTTGCCATTCTACCTTTGAACTTCTCATAGTCCTAGAGGCCAACATTTGTATCTATTACTTTTGACCAAACAGAAGCGATCTTACTCTCAGGAATTTTGCTCTTGATGTCCATCTTAATCTTTTTTGCATCAATCATTGAGGATCCAGTCCCTGCCTTACTAGACTCAGCCTGCATTCAACAAAGAGCATAGTAAAAACAAAAGGAAAGCAATGTTAATCCATCAAAACACTATTAGAATGAGCCTCATATAATCAACATGTTATTAAAACTCATACAAAATGACCTTGATAAACTTTGGGCTTCAGGACCATCCGCGAAATCTGAGCCAGAGAGGAATTTTGGGAAATTCCAGACCAGAGGTATTCTAGTGGAATAATCATAAAACACCCATTAACAATTGAATTTGATCATTATCAATCAATAAACCACATAGGAAATCATAAGATAGCATGGACTAATCATAAAATGCATCATAAATCATTAATAAATCCAACTATTCCATATTTCCTTCATACTCCATTAGATTTCAGGAAAATCTGCTAGAGACGGATTTCTGCGAAGGAGAGGGCATTTTTCAAATCCAAAAAAAATAGGGAAGCAAGGATTTCGGGAAAATCCGGTCCACACAGAAATCCGTAGATAAGGTAAAACTTCGAAAGCATGCAGATTCCGGGGGATCGAAGGAGGTCGGGGAAATCCGCCAGAACCGGATTTTCGCGAAGGGGAAGATACTTCTCAAACTTCAGAAAATCTAGGCAGCACTGGACTTCCGGAAAATCCGGGGCCAATGAAAATCCATGAAATATGTGAAACTCTGAAAACAATATTGGGCTCCAAAAAATCCAAGGAAATCAAGAAAACGGAGAAGGTCGAGAAAATCTGCCACAGCCGAAAAATCTGCTAGAGACGAAAAAATCCTGAATTGAGGACAAAACCCGGATTGTGACATAAAATCATGATTTCACTCAGAACATTAGATTGATCATGGATATCAAAGATTTAAGCTTAGGACAAGCTTGATACAGGTTTCCCATGAATTCCCTTAGCACTCTAAGCCAACTCGAGACATACTAATGATAAATGACGATGCCCTAAGTTAAACCCTACAGATCTGCCATTAGCACACATGCAAGCTCAGAATTTAAACATTTCAACTTCTAATTCTCAACTAGGGGATTACTAACAACTCTCAAGCAAGATACATCAAAATGCAAATAGACAAAGGAGCTCAAAACTCACTTGGGAGATGACAAATAAAACAATGCTGGAAAACCCTAGCATGAAATGATCAAATGCGTAGGAATTCGAACCCACAAGTTCTTATAACATCAAAAAATTATCCACAATCATCAATTAAAAGAAAGGTAGTAAAAAACATACCATTATGAAGTAGAAATTGATCTTAGAATCAACAAATGTGAAATTAATGGCACTCAACAAAAAATAGCGGCAATAATCCAAAGAAATCACCAGCAAATCCATAATTTGCAAACTTAACGCCCCAAATCCAAATCCAACACCTCTAAGAATGCACTCCTCAGCTCAATCGATGGAAAAAAAAAGCATAATGGCATAAAAGACCTCAAAAATCATTTAAATACATCATTCAAAGCACGTACGAAGACATTATTTCTACCGACAAGAGAACCAGGAAAAACCCAGGAACCCGACAACAGGACGAAATCCGAAAAAATCCAGACCACGTGGAATTCCGTAAAGACTAAAAATCTCTGAATCACAGGGCATAGCCAGAGTCTGAGCAGGATCCAGGAAAATCCGGCTATGGTGGAAAGTCCCGAACTTCAATGAAAACCTGAACTTAGCCAAAAACCAAAGATCTTCAATGAATAACTTAGGGAAATCACTTGGGCAATCAAAATAAATGTTTTAAGCACATGCCAAAGATAAGAAAAAACCTCAAAATGAAAGGGCCAAGACATCAAAACTGAAGTGAAAGAGGGTCCCTACTTTCAGTGTGGCAGGTGTGCGAAAACTGCACAACAAATGGTGACTCTATTGGGAAAATGCTCTAGAGCATTTGATGATGAACAAGAATCAAGAACCCAGAATCTCTGGTTTCAATCTCCACTATTAAAAAACAAATCAAAATGCAAAGATTAAAGAGTCAGAACCAAAGGGTAGATCGAACCTTCCATAAACTGAAAATCCAAGTGTGTACATAAAAGTTCATTTCCCTCCCTAAGCTACTGTAGAAACCAAGCTTAGTCAGGTCAGGCTACATAAAGATTCTAACTTCAAAAGCAACCTGGATAGAGCCTCACTGCCAGTCAGGCATCTATAGCCCTGATAAGGTTATCGCTATGACTCTCTCGAACATAGCTCTATTGCCAACTAGGTGTCTATAGCCTCGATAGAGATATTAAGATACCCTTGATAAGTTGAATTGATTCTTTCGATTTTCAATATTTCACTTTCTTTCTTTTGATATTCTTTTTGTGTCACTTTCATTTCAACTTGTGAACAATGAAGTTCACACTCAAGGCTGAGAACCATAGTGGTGCTGAAGCAGAAATATGATTTTTCACCTGACAAAACTTCACAAGGGATCCACAGTAACATCAAGATTCTTAAGATATATGAGAGATATAAGATTTTAGAGTACTTCAAATTCAAATCTAAACCAGTGACCCATCTTCTATAAATCAAACATTGAGACTATTGGCAATAGCAAAGACTTCAGCCATCCTTTCAAGATACAAGACTACAGTTCACCAATAAAATACCTAAAATAGTCCCAGGTAATGATATATTTTCCTTGCAGGTGCAACACATCTAGGAGAAAATAGGAAAACCCCCAAAGCAAGAGCAAAGCAGCAAAACAAAATGAACCAAAAGCAAACCTACACTAACCAAAACAAACAAAAAGCAAAGCAAAGCAAACAAAACAGAAAAGAAACCTAATCTAACTATATAAAGGAAAAGAGTTGAAAACAACTCAAGACTAGAAATAATGCTGTAAATACTACCCATTGACTGGCAGTAGGATATCCTCTCTAGTGAGAGTTTTCAAACGGAAAGCGTTATTTCCCAGAATTTCTGAAATCTGGTAAGGACCAAGCCAAAATTTATCAAATTTTCCATGCTCTCCCTTATGGTCATGGGATTTATCCCAGTAAAGAACCAAGTCAGATATCCTAAAAGCTTTAACCTTGGCTCTTTTGTCAAACCATCTCTTGACAACCCCCTGATGTTTAGCAAAGTTCTCCAGGGCTTCATCTCTTTTTTCCTCAAGGTGTAATAATTCAGCAAGTCTGGCCTCGAGTTTATCTCCCTCATCATAATATTCATTAATGAACTGCAAGGTGGGGATCTTTAACTGAATGGGAAACACAGGCTCTAATCCATAAACCAGGTGATAGGGTGATATTCCTATGGAAGTTTTATGTCTCGTACAATCTGCCCAAAGAGAAAATCTAAGTTGGGTATGCCAATCCTTCATATTTCTTTCTAACAGTTTGCAAATAATAGTCAGAAGATTTTTGTTGGATGACTCAACCAAACCATTACCCTGAGGATAATAGTTGGATGCAAACTTAATGATAATCCCATGATCGAAATCCCAATTAGAAAACTTTAACGATGAAAATGAAAGACCATTATCACAAACTAAAGACATAGGACATCCAAAATGGTTAATGATACTTGATTTGATGAAGTTAATTACTACCTCTAAAGTACATTGCTTGCAAGAAAGGGCCTCCATCCATCTTGTAAAATAATCAGTGACAGTAAGGATATACCTGTGTCCTATAGAGGAAGGTGGATTGATGGGACCTATGAAGTCCATCCCCCACTGTGCAAAAGGTTTTACCTCAAAGACTGGTTGGAGTGGGAGTGTTGTTGCATACTTCTCTCTGGTGGCCCCAATCTGATACACATGAAAAGTTATGATGTGGTTGTGTGTATCCTTGAACAGTGTAGGCCAATAGTAACTAGCTCTCAAAATATGGTTCGCTGTAGAAGGTGCTGATCCATGGCCTGTACCATATTTGTTGTGGAATTCCAACATCACTCTTTCAGACTCTGCCTTTCCTAGGCACCTCAAATAAGCACCCTCATGATTTTTCTTGTATAGAACAACTCCTTGCAACATGAAACTGTCACTCTTTAAGCACAATGCCCTTCTTTGTACTGAATTAAGATGATCAGGGTATCTTTGAGTCAGGAGGTAATGAACAATATCATCATACCACTCGCCAGGAGAAACATCCTCTAAATTGTAGTTCTGAGCTATAAGATCAGAGCCTATCTCTGCCATTGTCTTTGTAAGCCCTTGCCCTCTTACTAGCTTCATGGGTTGAATTTCCATATCGTACTCTTGTAACATAGTTACCCACTTGGCTCTGTGTTCTCCTAGCTCATTCTGCATCAATAACAGCTTGACCATAGCATTAGGAACTATTGCAAAGATTTTTTTTCTGAGGATATAATGCCTAAATTTCTTTACAACTCTAAGGCATAAGCCTTCTTTTCTACACTTGGGTATCTCAGCTCTACTGTATCCTTCAATGGTGCACTCATGAATGCGATAGGATGTTCATTTCCTTGTTCTGATTTTTGAGTTAACATAGCAGCACAGGAATGATCAGAGGCAAATGAATATATATAAAATGGTTTAGCATAGTCTGGACTTACCAAAACAAGAGCTTCAACAATAGCCCTTTTTATCTCTGCAAATGATTCCTTTGCTTTTGCATCCCACTCAACCTTGATCTCCTGCTTCAACATCGCATTTAGTGGTTCAACTATTTTTGCGAACCCAGTGGTGAATTTCCTCACAAATTTGATCTTACCAAAGAATGATTTCATTTCCTTTTTGCTAGTTGGTGGTGGGATTTTGAGTATGACTTCTATTCATTCTAGATCAATGGCAATTCCTTTCTCAGAAAGAACATTCCCCAACAATTTACCCTCTGTGACTCCAAAGATGCATTTCTTTGGATTGAGTGATATCCCAAACTCTATACATTTTTGAAAAACTTGGCATAAATATGAGATATGATCACCTTTCTTCTTGGAAAATACTATTAGATCATCTATATAAATGATTATACACTTACCAATTATGTCCTTAAAGGAAATTTCCATGGCTCTTTGGAATGTGGCTCCAACATTAATCAAGCCAAAGGGCATTCTCCTGTAGGAAAAAGTGCCCCACTTGGTGGTAAAAGCAGTCTTGTGTCTGTCCTCATATTGCACCATGACCTGGTTGTATCCTGAATAACCATCCAAGAAGGACATCATCTGAGATCCATTGACAATCTGGAGTACTTCATCCAGTGAGGGTACTGGATAATTATCTTTTTCTGAGGCTCTGTTTAGGTTTCTAAAATCTACACATAGCCTGATTTCACAATTTTTCTTTCACACTGGAACTAGATTTGCAACCCAAGTAGAGTTTCTAACTGGAAATATTATCCTTGCAGACAACAATTTCTGCACTTCCTTCTATATTATGGGTTCTAGTAAAGCATTGATGGGCCTTTTCCTCTGTCTAAAAGATTTGACTCCTGGATTGAGAGGGATAGTATGAGTTATGATTGATGTATCATAAGTCTTTAAGTCCTCATAACTCTAGGCTATCACATTTGGATATTTATGTAGTGCATCAATGATACCTTTCCTTTCTTCAAGAGTGCATACTTTACCAATAAAGACATTTTTGACATCATCCTAAGTTCCCATATTATATTTGTCACACTATCCACCAATGGACTCTTTCCTGGTATCCTGTTCTTGCTCCTTAACCTTGTCCAGATCAAAGATCCTTTCTAATTGTACCATCCCTTTGGGAATTGTGTTGGTCTTTAGATTAATTACCCCTTCTAAGTCCATTTCTACTTCTTGGAGCTCAGTTTCATCAATGATTTGAAAAGCAAAGACATATGTACTAGTAATGAAATATAAGATATGCTTGTCATCTTCGAATACCTAGAAGTTGGTGACGTTATTAGGTACTGAGGGTACTGGGGTCAGCTCCACAGTAAACTTCTTTAATCCAGACAGTGATAGAGGTTGTAATGTACTGGCTGCCTGGGCAAGAGAGTCAGCTGTCTGGTTCTTAATTCGTGGAATCAACTGAATGTTGAAGGCATCAAACCCTTCAATGAGGTCCCACACTCTGTGTCTATAGTTGGTCATTCTCCTATCATGACAAGAGTATTGTCTCCTAACTTGCTTGAATACTAACTTA
Organism: Sequoia sempervirens; assembly: GCA_007258455.2. Lineage (NCBI taxonomy): Eukaryota > Viridiplantae > Streptophyta > Pinopsida > Cupressales > Cupressaceae > Sequoia > Sequoia sempervirens. The sequence continues at coordinate 35,138,948 of VDFB02018296.1, read as the reverse complement.
GAATCCCCAAAAACTTGCAAGATCTTAACCTTCTTTTTCAATGCCATTAACAGTCCATGCACTAAGGCCTCATATTCTGCTACATTATTTGTACAGTGAAATTGAAGTCTATGAGCAGCAAAAAATGTCTTACCTCTTGGACTAATTAGCTTGAAACCTGCCCCAGTTCCATTCTTTGATTTGGACCTATCAAATCTTAAAGTCTAGTAACTAGCAACTGCAGATTCCCTTGCTGTATCACTTGCACTGTTGCTGCTGGATGGCTTTTCAAAAGGCATCACTCCTTTTCCTTTAGGATCTTCTTGAACATTCTGGATATCAATTTTGACCGTAGGAGTGGGGTTGATACATTTCTGTATTTGTTCCACTATAGTCTGGCATAAGCAACAGTCTAATTCTGAATGAGAGGCATTATGCACCCTACACTAATTGGGAAAGAGCAATTCCCTAAAGTTCATTCCTCTTCCCAACTGAACTTGATCTTCAATGCACTTCTGAATGAACTCTTGAAAATTATCTAGCAAAGCAAGCTGACTATCTTTTGGATCATCATCATTTTCAACTGGTTTGATCAGGATTTCAGTACCTCTGGATTCTATTGTAAGGTCAACAAGTGTTGTGTGGAACATAAGAACTTCCTCCACATCTGGCTCCTCAAGAGGGGTTGCGAGCGTATAGTTACCCATACTTTTGATACCAAAATTTTAGTAGAGGTTTTCTGATATTCTGTGATCATGTACTTCATTCTGTATTTTCTTTCAATTCTAATCTGGTTTGACACTTCCTTCCAAGGAAGCCACAAATGGGAGTGATCAGTCGAAACATATCCATTCAATGCTCTGGTGAAGTCTCTTCCCAAAATTAAACCATAAGCATCAGGTATGTTAGCGACCTATATATTGATAACTTGCTGAATCCTAGGATCAAAAGCAATCTAGATATGAATCATATTTAACTCTCCTACAACATTGACTTCAGTCCTATCTAATTGTGTGATTTTCTTCTGTGAGTCAGTAGGAGTAATACCCATAGCTCTACATACACTAAAAGGCATAACATTGGTTGAAGCACCAGAATCCAACAAACAATTATGCAAATTCTTATCGAATATTCGAACATAAATCAAGAATGTTGGTGTGTCTGTTTTCCCTTGAAACAAAGTTAAGGGAGTATCAACTTGAGCAACCTGAGATTTGTCATTTTCTTTCCCAGTATCTCTAGGGGGCATATGGACTTGATTATGAGTCTGATTTTGTCTTCCTACTAATTGAAAACTAGATGCTCTATCGACACTTTCGCTAACTGATTTATCTTGTGACATAGAATTTGCATTATAAGACCCTAAGACTACATTCCTAATGGTTGGAACTCTCATTAACTCAAATGTAGATAGGATTACCTTTAATTTTATGAGTTCTTTAGCAACATACAGGGCCAATTGATCCTCACGCAAATTAGCAGGGGTCTCATTTGGGTATTCGATCACTCTATCTTTGTTTGCATCAACACTTCTCCCTTTTGGCACATCAGCATGCCCTGGATCTTGAGATAAATAGTGTTTGGACACTTGAGGCAGTGATGAATTATTGCTAGCATTGGGGTCTGGAGGCGTGTTGAAATTGTTTGGTGGAATGGAAGTAGTGAAGAGGCCTCCAACCCGTGGATGTCTATGTAGCAATTCCCTCAAGTCATACTTCTTGACAGGTCTCTGGAAAGTCTGCACTTCTTCAACAAAAGCCTCTTCTTCATCTCTGGGACCATTATCATTCACCAAAATCCCATCAAATAACTGTGTCATTTCATCCCCATTGCATACCTAGTATGCCTCTTCCTCCAACTGGTCAAATTCCTCTTCAGGTACATTCTCCTTACTTTGTGGAAAAAGAGCATGATTCAATACCAACACTGGTGAATCATAAGGATTAGATGGTACTATTTTCTGACTGCTTGCATTGTTCTCCACTTCATACTAAAAGATTGAGGCTATTGTTTGGAATTATTGACAATCTAACTTAGAATGATGACTCATTTTGTGGAGCCTACACCATCCTGATAAAGCAGCCTCAGTCAGATATACACTGCTAGGAGGCTTCTCTTGATTAACTGGCTGATTGGCAGACTAATTGACAGGTTGATTAACTAGTTGATCCAATGGGGTGGGGACTCCTCCATTGTTGGGCCCTATGTTCTAAGTCATGTTCTATCCTGATGGCTGCCTCCTATCGAACCCTTGTCATCCACCTTGCCCTCTGTCAAAGTTCTGGCCTAAGGATTGCCCTTTATCATAGTTCTGTCTTCTATCATTATTATACCCTCTGTCATTATTAAATCCCTGATCATTGTTGTATCCTATTTCATTGTTGTAACCTCTATCCTGGTTATATCCTCTTTCATTGTTGAATCCTCTTTCATGACGTTGCCCTCTATCAAAGTGTTGTCCTCGTGGATTTTCTTTGTTCTGATTGGATTGCATATTTCTCTGAGAAGCTTGCAACTGACTGTTCTAGTTCCTCAAGTAAGTCACCTCCTTATTCAGCTTCTTTATTTGTTCAAATAATTCATCCAGTCTCTCCTTGTCTAAATTATTGCATGGAGGTTGATTCGCGTTATTTTGGGAATACCCTACTGCAACATTGACATTTAGTGATTGGTTCAAGACTTCAGAATTCTGTAGGTATGGGGGATAGCTAGCCTGAGGCTGTATATGTAGAGGTTGATTCAATTTTTTTGAGGGTAACTAATTGTGGATAATAATTGTCCCATAGGAGGTCCTAGATGAGGGACCATAGGCAACTGAGGTACCAGACTCATAACAGGGGTATGGTTGGCAAGAGCTTGGTTGAGAGCTGGAACTTGTCCAAGGTGAGCAACGGGTCCTAATGAGGGTAAAGGCCTAGAAAAATGTTTCCTTAAAGTAGTGCTAACCTTCATAGCCTCTGCATATGCATCAAGTAGACTAGCAAGAGGGTTATTACTCCACTTCATAAAGGTAGCTATCAGACTGTCAAGTCCCTCATAATAAACTTCTAAAGCAGTGGGCTCATCAACAGCATAAGGGGCATGTAGTATGGTATAAGCACGATGAAACCTATTGTTGAAGGACCCTATAGGCTCATTGAACTCCCTTTTAACATTAGTGAACTGATGATAGAGCTCATTGGAACTAATGGGAATTTGAAACTTCTGCAAAAATTTAGTTTCTAACTCAGTCCAATGTTGGATAGATCCAACAGGTAAATGATTGTACCAATAAAATGCATCCTCCCCCAGTGAATAAGGAAAGAGTCTATAAGCTACATCCTCATGGTTTATCCCCCTATCCTTAAGGCCAGTTTGAAAGATCCTGATGTGTTCCTCAGCGATTCTATTGGGATCATTGACATGGAATTTTGAACAAAAGTGTTCAGGGTTTTTGGGCATAACATGTTGTAATTGGCGAAACTCAATGGAGATGGGTTGGTTGCTAGGAAAGCCATTGGTGGAGGTGCGGGTGGTAATGGATGATTTATGACTAGCTGAGGTTGTGGAATGGGAATTTCCTCAGACTCAGAATCAGATGATCCTAATGAAGATGGGGATGATGGGGATGACAGAGGTGGATGGGATGATGATGATTCTCCCTTTTTGTTGGTCCTTCTAGACCTAGTAGGGTCTGGTAATTCCTAAAATTCTTCCTCTCCTGGAGCAGATGTTGTTCTTCTTCTGAATCTCTCAGGAGAGATAGCATTCAAAAATTGATGTAGCTTGCTTATTCAGGCCCTCCTTCTAGCGCCAATCTGTTGATGATGTTTTTTGCACAACAACTCAGACATAATATAATATCCTATCTCACTTGAAAGGTAAAATCTCTATCATCAACCCTCAAGAGATAACCCCAAGGTCTCTAATGTCAAGTCTTGACAATGCATAAACAACTCAGTGATAAATGTGAAAATGTTGGTAGTCACAATGGGACCTTAGTATAAGAAAAATACTGAATCTCAATTTATCAAATCTAACAATGTAATGATACTTCAATCCTAAATTTAATCCAATAATCAAAGAAATAACAAAAAATAAGGGTTTCAAAGAGATTTCTAAACTTAATATTAAACCTAAGATTAATAATGCAAATGATCAACACTCGAAATGGACCTATCCCCCAAAACTGATTTCTACTCAACCCAGATGGATCTGTAATCTTATAGAAACAATGCAATCTTCTAAGGTGTTAAGATTTTCAAAATCATGAACATTCATTCAAACAACCCTATCGCAATTGAAATGAATAAACCCTCATAATTGAACTAAGCACAATGAATATAAAGTCCAGGCTAACTTTGAAGAGCAACTAACAATCAATTGGTTGCGAAAGGTATGGACTAGGGATTACTGCAACACTTCAAATATCAAACCATAAACATTATTGAATCAAATCTAATCTAAATATTAACCTCCTCAAAGCAATTCTAAAGATAGAATAACAAGAACCATGCAATATAAGAAGAACACAAGTAGGGCACCAAATCACAATGTCATTACTTGCATCAAATTATCCACTAGAGCAACAATTATAGCTTTTTGTTACAATATTTGCTTGAGAACAACTACTTGCTAACTCTTGCTCTACTTAATTCGCTCTAACTATCTCTCTATTTTTCTATGTCTAAAACTTCTTAACCCTTACAAATGAGGTGAAATGCCATATTTATAGAGCCCCCAAAACATGTCGGCCTAGATATGATTTTACAATAATAATAAGGCACAACAAGTCGACAAAGAGGAATTCAAAATAAAATAATATATGCATTAAATGAATGAACTTCATCCAGGTTGGCCTGGGATCTCCAATGTAGCTCGGACCAATGCATGGAAAAATAATAGGGAAGCACAAATCTTGATGTAGCCAATCATTAACTGCCTTCCCCTTTGTCTTTATTCTGATCCAACCTTTCATGAACTTTCAAAAGCACCCTATCCAAGTTGGCCACAGGTGGTAAAGGCAAAACCCCAAGTCACCTCTTAATCAATGCAGTTTCTTCCCTAGATTGTTTAACCGACTTATCCCAATCCACTTTATATGTTCAGTATTTGTCAATGATAGCAATGTAGGTGGCCACATCATCCATCTAATGCTCAGAAACAAAATCCTAATTAATTGGGGAATAAAAATCCTGCCACCACTTCCTCAACTGCTCCAAACCCAAATACTTAGGGGAAATCTTCTTTCTCCCTGTCATAATCTCAAAGAAAGCAATGGATCCATTTTAAACATCAGCTAAGGTATCATCAATCTGCCTCCTCTGTTTGTAGATCTTCTTCAAAACCTTCTACCTGATTTGCAATGCTTCAAACCATTTCCAAGGTTCAACAGCCTCAGAGGAAGGAAGAATTTTATCATTTACTAACTTATCCCTGGTGTACTCCATGATAGTTTTGGTTTTCTGTAGCAAGAGATCTGTATCTTCTTTATCCTGAGCCAACACCTCCTTCAACCAATCAACTTCCCTTACAACATCCTTCCCAGTTGATAGGATATCCTTGATAGCTTCATTACCCTTGGTTCGCACCCCTTGTAGCCAATTTGTAGTGGCAAGAGTGGAAGCTTTCATCTTTTCAAGCTCGGTGATGGTTTCCTGAGGTAAAGGATTTGCAATAGAGGTAGAGGGGTTAACGGATTGCAAGGGTTTCATTAAATCCTCCAAGCATTTCTTGAGATTCTCATTTTCCTTCTTTAGCTCCTATTTAGTCTTCATTTCCTTCCTTAATCTACCCAAGATTACTGCAACTGAACCATGATAATCTTCAATATCCTGCTCAATGGATATAGGCCCTAAATTGAAGGTCTGAACATGATTTCCAGCCACATCATCTCTATTTTTATCTGGTGCAGGGGTTGCAATGTGAACAACTTTGTTGCTAGCCTCATCTCTTTCAATCCTTGAGATAACCCTAGCCTTCTTCTTACCTTTATCTTTCCCAATCTTGGCCAGCAGCTCATTCCAGTTTGGTGGAGTATCCTCCACAACAACCTATTTTCTTCTTATTTCTTTATCCAACCACTCAGGCACAATGGATTCCAACTGCACCTTACCTTGTTTCTCCTCTTCTTTTTGACCTTTAGGTGCCTCTTCACTCAAATTATGTTTCTCAGGAGTCTCACCTGTCTGGCTCTCCTTCTCTTTAGCGTGTTCTTCTTCATGTACAAGTGATAGAACCTTACCGCTTCTACTAGAGGCGATTTAACCTCTTCAGTTCCAACAAGTGACTCTGCATATGCAACCAAAGGAGTCTGCATTATCTTTTCAACTTCTACTTCTACACTATGAAGATCACCCTCATGAAATTCTTCCCCTTCAGTATCTGTATGTTCCTCAATGTCTTCTGACTCACCTAGTTTGCTTTGAGCCTCATGGGTGGAAGGAACATCATCATGCTGCTCCTCATGAGAAACAACCAGAGGAAGGTCCGCCCTAGGCACACCATCTTTGGGAGAAGGAGTCCTAGACTTCCTTATATATACTTGTGCCTTCTCCTCTGAGCTTTCTATATTAACCACCGGCAAGGTAGCTTCTTCTTCTCCTACCTTGGAGCTTGCCTTCTGTGACAATTTTATGATTCTTCTCCTTTTGGGCACAGGAACATCAACCTCAGGACCTTGCTTCTCCATTTCTTTCTGTTCAGACTTCTTAGTCCTTATCCTCTTCTTAGTCTTTGACTTACTCTATTTTCCTGCCCCTTGGGCTTCATCCTCTTGAACACCTTTTATCTTGATTTTGAAAAGAGAATCCAACTTACCCTTGCCCTTAGGATCCTGCTCAATTGGTTCCTCAGAAGTAGAGTGGGGATCTAAATCTCCCATCAGCTTATAGGTGCACTACACACCTTCATTTTCCAATTGCCATAGCTTATGCTTTAGCCACATCTTGGTAAATTTGATAACTGGATCCACTAATTGTTTTAATTCTATTTTTTCCTCTTCTAACCAATCCACATCACCAATTGGTCTATCCTTTATTGCCTTGTAAGCATGATCCTGAATTAGGTTTCCATCATCTTCAAGTTGATCAGGCACTGCCGTCACATTGTATAGTTAGACTGATTCAACCAGAATGTGAGAAAACTTCTTCTTTCTAATCTCAAATTCATCACTACAATTGGCCCAGTAGTCCTCCAAATCAACTTTATGACTATACTCCCTACTGGCCTTCTTTTTAGCTTCACCTGTGATATCAAACCTGGACCTCTTGGAATGGAAAGACAAGCCAAGAGTACTCATCTCTTCTTTTGAGGCCAGGGCAGAAAAGATGGAAGGACATGCCTCTCCAGTGCCAATCCTCAAGGGAAAGTCTCCACCAAAACTAGTTTTATGTTTGTCCTTCTTGACAATGGCATCAAAGTCACAGATCTGTCTAGTGACTTCCAGAAGTATGATATGATTAGTAGGATACCTTGGAAGTTTGTAAGGAGCCCTTTGGCAACCATCAATATGGATGTATGAGAAAGTTGGGAACTGAATAAACCATGCCCCATATTTCTTGATGAGTTCTTTTGCTTGATCTGGAATCCTTACATGCTCTACACCCTAAAGTAATTTGGTGATATGCATGGTGAATGCATTATTCACCCCCCTATAACTCGAGCTTCCTAGGTGTAATTGAGGGTAAACCTCATAGATGACATCCTGCCCAAAGACTCCCCTTGTGCTCAATCCTTTATATGGGTAAAATCTCGTAAGTGCATAGAACAAATATGAGGTCATTGTGAAGGTCTTTGTTTGCAACACATTGGATAACTGCTCATGGATTACTTTGCTAATAACTCCTACCCAATGGTAGTCAGTCTTCTCTTGTTCCATCCTCACAATCACATGGCACATCCAATTCTCAAACATGTCAGCATTCTTCAATCCAACCACCCTGCTAAGATGAGTGACAACATCATAATATTCTTTCTTGAAATTTTCCCTGAATAATTGCTTAGGCAACTTGGAGTAGTGTGACTTGGGCTTCTCCAACCTAGAATTGATAAGCTGTTGTCACTTCACAGTCTGTTCATTGTAGAACTCCTGAGCTGCCTTCATGTTGAATGCCACCACATGAGATCTGTCTGGCATATTGAAAGTTTAAACAATGGAAACATGGTTGAGATTCACCAAAATCCTCCCTTGAGGACCAATTTTTTTTGTGTGTCCTGATCATAGTGCCTAGCACACTCAAGGACCAACTCATAACACTGCACCGTGGATGGGAAACCAGCTACATGTGACAAGCTCGACTCTTTCATTCTTCTAGCCACCAAGGGAAGATCCTCCTTTGCCATTCTACCTTTAAACTCCTCATAGTCCCAGAGGCCAACATTTGTATTTGTTACTTCTGACCAGACAAATACTCTCAAGAATTCTGCTCTTGATGTCCATCTTAATCTTTTCTGCATCAGTCATTGAGGATCCAGTTGCTGCCTTACTAGACTCAGCCTGCATTCAACAAAGAGCATAGTAAAAACCAGAGGAAAGCAATGTTAATCCATCAAAACACTGTTAAAATGAGCCTCATATAATCAAGGTGTTATTAAAATTGATACAAAATGATCTTGATAAACTTCGGGCTTTAGGACCATCTGCAAAATCTGAGCTAGAGAGGAATTTCAGGAAATTCCAGACTAGACGGATTCCAGCGGAATAATCATGAAACACCCACTAACAATTGAATTTGATCATTATCAATCAATAAAACACATAGAAAATCATAAGATAGCATGGATTAATCATAAAATGCATCACAAATCATTAATAAATCCAATTGTTCCATATTTCCTTCATATTCCATTAGATTTCAAAAAAATTTGCCAGAGATGGATTTCTGCGAAGGAGAGGGCATTTTGCAAATCTAGAAAAAATAGGGAACCAAGGATTCTGAGAAAATCTAGTCCACACGTAAATCCATAGATAAGGTAAAACTTTGAAACCATGCAGATTTTGGGGGATCGAAGGAGGTTAGGAAAATCCACTAGAACCAGATTTCTGTGAAGGGGAAGATACTTCGCAAACTTCAGAAAATCTAGGCGTCACCGGACTTCGAGAAAATCCGGGGTCAATGGAAATCCACAAAATATGTGAAACTTTGAAAACAATAGTAGACTCCAGAAAATCCAAGGAAATCGGGAAAACAGAGGAGATCGGGAAAATCTGCCAGAGACGAAAAATCCTGAATTGAGGACGAAACCCAGATTGCGACATAAAATCACAATTTCACTCAGAACATCAGATTGATCACATATATCAAAGATTTAAGCTTAGGACAAGCTTGATACAGGTTTCCGATGAATTCCCTTAGCACTCTAAGCCAACTCGAGAGCATACTAATGATAAATGGCGATGACCTAAGTCAAACCCTACAGATCCGCCATTAGCACACATGCAAGCTCAGTATTTAAACATTTCGACTTCTAATTCTTGACTAGGGGATTACTAACAACTCTCAAGCAAGATACATCAAAATGTAAATAGACAAAGGAGCTCAAAACTCACTTGGGAGATGACAAATAAAGCAATGCTGGACAACCCTAGCATGAAATGATCAAATGCGTAGGAATTCGAACCCAAAAGTTCTTATAACATCAAAACATTATCTGCAATCATCAATTAAAAGCAAGGTAGTCGAAAACATACCATTATGAAGCATAAATCCATCTCAAAATCAACAAATGCGAAATTAATGGCACCCAGCAAAGAATAGCGGAAATAATCCAAAGAAATCACCAGCAAATCCACAATTTGCAAACTTAACGCCCCAAATCCAAATCTAGCACCTCTAAGAATGCACTCCTCAGCTCAATTGATGGCAAAGAATAAACATAATGGCATAAAAGACCTCGAAAATCATTTAAATGCATCATTCAAAGCACGTACGAAGACATTATGTCGCCGACAAGATAGCCAGGAAAAACCCAGGAACTCGACAATAGGACAGAATCCGAAAAAATCCGGACCACATAGAATTTTGCTAAGAATGAAAATCTTCGAATCATAGGGCACAACCAGAGTCCAAGCAGGATCCGGGAAAATCCGGCCCAGGTGGAAAGTCCCGAACTTCAGTGAAAACCCGAACTTAGCCCAAAACCAAAAATCTTCAATGAATAACTTAGGGAAATCACTTAGGCAATGAAAATAAACATTTTAAGCACATACCAAAGATAAGACAAAACCTCAAAATGAAAGGGCCAAGACACCAAAACTGAAGTGAAAGAGGGTCCCTGCTTTCAGCGGGGCGTGTGTGCGAAAACTGCACAATAGAAAGGAGTTTTTCCCACGAGGTTTTCTCCTTTTCTTATCTTGTGAGAGATCTTTTACATTTGTACATGGGTATCTCGTCTAGTCTAGTTGCCAAGACCCATCTTTGCTTTCATGCTTTTTGTCTTTAGTTTCTTAGCTTCTCCCTAAGTTCATCTTAAGGGGGGGTGTTAGAGTAATAGGTTTACTTGATTAATTTAATCATGTTGATTAATTAATTAAGTCACCTTTACTTTATTTCACTTAAGCTAAACTTAGGAATCTTTATTCATGAATTATTAAATTAGTCATGCTGTCTCGTTCATTATGATCTTAACACTTGTCACATGCTTGTTTAATCCTCTCTTAGGGTTCTCACTTTAGGGATTTGATCTCCTTTCTTAAGGATTGATCTCTTTGTAATTATAATCTTCTCGAGTAATGCATTTTTTGCTTCATGTTTGCAAAGCACCATTCTTGTGTTTCTTGATCTCTTTTGGTGTCAGGTTATTTGCTTGCAAGTGTTCATTGGGATCTGTGAGGGTGGATTATCAACTTCTACAATTTTTAATCAAATGGTAAACTACAAGTTGTCATTCTTTGAGAAGGAGAAGCCATTAAATAATTGTATTGTGTCTTTGTTAAATTACATTGTTAATGGAATCTGAATTATGAATTGAATAGGATTTTATTTGACAAATGAAATTATCAAAGATCATTTTAATTGGCAATAAAATGTGTAGTAATTTTCTATGTTTGAAATTGAAATAGTGACAAATGTAATATTTGCTTGTGTCCAATGGAATGTAATTGGAATTATATATGCTTGAGGATGGAGAGGGTTGATCTTTCATTTGCATCAATTGGTATTAGAGCCAGAGGTTCTAAACGCATAGGTAGAGCACTAAACATGAGATAGTCTATGCCAGGACCTATGGGTAGAGAGTGAAGATGGAGTATATAGGCAGAGCTCTAAATGTGAGGCAACCTATAGACGAAGTGTGATAGAGGAGAGATCAAAAGAATCATAATTGCTGGTGTACAAAGTCTGAGTGATTGAGAGCTAGATGCCACAAAGGAATTGTTTCAATATGTGAATTGGGAAAGATTACAGTAGATAGGATGGGAATATTATTGAGAAAGAATCTAGTGATATGGGATGGATGGAGATTGTATTAAAAGGATAAAGTTTTGAAGATGATGATGGATATAAATATGAGATTGAACAGATTGGAAGCTATGCAACATGGAGAGGTTGTGAAAGATGAGAAACACTATTTAGTGCACTTATTCCAGTGATGTAATTCACTATAGGTTGGTTGCAACTTGGGAGAGTAGTTCAAATACTCAACTTCACCTTTGTAAGCCTATGCTCACAAATTTCCTAGTCAATGTGTCTAATATAGGAGCATCCTAGGTGAACAAACAATCTACATCATCCAAAAATAATGGTTGATTTTGATGGAGTTTGATCGAATGATTTATTATTGTAGTTTTTGAGTTATGCATGTTGGATTTAATTACATTTAGCTTCTTGATGGTGCAACAATGAGGAAAATAATTTATGCAAATTGCCAAAAGACTACAAAATAAAATCAATGCAAAAAGAAATGAATGAAGATTTGCTTTTTTTGCAAAAGTTTTAAAAAATGAAATTGGAAGGGGAAAGGACATGCCATGACTAGCAGAAGGTAAAAAATGTACCATGGAAATCAGTTTCAAGGGACATAGGTGGCTGGTAGTGTGAACCTTGATATTTATGCTAATCTAAATGTGCAAAATGACTTAGAAATGTGGAAAACAAAATATCAAGAACACCTCAAGATTAGCCAAAAGAGAGTGATAAAACAATAAGGAAGTAGATAATATAAGACAGATAGTTTACCTTCCCTTTGTTGCTGATACTCCTTTGATTGGCCCTTGCTTGGATTGGTTGTGTGCTCCTTGATGACTCTCTTGAAGATCTTTATTATATGCTTGGATGTAAAATGCAAGTGGATGTGATTGAAAATTGGATGGGTGCATAAAATGGCAGCATGTAGTTGCAAATTAACTAAGTATTGTAAATGCTCATTGAGAGGGGGTATTTATAGAGCAACTTGAATTCTCTAGAGAATTCAAGGGTCAAGATTGATCCAACAAGGTCAAGATGAAGGGCTATGGTGGGTTGAGAACCCACAAGCCCTCACATCTTGACATGTGGAGGGTGAAGTGGCCAAAGGGGGATGAGATGGAGATGAGGTGTCAAGAGGGTACATGAGGTGGAAAAGGACATGCACCTTGGGGAGTGAGGAAATTTCCACAAAAAAGGATTTCTTGTCCCCAAGTGGGAGTGAAAGGGACATTTGAGAAATTTTAGAATTCCTCAAAAATCTATATGGGAAAAGGAAAGGTGGTTGGGGGGATAAATGTGAATTAAAAATTCACATTCCTAGGATGATCTAGAGGGTAAAAGGTGGGCTCCAAAAAGGTGGGACTTGGTCACATGTGGAGATTGTGACAAGTCCAAGGTTCTAGAAGCCTTGGAAGAATGGAATGTGAATTAAAAATTCACATTTAAAGGAGAGGAATCTAGGGCAAATAAATGTGAATTAAAAATTCACATGGGAAAGGGGGTTAATAATCAAAAAGGAAAAATGGAAGAATTGACCAAAAAGTGGTGCTAAATTTAGCTAATGACTTTGATTAAGGTTGTGCAAACATTGGATTAGGCTAATTAACAGAAGATTAGAGACAAGTGGCAAATGTAGGAGGATGTGACATTAATCTTTAATTAAGAGGATGCACATCATAACCCTGAATTAATTAAATTAATTCAGATTAGGGTGAGGTTATGAAGGATGTGACAAGGAGAGAGAAAGTGAAGAATTTTAAATTGATTTTTAAATCAAAAGGAGGAAGAATGACTAAATTAAATAAATTAGTATATTTATTTAATTTAGAGAGGAATAAGGTAAAAGACAAAGTATTAATTATCAAATTAAATATTTTATCAGTATGAGACAAAAGGTGTAATATTAATTTAATAAATTAATATTAATACGATAGATGGAAAGGCAGTAATTTTAATCATATGGAAGTGATTAAATTTGGATGCCTACAGGTAGATTGGACATGGTGGCAGTCTAAAATACAATGAATTTTTGTTTCCAAAGAACAAAGTAAAAGGAGAGGCCACACCATGAAAATGAGGGATTCAACTAAAGTTAAAAGCTAAGCCTTATCTGAAATTTGATAGTAGACTTGAATAAAGAGAAGAATGAAAGGGGTGTCATACCTATAAAGAGGAGATGAGTGCAAAGTATGAAATGTGGCCAACAAATGTATGATTTGTAGAAAATTCAAAACTTGAATGGGCTATGCTCCATGAGGTGAGTCAAGCCTTGAAGTGATGCATTTAAATAAAAACTATAGTTGCAAATGTAAGTTATAGTGCCCCTTCGTGTTTGGCTCTTTCACAATGTTTGATAAATTTTATTTTGAGTTGTTTGAATTAAATTAGCTTAATAAGATTGTTGATTTAAATTTTGAAAGATTTTATTGGATTTGGTTCTTAAAAAAGAAAGAACATGTCTTAGGGTCTCACCTATCTTACAATTGGAGGATCTTGCATATCTTACAATTTAGTCATTTGGGTTTGGCTTTTGAACATTGCAATCTCTGGTTTGTTCTTTGCAAAGCTAATCTATGTTGGATATGATTGAATGCTCTTCTCTTTACTTTGCATGAAAAAGGGGGACTAACCAAACCTCAATCTGGATTCACGTTCTTTCACCAAAATTGTTTAATCCTTAAATGTTTATATTACTCAAGATTTCCTTTTGACTAGTGTGACCACCCATATCCCATAAAAGTACTAGGGCTTCATCCGCCAGTGAAAACGTGCAGTCTGTTCATGAGGTTTTCAACATGAATGACTAAGAAACCGGCCATGGCATTCAGACCAAGGGAGAGACCGTTATGGCATTACAGAGGATTTAGCGTATAAAGCTCAGGCGTTCAACAACAATCTACTTCTCTTATTTTGAAACTCAAGGTAGGTTATTTCTTAGTAGCTCATCATTTGAATGCTCCATCTTAAGCTTGGCTATCTTTCGGTCGATTGTTTTGGGTGATAGATAACTTATGTGTACCATCATGATTTTAAATTAATACACATCCTACATATGGTGCTATTTGTGAGTTGATTAAGGCTTTCTATTAGCAATTATTGTGCCTATTTCATGATGGTGTGGATCCGTGTATGTCATAGTTATATAGATGTTCCTCCATGCGTCTCTCCATTCTTACCGAATTCTGCCATTTTAATTACATTATTTAAGGACTGAGACCTATGGTTTTTGCAATGTAATGATTTCTTTTCCCTCTTTTTGTATCAAAACATCTTTGTTATTCATGGAATCTCCATTCTTTGAGGCCGATTTGCAAACTAAACTCTAGGATTCAAACATGTATTATGTAGATGGGTTCGGGACTCATATTGAGTTTGCTTATCAAAATCTTTCTTTGGTTGTTTATTATCCTTGGTTATCGATTTTATGTGGATAAATCTATCCTATGGCACTTGATATGCTTAAAACATGTATTTTGTAGATTCCGAAGTAGGAGAGGTCGGTGCTGCGAGTTGTGAATGCTCTGTGGTTTCTTCCATGCTTAAGTTCAATGCGTGTAGATGACTATGGTTTCTGGTGCACCTTCCATTTTCTTCCCTTCGATATTAGATGCTTCAATTCTTGTTGATGGTTAGCGCTTATAACTAGCCTTCTGTAGTTTGTGATGTGTTTCCTAAATTTGATAAGTTGGTTGCATTTGATTTCGTCACATGCATATTAAGCTTGAGAATTTGATGTTTTTAGTGTTATAAGAATTCAACTTCAATCAGTGTATTTATTGGTACTTGCAGGATCCATTCAATTCGTACTTTCCTTCATCTAAATTAGAGTGATAGAGAAAATCTCCCTAGTTTTATTCTCTTCCAGTTAAATCAACCTCTAAGTCTGGGGTATCTAGAAGTAGTATTAATAAGAAAATGTTTTATAGAAAGGGAGGAAACATGGTTAGTAGATATATTTGATGAGGCATAGTTAATGATATGAATTTTGGGAAAAGGGATTTTATTGTTGTTTTATTAAGTTTCAATTTAAGTCTTGAATACAAATTAATGGTTTAGGAAAATAGTAAGGTAGTGGAGTGAATATTTATTTATGAATTAGGTATTAGCTAATGCACTATCTATTCATTATGAACCAAAGATAGATCAAGATAAATATTTAATAAGTTAAATAACTTATATCATATGTTAAATAATTTAGATTTGCTTTCCTCTATGAACAAATTTGGTAAGTAGGTATTAGTAAATTTTTCATTTAATAGAACTTGCTATGTGAAATATTTAATTAAGATATGAGCATGATAGCATTGTGCTTAAGTTGAAACTTTAATATTAAGGTTTCATATTTTCATGATAGAGAGGATTGCTTTGTTAATGATGTAGTTGTGAGAAAACAAAAAAATAGCTCTATTTATTTATTTTGAGTTAAATGAGTATTTTTGAAAGAGTAAATAAATGGAATTTCTTATATATATATATATATATATATATATATATATAGTTGTATGTTATTGTTTCAATATTTAATAGTTAAAATTGATCCATTTGTAGATAGATATTTGAAAAGATTTGTTTAAATTAAGTACTTAGATTAGTAAATGGAAAGTTATTTAGATGAGGTAGTTTGCTTTATGGTTGATTAACTTATGATGACTAAAACTAAATTAGTAAGGAAAGGAAAGTTTAGTTCTTAATTTTATTTATATGATATCCATATAGTGGATTAGGGAATAATTAGAAGAATGTCGTTGTAACACAAAAG
This sequence comes from Sequoia sempervirens, assembly GCA_007258455.2. NCBI lineage: Eukaryota > Viridiplantae > Streptophyta > Pinopsida > Cupressales > Cupressaceae > Sequoia > Sequoia sempervirens. Next base: position 35,122,826 of record VDFB02018296.1, on the reverse strand, counting down.
TAATTTCAATAGCTTAAGCATGTATTCATCATAGTTTTGATTTGGTATATGTTAACCTTGGATGCCCTAGATTATTGCTTATTTCGATATTATGTAGCTTTCTTTTAATGTCTTATGAGTCGCAAATGTACTCATGGTCATGATTCATTAATTGTTGTGCCTTGTTAATTGGTTGTAATGCTTGAATAATTGCTCACATTGTATAAGTATTTGATTAGCGAAATGAGAAGATTTTGATTGGTTGTTCATGTTGATTTATTGGGTTGATTTTTGAATTGAGTTGTGCGTTGGTTGATTGCTATCATTGTCATGATTGTTGAATTTGTTAAAGGTTGTTTAGTTTCCAAATTGTAAGGGTATCTTGTGAGGAGAAAATTGAGGTCTCCCTTGGATGCCCAGTTGGTTGCTTTTGATTTTGAGTTGATTTTGGAATTTAAGTTGATATTGATTATTGCGATTGGTTTTGATTTTGAGATCATGTTATTGTTGCCACATCAATGGGGAACCATTGTGTTAATGAGTTGTTAGTCTTCCAGAGGTTAGAGGGGAGTATGGTTTTTACTTGCATGAGTTGGTATGGGGGTTGGGGATCAGGTGAGGCTACTAGGGTAACCCAGGATGGGGGTTGACAACCTAGGAAGATCCACATTAGGTAACCCATATCAAGCCATGAGTGTTACATGATTTTTATGTTGTTTCACCTGAAAGTGGGTGGTTTCATGATTTGGTCATTTTGATAATGTTTGATCTTTATACTTGGATTGTGTTTATGTGGGTTTGAGCCTTGCATTGTGGAAATTGTTTTATAATGGAGATCTTGTGTGGGGTGGTTTTTGCCTCTTTTTATGTGCATATTTATATGGATTTGCTAGTTGGTGCAAGTTGGCTTACCTAGTTGGTGACTATGAGTCTCTTGTTGCTTGTAGGGGGAGTGGCTTTCAATGGGGGCCAACACACAAAGTGGCGTATGGGTAACTCATTGAGAGTTTCTTTAATCAGTGATAAATTAATAATTAATTGGGGGGTTTGGGTAGTATCTCACATTAATCCAGATAAGGTAGCCTCATTCATGGCTCAAGTGCTCGTTTAGGCTTGAGATGAGTGGGAAGGCATAGAATGAAAAAGATCAATTTCCTTGTCCTCTTGAAAGGTATGTTGATCCCACATGATGAGAATGGGGGCCGAAGATTAGTAGAGGTTGCCAAGGTTTAACTAGGAAGGGAGTTGATAACATAAGAAGATCCGCATTGGGTAACCCATATTGAGCTTATGTGATGACACTCTTCCCTTTAGAAACCTTGTTTGTTTGTTGTTCCCCTCTTGTTGTTCTTGTACCTATAGAAGCGAGTGTTTCTTGTGTTTGTTGTTACTTTTGTTGTGGAGCCTTGTTATCCTTGTCCACTTGATTGTTTTATGTTGCAGGTCCTTCTTGTCATCTCCTAGCACGAGGGGTAGGGCTTAGGGCCCGCATGGTTGGGTGGAACTTGCTAAGCACTCTATTGGGTTCCAAGTTAGAGTTCGTGATGCATGGAGTGGTACTGTTGTAGTGATTCCAAAGCTTCACCAGTTTTGGAGGATAACATTAATGCTATGTGTTATGTTCATTCCAATTGTATTACTCTATGTAATTGATGTATCATTCCCACTTCGTGATGGGAAGCACTATTGTACATTTGTAATCTTGTAATGATGTAACTTCATAAATGTAATGTATATGTATTCTTGGTATTTTCATGCGTTCTCTTATGGATGTTATCGTTGATGTAATGTAATGGATGTATGTACATTGTATACTTATTCTATATTATGGTTTTGAAATGTAATTTTGTTGTGTGTTAATCATCATTTGGGATTGGGATTATGTTAAGTAATGTAGTCATGTTACCCTAGAGGACGTAGCTAGATAATGTGTATGTATAGTTGCATCACAAGTGTTGTATGTTAATGTACATTTTATATTAGTTTTACTTTATTTTTTAAAATGTGCCATAATTGTTAGTTTTAAGTTGTCCTTTGGGGTTTACGTGGCAGGGTGTTACATAAGTAGCAAAAAGAAATTGCAAATTGCAAATTGGAGCTACATGAGATTTGGGGGCAACAACAATTAGGAAGCTAAATAATTGCAAATAAAAGAAGAGAGGTAGAACGAGGGGCATGTAGTTGAGGAAGGGAGAGGGCTACGTATGAGATAATTTGTTTAAATTGAATAATTTAAAATGCACAAGTAAGAAGATAGAGGGTCACACAATAGAGAAAGGAGGAGAGGTAAGCAGCTAGAGGAAGGTGAAGAAGGTTGTTTCGTAAAAGTGAAGTTTTGAATAAAATAAGTAAGAGGAAGGAGAACCATGCCAGTTAAAAGTTTATTCTCTAATAGAGGGAGAATTTTGAACAAAGGATTCGTGCCTTAGATTTTTAATCGATTGGTAAACTACAAGTTGTCATTCTCCAAGAAGGAGAAGCCATTAAATAATTGTATTGTGTCTTCACTAAATTGCATTGTTAATGGGATTTGAATTATGAATTGAATAAGATTTTATTTGACAAATAAAATTATCAAAGATCATTTTAATTGGCAATAAAATGTGTAGTAATTTGCTATGTTTGAAATGGAAATATTGACAAATGTAATAAGTTGCTTGTGTTTGGTGGAATGTAATTGGAATTGTATATGCTTGAGGAAGGAAAGGGTTGATTTTTCATCCGCATCAGGTATTTAATTATAAAATATTACATCTTAAATTCTTATGTATTTAATAATAAAATGTTATAACTTAAATTCTAGGTATTAAAAAATTGAATAGTAGACCATAGTCCTAATATTCTCCCACTTAATATTAACATTAAAGGATCAAATAGATATAGATAAAATCAAGCACATCACATAAATCCTACATATCTTCATGAAACCAGGAAGGCCCATCATTAATAAACATTAAAATCTATCTTTAATAGAAATGAAAATCTATTTGTTAAACTTGTAGATGGGTGATCCCATAATAGTGGTTTACAATTTTTGGCCAAACTAGACATTGAAATAATTTTTTCTAACTAAATCTTCACTTTCAGGCACCTATAGCGGCCAAACCGTGAAGAATTTGAAGATGATGCAAACTAGAGTTGCGTGAAATTTTGTCTATAGATTCTAAATATTTTTTTTCAAAATTTTTGGAATCAGAATGCACTTCTTTTTCCATCTCCTTTGAAAATAAGTTTTTTTCAAAAAACAACATTTTTAAGGAGTGACAATCACCGTATAACACATAAATTTTTTCCCATGAAGGATAAAATTATAATTCTTTCAAATTTAGATTTGTAACTCCGATATCTAGTGCTTCCACTTGGCTAGATAGTTTTTTATTGAATATTCTTTAATCAAGTTTCGAAGTCAAACCAATTACAATTTAGACATAGGCAGAACATATAACACAACTTTTTTTGTATGTATCGAAATTCAAATTTTTTTTTGGTTGGATCAAGAACTTCAATATCTGGTGCACTCATATTTTTCAATATTTTTTATAATCTTCTATTTTTCCACATGTGTAGAACAAAGAGCTTGATTTTTAGTGAAAAACCTACATTCACAAGAAATAAAAATTAAATATAATAATAAAATTAATTTTTTTTAAAATTATACTTTTTGAGAAGCTTATAATAAGGACTACATACTTAAAAAAAAAAAAAATTTAATGAATTCATTTGATCCCCCAAAAGGTAAATCAAAAGTGGTTTTTTATCAACATTTTGATAGGTGTAAAGGAGACTCTATTATAGGTATGGTTTAAAACTAGCAGAGTTCTATCCAAGGGGGTTTGACCTAAGGTAGTTTGATCAAACCCTCTTTAATTGGAATGCTTTAAATGGAACTTTTTAAGGCTTAAATGATTATATTTTTTAAAAATATGTGATATTATCAAAAATTAGAATCTCCAAGAAATTGTAAACTATCTTTGTGGGATCACCTAGATGCCCATGGAATTGAACTCCATAAACTTATAAACATATCTAACAAAAAATTGATGGATAAAAGACATCAAAGCATCCTATGCCACTATACTCCAACTCACAAAATTATAACACCATTGGTATATAGTGAAAGCTATCATAAAATAACATCACCAATAGAAAAGTATATCTACAATTACTAGATATATGCAAGCACTATGTATCCCTAGACCCCACTTGAAATCTAGAGTCAAAAAATAAGGTATCATAGTCCATCTTCTCCAAATCAGTCATCCCTATACAAAAGCAATCACCTCTTGCCAATACAAATCCATCTACATGCAACACCTACACTTCAAGATTCCACCAAATAAAATTAATCAATATACTAATCTAGGGAAAATAAATTATTGAAATCAATACTAAGGTTTTAATATTGCAAAACCTTGATGTAGACTCTAGGAACTCAAATAAATGGAAACTTTCTTTCAAATATCCACACTAGGAGATACACCTATTTTTAAGTGCAAAAGATACAAAATTGATACCTAAATGCTAATAAAAATGTTCATTTAATCTTGTATTGACTAGATATACCAAAACAAAGTAATCAATGCATCCATTAATATACAACTAACATCAAACTATTTGTCAAGGTTTCCACTATAGAATCAATATAAACTCCAAGAGCTTAATTATGACCACATGATCTCACATATGTCTAAAACCAATTGATGACGAAAGCCTTGTTACACCATGTCAACAATCTAACATAATACCTAGGATCATCACTCGACATCAATAGAGAAAAAACATTAAAATAAGGAAATAACAACTTACAAACAAGAGCTTCAATTACACAACAAAGCTCAACATAATAGATAAAGTTGTCAATAAATTTGCTAAACATGAAGTTAAAACATATTCTGTTGATAAATCATATAATTGTTGCAAATTTTATTGCTTATACATAATAATAACTAAGAATTGTCCATGGCATAAATATTCATGAACAAAATAAATTTGTATCACTACCTAAACTCCCATTGAAAGTGATATAAGAGCTAACCAAGGTATTGTGACAAAGCATACGTATCCTAAAATATAAATATTACACATGAAAATAAAATAAGGAAAAAACTCCATATACTACTTACTAGGAGCTCCCAAAAGGAAAATTACAACTATCATATTGAAACTAAGAAGAACAAGTTGTAACTACACTTGACTATCTTCATAAATAAATCTCCCACAACAACTTGTAATATGAAGCTTCTCATACACATAATTAATATATAATATATAATTTACAATCAAAATAAGAAAAAAACAATAATAAAACCATTAACTACAAGATTTCCAAGGACAACTATACATGCCCACTATGAGATGACTACAATTCCAATGAAAGGTTCACCATGAGATTAGTAAAAGTCAACAACATTTCAACATTTTTTCTTCATAAGTGTTGTAAGTATACTATAACTTACAAGGTTTATTAAATGACAACACACCAAGAAACCTACAAACACCTCAACATATTCTAAGATATTGTGGGAACATTAAATTAGGAAGACAAAACCACATTGCCTCACAACCAATATTTTCCCAAAAATCTTTCTTTTATGTAAAGGTTCTCTCAAATCTACAACATATGTATCCACACATATAAAAAAAATATATATTTTAACTAAAAACCCCGAAAACATATTCAACACCTAATGTCTAAGTCATCATGCTATTTATATTCCATTAAGAAAACACATACAAAAGTACATAAAAATCCTTAACACCAAGATCTACATTCTAAATAAAAAAGCACTATAAATCTATGTCTTGCACAAAATTGTAACTTGAACTTTTATTCACTAAAAACTACAATATAATGAATAGTATCTAAAATTTCTTTCTTTTGTGATTAAGTAACCTTAATAATCAAATTTTTTACCCCTCACCAATAGATTGTGTTACTATTTAAGAAATATCACATTGAAAAATTAACACCACTTATCACATAAAACTCATGCAATAAGATTTTCCACCTATACAACTTCTCAACCCCATCAATGCTCCTAAACTTTAATACAAATGAACCATTTCCATGTCACTCATAAATTATTCAAGGTTATCATATTGAGAAATTCCTTCCTATCAAGCCATAAAATAAACTTAGCTAGACAAGCACATAAAACATGTGAAGTAAAGGTCACCTAATAAAGGTTCAACAATGTGCACTAAGAAACCTTAAATAAACATAAAACCAACCATAAAATATGGTCATTACCATGCAATCACATCCATGCACACAAGTGTTCTACCAACATAGACCCTTCAAATAAAAAATGAGATTTATAAAAAAGGTTTCATTACATATTATTTACGTATCTCAATAACCCAAAACTAAAAAGAGTAAAAGTTGTCTACGATCACATAATTCTAATTATTAGAGCAATTAATCAAATTATATATAAGTAAATAAAAATCATGGTATTTCACACAAGTTCCAATACAAGGGATGCTTCCACTATATCTTCCAAAATATAGAGTGTTGTCTATTTAATTTTTCCATTCTATCTCTTGAATATTTTACCACTATTTCTAGCCATATATTTTATTTCTACCATAATCCTTATGATCCATCTAAACCACAAACTACACATTCCAAGAAAAGCATTCCTATCTTTTATGAAGTCAATTGGTTAGTGATTACAATAAGAAAAATATCATGATATTACAATCTAAATATTCAATAGCTATAATTGAAATAAAACCATCTTTAAAGAAAAATAACTTTTGCATAAAAGTTAGGAACACAACCAACACACTCAATAAGAAATGATTTGTCACTAATAGACAAATTCACATCACTACCTAAAACTCCCACTACATGTAATATAGAATTTTTTTTTCAATATATTGATTTAACATTTTTTAAACTTCATCGTTCTCCATTCTACAAGTGCAAGTCACTTTTCTTGAAAAACAAGATCAACTACAATAGCATAATTATCTACAAACAACTCCAATTCTATCAACGATTAAAAATCAACATATTCCTTTCTATAGATTCTCACAAGCTTGCTAGGCTCAAAAAATCAAAAAAGGAGAAATACCCCATAACTCAAAAAGAGCTATGCGACCAAATGATGCAGGAGCATCCAGTGGTGTGAGGGCAATCTTGCATCACCCAAAAAGAGGATTTCCATTTTGTTCATGTTGTTTTCTTTTTGTAGATGTTTTTGTGTTTCTAGATACCCTTTTCGTCAAATAAGAGTTTCCAACTTTCAGAACTGCTTTTCTGCTTTTTCTGCTCAACTGCTATTTTTAGCAGGTTTGAATTTGAAGTCGTGGGAAGACAAAAATTTATGGGAAGGTTCAGGATGGAAAAATACACAGTCTGGTGAAAGAATCAAGTCAAGATCAGTCACGACTTGAAAGTTATTCAAGTTCCAGTTTCTGTTTTTTGCCCTGAAAAACCTTTCGAGCTTAGTTTGAGGCACTAAACGATCCCGGATGGGCCTGAAAATTTGCAGAAATGCCAAAGTAGTCTACCGAAGGTCTACTTTATGAAAAATCGTCTTTTCGAGAGCTTTCCGAAAAGGTATTATCATTGAAGATCCGACAGTCGGATTAAAAGTTATGGCTGCCCGAAGTTGGTGCATATTTTAGAAATGTGCTAATTTTCGACTGTGAATTTAAACTTGAATTTCAAATTGTAATTTTGGTTCCAAACCGTCAAAAATCTTATCTCGAAGGTTGTTTTTGGTTCCAAACTGAAATGGGTCTATTTAGGGGCTTGTTTCTGATTTTTGAGTAACTTTTTGGGAAAGAAGTTCGCATGCTGCGAAAGGGGGATCTGGGTAATTTTTTGTAAATCTGTAATTTGCATGTAATACAGAGCTTGGGGATTTGAGATCCTCTGCATGTAAGAAGTTCAATATTTATGAATAAAATATTATTCTCTCTTTTGTGAGTGTATTTCTATGTCTCGGGTTTGCTTCCTCGTCACCAAATATTGGAAAATAGGGTTTCTTTACACATTTACTCATAAGAAGAGAGTTGTGTAATTTACATATATAAAAAAAGAAAAATAATAGATTGTAAAACTTACTTTTAGATAAATATGAAATGAGAGAAAAAGAGAAGAATACCAATTACATCCACCAAGAAGGGACATAAAATGTATGTGGGGAAACCCCCTTAATATTAAAAAAAAAAAACCCACCCTCCAAACACCATGAAACCCTTATATTAATTAGTGAAAAAAATTACAATACAAAGAGTCAATTTCAATATCATGGAGATCAACACTCATCTTTAAACCCTTTTCTTCAACTATTAACACAACATGGAATATCTTCCCACTCTAGAAACATGTCACATCTCACACGTGCAATCACATATTCCTAGCCATGTATTACATATTACAATGAAGAACAACAATACACAAGATTAAACCATCCCTCATCCACTATGGAATTCTAGTAACATTTTTGATAGAGTAACATGTTCAACCTACTTTATTGCTCCCTTATAACACTAATATTGCAAGGTTCCAATTCATAGAGTTTTTGCTTGAACAATAACAACAATAGTATTTAAAACCATAAAGGAAACCATGTAAATAGTTATCCCAATGTTCAACATGCATGGATGAATTACATGCAAGAGCCACCCACCTCATTAAGGGAATCTTGTAATAAAAGATTCTTGCGACTCTTCACCTTCTCAAAATGGAGCACTATTTTTCTAGTGGGCTAGTCAACCCACTAAATGCTCTTACAAGGCATCATAGAATTTGTCATAATATCATAGGGTGTCATAAGTACACCTTATCTCTTACACACCTTTTATAAATTCCAACATGCCAAATATCCATAAGGAACTATAACCCTCTCATAAAATCCACATCCAATTTGAAAATAATACTAATATTGTATTTTATTTTTTTGTTCAAATTCCATAATATCAAATATTATAATTTTTTTTTTTTGGTTAGGTAAAGTGCAATCATGAGGAAGGCTTCCATTGTAATAAAGAAAAATGAAAATAAATGACCATTAGACCTACAAATATAATCAAATATTATAATTTCAACAACAAAATATTACAACTTAATTTTCATAACCTAAAAAATACACATAGATTTTAACAAAATAAATAAATTACAAGCATACAATTTTACCAGAATGCAAGTTGTTTTCCCATTATGTGGTAGGGCCATTATTTTTAGTGTGGTGGGTAAAAGAAGTATGGGTGAAACCATAATAGAATGTGGAAACCCTAGAATAAGATTCCTTCTTAGTGATATCGATATTTGTACCTAAAACAAAATACTATTTGAAAATGACCTATCATGATTCTTCATATGACCCATATATGTGGTCATGCTTAGTCAAAATTTCAATGTAGTGGAGAACAACAAAAGATGGCCACACTGTGTTTTCAAATTATGTCTTATTTTTAATTTTTTAAAATATAAATCTAATATCAAATTTATTTGTTTATTGTAAAATAAGATTACTCAATTTTTGAAGACTTTTAATAAATCCACAAGGCCAAACAGTCTATAAGACCCATTGATCAACAACAAAACAAAACATCACAACAGCCCAAAACAACTAATAATTATAACCAAAGCCAGCACCACTATTGGTGCTAGCAACTCCCATTTGTCAGTAGCAGTCATAAATGGACTATACACTCAAAAGGTAAAATCCATGCATTTAGAAAGCAAGCCTGGTGTGAAATCTAAGGTTTTGACTGGATTCATATGAGACATAAAACAAAATTCACTTGATGGTACTAAGTTCTATTCGGAGGAGGAATATTTACAGACAACAGTAAATTGAAAAGCAAGAAATGGACCCCATTTCTGGTTTCACTACACATCGTACATGTTTAAAAAAGAAGCATAAAACTGCATTAGAAAAGTCCAAAGAACTTTACAGATACTGTACTTGAAACTTAAGACTTTTGACAGTAGATCGGAGTTTAACACTAATTTTAGATATTCCGTGACAAGTTTTTCTTCCCCAGAGGCGCTCCATATTTTAAAATCTCTATGTTTTAACGGCTAAAAGAGATAGCCCATATAATAAACTTTCAAATATGGTTGAAACTCCCACGTCATTGCTGTGTCATTTGCTTGTATTTGAATTTTTTTTGTGTGGTTGTTGCTGTCATAGGCTTTAGACGCGTGATATACCATGTTAGGTGTATTGCAGGTGCTGTGTATTATTCAAACACTTTTGAAATTTGAGGCCGCCTTTTTCTTCAATGTGAATCTATCAATTGGGTCTTTTCCCCACGTCTGCATCATGATAATTTTTAAATTAATGCAGAGGATTTGGATATTATGGACCCAATCATGGTTGGCTCCGTTCATTGATGACAATATAAGAAGTTTATATGCTTCTTATAGTAAACAAATTTGTCATAACCAATGGGTTAATTGAATGATTAATTACTGTTTACAGAGATGCAGGTGATAAGACTTAAGATTTTTGTGGAGGAGAAAGAAAAGAATCAATTATAGATCAGTTTGTGGTGCTGTGGAAGAAGGGTGGGTGTGCTTTAGTTTGTAAATGTCAGTCTTGCTTCATTAATAGGATATGCTAATTTGAGGTAAATGAATTGACTGCTACTTAATTCTTATACTGTGCAAATTCAGGCTATGGATTTTTCCTACCCTGCAATGCGCATGGTTCTAGAAATGCTTTTTGCAGTAGTCAATGGATTAGACTTTCCTTTCAAGGGATTCATTTTGCCTTTTTGGATTTATACACCTCCACTTATTTAGAAATGATCTGAATATTGCATCAAAAATACCAAAAACATCTGTCTACTACTTGCATTTGCATCCTCCTGACCCATAGCTTATTTTTCACTGAATTACAAATTTTAATCCTATGGAGTATTGGATAAGCAATGCATATTCCCTGTGGTATTGCTGATGTTACAACACAACAGCCCTGATGCCTGACCCAACTTATTGTAGAGATAACAGTTCTCTGTTCATTGGCGTATACATCAGGCTCTGAAAGGTTCTATCTCATTGTTTCTTGGGTATTTGAGCTTCTAGAAGTTTAAGTGTATAATTTTAAATCCAAAATCGTCTTTCCTCTGCTATTTTCATTTGCATCCTCTTGACCCATGTCCTGTTTGTCCTGTTTTTCAATGGATTGTAAGTTATGATCTTCTGTATTACTGCATTATGTACGTGTATGCATATTGCCTATACGTTTGACGATCCTCGAAGCAGGAAGCCTGATCGAATAAGTAAAGATAATATCTTTAATCTGTAACACAAGCATTAGGCATTAGGCCCTGGTGGCTCTGTCTCGCTGTATTACTGACAGACTAGGCACTCTCATTGTGTACTTTTAAAGATTATGTACTTCTCTGCACCTCCATTGGCCCTTTGTGCAGATTAATATCTAAATTTTCAACATATGCCATTTATCAATTATAACTCCAGTTCAGCATTTCTATACAAACATGGGATGATAAAAACTTCACCATATGCAGAAGGGCCATTTTGTAACATAAATATTCTGGTACTTATTTTTCAAATTTCAATGAATGAATTATAATGCTTTCTGATATTTTGGGTTGATGCAAACAGTTGCCTTGGAGGACCGATACGAAGCTACAAGAGACTTTATCATCCCAAAGATGAAGAAATGGATTCATGATATGGAATTTTGGTCTCTGTTTGAAGCAGGGCTATTTATGTTTGCCGCCTAAGGTTTTCAGGCTATTGTTACATTTTTCTCCTCTTTAAAGATAATTCCGATAGAGGCACATACTTCGGTGAATCATGAAAATGCCGTTTGGATTGGTTTTGCCCCAGAGGAAGAGAAGAAGCAAATCTCAGGATCAAAACGATCCATGTAAGTTTATATGGTGTTAGTTTTCGCAATTCTCAGTGGATCTGTTTCTTATTTGTTGTCCCAAATTACAATTTTTGTTTTGAATCTAGGCCACAGGAATTATGTTTTTTTGAGTGCTCTTATCAGATGTTTCATCAGGCTTTAAAAGTGTTATGTTGTCGGTCATGATTTTTTCGTAAGTGATGGATTGGTTTCATCTCACATAGAATCACAAGAATGATAATTGATACTTTTAATGGTATTTTACAGGGCTGTATAAACCATTAGAATATTGGCAGCTGGAAAACAAACATTTCTTATACATAAATCCACAGCCTAGTGCTGCTTATGTATTCACACTCAGGGAACTGCAAGAAGCCACTTCAAATTTCTGCAACGACAATCTGATTGGGAAAGGAGGTTTTGGACGGGTATATAAGGGAGTTCTGAAAATGGGAAAGGTATGAAGAATAGCTTGATTGTGCAATGGATATGATTCTTAACTTCACCTGTTTATAGGAATTTTGGTGATAAATAATTGTACAATTTTGTTTTCAATTTTCTTCCACATTTTTTAAAATCCAAAAATGCAATTTGTGTATCCCTCTACTGTCTATGATTGTTTCCATGGTGAAGATGGACTACATATATCTGTTATACAAATCAGATTATTAGACATGTTTTATTTTTGTAATTCTTAAAATCAGTGGCACAGAGGGTATTCGTTCATTTTGGTCTCTTAAAAAATTCTTATTGATTGTCAGAGATAATTAATTAAAGTGCACAGCATTGCATGCACTTCTTAAATGTTATACGGTACATATTTTTTGTCCAACGTTTGTCAGACATACTGTAATATGCCATTAAAAGCAGAGAATTTAATGAGCACCTTTTTGCAATCTTTCTGCAGGTGGTAGCAATTAAACAGATGGACCCAGTCTCATTGAGAAAAGCACAGGGAGAAAGGGAATTCAGAGTGGAAGTAGATCTATTAAGCAGGCTTAACCACCCAAATCTAGTCCGCTTGATTGGCTACTGTGCAGATAGAAGCCAACGCCTATTGGTCTATGAGTACATGTACAATGGCAGTTTACAGGATCACTTGCACGGTGAGTAGTAATTTCAAGCAGATTATCCATAAACTATTTATCACATGATTATCATATCCTTGCACCTGTTCATGTGTAGATGTGTTTGTGTTCCTCAGTTGTTTCTCTAAATAATTTTTGATAAGCTTATAAACCAAAATATCTTGCAGGAATTCTCAGAATGAGGATGGATTGGCCTTTAAGATTAAAGATTGCTTTGGGGACAGCCAAAGGCCTTGCTTATCTTCATTCAGGTCCAACAACAAGCACTCCCATAATTCATAGGGACTTTAAGTCCTCCAACATTCTTCTTGATGCAGACTTTGAGCCCAGGGTATCTTTCGCCTTTCCTCTTCTTTTCTAAGACCAGAAACAGAAAAGAGACTTATTGTTTACAGACAAATCAAGGTTTGGTAACATATAAGTAACTCTTACACACAGATCTCGGTCTTTGGTGCCTGTCACCTGTTCTAAGGTTTAGAGGCACTTTGCATTTCCTCGAATTTTTTTAGGCTATATGTGTCTATATTGAGGCTTCGGCATTTTTGTCATTGACTTAGTTTTTTTGTCCAGATATCAGATTTTGGCCTGGCAAAACTCATGCCCTTCGGTGATGAAGTGTATGTAAGCACCAGAGTTCTTGGCACCTTTGGCTACTTTGACCCTGAGTATACAGCAGTATGTGCCCATCCAAAACACTTCTCTTTTCCTTTTTAGAAGCTATATACTTATGCAACCCTGTTAACAGAGGCAGTTTGCTCTTGGTAGGAAAATCAAGTACACTTAATTACATCATTTTATAACAGAATATGTAAACTATCAGCAGATAATATTCTTGAAACTTCTTTCTATATGCAATTTTATGAAAGAATATATAAAGCAGTATCATACAGTATTCTTAAAATACCTCTCTATATGTGATGAATGGTCAACTCACTTGAATGTGTTGCAACCAGATGCAATTTAGACTTAACAAAGGAATTTTTAAAATACAATGAACAGACCTGCAGAAAATGGATCAAATACAAATTGAACTTACTTTAATTTTATAGCAGGAATGTCTGTCATTACTTGTTTATTTTATGCAGGTTTGAGTTTTCAAGATGTTTTTCTTCCCTTATGTTAGAATAATGGGTTTTTCTGTCTCCAAGTGGTTAATTGTATCTAAAATAAATCTCTTGGTAGAAGCAAGGTAAAATATAAATTGATAGAAATATACCATAAGAGAAGTCTTGAGGTAGTTTATAGATAGTTGAGGAACTATTGTAGGAACTCTAAAGTTGAGAGAGAACTAATTAGAATCCAGTTCAAATACACCACGATTTTGAACATAATTAATCTGCCTTCAAAATAAAACTGGCATAGAACTAACTCACTTCTCATGCAAATATGATAATAATCAATACTATTGTAGAATGTCCTGTTGAGAAAGTTATTTAGTATTGGAGTTAAAATTGTAACTAAAATTCAGATATCTTATTTGACATTTAAGTTTTTATGGCTTTGTATCTATAGCTATGAAAAATTGAGTTTTCATAATAAATTACCCTTGTTGATTTTACATTGGACTAGTAAATGAATCCCTTGCAATGAAGGCATAAAGTACTTATTTTCATTGCTGGTCAAGATTTCCTTCCTGCATTCTGCAATTAACTTAATGTATTTCTTGATATTTCATCAGTGGTGCCAGTTCTTACTTAAATGTCTTTCACCAACCCCATACAGAGCAGGGAGGGATCTTTCTGAAACATTGTCTTACATCTTGATTTACACAAAAATACTATAGTATGCTGTAAAACTTTACAACTACCATTGATCACCCAAGTGTCCCCAAGTTGGAGATGCCTCCAAGAGACGTGGGTACTAAGAATCAAATTAAATTCAGCTTGAATTTGATCCCAAAAGGAATTGAATGCTGAATATCTCCATAACAAGACTTTTGCTCAGAGTCAGACCTAAAATTCTTAACTTGTATGGCTTTAGTTGAGATTGAAAGGTTTTTCTCTGTTGTCTGTCCTCTTTCCATTTTAAAAATTTCGGTCCAAGAGTTTTGATATCTTATACTCTTCTGTTTTCACTCCCTGTTCCTTGTATATCTAGTTGGTTAAAAGGATTTTGCCAAGTTGTGACCTGTAGGATCCAACTCTGGAATGTTCTTTTCCACATAGGCACATGGAAAAGAGATGTTAAAAATGAAGAACAATGGTTTTTTGTCACACACTGGTTCCACTTCATAAATTAAATATTTATCTTCTAACACAATTCTTGCAGTAGCTATTGAAGTAAATTGAAGAAACATTTTAAAGCCATGGAATTTAGGAGTCAAATCCAAAGCTATTCCAAGAAAAAATCATCAATATATTTCTATATCAATTCAAACAAAACACTGGAAAATTCTTGTCTTGACTGCTGGGGATGCAAATTAGCCCTAATATGTTTTCTTTCGTACACACTACCACAGTTTATTTTAGAAAATTGATATCCTAGTACTCATTTCATGATTTCTTTCTATTTTGACAGACTGGAAAGTTGACATTACAAACTGATGTTTATGCATTTGGAGTAGTTCTTCTCGAGCTACTGACTGGCCGCAGACCTGTGGACTTGAATCAATGCTTGGCTAACCAGAACCTTGTATCACAGGTGATTAAACTTGTTGATACTATCATTAACATCTTTTCAATCTTTTCTTCTTTCTTGTATCAGAAAATGTTATGTTTGTAATTTGCTTTCAGGAGAAAGTAATACTTAAAGTCCATTTGCTACTCAAGGAA
The DNA here is from genome assembly GCA_007258455.2 of Sequoia sempervirens. Taxonomy (NCBI): domain Eukaryota; kingdom Viridiplantae; phylum Streptophyta; class Pinopsida; order Cupressales; family Cupressaceae; genus Sequoia; species Sequoia sempervirens. The sequence continues at coordinate 35,107,145 of VDFB02018296.1, read as the reverse complement.
TTTCTATAATAGGCAAGCCTGGGATTACACCATTTAAGAGAACCAAATATAATTTATAACATTTCTTCTTTGATACATGCAGGGCTATCCTATTGACAGTAAACGCAGTTATGCTTTAGGGGTCTACACTATAATTATCTTCAATTGGTTTTGTTTCTTTGATGTAGGATATCTTAATTAACTCTTGGGCAACTAGGATAATGTAATAGGTTGGAACTAGAAGACAAGCTTGATGTAGAGTTCATTCAGATGCATGCTTTATAATGCAAAAGGTTTTAGGCAAATTCACAGCCAACAATTCACCGTCGGAAAATTCACCACCATGACAAATTCATCTCATGGAAAATTCACCGCCAACAATTCATCGCCAAAAATATTAATGCAATGAATTACCACCAGCAATTCACTGCAGCGGATAATTCTTCGCATTAACATTTTTGGCTATGAATTGTTGGAATAGAATTTTCCACTAGATGAATTGGTGGATGGTGAATTTTCCGACAGTAAATTGTTGACAGTGCATTTTCCTAGAGCCAATGCAAAATAGTCTTTGTCAACCATTTCCCATTTCCTACTATGATTCTTAGGCAACTAGTATACGGGATCTCTGTTATTCACTTCCACTTCTTTTCTGTATATTTTATGATGAATGAGGACTATTGAGTTGAGATGACTCTCAATGTCTTTAGGCCAAAATGGTCTGTTGGACCTATCATAGAATGTTTACTTTTTCAGAAGATTCTTTGGATGGGTGTCTAGATTTATTTTTAATTTCGCTAAGATTTGTTTGATTGTCTTTACTTGGGATTTTAGGTTATGATAACATAAGGTGTAAGACCTGAATCCGTTGCAGGCTATTTGTGGGTGTTCATTGATCTGTAACTTTTACAGGTGAGGAACAAATTGAAGGAAAAAAGAAAGCTGAAAAAAGTTATAGATCCAGAGGTGAATAGAACTTCATATGGCATGGAATCAGTTTCCATATTAGCAAATCTTGCTTATCGATGTGTTCGAAAGGAGGCCAATCGAAGGCCTGTCATGTCTCAATGTGTGAAGGAGCTTGAGCATATCTGCACCATAAACAAAAAAGAAACTAGAAGTGAAATCGCCCAATTTTGTTATCAATTTTAGTTATTTAAAAAAAAAATCAAAAAATCCTTGGAGTTGCCACTGGTATTACCATGCTTGAAACTATGGCCTAGTTGTACTTTATGGTTTACAGTAAGACTGTAAATTTACAATACCAAGAGATTAGATTAGTAGCAATGAAGTGTATATTGGATGTAAATCTATTAAATAGAAAAGGGGAGGGGAGTTGATATCTAGTTGTATTTGTATACTAAAATTTCAATTTATGAGGATCTGTAAACATTTGTAAATTTCAATCCTTTTTAATATGGCAGTTAGAAAATTAATTAAAGATTGAAAAAGAGCCAACGGATTATTTGTTCTTCAATTTAAAGATTAAATTAATTAAATTTCTTTTTTCAATGTAAAATTTATTAAAAAGTAAAATTTTAGATAGTATGTATAATTTTTCCAGTCCATGAAAAATAGTTTATGAAAGCTTTTGGATTCAATTGTGTGATGTTTTGAATCACACATAGTGATTCATCATCAAGAAGAGGGGAATCTAAACAAGTATACATAGTTGAATTCAGAAGCTTCATAAACTAAAAACTTAGATTGTTTATTGTGCGTAAGGCACCTCAGTTTTAAAAATAAGACACCCTTGTGCTTTATGAAATAGAGCAAAATACATAGAAACAACATGCTTTGAACCTCTAAGATGAAAAATAACTATTTTCTGTTTTTCTCTTCATTTAGCATTAATTTTTAGATCTGAATATTTTTATTATTTGTCATACTAACTGTTTCTAAATTTGTACTTTGTGTTACAATTAATCTCTTTCACATTTGAGTGTTATGTTACCCTTCACTCAATGTCATCTGACTATTCTAGATGTCATTACTTTTATGGTCATGTAAAAAATAGCTTTGTTTCTAGTCTTCCATGGTTGGAACATAATAAAATCTTTGAAGAAGCTCCATAATCTAGCAATATAAGCATTACATGGGCCTGTATCCAAAAAATAAAAAAAATTATTTAAAAGAAGAAATTCAAATGAAAAGGAGAAAATAAGGTGTGAATACATTTTTAGGCTTGTTGAGCATGGGACAAGTCTAGAAGATATGTTTGAAAATCTTTCTAAACACAAAATTTGAAATAAAACGAGAAGAAACAAACCCAAACAAAGATTCCTATTTCAGACTAAGTGCAAACCTCAAATTGAGCATAAGAGAATTTAAATAAAGTAAACATCTAGCAATTCGTTACCAAATACAAACTCCATTATTAGTGTGGATATGCTTATGAAAAATGCAAATGATATTGTGGATACTATCTAGTTGTTCTTTAGATACTTCCAAATCTTAGTAGCATGTACTTGTTAAGTTCATGTATGATCATTAGGTGGAAGTTTGGAGTTAAATTTATAAATGAATGAAAGGATGAATGATCTAGATGTGTTGATGAATCTACTATTGAAAGTTGAAATTAATTGAGAAAATTTCTTTGAATGTAAGTCACATGATAAATAATGAAGATTTGTTTTTTTTTTTAAATGGATAGTGAGATGCAAGTTGTTAAAATGATTATGGCATTAAAATAATTTATTTCAATAATATGACATCACATTAAATATTTTGTTGCACAATGGAAGGTTGAGATTAAATGATTATAAATGAATGAATGTGATTTGAGATTATGGATAATGAACTGTATTAATTTGAATAAATAAAGGGAAATGAATATCTTTGTGTATTTATTTGAGACATCAGAGGAAAATTAATTTGCTTATTTATTTTAAATGGTGAGATGATGGTATAGTGAGGTGGTAAAATAAATAATTTATTTTATTATTTAGGCTTATGTTACTATAATAATGTTATCAAAATTAGTTGATTAGCATGGTGTTTTTTATGAGATGCTAGAAATGATGCAAAAATGTGTCAATAGAATCAATGGTGTATTTTAGGTGTCTACATCTTTCCCCTATTTGAAATGTCATTATGACTAAGATTCATTGTGACTAAAAGGAAGTAATGGTGTTTCAAAGAAAGTAAATATAGTTACCATGGTAGGATGACACTAGTGATAAGATGCTCCATGTGTTTTAAGAAAATGGAAAGGGACGCCTCCTCGAGAGGGTAGGTGGATTGGACAAACACATGTGAGGTTTTGAAAGGAGGATGGGGCCAAAATGTATAGGTAAGGGAAATTAGAGGGGAGGGGTGAAAAATAGAGGGACGAGTGAATAAATAGGCTAGGTGTGGTAAAAACGTGTCATCTTCACATTGGCTAGTTAGTGAAGATAGCTTTGAGATTTAGGAGAAAACTCAAGTAGAGATGACATGCATTCCCACACACAAGCACCATAATGAGTATGTGAGAGTATAATCAATGTGATAAGAGTAGACAACTAGTAAGTGATATTTTTTAAATTTGAAAGTTAATTTTGTGATACATTAATTAGGGCCAAAAAGGAGTGAAGCATATATGTTGCATGGTAAATTTCATCTCGTGGAATTTGTACATCACATAAATGGCATATGCACTTTTTAGGTGCAATGCCTACACCTATAGTCATAATGTACTCACATTTTTATGATATAAAATCTAAGATTTTGACACAATTTTATTGTTTGAGTGCATACATGACTATAGATTATTATGAATTGGGAGTGATGATCAATAATGTTGAGACACATAAGTTGGTTTTTTGAGGAGTGAGTACTATTGGAAGTGGTGGGTATATATTATATTGCACAAACACTCAAGATTATATTTAACAAGGTGATTCCCATGCTATTAGTAGAACAATGGCATTGGGAGACAAGCACTTTCCACCTCCTAATTGGGGAGATGAAAATGACTCTAGATGATGTATGGTAGGTTTTGTAGATCCTATTTGAGGATATACAATGTACAAGTGGGGTAGGGCAACCTTGGTGTTGATGTAAAGGATGATTCAGAAGAGCTAACATGCCACCAAGGAGTAGCATGGGATTAGACCTAGATGATTGTTTGAGATGAGACTTGGAAAAGGTGCCAAATCCATAGTGTTCATTGCTCTTGTTAGTATCTTATTACTAACTATAAAAATGGGTAGATTATTTATGATGGGATTGACAAATGTTGTGGTAGATGTACTAGATAGGGGGATTCTATTTGCATGGGGGCGTTATGCGTTAGTGCAACTATATAAAGATATGGACAATATAGTGTATAGAAATGGACAAAAAATTGGTTCATTTACATTTGTATAGGTCTAGGTATGGAAGAACATTGTTGTTGGTCAACCAAAGGGAGTGCAAGAGGCTAGACAAGATGAGGAGATGGTGGTATATTGGTGATGCATGGTCAAGGATGGTGGAAAATGATATTTGGGGGATGTTTGACATTATGGGTGGATGGTAGATGAGTTGAGGCCACATGATATTAAATGGAGGCCATATAGGAGTGCTATTTTTTTGTAGGAGGAACTTTATTACTTTATGCATGCATAGATGAAGTGCTACATTATGGGTTTAGGGATTATATTATTAAGTGATATAAGTCAAGGATAGGGTACATAGATAGTTTGACACCCAACATGTAAACCTAGTAGGATCTCATGGTCTTGCATGGTTGGTGAGAGGGATTAAGTAGTGGGGGACATGCATAGACCATATGACTACAACAATGAGCTAAACTAGGTTAGAAAGTTAGTTGTCTGAGAAGATAAGTGGGATATTGTGAATGCAAGGGTCTTAAATGGTTATGATTCTTAACTATGGGCAACTAGATAAAGCCTAAGAGACCAACTACACCAACTCATGGGGATAGGATGCTTCATGATAGGATAACAATAGCTTTGAGGGATTTGTACGATTAATGTAGCAAAAATATATGGGAGTGAGATTATAGATAGTAGCAAGGGGTGTCATAGTTGGAGCCAAGTAGGAGGAAACTATCCTAAGGGGAGATAGAGGAAATATAAGAGGGGAAATTCTATAGATGTTGAGAGAGGTGATAGAACTAAAAGTGATATAGGATAGGCGCATCTAGATCCCTAAGATTAGGAAATGACATGATGAATACCTTGTTATATGAGATTACAACTAGAGATATCAAGATATCATGGTTATAAGGAAATAGGATGGAGTTTGAGTAGAGATATAGTTTGAAGGTGAAGAGAGATTGGATATAGGTACAACTAGCCATAGCTCAAGATGGATTAGTACAGATTGATGGTAACACTTTTCATAGTATGTGTTGTGAGGGATATGGCACATGCAAATGTGTTAAAAATTTCTAGGAGCAAGACACAACATGAGCGACACTCGCACCATAGGAATTGATGCATGCATTATCTAGTTTGTTAAAGGTGATGAGGGAGTCCCAATACTATAGGTGGTCCTTTGAAAAAGCAATACCACTAGATTAGAGGGACCCATCATACACAAAGTCAACTATTACATGATTATGAGCCCCTACTTGATGATCTATAACGATGGGTCCTCCTAGGGGAGGGCCTCCACCACCACTGCAAAGTGATACTTGGAATTGTAGCTAACATAGGGGTTGATTGTGGATAAGAAGTTGATGATGGTATGAATTTCATTTTGTATGAGGTACAATTATATATTTTAGGTCACATTTAACATATATGATTATTCACTTTGTGCAACTTGCAACTTGTATTAGTGTGATGTGATAGACATGTTTTTATTACAATGTATGTTTTCGTTGTGGACATATTTTGTTTTTGGAATTACAGACTTGTGATTTTCCTTCACTCCTAACATATTTCTTCAAGATTCATGGAGGCATGGATGAACATATTAGTTTTATGTCCATGTTGATAAATAGAAGTAGTAAATATTAATGTTATGGCTAGCTGGTTTGAAATGTAAATGAAAAGGATGAATAGTGTTTTTTGGGTGGATGGTTTCTTCCATAACATATGTGTGTTTGCTGATAGGGACATTCTAGTGATCTTGTAGATATTTCTAAATGTGTTGAGAAACTTAAATTGTGGTGATTTTATTTGTGTGCTTGTGATGTTTGATTATTTTCCTAAGTTTGATGTGGATAAATTTTTAAGGCCCATTGATACTTTCTCGATTTTTATTTTTATTATGTACTTTGACTTCTAGAGATCATGTGAAAAATAGATAACATGGAGCAATGCCAAAAGTTCACATAAGAGATGATCACTGATGATTGTTTTAAGCATGAACCAATAATTTGTTCATGACCCAAGCTACAAAGTCAAAATATGATATAGGTGGATGGATGCCACAAGATCGCCACACGTAATGCCAAAGAAACTATGTGGAATAGATGGGAAGCATGCATTGGATATTCCTCCAATTGTAAAAGGTATATGTAGATAATTAATTCTAGGTGCTACACATGATGCTTATAAGCATGTTTTTATCATGTGACTTGCCTAAGTTGCCATAGAAACAACTTTCACCAAAGATAACTTTTTCTCTTAACTATTTTATTTTATTTATTTATTTTTAAGTTATTTAAAATATTTAGATTGCTATAACTTCAAGTAAATAAATTCTTGAGATGAAGAATATTTATTATCTCTTCTATCTCTTGGCATTCTAGTGTATCCAACTTGCTAGCTCTTGATCCTTATAAATAATGATGATTGTTACCCATTTTTCACTCATTGGTTCAAAAGGGTACAATTTGTTTTATAAAACTGAGAGAAATAAGGTACTTTTATTATCCTCCATCACATTCAAATGTATAAATAAAAAAATCTGGAAAGGTTACAACTGCAGACCATTACATTCATACATATGCATGTAATACAGAAAGACACATATTTCTAAAAAATGTAATCTTTATTGAATGTGATAAGGTACATGTGTCTCACACAGCAAGCCGTGAGACTGACTTTTTTTTGATGAAAATAAAGATAAATCAATACATGAATAGATGAAGGAAATAAATAGGCATGTAGAAGGGATGACCAGTCATTGCCTGAATGACTGGTTGAGGTTTGTCTCGCTCTGATGTTGTCCTCATTGCTTGTCCTTCCTAATTTCCATACACTCCTGTTCCTGCAATAGTCAAGCAGTGTGTTAGAGTTATACTCTAAGCAATGAAAAGTCATAACTGTATATGATCATTTATATTATCCACCTATTCGTGCATCAATTTGTCTCCATGTGCATCAAAAGATCAATGAATGCCTCAAGTGTCTAGGAAAACCATTTGGTCAATGTACACACAAAAGATAGTCATTTTTTCCTAATTTGTTTGTTTCATGTGCAGCTACAGGTAAATTCATATTCTTCAGATCAAATGAGTGGTGGAAATGTGGCTCCCACGAGGGTTAAGCCTAGCTCGTTATTTATGCACAATTTTCTTTTGTGCACTCCAATGCATCCATGCAAAATACAATAGCAGTTCTCTGTTCATTGAAGCTATCGAAGAACTTGAAAACAACATAATCATTCAACAGAGGATACTTGTACAACTCTACTGTAATAGTTGAATAAAATGAGGCAAAACAAGAAATGGTGTTGAATCTAAGAGGGCACGGGATTTGGCATCTGTCTAACATTGGAACCAGTTATGATCAAATTAAAGTTTGTAAATACATGAAGTCTTGGAGGAAGAATGAAACAGATTTTGAGACAAGTATTTCATCCAAGAAGGACACTTGTATACATTCTTTGAACATCAAAAAGGGAGAGTTATGATCATGTTACACTGTGCCCTCTAATCAAAAGAATGACAGAATTAAAAGATGCTAATATTATAAAAGAAAATATTGTTTCTGAGACAGTCATGCAAGATCTACTTGATAACAGTAATGTTGTACAAAGGAAAGACATATGATCTTGATGTCATTATGGAAAACACATTCAGCAAGGCACACATATTTATGAAAATCAGCTTCTTCAAGCAAGTTTCTTCACAATAAGCAAAGTAAGCAAAGTTGAGTCATGACAGTAAAAGAATGTGCTTTTAGGTTACAATGCAGTAGTAATGAAGATAATAATAATAAAAAAAAGAACAATGCTATTATTACTATTTGCAGTGACCATGTGAACGTAAGTCTCTGAATCATTCAAAATGAGGTAAACATAGTGAATACCACAGTTGCAAGTATTAACATAAATCTTCTGTCATGAGATAACAATCATATAAAGGACAACTTCAAAGGGCAGTACTATTAGCACATTTCATTATCCAGTAAAAATCATGGCAAAAATTCTACAGTAGCAAAATGGTCCCAGCTCGGGGAAGACGGGACAGTCAACAAATTTTTGTGAGAATGGCCTTTGTCAATGGTGACAGTAGAAAGGCGCTTTGATGATTCCCAAACACAGAAAGAGATGAAGATGGTTCCATACAAAATTGTTAGAGCAACCAATGGTGATACGTGGGTTAAAGTAAATAGGCAACAATATTCTCCTAGTCAGATTGGGGTTTTTGTTTTGACAAAGATGAAGGCACAAAAGCTTATCTTAGTAAGTCTGTCTCAAATGCAGTCATTATAGTTCCAGCTTACTTCAATGATGCTCAGCGACAAGCAACCAAAGATGCTAAAAAATTGCTGGGTTGGATGTGAAAAGAATTATTAACGAGCCAACAGTGGCTGCACTTTCATACGAGATGAATAATAAAGAAGGTTTGATTGCTGTTTTTGATTAAGGTGAGGAGGAACCCTCAGATTTCACAATGTTCATAGCCAAAATACTTAAAATGTGTTAAGTAGCTGGAAAGAGCTTGTAGATGAATGGATGAAAGCTGCTGGAAATGTTGTTGTAGCGGCAATAGCAAGAAAATCTAAATTTTGTTTTACTAGCAACTGCTGATGATGAAAATTGATTCCCTTCCCAGGATGTTTCTCACAACACAAACCATTTCAATAGAAATATTTCAGAAATTAAACTCTCTTGATGATAAATCTGTAAGAGTAAGGATTGAAGCAGCAAAGAGAAGGCTTCAAGAAGGGTACCAACAAGCAGAAAAGGACAATAAAAGCAGAAGGCCGAGCTCTGGAGGATGCAAATGGAACAGACCCTTAAAGGGTTTTCTTCAAAATATGAACGGCTACAACCACATAGAAGAGGCACATAAAACAAAAAGAAAGCCATTCGAATGTAGGAAGAGCATAATGCAAAACATTTACAGCATATAGGGCCTCACCCATGTGAAAATAACCAGACTTCTATTTTACAACAAGAAAAGGAATATACATAGAAGTATCTAGGTATTTCTGCAGCTAGATGTGAAGGAAAATTTTAAGCTTTCAGATGGAATAAACCTCAGAAATAAAATTTTGTAGTCGTGGCCCAAAATGGTTTCTTACAGATTTTACTTATTCTTTTCAGAATGTATGTAAAATATTCATGAGGGACTACGGAATTTCAAAACCCAGAATGTTATGCACATAAAGAAGCTGTGGCTATATCCAAATAATAAAGTATTGATGGAGATTAACAATAAGTGGAGGTACAGAAACTTTAAGCATACTCGCACTATGTAATGGCAATGTATCATTTTTTGCAAACACAAGAACATAAAAACGTATTTCCTTTGCTAATTATCAGTACATAGCCCGCGGCCATGAGGAAAAGGCATATTTTTACATGATAATGACTGAAGAAAATGGGGAAAAAGTTCAGAAAGAAGATCTTGTTCATCTTTATGCAAAGAATGGCTCAATTTCGAGCACTTTTGTCCACAGGATATGATAGAAAATTCAAGAAAAACAAGAATACCTTTGGGAATGCTTATCCAGCTGTTGAAGCCATTGTTTGTGAAGAAATCTGCCAGGAATTCAAAGCTTCAGAAAAACCCCAATCATGGCGGCACCCTCACATCATAAAGGAAGCAATTTGAATTGATAAATGAAATGATAAGCTCGCAGCTATCTTTTAGGGTTTTGATTTTCCCTAAAATTGTCTATAAGCATCTAGGTATTTTTGTTTATGTTTTAAGATAATATTTCAGATTAATACCCCTTCATTCATCTTGTCGGCCTAGGTGCGTTTTTGTGAATTTAATTACCTTGTACATTTTTGCTATTCAAATATAATACATTTGACTAAGTAATGCCATTATAAATTACTCTCTCAAATGTAATTCTTATGCTAAGCTAGTGTCTACGTTGAAAAGCTTAGTAGCTTTATGCTTAGTAAAAGAATATAGGATAATTAAGTCAAAAGGGCCATAAAGAAGGGATAGATTTGAATTTATTACCATGGAGAGAATGGAGGGAAGTTGATTTTAGTTAGAAGACATATGCCAAGATTATAGGAATTCTTTAATACACTTTGTGGATGGATTTCAACTTTTGGAGGGTGTTTTGAAAAGTGTTCATGTAAGACTTGGTCAAATTTGATCATTTCAACTATATAGAAGCCTTTTGAGGAAAATTCAGGTGCTAGATTTTAGGCTTTTGGAGTTTATCCGACCCAAACTGTTTTCTAGTTCCTATTTTGGTGGCTTTTGAATGGAGAGTTCATGTACTTAGTCTTTGGACTACTCACTTTGTTAGTTAGTTCTGAATATGCAGCTCTTGGAGATAGTGACTTTTGGCAGCCCTTTCACAAGTCTTGTGCATGCTTTTGTAACTCAATTTTGGTGATGAAATTCAGTAAAGACCTTGATTATTACTGATTTGAAGCTTTTTCCTACTTTTATTTGCATTCTTGTGTTCAGTTAGTTGATTGGTCAAGCTTTTAGTACATCAAGGTAATGTTTATTTCCTTCAAGCTTTGTCTCAGATTTTGAAACCCTTAAATGCAGAAAGTATATTTTTGGAGGCTACAAACTATGTCAAAAAATGTAAATGAATTTTAGATGTGAAATTAACTTTCCTTCTAGGAATCTTAACATTATGATTTGTTTTTGAAACACTTTTGCAAAAATATACAGGAATGAGTTGTGCAAATTTATCTTCAATCATTGCAAGCAAGTGTATGAAATCTGGTTTCAAATCCAAGTAACGTATAGGTGCATCACCATAGGGTTTAGTTTTAATTTTTAAAGCATCCTCCTTCTCCCTTTTCCTTACAGAATCAGTGGTCTTAGGTGATAACCCAACTAGGAAGTCGGCCTTCTTCGGAGGTTAACCTCTGCATACAAGTAACTCACAGCTTAGAGGTTTTCCCATGTTACACTGAAATGTTAAACTTCACATTCAACAAGGTGCAATTTCAGTAGTTAACAATGATAATGTAAGGGCCCAACTAGTTTGGCTCAAACTTCCTTTTCTTTTCACAATCTTGATTTATGTTTCTTTTATTTTCTATTAGGATAAGATTACGAATCTTGAACTCTCAAATTTTGATGTGCTTATTGTAGTTGTGGTATAGTTAATTTTGGTATGATTTCAAATAGTTTAGTGCATTCAATATTATCTCATCAAGGAGTTATATTTCATAAAGGCATGTGATTCAATACCCTTCATCAACAATATGATCTTACAAATAAATTTATAAGGATGGTGATTTAATCTTTATTGGTAATATTAGACTCCAACTTTGAAGATATGGAAAGAGGGAGTAGCTCCTATAGGTGTATAGATGGTAGTGTGATACAATTATAGAATATAATAGATTTGAAGGTGAAAATCATGGCTTACATCATTAACAATATTTTTGAGGATCTTAATGAGGGTTTTGATATATGAGTTAGCTTGGCCATTACTGTGTGGATAATAGGGGGTAGACCATTTATGCTTTATATGGAAATTTTCATTAAGGGTTTGGATTTCATGTTTTTAAGGGCTTTATTTTATTTTTTATAATTACAATATAAATAACATAACAAAAAATGATATGAATTGTGATAGATTTGGATATTTTTGGCTAACTTGATATGAGTGCAAGGAGTTATTTTGATCCACTTCATGAAATATTCTATTGTAGTGATAATGTGCTTATGGATATTAGAGGAGGAGGGATTTAAATGCTACTGAGATCAAGTCCTCATGTAGGGAAAGGCCACAAATTTATCACTGGTTTTAAAGATTGAGATATCGTATGAATAATATCTCCATGATTCTAGCATGTTATACACTTTTTGATGTATTGATAGGCATCTTGCTCCATGGTGGGCCAATATTATCCTATCCTTAAGATATTTTTGGATATGATCATACTACTTGTGTGTTATATATATGCCATCATGAATCTCTTGAATTACTAAGTTAGCTTCATTCATATTTGGACATTTTAATAAAGTGATATCATAACCACTATAGTAGAGTGTGCCACATATGAGGGTTAAACAAGGGGTGCATTGGAAAAATGTTTTGTATTGGTTGTGTGAAAGGTTATATGTAAGGGTTTGATTGTGAAGGTAGGCTTAAATTTTATGATACCATTAAGAATTGGAATAAAAAATCTCATATACTATTTCTAATTTGGGATTAAAATCTATTCAACCAATATTTGTATTCTTGAATAATTATGAGAATTGTAAGGATAGAACCAATGGTTGTCATTACATCAATTTATGTATTATTTATACAAGGAACTTGTTCAAACTAAATATGTGTAAAAAAATTCTTAAATTTATCAATCATTCTTTTATAAGGCATGTGCCAAGCTATTGTTAGGTCCTATCTCTTTAGTTGAAAATGCGTCAATTGTATTGACCGAGTAGTGTTTGGAGGCTATATGCAATAGAAAACATCTTGAATATCTCTCTCGGGTTTTCTAAGTGGTTAGAACAGTTGAAATGAAACTTAAACTAAGAGGCCATTAAACTAGAAATTAGGAAATTATTAATCTAGAGAACATGATGATTAAACTAGAAAACATGGAGATAATTAAACTAAGAAGCATGTAAATTGTTGAAAAGGAAAAACTTGTAAAGAACCTGTGAAACATCTAACTAACAATAGATAGCAAACTTAACAACCTACTACTAACATCTGGTGGTTAACTAATGGTTAAAAGAAAACAACTTAACAACTCACAACTAACAATGAAAGTAGGGGCTTTGAAACTTCATATAATAGAATTAAAAGATTACAACCTCTATCTACAACCTACAGGATTGACTTAATAGAGCTCAACACATGTAAATAAACTTTACTTGTAATTATCATTTACAAAATGAAGACAACAAAATTAAAAATGGAATACTTATCTATATACTCTAGAATCCCTTGAGTGGCCAACTCTCAGGTGCTCCTATGCTTAGCTCATATCACATGAACTTTATAACTTCAATATTACTCTATTCAAGAAGATTTCATTCACAATATTAATAACTCAGAATGAGATAGGTAAAGCTTCTTTTATTCATATCAAAAGTATAACTCAAAAACATAGTTTAGGAACATATTGCAACAACATAATGATATCTCTCTTGTATCATTGCTTCTAACAGTTACATACTTATACAAAAGTTGCTAACAGAATCCTATAATTCAATTGGTAAAGATTACCATTGAAAAAGTCTTTAACTAAATTCAACTGACTAATGGGCTTTAGTCCAATATATAAAACATTAAAGGGCTCGAGATGAGCCATAAAGTCTTCAAATTGAAAAATAATAGAAAGCTTCAAAAAATCGATCCATCATGCATTCCCCTAAAGTTTTGATGCCTATTCTCCCGACACCTGTCTTCATTTGTGTTGAAGTTTGCATTGAATCCACTCTGTTGGCATGATGACTGATTGTGCTTAATAACCTATACAATACTTAGAAACTAAACCACTATGTTATCACAGTTTAGCTTATTTCAATTAATTCCAGGAAATAAAGATTATACACTTTTTCACAAAAAGTGAGTAATTACTAATCCTAAAGACAATTAATTGGCAAGGTAAAGGTGACTAGAAGATATGAGGAAGGGTATTTAGTTAATTATATTTATGAGGTTATTTTTACCTCATCAACATGGGCTTCTCATCTTTAGTTTAGTACCCATCATCAATTGGGAATTGGCAAAAATTGATAGATGTTAGATTTTACTTTACATTTCTATATCAAGACCTAAAATGAGGGATTCATATTCAATAATATTATCAGTGAACATGAACCTTATTTTGAATATTTTAGGTATAAGGCCACCTAGTGGTGTAAGGAACAAGATACTTTCCCCTAAGCCACAACTAGTGAATGCTCCATAAAAATAGAATTTCCATCAAGTGATTCTTCAAGAGATAGAGAATATTCATCTAAAAATTTAATGATTAATGGTTGAGTGTCTACCAATGGTTCTTCTACGAATTGATCTACTACTACATGCCCTTTTATCACTTTTTGATCAACATATTCCATACCAAACTCACTAAGCATCATAACCCACTTTTCCATTCTTCCTATTAGAGATGCTTTTGATAAAATTGTGGTGTAGGAAATTGTATACCTTTACAATTTCACACTATGTTTGCATCCTTTAATTTATTGGACTTAATTAAGCCTCTAATTGAACCCATAATATCTTAAAATTATATATTTCATAGCCCATTTGTACCAATTTTAATAAATTTCAAACATTAACAAATGCATTCATCTAATACTTTGCCCCTAACAACATAAATTTCAAAAAATAGGGTTGGCACTCATTCGCCCAATGGGGGAAGTGTCCTGCTACTTCGTTTCCCTCCAAATTTGGATATGTCGATGGTGGCATTGGAACATATGAATTTCCACTTGCAAAGGTTGGCTATTAGGATCTAATTTTTGGGAAATTAAATAAATACCTATAAATACATAGTCTTTTTATCAATTTAAAACATCTAGCATTAAGGAAACTTTCACAAGAGAAAATATTATTGTCACTTGAGCATTGACGAGTAGATTTATCAGTCGTATACAACAACAATTAAGATCATATCATCATGTCAAAGTTTATGCATATTCATGTCATGTTTTGGACCTAGCATTGTGATGCAAGTTTCAAGCATTCAAGCATCAAATTAAGTAATCAATCAAGCCAATTCATGCAAGATACAATCCTTAGAGAGATGTCCAAATCTACAAGCAACCTAGCCAAAAAAATTGCAAGATCCACTGAAAAATCATTTCAAATGACATTAGAATCATTATTCTATAAAAAAAATTTCTATAGTAAATTTGACATGGTGATGAGACTACTATACAATAAATATGGTTCTCAAAATGAAAATAAACCATTTTGGTAAGTGCATGATCAATGAAATCCAAAATAGAAACCCTAACCACCTTTCATCAAAATGCTAGTGAAAGCCACTTGAATCATGTGCCAAAAGCACACTCAAAATTTGTTGAAGAATGAAAAATTTGACACTTTCTATTGTCAATACCCATTCCTATCATGTTATGACCTTTTTAGTGATCATGTGACCATGTGGTGAGTTATAAGGAAAACTAGCTAAAGTGATAGTCATGCCAAGATTTAGAGCTCAAGAGGAACACATGCTAAAATTCAATGGTTGAAAATCTTTGAATTTAAATATCAGGGGTAACAAGTGTTTCATATTTTTGATGGATAGAAGAGAAGTTAAATCTAATTGGAGAAGTCTAAAGAGAATAAGAGATTGATAATTAGATGGGAAAGCGATAGTAATGCTAAGGTATGAGGGAAAGGAGAAGTATAAGGATTCATTTTTTATGAAGGAAGGACAAGCTACCTTGGGATTTGGGGTTACCTTGTGATGCATACAAAAACAAGGGAAAGCTATAGATCCCACATTTGAAAGACTAAAATTTTGGGTTAAGATGGGGGAATTCAGAGTTGGACAAGAACACATGTGAGCCCACTCTAAAACATAGACAATTTTTGAAATAGGAAAAAGAAAGGGTTAGGAAGAATATTTTTTTAGGGATGGAGGAATTTGGAGGCTTGATAGAGTAAAGATAAGTTGAATTAGGTAGGATGACATAATAGGGTAGGAAATTTTGATATATTGAGAGGAACACAGGGAAGTGGGAAAAGAAAAAAATAGTGTAGGCAAGGAAACTCTGACAACTCCAACACTTGACTAAAACTTAAACATTTTGAATTGCAACATTTCATTAGAAATTTAAAAACAACACAATGTAAGAACATGAAGAAAATGGAGAATAACACATATGCAATTTTTACCAAAGGGGACCCATGTGATAATTCTCAAATTGGTTCTAAATGGGGACCAAACATAGTCAAAATAGAAAAAATGAAGGGAACTCAAGAAAAAATGGAAGATTTTTTTAAGTCCCAATATGCTCTTCTTGAGGACATGTGTCTCTTGGAGCTATAAAAATAATCTAACTATCTTTGGGCATACCAAAAATGGATTAAAAAAGGACAATCAAGATTGACTTACACTTCACCATGGAAAATAGAGGACATCACTATAAAACATTTTGAGGTACACACAAAACAAGAAACAAAAAAGGCACAAACAAAAAGTACACATTATATACAACATTATTCACATTAACTAATGCTTCAAGTGTTGCTCATGAATGGGTAGTTATAGTAAGTTTATTGTCAAATCCTTCAATTTGTATACATTTCTTCCAAAATTCACTACAACTTCATATGGCCCTAGCCATAAAGGATCAAATTTACCATGATTTTCTTTATCATCCGATCTTGCATTCAACATAAGGAACAAATATCCTATCTTGAAAAATCCTTTGAATTTTCCTTTTATGAATTTTTTTATTTTTTACTCTCTTATTTGATAGGGTTTTCTCATGTGCAACATTTCTCTTTTCATCCAACTCAACCAACTCTAGCACTCTATGAGATAATAAAGAAACATCACTAGATTATTTATCTACTATAGTATTTGGTACACATTCTACCCCAAGTTAACTAGTAATTTTGCATTTGTTCCTTATCAAATTTCAAATGAGCTCATGCTAAGAGAAACCTTATAGGTTTCCCTATCATCCCATAATATAGAGTTTAGTTTATGATCCCATATTTTCTTATTTAAGGCCAAAGTCCTTTTTATTATCTTCATGAGACTCTTTTTTATGGACTTGGCATGTCCAATTCCTTAAAGATGATAAAAAGATGAAAAAATAAGATTAATTCCATGTTGTGTGCATAGTTCTTTTTTTTTTTGTGATCTAACACACATGGCATTATCCACTGTGATTCTAATAGGTTTTCCAAACTTTTTAATTATATTACTCACCAAGAATTCAATTATTACCCTTGATTTTGCATTGTAGGTTGAGATCGTTTGAACCCACTTGGTAAAGTAATTAGTTGCAACCAAGATCCACTTGTACCCATTACTAGATTTCTCTTGGATCTCACATATAAAATTTAGTTCCTAGCAGTGGAATGAAGCATCAATTGTTATTGGTATGAGAGGAAGGGAACCTACATATTTTAGTTTTTCAAAACAAATATTTGGTAAACATCACATTTACTCACTTTACGAGCTACATCCTTGAATAGAGTAGGCCACCAAAAGACAAATCTAAGGAATTTATTTGTAGTTGTTTTAGCCTTGAAATGACCCCCACAAAATCCCTAATGATATTCATCAATAATTCTATTGGACTAATCTTGATTTAAGAATTTTAGTAATAGTCCACTAGGGTCTCTCCATATTAAACAATCATGGACTAGAATATAACTTTGGGACTTTAGTTTCAATTTATTTTGCTGATTCTTATTCATTCCATCAAGGTAGTTCATAATTAGTGGGTATAAAATGATATGTCCTTGTAATAACGATAATTTTCTAATGAAAAAATAACAAGCACATGATTATCATAAATTTCATTTACCTCAACAATTTCAAGGTTAGTGTTTGCCATAAGTTTTGATAGACCTTGAAATCTCACTATTTTGTGGTTTATATTTCAATGCCATATTCTTTAATTTTATTTATCCACCTACACCTATTACTTGAAGCTTCTTGGTGAGTTGGAATGTCCTTGATAGTTGTATATGACACATAAGGGATGCATTTTACACAAATCAATATATGTTATTTTAATTTTAACAATTTTAAATAAGGTACATGCTTATTTTTCCATCATTGAATACCTTAATTCTTCCCTTTTCAAAGATTTAATGAGTAATTCATGGAATTATCACAAACCTATTCATTCTTTGGGATTAACACAAAAGCATAGCATGGAATAAAGAAAAATAAAATACCTTGAAGGTTTTTAGATAGTTTGGACTTACCAAGAATAGGGCATCTTTGATGACTTTTTTATTTTTTATGAATACTTCAATAGGTTATTTGATTCATGTAGTCATTTATCCTTTCTCTAACGTGTTGGAGATATTCTTGGTCTTCCTAGTGAAGTTGGGCACAAGCCTCCTCAAAAGAGGAATACACACTTTTTACACTCTTAGTGTAGGATGAGGCCTATTTCCTTGAATCCTTGTAGATCAGTACTTATCTTTTCCTTGGACACAATATGTTCCAAAAAATTTCCTTCTTCAACTCCAAAAATATTTTTTTTTGGGATTTAAATAGATCTCATACTCTAAGAACCTAATGAAAATCATATCTAAATGTTTTTAATGGTATTCTCTATCAAACCTATAAATACTACATATATAGCCATTGGAATGTTGATCCAAAATTCTTTAACCCTAATGGAATTTTCACATACACATATGTGTCACAAGAAGTCATAAATATTATCTTGTATTACTAAGAATCCTTCATCACAACCTAGTTGTAGCTAGAGAATTTATCCATCATTGATGTTGATTATGATCCAATCACCTTTTTTAGTAGATGATCCATGCTTGGGAGTGAAGAGTTATCTTTAAGGGATATGACATTAGTTTTTCTAAAATCAATACATAACCCAATTTTCCCATTATTCTTCCTATCTAGAACTAGGTTCAACACGTATTTTGAATCTCTGATTGGTTTGATAATATCCCCTTATGTTAATTTTATCAATTTATTTTTCATATTTGGAGATAGGATAGGATTAATAGGATTTTTTTTTTCATGAAAGCACTTAGC
The DNA here is from genome assembly GCA_007258455.2 of Sequoia sempervirens. Classification (NCBI taxonomy): domain Eukaryota; kingdom Viridiplantae; phylum Streptophyta; class Pinopsida; order Cupressales; family Cupressaceae; genus Sequoia; species Sequoia sempervirens. The sequence continues at coordinate 35,088,173 of VDFB02018296.1, read as the reverse complement.
ATCAGACTAAAGAGGGATGGTATGCTAGAATTTATCTTCCTTATATGCTTTCAGCTCATCATATGACCAAGGAAAATATTTTTAATTTTTTTAGTAGCACTATCAATAAAAAGGACTGGATTAGGATAATGAATGCAAAATACTTGGGAAAATGTCCCATAATCAAGTGCATTTCAAATGATCACCCCCGTGGGTCCTTAGCTTGGAATAATATTTACAAAATGAAGAAGCTACTTCAATCAGGACTAAGATGGGAACTTGGTAGTGGCAGTTGTATTCGCTTCTGGGAAGACCCTTGGCTATTTGACTCCCCCATTGGCCATTTTTGAGTTTAAAAACTCAATGGAACTTGCATTGCGATTCTTTGGTAGGAATGTTTGTGACTACCTTCATGGTCCGCTGGGTATTAGGAGATGGAAAGACTTGGGCTTATCCTATCCTCTTTCCCCTGACCTAAAACGACTAGCTATTTCCTTGTAGGAATTACTCTCCTTATCTAGAATCCCCTTAGCTGATGTCGAGGATGATTTCTTTAGGTCTTTGGAAAGCAAGGGTAACCTTTTCGTTAGGACGATGTACAGTTTTCTATCGAACAAGGGAACTTAGAGCAAGATTTGGAATCAACACTTGATTTCAAAAATAAATTTCTTCTGGTGGATGGCTTGTCACAATAGAATTCTAACCCAAGATAACCTAAGGAAAATTGGCTTTCTGATCTTGAATAGATGTATTTTATGAAAAAATAATGAAGAGTTGGTGGATCACTTGTTACCGTATTGTCCTTATGCTATTGAGGTTTGGGACCTAGCTTTCCAAAAGCTAGATACTCACTAGACCTTGAATAAGGATTTCAAATCCTTTATTGAAGGATGGACTAGACCCTTTCAACACCCTCTTCCCATGGAAATATGGAGGAAAACCCCCTCATCATCTGTCGGTGCCTATGGAAAGAAAGGAACAATTAGATCTTCAGAGACACTGAGAGGAGCCCCAAGGAAGTCTTTGGCATTGGATCTAGACTTATTTTTGAAAGTATCTCCCTATTCAAGTGGAAACCACCAGACATTGCCCCTATTGATTTGGAGATCAAAATGGAAAATTTGTGGAACATAAAACTTGAGACCAACTCCTTTGATAACTCCAAATCCCTAGTTAGAAAAAACACTATTTGGAACTGCCAGGTTTGGGTTGGTTTAAACTAAAATTTGACGGTGCGGCCAAGGGGAACCTTGGTATAGCCAGTATTGGTGGTGTTATAAGGGACTACAAGGGAAACTTGGTTGATGGGTTTTATGGAGGAATTGACATTCATTCTTCTATGATGGCTGAGTCATGGGCATTGCTCAAGGGTGTCGAGATTATTGTCACTTTGGGTATAAAAAATTTACATATTGAAGGGGACTCTAGGATTATGATTGACTCTATTAATCATGGTTGGTTGCTTGGTTGGAACATCAGAGATATCTTACTAGACATAAATTTATTGGTCTCAAAATTGGAAAGGAAGTACTTGACTCACACCTATAAGGAGGGAAACTATGTAGCCAATGGTCTAGCCAACATGGGTTCCACTTGGAGTCTGTGCAAGTGTTGGAAAAGGCTCAAGGTGCTACCAAAAAATATACAAGGATTAATCCTTGTGGAAAAGATGAATATAACTGATCAATTATGGTTAACAATGCTATTTATTCTGGGTACATGTGGTAGTACACGTCAAGACCTTGGTTGATGAGGACTAGGTTGGGTAAGGTGGCGAGTTTAAAGTGGGTTTATGAATGGTTATTTTATTTAATAACTATGTACGATGGGGTTCTTGGCCTTTATGGACTGTCTTTTCAAATGTACTACATATCCCATCAAATCTCCAGGAACATGTCCAATGTGATGTTCATCCCCAACTTATTTAATAATTCCAATTTAATCAACCTTATGATAAGCATAAAATCTTATGAGATGTACTTAATTTTGACACCAAAATTTGATGACGTAACAGAGTCTTATGGGAAAATCAGTTTAAGGGGGACCTTTTGTACTAAACTGAGTAACCTCCAGATTTTTAGAGAATTTGGCTTGTTCTATAATGGGGTTTGGAAAGGGAAAAGGAAGAGGATATAATAAAGTAAAGTCTAACCTAAGGTGATGTGCCAAGATTTAATGATGGGCATGAGAAATCATAGATTTAAGGGCCTGAATGGTGTTGTTGAGTTCCAAAACATCAGAGACTTAAGATTATAGCATAGACAATTCATTTATTGACATAAAATGATGTTGCATACATTCTCACTACCAAGAAGGGTCATTAGACATGATCTAGGTAAGCAAACTTGCGTCCAACGTGTTGGGACTGTAAAAATCTAATGTTTTTACATATGTTTTCATTCATAATTTTCCAGATTTGGTCCTACCGTATGCATATTTCATCTATAGTTTTCCATATTGCCCCATTGAATCAATCGAGTTATGCATTTTTCATGTTTGGGTCCATATCGACATAGGTCCTTTACTGTCTCCTCAACCCATGTTGCTTGTGAGTTAACATTCGTTTGTTGCAGGTGTTTTGGCAAGACCTTTTCTCTGTTATAGTGACTAGCTTTTTCCTGCGGGTGGCTATCAACATGACATTCGTGTTGTTTCAGCGATTGAGGATGGGCATATTGTCATGAGTTTGGTCGTCGAGTTGAGGTCTTAGCGATTTCTAATTGTCTTGGTGACTGGCAACTGATGGATGCATGTCGAGGGGAGTCATTGCTATCGTTGTAAGGTCTTGGTGAGTGACCTTCGGTCTCGCCGACCTTACACATGGATTCTCTTTGAATATATTTTTGGTGAGACTATGGTGGATTCAAAGTAAGTCTTGATGAATGCAAGAGGGTCTCACCGATGAGAAATATGTGGACTCTGTCGGCATAAGGTTTGTGGTGTCTTGCCGAATGACATTTGGATTCACTTTGGCCAGACAATTTATTTTCAGGATATGGTCATAGTGAAAAGGTCGAGTCTTGCCAACAATGTTCAAATGGTTTTTTTTCGGCGAGATATTGGCTATGTCTTGGCAAATAGGTGTGAGCTCGGTGGTTTCAGTATAACAAAATGTTCTACAAGACGTCTCGCTGAGGGTTGAAGGCTATAGCAACGGAGGATCCTCGTCGGCAGGAAAAATATTTTGTCTCAGCGATGCTCGGAATGATTGAAGACTTTTGGTGAAACATTGTTATCTACAAGAGGTCCCCCCGACAGATGGAAGCTACGACGACAGTGAATAAAACAGAGGGAGCATTTCAGTATGATGATTCTTGTGTCTTAGCGATCAGAACAAATGTAACACATATGTGCTCTTAGTATGACTAAGGGTTTTCGATATGATATCTCCACGACTCAGATGGTCACAGCGAATGTGGATAACACAGGGAATAGGGGAACACGGGAAAACAACGATGAGCGATATTTTGCCTTCGGCATACCTTCAAGACTGTCTTGGTGAATGATTGGTGAATAAAATAGAGATTCAAATGTTGTTGGCCGACATGCATATGGAATTTTAACCTTTGCAATCCAACTTGGTTTTGCCTGAATTCTACGGTGGCCAACATGGATTTCTAATTTGATTTATTTTCCAGAATGTTGGAGTATAAATAGGCACCCCGATTGTAATTGAAAGATGATATTTTAGATTACATACAGTAGATTAGGAATGGCTACAGTAGAATAATTTCTCTTATCAGAGACTATGTGCATGTTTTAAAATGGTGAGTTCAATGAAAATCAGCTGGTGTGGCAGGTTATTTCTGGTGTCAATTTTATGTTGAACTTATTGAAAAGTATTGTTGAAGGTGTCTCCAAGTTGATTCTTTCTGGTTGTTTAAATTGATGTAACAAGTTTACTTTCGGTTTATTCATGCACATTTGTTGTATTTATGTGATTAATTGATTGGCTCTTTCAAGTAGAGATTAAATCCTTTTCATTGATCACAGTAATCAAGGAGATTCATCTGGATTATTAAAGTAGAGCTTAGTGGTCATAATCTTGCATTGTTTATACAAGTTATGAATAGATCATATGCCTACAATTTGATTTTTTGCCAAAATAAGTTTCCCACTTTTGTTTCATTTGACTTCGCATACCCAACAAGGAACTGGTCTCTGCAATTTCATCATTTGAATTCATTCAATCTCTTTTTATCAATTAATTAAGCATTCTAGGATTTAGATTAGAAGATAGCTATCAAGTTTGGTTTCATTTGTTCACTGTCATCTGCCATTGTGGACAAAGCATTTTAGAGGGATAATCATAAGATAAGTCTGCTCAATTCAAAAGGTACACCCACTTGGGTTTAGCAGCACCTAAAGAGTAGAAGGTTGAGTTCTCTCGGCCTTGTCTGTTACCCTAAAGTGTATCAAGAGATTGGCAGCCTCTTGAGGCATTCAACCTGTGTTTTTGAGAGGTAACAAATTGGCGACTCTGATGGGGATTACATCAAAAAATTCGGTTGAAGACCATCTTATAGAGTTAGTGTAGAAAAAGTTGTAATTTGAGAAATCTCAGAAAGAGTGATTCTGTTGGGAGAAGATCAGAAAAAATCATTTTCCTACTTTTGGAAAAGTAGGTGGCGATTCTGAAAGAATTTTTGCAGCTGTTAATCATGAATGGAAGATCTCAGTTCAGGGAAGGTCATACTGGAGCTCCTCCTGGCAACAGTAGGTTGACATACAATGATCTAAAAATGGAGGGTAATCAGGGCGGGCCTATTGATAATAAGACTCCTCAAGTTGATTATGAATCTTTAACTTATGAAGAGGTTAAAGCACTGTATGAGTCTCAGAAAAGGGAAATAGAAGAATGGCAAAGGAAAAGGCTGCAATTAGACCAGTAACCGTTACAATTAGGAGAATTCTGCAATGAAGATGAATACAAAAGTGTGGGAAGGTGTTGGGCCCCCCGAGCGCTTGATATTACAAATGGAAATTTCTATGGAGGTGATACATATCATGCACAGTAGAGCACTTATCCTCCACAACCATCAAAGCAAGTAAGTGTTTATACAGTCCCTCCTGGACAAAGATTGGCAATTTATCAAGAATGCCAATGTGATCAGTGTCAAGTACAATGCCAATGTGATCAATGTCACATGCAGCATAATTCTAGCCCACTTGAAGATGTCAGTCATAATCTGCAACAAGGTATGTATCAAAACCAACAATCTAAAGATGATGAATACTTCAAAAATCTTTTGGATGACTTTCTTGGTATAAGGAGATATAGAGGAGAATATGGGTACTCTTTGCTCTGTAGAATGACTGATATTTCTAAGAAAATACCTATTAAATTCCCACCTAGTAGGTCTGACATCATTCTGCAGTTCATGAAAGTGTATGAGCCAAACCCAGTATATTGGCCTGAATCATACATACTAATTTATTTAGATCAACTAGTTGAATGGGCTGATATTGTAGACAGGAAAAGATATGAAGATAACTGTGACATCATTGATGAAGATAGAGATATTGATCAAACAATGCAACAAATAGAAGATGAGACATGTGCAATTCAGAAAGACTCATGTGATAGCTTGCATAATGAAGATGAAGATACAAGAGATCTCTCTTGTATAACAGATTGTGACAAGGAAGGCAGTGTGTGTTATGAGGGATCCAGTGAGTATTCATATTTTGAGGATGCACCTGTGGATTTTGATCTTCGGCTAGGGGATCCTTCTACCTCTTATGGTGATCGAGATGAAGAGGCAATGGGAAATGTTGATTCATTTGGTAGTGAGTATACAATACCTCCAGCTGTAGTTGAAAGCCATAAAGATACATTCGATGAGGAGGGTTGTGAATTTGAGAATGGTTTCCAAAAAATTTCAAGCCCATTGCATGATGAAGATTTAAAAGAGGATCAGATAATGTTTTGCAAAAATTTGTCCCAGAATGAATTTCAGGTATTTTCAGATCCACTTGATGTTGAGCAAGAGGTATTTTTAGATAAACAAAGGGATGTGTCAAGTTATGGAACAAATGACTGTGCTGGTAATGTTTCTGATTTTTTATTCTCTGATGATCCTTGGCCTCTTTTTGATGATGAAAAAAGTAATGAGTATGACTGTAGTAATGAAAATATGGAAGCTTGTTTACTCAGTAGTGAGCAAATTTCAAATTTGCTAAATCTTGAATATCAGAGATATATACATGAAGGTGATTTTGAAGATTTGTGTCTAGTTTACATTTGTCTTGATAGTGAAAGATCTTTGTGTAAAGATTTTTATGACTCCCTGTGTATTTCTTGGAATGATGGTGAAACTTTTGGTGTTGATCAAAAGTCTACTTCCATTCAAGAAGAGGTATGTGATTTTGAAATTTCTAAGTCATGTGGAGATGACATTTTTTTGCATACCAAGGATGATGGTGTTCCAGATTTGATTGGTTCATATATCTTAATATTGAAGATTTGAGTCATGGGGGTTTCAAAGAGGTGCAAAAGGTTTCAGATTTGTATGTTTCAAACAATGTTGATATGATAGAATTTTTTGATTCTCAAAAGAAGCACTTTGATGATAAAATTTCAATATAGCTGGGAGAATGTTTCACAATTCATAACAATGAGAGAGATAATATAAAATGTTGTATTTCATATGCATGCATTTTGAATGTTGAAAATAATGGGTGTTTGTCCCAAGATGTTGAAGAATTTGAATTACAGGATGATGTAGGGATTTTGGGCCAAACCAAGCATGATGATACTCTAAGAACTTGCAATAACAGTGACAGGAAAGATTGCATGAGTATCTTCAAAAAGAATTTGATGAACTCGATACAAAACCAGGTGTTTGACAGGGGAAAGCTTGGTTTGAGTTTTAGATTTTAACAGCTCAGAATAGGTGAAACCAAAGCACAGAGGATTAAGGGTTGCCAGTGCATGGACAACTCTTGCTTGTCCTCTTTAAAATTCTTTTCCATGCACAGTAGTTTAGGGTTCTGGTTCATCTCCATCTTGCATTCATTTTGCATGCGTTCCTTCATGCTTCATTTCCATTTCCATTTTTCTCACTATTTGCTCATTTTGTGTCTGGTCTACTCACCCAAAGATTCTGGATCCTTGCAATGATCTCACTATCATTCATCCCTAGACGGAGCCACTGTTGGGATTGTAAAAATATGATATTTTTACATATGTTTTCACTCATAATTTTCTAGATTTGGTCCTACTGTATGCATATTTCATCTATAGTTTGCCATATTGCCCCATTGAATCAATCGAGTTATGCATTTTTCATGTCTGGGTCCATATTGGCATAGGTCCTTTACTGTCTCCCCAACCCATGTTGCTTGTGAGTTAACATTCGTTTGTTGTAGGTGTTTCGGCAAGACCTTTTCTCTATTACAGCGACTGGCTTTTTCTTGTGGGTGGCTATCGGCATGACATTCATGTTGTTTCAGCAACTGAGGACGGGCATATCGGCATGAGTTTGGCCGTCGGGTTGAGGTCTTAGCGATTTCTAATTGTCTTGGCGACCGACAACTAATGGATGCATGTCGGGGGAGTCATTGCTATCATTGTAAGGTCTTGGCGAGTGACCTTCGGTCTCGTCGACCTTACACATGGATTCTCTTTGAATATATTTTCAGTGATACTATGGTGGATTCAAAGTAAGTCTTGATGAATGCAGGAGGGTCTCACCGATGAGACATATGTGGAATCTATCGACATAAGGTTTGTGGTGTCTCGCCGAATGACATTTGGATTCACTTCGGCCAGACAATTTATTTTCAGGATATGGTCATAGCAAAAAGGTCGGGTCTTGCCGACAATGTTCAAATGGTTTTCTTTTGGCGAGATATTGGCTATGTCTTGGTGAACAAGTGTGAGCTCAATGGTTTCAGTATAACAAAATGCTCTACAAGACGTCTCGCCGAGGGTTGAAGGTTATAGCGACGGAGGATCCTCATCGGTAGGAAAAATATTTTGTCTCAGCGACGCTCAAAATGATTGAAGACTTTTGGTGAAACATTCTTATCTACAAGAGGTCCCCCTGACAGATGGAAGCTACGGCGACAGTGAATAAAACAAAGGGAGAATTTCGGTATGATGATTCTTGTGTCTAAGCGATCAAAACAAATGTAACACATATGTGCTCTTAGTATGACTAAGGGTTTTCGATATGATATCTCCATGACTCAGATGGTCACAATGAAGGTGGATAACACAGGGAATAGGGGAACATGGGCAGACAACGATAAGTGATATTTTTCCTTTGGCATACCTTCAAGATTGTCTTGGCGAATGGTTGGCGAATAAAATAGAGATTCAAATGCTGTTGGCCGACATGCATATGGAATTTTAACCATTGCAGGCCGACTTGGTTTTGCCCAAATTCTATGGTGGACGACATGGATTTCCAATTTAATTTATTTTCCCGAATGCTGGAGTATAAATAGGCACCCCGATTGTAATTGAAAGATGAGATTTTAGATGACATATAGTAGATTAGGAATGGCTACAGTAGAACAATTTATCTTATTAGAGACTATGTGCATGTTTTAAAATGGCGAGTTCAATGAAAATCAGCTGGTGTGGCAGGTTATTTCTAGTGTCAATTGTATGTTGAACTTATTGAAAAGTATTGCTGAAGTTGTCTCCAAGTTGATTCTTTCTGGTTGTTTAAATTGATGTAACAAGTTTAATTTTAGTTTATTAGTGCACATTTGTTGTATTTGTGTGATTAATTGACTAGTTCTCTCAAGTAGAGATGAAATCCTTTTCGTTGATCACAGTAATCAGGGAGATTCATTTGGATTATTAAAGTAGAGCTTAGTGGTCATAATCTTGCATTGTTTATACAAGTTATGAATATATCATATGCCTGCAATTTGATTTTCTTCCAGAATAAGTTTCCCACTTCTATTTCATTTGACTCTGCATACCCAACAAGGCACTAGTCTCTACAATTTCACTATTTGAATTCATTCAATCTCTTTTTATCAGTTAATTAAGCATTCTAGGATTTAGATCAAAAAATAGCTATCAAGTTTGGTTTCATTTGTTCACTATCACCTACCATTGTGTACAAAGAATTTTAGAAGGATAATCATAAGATAAGTCTGCTCAATTCAAAACGTACACCCGTCTAGGTTTAGCAACACCTAAAGAGTAGAAGGTTGAGTTCTCTTGGCCTTGTCTATTACCCTAAAGCGTGTCAAGAGATTGGAAGCCTCTTGAGGCATTCAGCCTGTGTTTTTGAGAGCTAACACAATGTATATAGAAGTTCTCAAATGAACTGTCAAGACAATATAAGCATAGTTCACAGTTTGATCAAATAGCATGAAAAATAGAGAGGCCGAACAATTGACATAGTCTGAGAGTTTTGCAATTAAAATAAAATAGTAATAAAGGCCTGGCATCTTTTTACTAAAACCAGCATGTGTTTCCAAGTTCTAGACCCTTTCTCATTAATAGAGAAAGTATATATAGCAGGAAAACCTCCCACTGCTTTGGAGAGTAGTAACAAAAAAGATCTCACAATCCCCTGCAATGATGCCATAAAAAGAATATTCCCCAAAGCCATTGCAAAAGAAATAATTTGGAACTGAGCATCTGGTCATTCTAGGTTTAGGTGCATCTTCTATAATGATGGCGGTGGTACCAGCTAGGCCCGATCAGACAAGTGTCACCCCCTGCTGTGAATGATTATGACAAGTAGCAACCAAAAGAATTTTTTGGTTCATCTGGTTCATCACCCGCATAACAGATTCGTTGCTTAGGCACGTGGTAGCCTTTCGCTGCCTGCATGAACCTTTCTCCCATCATTGCAGAGGATTTTTGAAAATGCAACACATGTCGAATGGGTCGAATACCTTATCACAATGAAGGGAACGTTCATCAGCCGAGTACAAAAGACGCGTGGCAACATTTCACTACCCACGGTTACAATTTCATCTCTGCGCTAAAGGATTTGTGAACATTCGACACATAGCAATTGCATACGACAGTCAACAACCATGGGGCCCACAAACACCTTTTGGAATGAGGGCTTCGTGGTAGCATTTCGAAGCTCAATGAGGCATCAAAGAAACAAGAAACAAAGGCATCCTACAGTCGTGACACATGGAAGCACAACGGAGTTTCTCGAGATCCGAAGGGAATGCCAATACTCGAAGTTGTGAAGAGTAGACACGTGGAGTGGCAGATCAAAGGCTTGATAAAATGTCGAACAGACTGGTGATGCATAGGCCAATGCATAGAAAAAATAAACTAGGGGATACTAGGGGACTTTTGGCGTCCCATGCTACGTAGTTTCTATTAGCAGCCGACAGCATTGGTAGAGGCAAGAGTGGCGGGGATGGGACGGTTACCAACTGATTTGCGACTTGGACTGTCCCTAATGGAGGTACTAGTAAACTACGGTCACCTACGGTTTGGGATCTAGTTACAGGCCGATGGCTCATACACTCTTCTAAGATGCAATTTCATTAAGCTAGTGTCCCACCAGGCGTGCCAAAAAAAGAACAAACTGTTAACGCCAAAATTTGACGAGGTAATAGAGTTTTATGGGAAACTCAGTTAAGGGGGACCTTTTGCGCTAAACTGAGTAACCTCTGGACTTTTAGGGAAGTCGACTTCTTCTATAATGGGGTTTGGAAAAGGAAAAGGAAGCGGATATAATAAAATAAAGTCTAACCTAAGGCGATGCGCCAAGATTTAATGATGGGAATGATAAATCATAGATTTAAGGGCCTGAATGGTGTTGTTGTGTTCTAAAACATCTGAGACTTAAGATTATAGCATAGACAATTCATTTATTGACATAAAATGGAATTGCATACATTCTCACTGCCAAGAAGAGTCATTAGACATGATCTAGGTAAGAAAACTTGCGTCCAACGTATATAAAAGTTCTCAAATGAAGTGTCAAGACAATATAAAGCACAGTTCATAGTTTGATCAAATAGCATGAAAAATAGAGAGGCCGAACAATTGGCACAGTCCGAGAGTTTTGCAATTAAAATAAAATAGTAATAAAGGCCTAGCGTCTTTTTACTAAAACTAGCGTGTGTTTCCAAGTTTCAGACCCTTTCTCATCAATAGAGAAAGTATATATAGCAGGAAAATCTTCCACTGCTTCAGAGAGCAGTAATAGAAAAGATCTTGCAATCCCCTGCATTGATATCATAAAAAGAATATTCCACAAAACCATTGCAAAAGAAATAATTTGGAACCAAGCATCCGGTCATTCCAGGCTCAGGTGCATCTTCTATAATGATGGCAGTGGTACTAGCTAGGCCCGATCAGATAACTATCATCCCCTGCTGCTAATGATTATGACAAGCAACAACCAATAGAATTTTTTGGTTCATCCAGTTCATCGCTAGCATAACAGATCTGTTGCTTAGGCACGTGGCAACCTTTCGCTGCTCGCATGATCCTTTCTCCCATCGATGTAGAGGATTTGCAAAAATGCAACACATGTCGAATGGGTTGAGTACCTAATCACAATGGAGGGAACGTTCATAGTCGAGTGCAAAAGACGTGTGGCAACATTTTGCTGCCCATGGTTGCGATTTCATCTATACGCTAAAGGATTTGTGAACATTCCACACGTAGCAAGTGCATACAATAGTCAAAAACCATGGGGCCTACCAGCACCTTTAGGAACGAGGGCTTCATGACAGCATTTTGCAGCCTGATGAGGCATCAACAAAACAAGAAACAAAAGCATCCCGTAGCCGCGACACATGGAAGCACAGTGGAGTTTCCCGGGATCCGAAGGGAATGCCGATACTCGAAGTTGCGAAGAGTAGATGTGTGGAGCGGTAGATCAAAGGCTTGATAAAAGGTAGAGTAGACTGACGATGCGTAAGCTAGCGCATAGAAAAAATAAACCCAAAGAGAGCTGGTTAAATATTTATTAACAACTTTTGGCGATTATTAGGGGCATTTTCACTAAGGAACAGAGAATCCAAAATTTGTCTAGTTCTGTAGACCAGAGCCTTATCCATTAGGATAATGGAGTCAGAGATTGGAAAGAGTCACTTGCAAAGGCGACCATTCATCCTCGGATGGCTTCACTATGTTGCACAAATTCTCCTGTGCTCCACTTAGATCAATAGTTTCTTTGTGAGGCAGCATATTGGGTAAACTGGCCCCTACTTGTATATTAAATAGCAGCTGTGAGAGTGGATGAATGACTCCCTCAATGTCGGTTGCCGTGGGAGGATGGCTGAACTCCCTAAAAGCCTCCCGGTTGTTTTCCTTCTCTTCTATAATTTTTGTAATTTGCACAGTCGTGGCAATAGCGCCATCCTCGAGGAACGGGGATGGTAGTCCCATCTTGCCTAACTCAGAGAAACTTCCTCGTATGCTATCTAGTTTCTTACTCAAAATAGTTGCGGCTACCTTAGTGCGCTAGAAGGCAGAGTTGAAATTGATGAATTTGTTTATCATTTGAGTAGCAGCATTCTGATCCTCAATACCCACTCCGACCAGGCTCTTATCAGAGACTGAGTATAGCTTGGTGAGCAAATATTTTACTTTAAGAACCATCTCCAAGATGAACTGTGGGAACTGCTCAATCATATCATGGGACTCTTGGCTAAGCCTTGATGCCTTGGCAATGAATCAGAGGGTAGGCTGTAGTGTTAGGCAAAAGGTTTTAATCTTCTCATAGTGAGAAATGTATAATTGCCTAACCAGTGGAATGATATCAGGCTGTGTAGGGGGAGGTAGGAGAGAGGCTTTAAACGAAGTAATCTCTGCGTCTCTTGAAATAATGGCCTCAGCCAATTCTACCTTTTTCCTTTTCTCGGACGCGAGCTGCTCCGCAGAGCTGCTCATTTCTTTATTCCTATTCTTCTCGGCTCGAGAGTGATTTGCTAAGTGCTCTTTTAGAGAAGCCTTTGTCTCTCAGAGCTCTTCCTCCACTTGAGCCTTTAGGCCTTTAAGTTTGGCCTCTTTCTCTTGTATTCTTTTCCCATATTGAGCATGTTGGCATTCTAGGTCTTCATTTTTCTGTGCCATCCCCTGACTATGCTCAAGGCGGAGTTGCTTCAACTCTTCATCTTTTAGTTGTAGATTTTGCTCTGCCTCCTGGTATTTGCTTTGAAGCTCTTTTATTATGCCAAGATCGACAACCTGAGTCTTCGCAATTTCACCTTGAAGTCTATTCCTCTCATCCTCTGCTACCAGTGCTCTTTCAGTCATGTAGGCAATATCAACCTCTAAGTATTTTTCTTTTCTCTGTAGAAAACTAACCCTTTCCCTAGCTGCTTTAAGCTGCTCATCCTTCTTCTTTAGCTGGTGACCAGTTTTAAGGAAGTCGGAAGTGACTACCCATTGCATTTCCTCCATGATTTCAACTTTATCTTATGGTCAGGCTACCTTCATGTCGAGTCCTACCACATATATCTCATAGTCTTCTAGTTTCATTTCTCCCTGAGGCTTGTTTATCCTTGGGTACACAGTTGCAAACTTCAATTCTTGTCTGACGATGAATCATAAAGAGCCTGCACTCTTGGCTCAGTAGAAACACTGTCATCTTTTTCCTTGCGTTTCCTCATTCTATTCGCACGGGCCTCCCTTCTGCAATTTATCTGTGCTATGAATTCAGTTAGCGATAAAACTTGTCCACCTGTGAAAGAAGCACCAGAAGGCAGGGCATAGGGATAGGTAATCTTCATAGGCATAGGCATTTGTTTTTTCTGGAGAGTGACAGTTTGTGGAGAGAAGTAGGGTACGTTCCATAGTTTGGTTTAAGAACCAACAATAGGGCTAGTCATTTGAAATGACTGAACTGGAGAATCAACCGTAAGGCTTATTGGCTAGGACTGTGGAGGAGTTGTTAATGGGGCGTTAGCCTGTTGCAATGGAAGAGGATCTGTAATAATAGTGGAAACATGAGGACCATTCTCAAGGAGAAAACCTTTCGAAAGTTAGGTGACGAAGGTTTGAGCGGCAATGGCGAGTGTAAGCATATGCGGAGGAGTAATTATGAGTAAGGTGGCTTGTGAAAACTGGGCGAAGCCTACTAAATATGTCAGACTAAAAGCAAAAGGAAGAGGGCTAGTACCTATGGTAGGGATCGCCAGTGAGGCAGGGGTAGATACCAAGGAATGAGATGCAAGAGAAGAAGGAGCGAATTGTACCTATTGACTGGTTGTTGGCAGCTCCAGAATTGTCAGCGACTCTTCCTCAGCCTTAGGTTCCTGGTTAGGAGTGAGTACTCTTCCTCCAGCAGGTTCTTGCGAACCCTCTCTGATAATGCTCTTTGTTCGCTGTCATTTCGCAAGTGGGGTCTCTCAGACTTCAGCAACCATCTCCATTTACTGCAGTGATAACATGTCTATTTTAGCAGCCCAAGTGAGTGTATGTGAGCCTCTTGATATATTAAAGCGCACGTTCGTGGCCACATAGGTAGGCTATCTATGGACTTTCTCCTTTTGCACAGAGGAAGCCGACGTTGCCACTTCCTCCTCCTACTCCTCAGATTCTTCCTTTGGGTCCCTACTCCTATCAATGCTAGAGCTCGGGCTGGGGTGGCCCTCCTTCCACCACCTTGCAAATTCTTGGTCATCCTTTAGTTTATTGTAAGGAGCATCAAACTGTGCTATTTCCTGGCGATACTTCTAGAAAGCCGCTATTTTTTCATCACTCAATTTCTCATCTTTATTTAACCTATTGTACATACCGTGCTCCATGGAGACATTATCTTGGGCCACCGCCACAACAAAGTAGAACTTGTGCCATGGACCTCTAGTGTCCTGCGTAGGGATACACGCCAATTCAACAAAATTCTCATCTTTGTCCGTCCACGGGTTATGCCGCTTCTCCCAGTATGGTTGGGGAACATGGGTAACCCTCATATGTGGCTCCAACAAGTCATTGAAAGGGTTATATTCCCACTTATCACCTACCAATACCAACCCCATATAGGCCAACTTGTCCTCTAACAATTGGTCTGATTGTTTCTTTATCAGAGTCACCAACTTGAAATTCTTTGGACAAGAGAAGAATCCCTTCTTCTTGACCTTTTCACTACTACAGAAAGTAAAATCAATGATACATATCTGCTGGAACATTTTCAATGCGAGCACTCTATTCATGATGCAGGCTAGGAGTAGGAAATGTTTGCCAGTAAAGCCCCGCATTCGGAGGATCATAAAATATTTGCCTAAGAACCAATCACAATTTGGGGTGAAACTTTGCATAAATTTGGTTTGCTCCTTATCAAGCAGGATTATATCACCTTTTCCGATCAAATCATGCAAAACCAGAACTATAAAATAGTCTAAAAATGCATAATAGTCGTATGATGCAGAAAGAAAAGGCGTCCACGCGGACACTGGCTTCCTTTTATTTTGCTCATCAAAAATTGATAGTGGAAAATACTGGGCAAAGAAATATTTGATTCTGATGCAGAAACATGTGGACAAGGAAAGAAATAAACCTAATTTTTTTCTCTGCTTGGTAATTCTCAAATTTTCGTATCATTTCTTCTACCATAAACTCAGGGAAATCATACCAGAAGAGTTCATGCTGCTTGTGAAATTGAAATGTCGGTCCGAGTTGAAAGGTCTCTATCTTCTCATCAGATTCTCAGCCACAAACAAAGGCTAGCATGGACATGGCATCCTAGAGATCAGCGCAAAATAAACCGTGCGACAATAGAATACTTGGCACTTTAGCGGCTGAGATGTCTTTTCTACTAGTCTCCTCCAACAAGACCTCTGAGTTCTTTCTCATCTTCTTCCATATTTTCTCACCTTTGCTTAGGTGAAAGGGCTCGATATTCTCTTTTTTCTTACTTGGGTCAGGGATGCATAACATGTGTTAGATGGCATGTGGAGTGATGTGCACCCTTAAGCTACATCCTTCAATGTAGTGGGTATCAGGATTATAACACTAGATAGCAACATCAACTACCTCTGGGCAATAGTGCACCAGTGGGACCATATATTGAGGGAGACCACTATACCAAACTCTCTGCACCATAGATTGGTTTGCCTTTGGTGCCGATAACCTTGCGCAGGCTGCCTCTCAGAGGCACTTAGGGTTTTTTGTGAGCTTTGGGTTGTAGATATTATCCCATTTTTCTTCAACCCTTTTCTAGTTTCTGTAATTCTTGGGCCTATTCAACTCTTCTGTATAGGCCCTCCTTGGCTTGCTGGGTATACCAGGTGTAGCATACGCCACATCCTCATAGACATATACCTCCTCTAAAGAACGTATATGCATAAACAACTCCTGACTAATTTCTTCCTGCATTGGTTGAGATGAAGTTTCTGACATTTTTCCTTCTCTGAAGATTTATGCAAGTTCCTGGTTTTGCAATTCCCCTCAGTTTTGGATGCACAGAAGAAGAAAAACTCTACACTTTTTATTTGGAATTTGTGAAAAAGACTTTTGGAATATTAAACCTCTTCATGCAATTTTTGGCAATCTTTCCTCAAGGTGGTAGGCGAAAGCATGCCTTTTGCATTTAATTCAGTATGTACCGTTAATTTTACAATTCGTGTAAAATGAACTACTTGCCATTTTGATGCTGCTAGAGTTCATTATTGCATTTGGCGATCGTGTGATATGCTGTGATTCCCTTGGAACTTGAGCTAGAAATTTGCTTTCTAACCCTACATTAGTATGCGCTGACAATTAATATCCCAGCCGAAATGATTACTCTAAACAAACAATCACAGCCTGAAAGGATATGAATATCGCCTTGGGCTCTGGGACACGCTTGAGAGATGACACAATAGCCTACAACCATACGTCGCATTGCCAACGAGCGCCACCTTTTTAAAGCTAATTAATTAGCTCCTATTAATTTAGCATGCATTGAGTCGTGCTATCACAGATGCAACTGGCCCAGAAATGTGAGCAAATGTAGGCACGCCTTTCAAGTTAGCAACTAGCTTAATATCATGTTTTTTTGAAGTGGATTAGCATGCGTCTTGTCATTTTTCTATAAATAGGCTAGTAAGAAGTGAGGAAAACATACTTAGCATTTGAGTAGTGATAGGTCAGTTGCAGAGTCTTAAGCAAGCCTTCTCATAGGTTAGGTGATAGATAAATTTTGACATTAGCTCAAAAGCCTAGGAATAGTGTCAAAGCTATGAATATTCCAGTTCATTTAACTTCATATAAGTCGTAGACAACATTCCTAGGGGAGGTTTCTACTAGGAGGCTGAAACAGATGGCCAAGAATAAGCATTCTTTGGTCTTGGTAGCCATAGAGTGGGTTTTAGACAAAGACTATATAGAGTATGAGGATAAGTATCGGGTGAACACTGACATATGCTCCCACTTCGTAGCATCCATGCTAGACATCAACATCCCTTGACCACTCATCTTGAAGCTTGTTACCTCAAAAAGTACCTGAATGGTCTCAGTGAGGTTGTTGCTCATGCTGCCTATGGGGTAGGCCTGCTGTTAGCCAGCGACCTGCGTTGCTTTATTGAGGAAGAAGTTGTCATTTGACTGTCGTTCCTCAGTGGATTCCACCTACAAACTTGTGACCAACATCGGTAGAGGGTTACTTAGGCCCTACATTTCCTGTTCCGCAGCTACAACGTAATACCCTTCTACGACATAGATTGGTATACTAACTTTAGGAAGCTGGTATTCCCCCCGCCAATGGCGGTTGTGCTGAATGATGTTGTCAGTGTTGCCAAAGAACCTATGGATGAAGAAGAAGTGGATGCTACTATTAATGCATCAATTGCCGCCAGCCATGCCTTTGGATGAAAACCCCCTTCCTGCTCAACAAAATTCTCCTTGCCTGTTGCTCACAATTCTTGCCCATAGCTTTATATAAGCCTGAAAAAGGGCCACCATATATATAATAGCTCGGATAATTGTTAAATTTTGGATTATGGCTTCCCAGCCACTTTTGTAATGTAAAGAACATATATGAATAGATATATATCTTTTAAAGAAAATCCATGCTATTTCCTTCATTTTGTATTTCAATTTTATGGGCTCTCAACTTTCATTCTGTATTTCAATTCATGGGTGTGTTCTGTGTAAAGCAATTCTGGTATTCTACCCGCCAATAATAATGGGTTAATTTCGCCGAAGCACAAACTAATTTCGAAAAAGACCGGCCAATGAAATGGAAAAAGATAAAAGCACTATTCACATATGTACAAAAGAAATAGAGCTCAGCGCCTAATGTAACAACTTAAGATGAATCCCATTGCCTGGAATTCCTAAGGGTTCCTATTCCATACTTTCCAACTCAAAATTATTGTGTTCCTTGCACCGAATGATTTGAAAGGGACCCTCCCATAGGCTATCAAATTTACCATGCTGACCTAGCATAGCAGCCCTTTTATCATACTTTAGCACTAAGTCTCTTCATTTTAGACCTTGGTTAGAAGCCTTCTTGTCAAACCATCACTTGACTACCTGTTGATGGCTTGTCATAGCTATTAGGGAATTCTCCCCTTTTTCTTGTATTTTCAATAGTTCAGTGAGCTGAACCTCCATGGCTTCATTTTGTTCTATCTCAAGAGATTTCAACAACTGTATTGTCAGAATCTCCATGCAGATGGGTAACAACACCTCTTTCCCGTATACCAACTCATAAGGTGAAGTCTTAAGGATTTGCTTAGGAGTTATGCAGTTTGCCCAGAGCACTTTTTGGAGGTTTTTATGCCATTCCCTCTAGTTTTTCAAGCCAATCCTTTTAAGGAGTCAAACGAAGCTTTTGTTCGTTGACTCCGCTAGACCATTTCCCTGTGGATAATAGTTTGATGATGTTTTAAGGAATATGCCATTATTTAATGCAAAGTGACATACCTTCGCGCCTAGGAAAGCTCTGGCATTATCTGAAATGATAGTTTTTGGAGGGCCAAACCTTGTCACCAGTTCCTTGAGGAAATCTACAATCTCTGTTTTTGTTGTGCTTTTAAGGGGAATCACCTCCATCCACCTTGTGAAGTAATCCATGGCAGTCAGAATCCACTTGTGTCCAGTGCTAGAAACCAGGTTGATCATTCCGATGAAGTCCAAGCCCCATTGTGCAAATGATTTGTCCACCACTATGGGTTTGAGGGGCATTGTGGAATTCTTCCTTCTATCAGTGAAGAACTGAAATTTCTCACAAGCCTTCACCAAAGAGTGGGATTCATTAAAAAGTGTAGGCCAATAATAGCCAACAAGCATGATTTTAATGGCGGTGGTTTTGGCAGAGAAATGTCTGCCTGTAGCGCTATTGTGGAACGCGTCGAGGATCCTCTTTACTTGCTCCGAAGTGATGCATCGCAGGAGAACACCATTGAAATTCCTTTTGAAAATGACTCCTTCTATTAGCGTATATCCGCAATTTTGCAGCTGGTAATACCTCTTTTTTTGGGATGAGAGACTTGGTGGATACCTTCCGATTTGCATGAATCTCATTCTATCAGTCAGCTAACCGCCTTCCGATTCCAATTCATTTATCAAGACGAGCTCCGGCTACTCCTCTGTGACAGGTACCTCGTCGTTCTATGCCATGTACTCACACAATCCTTTTCCTTTAATAGTTTTAGTAGGCTTGACTTCAATGTCATATTCAAGAATTTTAGTGATCCAATTAGCCATTTTTTCTGTGATCTCCCCTTCCATGATATATTTACACACACTGGAATGTGCGACATACACCAACACCTTGTTGTAGGAAATTAGATGGCAGAACTTTTTAAGTCCCTTTACTATTGCAAAGGCCTATCTTTCGACGAAATTATAATTCATCTCATATTACTTTAGAGTCCAAGAGTAGAAAGCCATTGGATGTTACCCCTTTTCTTTGTCATCCTTTTGGGTTAGGACAGTAGCAATACTGGTCTTGCTACTGAAAGCATACATTATAAAATCCTTGGATGGATCTGGATTAACCAGCACTGGAGCTATGGAAATAGCTTCCTTGACCTTTTCAAAATTTTCTCGAGCTTTGGTTGTCCATTTGAATGCTTGATCTTTCTTCAGCATTAGGGTGATCGACCTAATCATTCCCGTAAAATCAGAAATAAACTTTCTGACAAAATTTACTTTGCCCAAGAAAGACTGAACACCTTTCTTATTTATCGAAAGGGGAAGTTCTTTGATAGCCTTTACTCATTCAGGGTCAATTGAAACACCTTCTCTAGACACCACGTGTCCCAATAGCTTACCCTGCAGCACTCCAAATACACATTTCTTCGGGTTTAGGGAAACTCTGAACTCCTAGCACTTTTGAAAAACTTATTCCAAATGATCAAAATGATCATCCTTGGATTTAAAGAACATAGTAAGGTCATCCAAATAGATTAGAATAAACTTATTGATTAGTTTGCTGAATGCGATGTCCATCGCCTATTGGAATGTTGCCCCTACATTGGATAAACCAAAAGGAATTCTAGAATATGAAAATGTCCCCCACTTTGTGGTGAACGTAGTCTTGTGCTGATCTTCTTCTTTAACTCATATCTGATTGTAGCCGGAGAAACCATCCAGCAGAGAAAAATTTCCGATCCTATGACCATTTGTAGGATTGACTCCATAGAAGGCAACAGATAGTGGTCTTTTAGAGATGCTCTGTTTAGGTCTCGAAAGTCCACACACAAGTGGATATCTCCATTCTTCTTTCAAACTGGGACCAGATTTGATACCCAAGTACTATATTTAATTGGGAAGACAATATGTGACTCAATGAGCTTAGTTAGCTCCTGTGCCATTAGGGCTTCAATTTTAGGGTTGACTGGCCTCTGTTTCTATTAGACTGTTTTACACCTTCTATTAGCTCAATAGTGTGCTAAATGATGCTAGGATCATATCCCTCCAAGTCATCATAAGACCAGGCCACTACTCCATATTTTTCAAAGAAACTGATGAGCCTTTCCTTATCATGGTGCAAGGCATTTTTTTCGACTCGGAGATTCCTACCATTGGAGACCCGAAGGTCCACATAATCACTTTTGTCTACTATGAACTTCCACTTATCATTTCAGGCATCATCACAATTGAAAAAGTTTTCAAGAGTAACCAATCCCTTAGGAATTTTATTAGATTTGAGCTGCATAATTTTTCCTTCATAAGCCTCGGCAATCTTTGGTTGAAGCTGATCGACGAACTCCCCTGAGTGATAGATAAACGAGGTGATGTGTTCATTTCTTTCAAAGACATGCCAACTCTGATCATTGTTGGGGATTGCTGGTCGAACTAGTACTCATACTGAATGTTCGATATGAAGCAAGTCAGAGAGAGGATCAAACTAAGCACCAATCATAGCCATGCAATTTGCATCGCTATTTTGTCTTCGAGGAACGGTCTGGATGTTGAAAGCTTCAAAACCATCAATCAGGTCCTAGACTCAGTGCTGATAGGATCTCATGCGGACATTCTTTGCTGCAAAAATTCCTCAGACCTGGTTAACTACCAGTTCGGAATCTCTAAACACAATTAATTGCTTAATTCCCATTTGTTCCACAAGGCTCAAGCCTTGGACTAACCCTTCATATTTAGCCTCATTGTTTGAACATGCGAAATGAAAGCGGAAAGACCTCAACAATTTTTTATTTTGTGGGGATATTAGATATACCCCTGCTCCAGCACCTACTTTTCTTCTTGCTCCATCAAAGTACAGTGTCCATAGCTCATTTGCTTGGCTACCTTCGGATTCTTTGGCACCCTCGGAAGCACATGGTCTTCATCATAAATTACATAAGTGCCCAATCCTATAGCATGATAATTGTCGAAAAGATCATTGTCTATGTGTTCACTCAACAGAGCATCTTCTTTATCATTTCGATCTCCGCTCACCTTCTCTTCCTCTAGAAATTCAATGCAATACATTTCTTGCTTGGTGATAGAGGTATGCACGACTTCAAAATTGATCAAGGCTTCATCAACCACATGTTCAGAATGTAGGGCCTCTGATTCTATCTTCATTTTTGCATTGTGTTTGGTCCTAAATATCAGATGTGACCAATCTGAGGAAAAGTATCCGCCCACCTTTGAAGTAAATTCTGAAGATAGATAGAGACCAAACATAGGAGGGACATCTATGATCACTGTGTCCTGAGGGAACGTGATACTAGGGCAAGCAAATAGAGTTAAAGGAAGCACTTTGATGACACCTACAGTCTCAACTTTATTTCCATCAAGCTGCATCACCCCTCTTTTCATAGGTTCGTAGCTGAGTCCCAAAGCTTCAACTATCTGTTTAGGTATAACCATAGTACTAGCACTAGAATCAATCATGGCATTGTGCAATAACTTCTTTCCTATAATGAGAGTCAAAAAGAAAGGTTGAGGTTTCAACCTACTTCTATTCTCGGCAGGGCATTCCTTTGTATTGTTTGTAAGAACCTTAGCTGGCGGTATCTGATAAACAACCTCTGCACTGGCAAACGACTTTGTTGATGCTAGGTTGATCTCTTCTTGAAGCACCTTCTGTAATAGCGTCTTTTATTCTGGGATAGCTAGAATGTCCCATAGAGACACATTAGTGGATGATTTCTTCAATTGCTCTATCACATTAAAAGGTGACAAGTTCGGAGATTTATGCTCCTTGGTTCTTCTTGTAATAATTTTCTTCCATGGTTGAGAAGGTGAAGGGATAGTTGAAGCACTAGGAATCTAATTGAAAATGCCTTTGAGTTGCGGGCTGTCCAGATGTGAAACAACCGACTCACCCGTGAACCTCCTCTTTGAGCGTGTGTTATAATCAAACTACACTTGCAGTGTTTTGGATATGAATGCGTCATTAGAAAACATCGTTTCTTCTTCCTCTATCTAGGAGAAGAGTGCATGATGAGGAGCAATATTAGATTCTTGTTCTAAAGACATTCTTTGCATTTGTGCGGTAAGGACCGCACTCTCCATTTGTGGTGAGGCATATACATAACCTCTATTTTTGGTTGCTATGCCTTGGATGCATTGCTTTGCCACCTTTTGTTGTAGGTTGCCATGTAGACAGTTTCAGGGCATATGCACATCGCTGTAGGGGAAACACCATGGATTGATATCATCAATGAGATTTTTTTGCCCTACGGTTAATTCCCTACTCGAGCTGGGTGACACGCTCGTCAACGAAGTAGGCACTGACACCATTTGGTTTTCTGTCGGGGCTGGTGGATTAGCATGAGGCGCACTCTGGTATTGATTCTGCTAATAAGAAGACCGCCCTCCTTGATAGTTTTGATACGCAGGCTTTGGAGGCGTTGCTTAGTTCCGCTTAAGAGTGGTTATATCATTTTTCATGGTTCGCAACATCTCTTTGAGGTCACTTATTTCATCTTTGGAAGAACCTAATGTAGAAGCCACATTTTGTGAGCCTACTGCATATGTGTACATTGACTGGGCAGTTACGGGTGCACTAGTTGATGCGACCTCTTGCGTGAAGATCAATATTTCAGGAAATATTAGCATAATAGGTCAAGGAGGCAATTTTTCGCAATATATTAAATGATTCTTAGATTTGATAGCAGTACCATAAGCATCTAGAAGAATAGCTCCCCCCAAAGACATAATCATCACAAAAATGTCAAAATTGATGGACTTCAAATAAAATATAAATGCCAACTCGGGAGTCGGGCGTATGGTAACGGGGATCCTCTGCCAATTCACATGAAATCAGGCATTAAAGTCCATCAGAGCCTCCTAGGGGGCTTGTTTTATGATGGATAGTTGATAATACAATGAAGAATGATCTCCATCATTCGAGAACCTCTCATAGAATGGATCTCCGAGCTGATCCCAGGTGTAGATTGAATTGTCATTGTTCGGTACCAATCCAGTTCCTTGCCTTTAAAAGATGCAGCGAGAACCCTTAGGGCTACATTTTGTGCTGTAATCCCGTGCACCAGACATACGTTCGCCACATACTATAAATGTTATGTTGGCGTTCTTGAGCTGTCTCTGGTAAACTTCAGTATAGCTTTCATGGCTGAAACCAGGATAGCGCCCCAAACAGCTGGCGCTACCTGGGCTACTAGGGGACTTCCAGCATCCCATGCTACGTAGTTTCTATTAGCGGCCGACAACATTGTGAGAGGCAAGGGTGGCAAGGATGGGACAGTTACCAGCTGATTTGTGACTTGGACTATCCCTAGTGGAGGTACTAGTAAACTAGGGTCACCTGCGGTTTGGGATCTAGTTACAGGTCAATGGCTCATACACCCCTCTAAGATGCAATTTCATTAAGCTAGTGTCCCACCAAGTGTGCCAAAAAAAGAATAAACTGTTAACACCAAAATTTGACGAGGTAACAAAGTTTTATGGGAAACTCAGTATAAGGGGGACCTTTTGCGCTAAACTGAGTAACCTCTGGACTTTTAGAGAAGTCGGCTTCTTCTATAATGGGGTTTGGAAAGGGAAAAGGAAGCGAATATAATAAAATAAAGTCTAACCTAAGGCAATGCACCAAAATTTAATGATGGGCATGATAAATCATAGATTTAAGGGCCTGAATGGTGTTGTGTTCTAAAACATCTGAGACTTAAGATTATAGCATAGACAATTCATTTATTGACATAAAATGGCATTGCATACATTCTCACTGCCAAGAAGAGTCATTAGACATGATCTAGGTAAGAAAAATTGGGTCCAACGTATATATAAGTTCTCAAATGAAGTGTCAAGACAATATAAAGCACAGTTCACAGTTTGATCAAATAGCATGAAAAATAGAGAGGCCAAACAATTGGCATAGTCTAAGAGTTTTGCAATTAAAATAAAATAGTAATAAAGACCTGACATCTTTTTACTAAAACCAGTATGTGTTTCCAAGTTCCAAACCCTTTCTCATCAACAGAGAAAGTATATATAGGAGGAAAACCTCCCACCGCTTCGGAGAGCAGTAACAAAGAAGATTTCACAATCCCCTGCAATGATGCCATAAAAAGAATATTCCCCAAAGTTGTTGCAAAAGAAATAATTTGGAACCGAGCATTTGGTCATTCTAGGTTTAGGTGCATCTTCTATAATGATGGCAGTGGTATGAGCTAGGCCCGATCAGACAAGTGTCATCCCCTGCTGTGAATGGTTATGACAAGCAGCAACCAATATAATTTTTTGGTTCATCTGGTTCATCACCCGCATAACAGATTCGTTGCTTAGCCACATGGCAGCCTTTTGCTGCCCGCATGAACCTTTCTCCCATCGCTGTAGAGGATTTTTGAAAATGCAACACATGTCGAATGGGTCGAATACCTTATCACAACGAAGGGAACGTTCATCAGCCGAGTGCAAAAGACGCGTGGCAGCATTTCACTGCCTGCGGTTGCGATTTCATCTCTGCACTGAAGGATTTTTGAACATTTGACACGTAGCAATTGCATATGACAGTCAGCAACCGTGGGGCCCACCAACACCTTTTGGAATGAGTGCTTCGTGGTAGCATTTCGAAGCTCAATGAGGCGTCAAGGAAATAAGAAACAAAAGCATCCCACAGCTACGACACTTGGAAGCATAGTGGAGTTTCCCGGGATCTAAAGGGAATGCCAATACTTGAAGTTGTGAAGAGTAGACACGTGGAGTAGCAGATCAAAGGCTTGATGAAAGGTCGAGTGACTAGTGATGCATAGGCTGACGCATAGAAAAAATAAACCCGAAGGGAGCTAGTTAAATATTTATTAACACTTAAAAATTTCAAATCTTCCCCTCATGGCTAAATATCCTAGGGAAATGTGTAATTTCAATGGGACCTTTGGCATGAGGGGTATTAATTATCCAAATTTAATTATCATGGCTTATTTCCTTGGCTTTTGGTTCTTAAGGGATGATTATGGCCCCACTGAGTTGGCATCATTAGGAATGAATACTGAAGCGTGTAAATGTCTAATTAATTTTATTGCACCTTGCTGTCCCAGATGGCAAACTAATGATGGTTTAAGAAAGGGTAAATTCATTGGTGGCCAATCCATTTTCTGGCTAACTTTGTTTCTTTGGGCCAGTTCCCTTGTGTCGCGGGTCAAGATTGGTGGCGATAGGGTGAGGACTGAGCTAGACAATTGTGAGGAGTTTCATAGGGACCCCATAGCTTGGCATATTTTTATGTAGGGAGGTTTAGCACCACTTTTAGAGAGTCTTGTGGGCCACAATGATAAATTTTCAACCTAGTTTTTTGGTTTGTGGAAGGATAGGCAGGTCACCATGGGTGGCATTTCATTTGAGGTGGATGAGGAAGTGATTATTAAGGTGATGAGATGATCATCTCCTATGATGGAAAGAAATACAAAAATCACACCAAAATGCAAGACCTAGAGAGTCTCAATGCCTTCTTCAAGGACAACGAGAAGCTGGTTACAAAGCAGTCGGGTTTTGACTGTGAGGTGTTGCCAAAACCCTAGGACAAGGTGTGTCTTACTCTTATGAAATATGTTACTTTATAAGGTAGATACAAGGTGTTTTAATTTTAATATTTTCTACTGTTAAATCACCTACGATACAAAATGATTCTCAACTTTCCTTTCTTTCTGCTGACTTCCCTAGAAAGCTCGATCAAAGATTCCCATGATGTTACTACTCTCAATCTTGATATTCCACCTCCCTTACCACTGCACCAGGGATTAATCCTTAGGCTCTATCACTTGCATTTGGCCGTTTTCCCTCCTAAACATATCTTTTCTATGTGTGTGGAGGAACTAGAACCTCCTAACATTTCCCTCGATAATCCTTCCATTGCTTCTTTGTTGGGTCCTAAGAGAAAAACCACCATGCCTGAAAATGAACCCAGTGTTGAGCTTAAGCATAAACCCCCACCAAAAGAAAGAAAGGGGAGGTTGGGTTGGCTTGATCTAAGGCTACGACTAGGTTATGAGAGCTAAAAAATAAACCCATCAAGAAGGACAGTAGACCCACTACTAAGAAGAAGGGGAAAAAAGAATATTCGTGCCAGGTGGACATGTTGGCCATTGTTAGCGAAGGAAAAAGTGTTGAGGAAAAAGACTCTAAGGGTGACACCGTGGTGGTTGCGAGGTTTGATGTGGTGACAAAAAAAACTAGTGTGAGGAGGTCCCATAGACTGGTGAAGAACACAAAATGGGCTCTGATGGATGAGATTTCTAGTGATTCAAAGTAGATTGGCAACAAAATTGAAGGAAAAAAGACACTATTGAGGAGATGGAAAAAATTTCATGGAGGGCCCTAGTCATTTCTCTGACATGAACTAGATGCTTAAGGATGACTCCACCAATTCCTCAGATCCTAGGGATGGTGAGGAAGAGGTGACCTAGTGCAAGAAACGAAAGGATGAGGACTTCAACATGTTGTAAGAGCAGGTTATTAAACTTGAACAAAAATTCAATAGTTTGGCTCGGTTCACTATTAAAATAAATCACAGATTGACCGTCACACTTTTAGATGTCATCAAGGAGGAAGTGGAAAATAATACTATGGGTGAAGGTCCCAATTGGATTAGGGACAATGTTTTAAACCTCCTCATCCAAAAATGGGAAAGTGAGGAAAATTAGTGATTTGGTCTATGTTGTGTTGGGTGTTTGCTATCAATGTGCAATGTTTGTGTCCTATTTTTGTTGTTTTTAGTATAGTTTTTATGATGTTTTGATGAACTTGGTTCCATTTTGTCCCTGCGGGATTTTTGTGTAAAGGGTACAACACCATATAAATGCTACATATATTATCAAAAAGCATCCTTTTCTCAACTAATTTTAATCCCTTACCAGTGTAAACCATTTAAGGGTTAGCATCTATCCCTAGATTTATGCCTTTTACATTTCTATTGCCAATATTTTGACCTCTATTTTTGTAGTTCAATACAAACTATTAATTTTTTTATTTAGTTCAACTAATCCTTTAATAATTTTGTTGGTCTTTAGTTGAACTATTTCATTTCCTAGTAGTGTTGTTTTTCCATCTTCAATTTCTACCATAAAATTCCAATCTATTTGTTGACTATCAAACTATTTTACATAGTTTAGAAACCTATATATCTATTGGTTATAATTAAATGTATGCTAGTTGCAAACATTATTAAGTATCTCAAGTCTTTTCAATACCCCTATTCTAAGTTTTTGATTAGAGGTAAAAAACAGGTTTTGAAGGGGCTTAGAACCCTTTACAAAAGAGAGCAGCTAAAACTAAAGAAAACTACATAAAGTATAAATCATCCCATACGCAGTGAACCAACAACAAAACATAAAACAAAAAGGAGGACCCCAAACAATAGCACTACATGTTCTTCAGGATATCAATAGCCTCCACATCGCTCACCACAGTCTTTTGATCATCATCCAAGACATCAGATAGATCTTTGTGAGGAGCCCTAGCCTGAACCTTGGTCTTGTTTATCATTCTAGCCCCAAACCCATTCATATTCACCTCATTAATCAAAACATTATTCATATCCCCACCCTTATCAACATAAACCTCTTCCTCCATCAGCTTTCCACCAACACCAATCTGTTCAGCATGAACAATCTCCTTACGATTCTCGACACTAACAAAAGGAGAGGTAATACCAAAAGACTCAAAATTAACCACAGATTTAGTCCCCTCCCCACCCTTGACCATGTTAGCAAAAAATTCTCTCTAATTCATCCTCCAGGGTAAGAATTCTACCTTTTAGATTTTACTTCATCTTAAGTGTTCCCTCAGCCAAAATATTCAAAGAGTTAAACAATTCATCATTCTGGTTTTGAACTGAAGACTCATCAACTTTACTCATAGCACCCCATACTTTAACATTTGTCATATTAATTTCATGGAACACCCATTTGAACAATTTAAATAAAATAATGGAACCCTCTCTAGCAATTCCCAGAACATTAGAAATCTCTTCCCTATCAAAGTTGAAAACCCCCTTACCCAAAACATCATCCTCATGAGAGGAGCTTACCTTGTCCTAACTGGCAGATATGTCCTTACCCTTCCTGGTAGTTACCAATATTTTGATCTTACGAATGGAGTCCGTAATCTCCTCAACCACAACCTTTCTTTTCTTCTACTGATCCAAGTCCACAACCGAGGTATCCATAGCATCTTATCTGCCCTCAACCACAAATTTTCCTTTCTTCTGCATATCTAGGTTCACAACCAGGGAATCATCATCACCCTATCTGCCCATCATCTTGAGGGGATAATTCCTCTTCAACACTTGACCCGCATACCTTAAAACCAATTTCTTCTTGCTTCCCACCTCCATCTCCTTGTTCTTCTTTTTCACAAAGGGGTGGCAATGACACCTCACCATACAATTCATTCTTCTCTTTAAGGAAAGTACTCAGAAAATTAGCAACCACCTCGTCACTACAAGTATCATAACCCTTTTTAGGGCTTAACACTCATTTCTTAGACTTCCCCACTATAGGGGTTGTGGAGCCACCTCCATGAAAGCAAGAGAGTCTAGGAAAAAGTCCACATCCTCCTTAGAATATGATTTCTTTTCCAAGAAAAGTTTCCTTTTCTTCCCTTTTTTACCAACCGATTCCTCTTCAAAGACTGTATCATACTCCTCCACCGGATTTAACTACTTACCATTAGGGGTATCAATTAGCTTAACCACCTCAAAAGATTTAGCATACTCAGAAATTAAAAGAATAAGCCCCAAATGCAAGACTATATTTTTGGGGTTTCTCTTATGGTCCTTGAGACCAGAATCCAACAGTGCCAGGAGATAATAAGGAAAGGAAATTCTTTTCTTATGGCAGAAATGATGAAGCATAAGGACGTGGTAAGCATTTACTGTAGAGAAGTGACCTTCCAGGGTGATATATCTCATGAGTTCCTTGGCCACATCCCCCCACAGTTCCTTTAGAGAGCTCCTCTGGTAATCCCCACTCTTCACAGTCTTAAGGTCTTTAGTTTCATCCCCTTTGAAAAAAATTTGCATGACAGTCTGCAATTCCTTCTTGTCTTTGAAAACTTTCATTCCATCCGTAGATAGCCCAGTGATATTAGCTATAAAATATTCATTAACATCATACTCCATTCCACCAACTTCAACACCCTATTATTCCATGCTTTTGCAAACAATGTTGTCATCTGCGGGTTGTTACCATGCAGTCTCTCTAGGTATGAAGTCACCCACCTCTCTCTAATACCTGCCAAACCTTCGGCTTCTTCTTTGCTGCTTCACAGGAGAAGGGCTCTATGTAGTTCCTATCACCTCCCATGTCTACAGAATTTACAGAGTCAATAGGCTTAAGAGCTTTGAACACAATGAGGAGAAACCTTGAGAAGGCGATACAAAGAATTCTTAGAATCTATATGAAAATAGAATAAGGCAAGAGAAAATAATGATCCTAGAGTTTTGTTCCCTATGAATACCAACCAAGGTACTTGTTGATGACAATTTTACTCACAGTAAACAGGGAAAATACATTCTTCACAGACAAGACCACAAAGAGCCTATCCTTCTTGAAAGATATGGAACAAAGATAACCTAAAGGGGAATTCTAGTTTAATAGGAAAAGATTGGCTTTAGTTCAATCCCAAGTCTTTGATAACCAAGTCATGATTGCACTAGGGTCGCTCTCGAGTATTGATGTGATATTTTGCTGTTAATCTCAAAGGGACTATGGTTATTTCTAGTTTTGTTAAGAATCATAAACATTGCACATAAAATTTCCACATCATTCATAAAATAACATCATGAAATTGAAAGATTTGCAATAATATTTCATGAACATCACAAATTATTTTCTATCACTTAAGTAGATTTTCAATAAAATTTCATCCATTCATTCAAATTTTGGAACATTTTCAAGAATTCAAACATCTACTCTAAAATAAAGCATAAAAATACTAAAAATTAAATGTTTCTCCAGGTTATTCTCCATGCATGCCCCAAAGAATCAATTAAAACATAGCAAACCACTTTATGCTTCACTAGATTGCTTCACAACTACATATAAAACGATGCAAGCTTTTAAAGAGAGGGGTTTCATTTTTGGACACCAAGTAGGTTTGTATGCACCCTTAAACAGCATAACATAAAATCTTGTTCAACTAAACTAACAAAACAAGCTATAAAAGATGCTCAGATAGGTAGCTATCTAATTAGCTTTGATATTAATCAATGTCTACATGCATACAAAGTTTTACACTGGAATGGTTCAAAAAATAGGAAAAAAGAACAAAACTTGAAAAAGTTTATTCTCCTCCAACAGCCACAAATTCTAAACTTAAAATAAAAATGAAGCAAGAAACGACCTTTTATAGGAACAAGGCCTCAAAGTTCAACTTAAAGTCTATCCAGAGAATCCTAAACAACAAATTAAAATGTAGCACGTGGCACTCGCCAACTATCATTAGAATATTCTAGATCAAGTCAAAACTTTGACTTCATCAATAGCAACACTTTCAATTTATACTCTAGCACGAAACACTTGACACATGTCGAGGCTATCAACTTCTTTCCAACAAATAATAGAATAAGGAACATCTATTGGGACCAGGATCAACTTACAAACTCAACCATCACACTTCTGGTGTCTAGTATCTGGTTCTTCATCTTCTCGCTAATGACTCGAGCTTCGGGATTCTTTCTCCGCCTTTCTTCAACTGGTACTCTTGGAAAGCATTTAATACTCAATGCATATGTTCTTTCAAAATTATTTATACTTCCCTCCAAGTGAGTTTGAGCCTAGTATATTCTCCAGATACCTAGAGTATAATACCATTCTTTTGAACTTTATCTGCTTCATATTTAGCTATAGTGTTCCTACATTGTATAATTTCATCAATGACCTCCCATGTTAATAGCTGAACAAGATCTCTATTTATTCTTTCAATCCATTCCTTGAAGGCTTTAAATTCTTTACCTTCCTATCCTAATGTTTGGGGATCACAACCTTGACGTGCTAACATTTCAATAAACTCTCGATCTTCATCAATCAATTTTCTACATTCAACGGTGAACTTTTTAAATCCTTCAATGCATTGTATTAACATGTCATCTTCCCATTTCAATTGTTTCTTCCATTTTTCTAGCAATAGAAGTTCTTGTTCTGAGATTACATTTCCTTGTATTAATTCTTGGACATTTACTTGTATGAGAATTTCAATGTTTTTCCTTTCTTCAATAACTTGCTCCTGGCAAAATCTGCATTCATTTTCAAATCTTTTTGATTTCTCTAGCTGGCGGTATGCTTCCTTGTGCTTCCCTATTGCATCTGCAATGAAATATTCTCCCTTCTTTACCCAGTACTCAATCCATTCTTTGAATATATTCATTTTATGGTGCACTGCTGCAATTGCATCCACCTATTCTTGCAACATCAATACTAGATGTTGGGGCAGTTCAGCTTCTGCTTGACTAGTAAAGTTAATGACTTTATAAAATTTTCAAAGGTAGAAACCCTTTCTTTCAATTCTCTTTTCTTCTGGTTATATTTCTACACTTTGGAAACAATAGCATTTAAATTCACTTTTATTTCCTGTAACTCTTGCTTCCAAGATGAGTGTCCAATATTAATAATCGTTATCTTGTACTCCTGAGGCATTATTTCATGTCTATCTTTATTAGTTGTTGGAGTAGCTATATGAATGGTCCTATTCCCATATGCATTTCTTTGTATGACATGTTTTTCTTTTTCTTTGCGCCTAGGTTTAAGAGTGTCTACTTCTTGTATAAAATTATTAAGATTCAAAGGAAATACTTCTACTTCCATTGGGGAAGCCAATTCCCTGATCAACCAATCAAGTGTATCATCACCTTGCTCTACCTCTGTAACATTTCTTTGTTCTTGTTTTCAACATGATTTGAGAACTTCTTCTCTTTGACCTATCACATCTTCTGAAATGGGAATTTCCTCAATAATTTTTTGCATAGATTCAAGATTAATAGGGTTTGTAATTGTCTCCTCTATTTGAAGACTTATATCTTCATGTCTATCTAGATTTTCAACTTCATCTCTCTAGATGTTACCTTCTTTATTCTTTGCTACATCAGGGTTTTCTTCATTTTCAATTCCATCACCTAAAAATTGTGTAGCTTCTTCTTTCTCAATTTCAATTTCAACTTCAATATGGCCTTCCTCTAGTTCTTCAAAGACATGTGACTGTTCATTAACATTTGGAACATTCTCAAGCAAAGGCTGGGAATCAAAAGCATCTTCAAAAATTCTTTCATCAATAGGATCTTGCTCTGCAGTTTCCCCTATTTCCATCTCAAGGACATTAGGATTTCATGCCTATGAGGTGAGTGCTCCTTGTATAAAATCTTCTTCTTCAACATTTATAGGATTAGAACCTGTATCCTGAACCTCTTCTATCACTGGATGTACCATGGAATTATCTTTAGACTTCTTTTATTTCACTTTCTCCCACATAGCACTCCATTTGTCCATCTGCTCTTTAATTTTGGCTTCATCTTCTTCAGAAATTTCCTCCAAAACCATAGGAATTCCTCCCAATGCTTGTTTCATACTAGCCATGTTAACAAAAGGAGGAGAAGTAAAAAGTGTTGTGGCCCTTTGAGATGCAAACTTGGTTTGTACACCAATATTTTCTGTTACTCTTGCTTCTTCATCAATAACTGATTTATTTCTTTGTTTCACTATGGAGGAAGATGCACCTTTAGGTCTTAATTTTGATTTATCTTTACCTATTTCTGCATCTTTCTGTTTATCAGATGGTTTCATGGGAATTCCTTGTCTTGAAATTTTAGGGGTTCTTTCTTCAATTATTATACCTTGAGCCACCTTACTAGTTTTCCTTCTTTTCTTAGTAGGCTCTTCACTCTCAAATGTTATTTCATCTCTTTGTTGAACCTTCTTTTTTCTTTAGAGAATGTGGGCATGATTCCTGTTTCTCTCAAATCTTTACAAAAATCATCAATCCAGTGTTGAGTATACACTAAGACTGGTCTAGAGAACTCACCAATTGATGTCATATCTTCATCATCAAAACCTGGGTCTGGGATGGGTTCATCATATACCTTGTCTTCATTATATAATTTTTTCAAAACTTGGCCATCATCCTCTTCCAACTGATTTGGAATATCACGAAGCTTGAGAATCTGGACAGATTCTAGAGAATCTTTCATATTTTCTTCTTCTTACTACGTGCTCGTCTTCACAACTAAGCCAAGAATCTTCTAAATGTGACACATGAACACGATAACTAGCTATATTCTTGGCAATATTTCCTTCAATGTCATAATATATTCTCTAGAGTGGGAACTCTTCAAAATTATATGTACTTAATTCTTCTTCACACAAGTCAACCACTTTGATTGCATTACACTCATAATTTCTTATTGCAATGGGAAATTTGAAAGAGGCCTTCTTGTAGGTATGGCTATAAAGAGCCTGAGACGGTTTCAATTTTCTCACCAATTCTAACAAAACAACTTTGTCTATTGGGTACCTAGGCAACATGAATGAATGTCCATCAAATCCCTCCACCCTAATATAGGAGTAAGTAGGGAACTAAATTTACCAACCTCCCATTGGTTGAATGAAAATTTGTGCTTCCAGGGACAATATTTTGGCTTTATCACCTTCCATTATTCTGACCAATTTCATGGAGAATAGATCATTGACTTTCCTATAATTATCTTTATATCAAACTGTTTCCTACCTTTGTGACTAGAGTACCAATCTGCTTCAACCCTTGTTTGCTGGCTCTCATGGCACATGAATAAATAACATATGACGACATATAAAGGCACTTGGTTTTGGGAAATGTTGTTATTTGTTCATATAATTTGTCACTTATAAGCTTTCCCCAATGTAATTGCATGGGACTTTCCATTAGACTTGATATTATTACAAACATCCAGGGTTCAAATTTTCTTGCATCTCTTAAACTAGCTACCCTGCTCAGCAGAGTTATAATATCTTGCATTTCTTGGTTGAACATAGACCTCTGAATTACCTTGGTCTATGGTGTAATTAGCTCTTGGTACCATTGGGTACTCATAGTTTCTCTATTGTGTTCTTCATCATTTTGATATGTCTTTCCATTAGCTTTCGTATCAACATTGTACATTTGTGTGTAAATGGGGATACCAAAAGTGTATATAATTACTTTATGTGAGAGGTCTGCATAAATTCTCCCTTCTTTCTCAACGACCCTTTTGGCTGGGTTGTAGTAATTCATACATTACATAACTAATTTAGGGGCCTCCATTGCTAGTGGAAACCCTCCTACTGAAAGTAACCCATTTTCCGCAACATTCTTGGTACATTGAGAAGCATTTTATTTTAATACCCGTGAACATATTTCAATATTAGAAGACCACCCCATATGAGTGTCTGTAACCACTACATTGATTGGAACAACTTGTGACTTATAGTATTTGAATTCATCTTCTGGCCTTGCATCAAAAGTACTCATTTTCTTTGGTGTGTTCTACATTTTCTAGAATGTGTCTCTTGTGTGCAAGTTAGGGTTAAATTTAACCAAAACTTACAGTTTATAAAAATTTCAATTCATTTTTTGATTAAATTTAAAAAATCAAAGAATAACCAACATTTCAATTTCTAAAGGGAAATAGCGTTATCAAGATCTTTCAGCTTGAAAATCAATAATAGAATGTCATTTGTCTAAAACATACTTGGTTTTGGTCGATAATGATGATCTTTCAAAATGCAACTTCAAAACCCTTGGTAGCTGTGTTTTGGTTTCTTGAAATTTACCTTTCCTTGCATGCCAGTGTCGTTTTGTTCTTTCAATATTCTTCACAAATTTGTAGCATGACGCGAAGTGGAGTATTACAAAAGCAACTACATGCTTGAGGTGGTGCCAAGTACATAGGTGGTTACCCACCTTCATTAATTATCTATTATTTCACATTAATTCCTTGAATAAAGGTGCAATCATTACATATTAGGGTCCAAATCACAAACACCTAGACTTTTGTGTGGGCTCCCTACTAGAGGAGAAAGATGACGCAATGATTATATGTGGAAATCAGATGTCACACTGATTCTCTATAAGGTATAGGTCATTAAAGATACATGATCAATTGGTGATCGCTGGGATTGAGACCTTTCGGTATTAACTTCAAGAAGAAACACTAGGATCCAAGAATTTACCTATAAGCTTCAGAAAGAGAAAACAAGAAAAAAAGAAAAGATAGAGAACCAGGTTCAAGAGAGATTAACAAATTTAAAAATAGAATCTCTAGTTTTTGACTTTCGAATAGGAAAAAGAAAAAGAAAAGGAAAAAATAAAATACTGGACTCTAGTAAAAAGGAAACTAGTAGGATTGATGATTCTGGTCAATAAAATACCGGGTGGAGCCAGGGCCAAATGAAAATATGATTCACCTTAATGCAAATGTAAGACTCTGGGATTTTTCTTTCTATTAATATGTTAAACTTTTATGAAAAGAATGAAACATTGAATCCAAGAAATAAAAAGATAAAGTAAAAGGCCAAGCGAAATTGAAAGACAAATCAACAACCAATCGAGCCGAAGAATGATGACAAAGCAAACAAAAGAAAAAAAGAACAAAGGAAAGGAAAAAAAGGGAGTCCACATTTTTCCAAGGGGAAAAATGGGGCATGTTGTGAGACCACACAATAGTACTATTAGATCATTTCAAATATGGCTTACCATTCCTCCACATAATCCCCAGCCACGTGAAGATAGTCATGCATGACCTAGGCCATAATAAATCAACAAACAATTTAAATTTGGAAATCATGATTAATACTTGCAGTTGCCTCCATGGGGAGGGGGTCATTGATACCCCATTCCCTAACACCTCTAACTCCAAGATTAGCGGAGGCATCAACTAATCCATTGCCCTCTCTCAAAATATGAGAAATGTAATACTCATAAAAAGATTTAAGAATCTCCATAGAGTCGGGCTAACCAAAGATTCAATAGTCCAAGAAGGGGCAGCACAATTCATCAAATTATTGATGATATTAAGAGAATCCCCCTCAAGCCATACTTTCTTATAGCCTTTAACTTGTGCCAAATTTAGACCATGATAAGCTGTAGTTGCTTTCACATAATGTACCCCTATTCTAAGTTGATACTAAGAAGAAACCAAATTCAAATCAAAATTGGATGTATCAATAAAAAGAACATATTTTGTTTTATTTTTCATGCTATCAACTCACTTCATATTAAATACATTAAATAATTCAATACTGTTCCAAATTACATTCCTATAATTTTTCAAGGTATAATTCTTTGTTGCATACAATTTTCTTATTTTCAATGTAATGGGATTTGAGTCTCTTAGGGCTTTGAGTCATTTTACATTATGTTTATATGTGATGTTCAAGCCAGGCATCAATGCCCCAAACTCTGCATCATCATTTATGTATTGAAACATCTACTTGAATGCTTCACCATTTTATGAAACAATAAAAAATCCAACTCTAGATCCTTCCCTAGAACATGCACCATCAAATTACATGGTCCAAAAATCATTGGTACCTTCATTTGA
Source organism: Sequoia sempervirens (assembly GCA_007258455.2). Lineage (NCBI taxonomy): Eukaryota > Viridiplantae > Streptophyta > Pinopsida > Cupressales > Cupressaceae > Sequoia > Sequoia sempervirens. The sequence continues at coordinate 35,050,854 of VDFB02018296.1, read as the reverse complement.
GTTGGAAATGTTGGGAGTTGACCTATCCCAAAAGGTCAACCTGTCAGGAATTTGCTACTATCCTAGATTAAGGATCCACGGAAGGCTGTTAAACCATGTCATGAATCACGTGGTCAATGTTGACCAAGGGATGGAAGCGTCAAGCTTCCAACAACTCCCCCAACATGTCTAGAAGATTCAAACCCACAACCCCCACTCTAATGCCACTTGTTGGGAGTTGAGCTAGTCGTTATTCCCAAAAGTTTGGCTTGTCAGAAATCCACTACTATCCCAGATTAAGGATCCATAGGAGGCTATTAAACCATGTTGTGAATCACATGGTCAATGCCAACTGAGGGGTGGAAGTGCCGAGCTTCCAACATGAAACATATGGTGGCAATGAAACTTCACTATTTTATTCATCACTACACCTAGTGAAGTTATTTAGTTATTTATCTATGTATTGCATATTGTTAGGTACTTTGAATCTATCTTCAACAATAATTTTTATCTTTTATATATAAAATTTGACAAGTTCATCATGACATATGATAGGTCCATTTATATGCTTCCACCTCTAGAATCAACTCATTTCCTTGACAAAATTCCCCACTTAGCTAGGGAATATACCATAATTATATCCATCAAGAATATTTTTTAGGGTCTAGCTAGAACTCTACATTATTGACCTTATCCATAACATTGATTCCATTGAATCCATAGAAAACACTTGGCATAATATTTGAATACTTTCATACCTAGGTAATTCATGAATATTAAAGGCACGACATTGCTTGACTTGTGATAATTATATCATACAATTGTGTACCAACTAATTATCAATTATTAGAGTGATATAAAAAGGATAAACACTAGAATGAATATTGGATAGATAATTCCTTGAGTAAATCTCAATTGTTTATTCATTTTATTTAGGGATACTAGTTAAACCCGGTTTTATAACATGTGGATCCTTTTCACTAATAGTAAAAAAGTAAGATAAGACCCTATCTATGTTGGAGTTGATAGCAAACCAAACAAATCCCATAAATCACGTTCAAATAAAAATCCTATCACATGAATAGAGAAAAGTCCATTGATTGTGCTATTAAACCTTGAGAATTGAATTGATCCAAAGAAGTATTTGATATGCCTTTTTTATTGAATGATTAACAATGTCTAGATAATTACAATAATAATTAATGAATTCTTATAAAAACAACGCTAGATGAAACTCTATGTGAGGATATAATTAGATCATGACAAGTTTCCTCATCCTATGCTACGAGAAAGAAAGAATATGAGCTAAATATAGAGAATCACTCCTAAGTTTAGCTTAAGTTTAATAAAGTTAAAAGGGGGCCTAATTAAATAATTATTTAGGTGATATGCTTATTTTACTCTATCACATCCCCTTAAGTTTAGCTAAGAGAGAAGATAAAAACCTAATAATGAATGCAAGGATGGATGCATGGATGGGTCTCAACCACAAGGCTTGATAAGGTACCCATGTACAAATAGATGAATCTCTAATAACTAGAGAAAAGGAAAAAATCTCATGCGAAAATTCTACTTTCCAAAAGAGATTGAAATGAATGTGCGCTAGTGAAAGAAGGACAAGAGGACTTGATATGACCCCCAAGGACTACTTCTATCATATATTACAATGAATGTCCCTTCAATAGGAGAGAGAATATGATGATATGAATCCCTCTATAAAGAAGTATCTCCCATTTTAATGATGAAATACTAAAGACATAAACCATACATTCCATTCAAATGAGATTTATCCCCTTAGCAAGAAATAGATCCTATAGTTATTGGAGAAGTCATTACGATAAGGTGGATTCAAAAAGAGAATCCAAATCCAAAAAATGTGTGCCTCTAAAAACTGCTCAAATATCTACATGTTAGAATGAGATGATGTCATTCCAAAATATTGTGAAGATTGATGTAGAAATATATCCAAGGATAATGATGATAGTGTGCTAACAATTATGATGTGGCTATCATGAAAGAGGAGATTAATATACTCAAAATAATCCTCTAAATTTGTAATATAAGACTCCAAAAATAAGGATGATATGTCTAATAGATATGAATCCCAAGTAGTTATTTCTGGAAGATTGTGAGTGTACCATTGCATTGAATCAATGAGGACCATGTATGTGGTTATTCTAATCTAATTAGCAACAACAAAATATGAAGAAAATGTTTCAATATGAAGAGTGGTAAAAAGGAGACACACCTTTGAACCATCAAAACATGCAAGACTTGTGATATACTGAAGCTCCTCTAAAGTATCATTATTAAAGGGTATGCAATTTGCATCATCAAGGGAAATTAGATAATTTGTAATAGGATCCTCTAGAAATGGAGAGATATGAGGGTCCCCTTAAATCTCCCAAAGCCTAGTCTAAAGTGTGTGGGGGCATTCAATGTTCAATACATCATACATAGTGTCATGATCAACACTACAAAAAATCAATCCTGCAACATGATCAATAATGATACCCCATGCTATTCTACTCCTAGATGTGTTTGGTATAGGTATGAGTCCATAAACATAAAAAAAAATAAAAATTAAGCCACCTAAGATGTGTTAGGATGCTATTTTTCAAGACTCATAAGTACCCTTTTCTAGAATTACCATAAAAGGATGGACAAAAAAAATCCATGACACCTCTTCAAATGATAAAATCAAAGACCGCTAATGTTAATGCATTTAAAACAAATCAAATGAAGTCACCCCATGCAAACAAAAAAATTCCAAGAGCTAATAAGTCCAATTAATTCAACATAATGTGAAATAACAAAAACCTAAATAAAAAATAAATGGGGTGGACTATAGAAAAAGTGCATAAATAGATTTAAAATATCTTTTCAACACTACAAGAATCAGAAAAATTAGAGATATAGAAAAAAATTATGATCTCAAAAGAAAATAGTGACAATTTAACTTCAATAGATGATATATTGTACCAAAAAATATGATGATAAGACCTATACCATTGGAAAGTATAGATAACCAATTTTAGATGGTATCTTATTTACAAAAAATTGACAATGTATGCCCAAGTTATACCATTTTTTTTTTTTAAATAGCTCCTGTAGGGAACAATTAGAAGGGCTAGGGGCCAAGTGGAGGGTACAATCATTGATGTCACTATGACATAATGCTAATGTCAAAAGGATTTGTTGAAATATTCTCTTAGATGCCATAATATTTTCTTGTTAGTTGCTAGAATATATTGTGAGTGCTAGAATATTTTGTGCACAAAAGAGGAACTAAAATACTCTCTAGAATCTCAATATATTCCCAAGAAACACTAATTTCTTTTGTAGTTGCTAGAATATACCTTATGGGTTGGGCTTTTTGTAGTCATCAATTTTTGGATAGTAGGTTTTTTGGTTTCCAAAAAATCTTTTACTAGCGAGATGGTTTTGGATACCAGTGATGAGTTGACATTGGTTTTTTGAAATTCATTAGTGTAAAGGGGCTAACTAAAAAGGTTAGTGCCAATGGTTGATGCTGCTATTAACAGGCATAAAATTCACCGATAGGAATATATGGCCTTGATTTCTACTTGACACAATCTATATGTAGCATGTAGGGTATGAAATGTACCTTATCATATCTACTTTTTTAATTTTATTTTAAATATTAGAAATAAATAAATAAATCATAAATTACCTACACATATCGAGCAATGACAATGTAGCTTCCAAACATGATTAATGGTAGAATTATTATGACATCGTACAACCATATAGATCCATACGACTGTAAGGAATTTCTTACATGAATTTTAATACCCTAAAAAGTCTTCTTGATTTCTACCTTCTTGGATTTGAGCATGTTTGGACAAGTGATCTTAGGGTTTTTGGTTGTTCTAGACATAATGATGATGCCTATTTTTCTCCAAGATGAGCCAAATTATCTCTTAAGGCTAGATCTCTCAAAAAATAAATAGGAATTCATAGATTTTGTGCTTTGATATGATGTTGGAGTTGATAGTGGACCCCACAACTCCTAGAAATTACTTGTGCAACCAAAACACCTATCACATGAAGAGAGAAAAAATCTTTGATTATGCTATGCAACCTTGAGAGTTGAATTGATCCAAAGAAGCATCTGATATGCCTTATGTATTGAATGATTAATAATATATGGATGATTACATTAATGAATAATGAAATGCTTATTAAAGTAACCCTAGGTGAGTACATGTGCCATCACCCTATGCTATGACACAAAAAAAGAACATGATCTTTAAAATATAAAAAATCACTCCTAAATTTTTTGCTTAAGTGTACAATAAAGTAAAAATGAGGCCTAATTAATTAATTAGGTGATATGCCTATTTTAATCTGATAATCTCTATGCTTAGGGATCCCTTCATAGTTCATTGCTTTCCACAAATATTCTAATATGAATTAACACATGCCATATAAACAAGGGTATAAGTAGATAATGGGGTGTCTTGTGGGATTGCTACATTATTTTCAAGTAAGGAATAAGAATGCATTGGTAAGTCACAAGGTATATGATCATGTTAGCTTTTTCATTTATTTTGTTTCTCTTATCTATAACTCTATCTACTAGTTGAGAAGGATTGTTTTTCTACTTCACAACACATTCCCTTTTGAAGTGTCCTTCGTAGGTGCATGTGCCTCATTTTTTCTAGATTTAGGGGCAAACCTCCTTTTGTTCAATATTTTTTGCATTGACATCTTCACCCTATTTTCTAATTATCTCTTTGGGGTTGCAATTCTTTATGTTGTTCTTTGCAGGAGGTTCTTCTTTTTGCAAGAACTAGGATCTTATATTCATGGGGCTACAACATTATTCTTATTCTTTATAGGAACAATCATTTTCATCAGTTGATACCCATTTATACAAGAATAAATGTAGCCTCAACAAGAATTATCTTGTCTTTAGAGGGTGTCCTTACTTCATACGTATGCCTCATCATTCCCTCAAATATTCAAAATCATTGAATGAAAACTCATATTTCCTTGGAGCTATCTTGTGATCATTTTGGAATAAATAATTAATGCTCTCATAATCATAATAGTCTTCCTCTCCATCCCTAAACTACTAAATTGAAGATCATAAAAATGATTAATATACACATCATGATACTAAATGTTTTCATCCTCATAGAATTGCCCCTCATTTGTACTATCAACTAAGGTAGTAGTACAAATTATAGGGTAATGGGAAGATAACAAAATTTACACCATATAGAGGCATATTGGAAGTGCATGTTTTATTTTGTAAGAGGGTCAAGTGGAATCCTACCCTATTATTTGGAATCCTTGTAACCTACTACATTTTTCCTATCATATTGTTGTGATATTTTAGACTAGTCATAGTTGTATGAATAATTATGTAGATGTTGAACTTCATTGAAATGAGTTGGGACATTATGTGGTAGAAAACGCTTTTCATTTCTCACAACCTTGTAGGATAGGTCCTTCACAACTCTCATCATCTTATCCATTTTTTTATAGGTAGTTAAAGGTTTAGGCAATGTCTTTCTCTCAGGTTGAGCTAACTTGAGATCTCCCCTTTTGAGGTGTTTACTTGAAACCCTCATATTAATCTCATTATTAATTGTAATGGTACATACCTCCTTGAGATTTTTTGGATTCTTGTCCCTAAGACAATATCCAATATTTGTATCAAAGGTTACATAGTAAAGAGCAAGGAACATGGAATCATTTGATCTTAATGTAATTGCACTTTCCTTATTGGCATAATAAATGTGCTATCAAAATCAACCACAATCTCATTCACCCCATTTTTAATGATCTAGCAAGCTCATGAATTGAAATTCAAGGGTCAACCCTATCACCATATTGCAGCCTTAAAATTCTCACGAATTCATCCCATGTGTTAATGCTATTATTAAGGAGGGTGTTATACCATTCCTTTGTAATTTCTTCAAGGGATTGGACAAAAAGAGTCATCATCATATCCTCATCTTCAACCTCATATCAAACAATGAAATTAATAAAATGTTTAGTATTCTCTTCTCTAGAGATTGCATTATTACCTTGGAATAATGGGATATTTCCCTAAATTTCATTTGAAATGATGCTACGGTAACTAGGTATATGCCAATGAAATCCAATTTATTGTACCTATCAGTGCCAAGGGGCTATCTCATTAGAGAAAATATGAGTCATTCTCCCTATTGATTTTTATAATACTACATTATAACTATAAATATTACATGTACAAATAATATTATACTTCTCTCATTATATGTTTGAATTCATATACATTACATATTTATAATGGTTTCACATAGTATATTATAGGGAACCTCTTATAGCAACTCTCTCTACATAGATGGGTTATTTTAACAACTCAAACAAACACTCCCAATTAATAATTATTCTTTTAACAACTACGATAATGATGTTATATTCCCAACACCCCCCATATTATGTAATTCTCTAAATGGGGATAAGTGAACCAATAATACTTTATTACCATTAGGTAGTTCATCAAAAATATAAATTATGAGTTGGGACATACATATGTACTCATGATAAACAATAGCCTCACTATGATTTTGGATTTTATGCAAGGATAGGGACAAACATATCCACCCATGGAACCAAAGATAGGGACTGACACTTTTATCCAAGGTCTTACAATAAATTAGAATAGGGAAAAACTCATCTATCCAATATCAAAGTTATAAACAAGGACACACACATCTGCTCATTAAAATTATGATTGGGGACATACACTTCCAATCATAATCACCAAATTTCATGATTGGGGACAAACACATCTAATCAATAAACACACTTGTGATTGGGGACGCACACATTCAATCACAATCAACCAACAAATGTGATTGAGGACAAACACATCCAATCACAACATAAAAAATTTGAGAACTAGGTCCTTATTGTTGCATATGTAGCCATCGCTATAGATCACTGCCACCTTGATCACAAATGATGCGAGACGATTACCACTACCACTTGGAATCCAATCTTCACTTTAGTTATTTTGTCACAATCAATTTTGTCACTAAAACGCTTTTGCAACCCCATCTCCAGTGACTGGCAAGAGGTCACTGAATTTCCTCCAACCCCCTGTGCCTCCAAACCCCTCCCCCTGCTCTCCTCCCAAAAAAAAAAAAAGATGCCACATACAAGCGATAATACATTCAATTACAACTGATTTTTTGACATTGACAAGATGTTAACATAACGATAATTCCCAACTATGTAATTTAAATAAAATAACACAAATGATTCAAATTTTTACTAAGACCAAAATAAACTATAAAATCGAGCTAAATATTTACTTCATACCTAATGCTTCTTGGATTATAAACGACTTGCATATTAACTTCATTTTACCCTTTGATCTTTTTAATGAAGGAAACTCTAACAATACCAAAAGTTCCTCCATATGTAATATAAAAACAACCAAAAAAACTTTAGATCCAACAGAAGTCGCAATTTTACTCAACGTCTTCACCTCAGTCTTGACAAATTCCTGAGAAAAGGTCTTCACTTCTTTCAATTTCTCCAATGGTTATCTCAATCTAGGTAAAATATACCATTATTCTTTAATCATTATCAATTTCCAGTGCAACGTTGGGTTGTTTATTAGTTTGCTCCACAATTTCCTGCAGCTTCATTCACCAATAATGATTATCACCTTCTTCAAATATACCGATACTGCAAATTTTCTATTTCTAATTCCTCTACCTTTTTTCTCCTTTCAAATCTATTCCTTCTAGAAACTATGAATGAGGTGTTGAATTGCTGCACATGGGGGAGAAATAACGAAACAAAGTATTTCTAAATCACAGAGATGATCACTCAAATTTTTGAGGTTGATTTTAATGTCATAGATGAATCTGAAAAATGACAAAACTAATCACTTAGTGAGTCCAATCGCTGCCTTTTCGTCGTCATCTTCTCATGATTCTTTATTTGTCCTGAAGAGAACAATATATATTCTTTTTCTTGGTGATAGACTGAGATGAAATGTAATCTTGTTGTTGCAAATAATAAGAGCTATTTTTCTTAATTTTTTCGTGGATGTAGTCGTTATGGTGAACCACGTAAATTGTCTTTGTGTGTGTTTATTCTGTGTGTGTCCATAATTGCTCAAACCTGAATTTGTTTATGTTTTAATTTTCTCTTTTAAAATTAACACAAAAGACTTTTGCAAAATAATACATAGTAAAGACTAATCGATATTCTAAAATATGGGTTTGACAGGATCTCATAGCTCAGGTAAGCAAATAATTATAGAATTCTCCTTTGCAGATTAACAGACCACTATTATTAGCTGATCTAATACCATATTGGTTTTTAGAATGTTACGTTACAACTACAAATATTACACACAAATAATATTATATTTTTTCCTTATATGTTTGAAATCATATACATTATATATTTATAAGAGTTTCACAAAGATCTTCTTATAACAACTCTCTATATAGATGGGTTGTTTTAACAACTCAAACAAACATTCTCAATTAATAATTATTGTTTTAAAAACTATAGGAATGATGTGATATTCTCAACACTTCCAAGGTTAACATTAATATTCTTCCCTCCATTTTATGTCTTTGCAATATAGCTCATTGGTTATGGACATTCCATTGTTGAAATAACAAATAGTATGTAAATTATCTAGAGGAATATGTTTTGAGTATTTTGATCATGATACTTATTATTCTTGAATTTGATAGTAAGGGTTGTTTTCATATCTTGGTGGGATTACAATTCTTGTTGCCTCTATACTAGTTGATCAATTAGGTCTCCATTATGATTGGTCCCTCTATCTCTATGACCATTTTTTGATTTTATGGTTACACCAAGATCATGGAAGGGAGCTCCTACTTTTGTTTAGTTCCAAATTTAGAATATGTGGTGATAGGAGAAGGATGAGGGGTGTCCCTTAAATTCCTAATATGTGTGAGTGGATGAATTTTAGGATTTGATCTCCTTAGTGCATAATTATTGGAGGGATCTCTCTCTCTGCAAGTTAGGTGGCATACCATAATTATATTTAAAAACCATTTTACCTATTCTAATCATGTTTTCAACATATTCATCTAGCATATGTTGATATCAATTTATTAAATCTACAACAAAATTCTTCCTACTAGATGAGACAACTAATTTAGTACTTTTAAAATTATTGAAGGGGGATATACATGAATTTTTCTCTCCATTTAGTTTTCCTTCTTCTCAAATAAATTAAAATTATATTAGGATATCCCTAACTTCTAGAACCTCGACATTTTTCCATTTTTTAATTTCGATGGCACTTCTATTATTTTTAAGTTTGATTTATAATAGATAAGCCACTCTTATTATTAGAGGTGACTTGATTTTGAATACACTCAACTATAAAAAATATTTAATAGTATCACTAGTGATCTTCTGATTGATGTTATACATGGAAATGATACAAAATGTTGGGTTTGAAAAGAACAATCCTACATCCTAGATATTTTATTCATCTTCAAGGCTAATATTTTGTCATCAAGAAGGGAAATAAAGGATATCAATAGACTTAATATGGTTATAGTTCAAATTCGAGAGTGGGTTATCTCTCCTACATTTTGAGCTCAACTTCAACTATGAAGTGTATTCCTAGGGGTATACCTTAATAGGTATTAGGATCAAACAACATGGACAAGAAAAATATACAACTACACCCAATTGCACAATTGACCCCATATTTTGCCACTCTAGGTTGAGTGAGACTAGTTTCATTAACCCCTAATATAGTTGATTAAAAAGTAAAAACACAATCCCCATGAAATAATTCCTTTCAAGGCTTCAATAATATTTTTTCCTTGTTAAACTACACTTGATCATGAGTGCACAACACTAATTTATAGTTTTAAATGGTAGGGAATGTATGAGTTCCCAAGATTGGCTCCTTGTAGTTGATATAGTCAAATGTATCCATTAGAACATCATGTAAAAATAAAACAAAAAAATGACTATGCAAGAGTATATACTTAATGATCATCAATCAAACGTATAAACACTCTCATTTAGCACATAAATTACCAATATAAAATTGAATTTCATTGATTTAAAATGCTATAAAATTTATCAAGAATTTGTTACATATGCACCATCAAATATGGTGAAGAAAATTGGAAATAACAACAAGCATGCCGTACTTTTCTATTTTAAAAATGTTAAAGTGTTGACAATTGATTTAGGAGACAAATAATTACATATATTTTTGCTATAACTATCTCTGCAAGTTTTAAGTGAAACCCTAATGATGGATCGACTTGTGACTAGGAAGACCCTAGAATGTTCTACACCCTTTATTTGTGAAAAATATGTTTAAATTGACCAACCTAGTCTTCATTAATGAACATAAATATATATTTCAAACCCTAGGTCATGAGTCATGAATAAAGAAATGTGTGAATTTTTGGACCTAAATATATTTGATGCTCCCTAGCTAGTTTGTTCATCAATGCTCCATATAAAATGTACTTTCTAGGTCCATCAAAGCAAAAAAATTCAATAAAAATCATTGAGCATATTAAATATTTATAGGTCTAGAGTATAAGAGAAAGGAAACACCCATGAAATATGTTGAAACAATGGCCATGGAGACAACATGGAGGTTAGGGTTATATGACTTCAACCACCACAATAAATTTCACATAAAACCAATCATGCACATTCAATAAAGACAAACGATGAGGTTGACCAACACACCAAACATTATAGGGGAAACATCATGGAATTCACCATTAAAAATCTTTATAAATCATGTGCAAGTCCACATGTGACCTTATTGGAAAATCTATGAGATCTACTAAAAAATATTTTAAAACATAACTAAAAACATTATTCTATAAAAAAGGTTTGCTACAATAAATTCAACATGGTCATGACATTATTTTATAATAAACTTGGTGATCCAAATGAAAAAAAACTACTCTAGTAAGAATGTGGTCAAAATAGGAAAAATTTAAAACCTAACCACCTTTCATCAAATCATCGATGAAAACCACTTGAACCATGTGCCAAAACCATACTCAAAATATCTTAGATGAAAAAATATATGGTTCTATCTATTGTCAATACTTTTTCCTATCATATCAAGTCCTTTTCAATGGCCATGTGACCATTTGGGTTGTTCTAATGAGTTGTAGGGAAAATTGGGAAAAAATGGTAGGCCTATCAAGCTTCAAAACTTAGGGGAAACTCATGTCAAAAACTTGTATTTGAAAATGTTAGACTTCAAAGTTTAGAGGTGACAAGTGCTTCATACAACTAGGGGATATAAGAGAAGGGAAATTTTGATCTAGAAAGTTCAAAGAGGATAAGTAATGGAAAATTTCAAGGATCAATCATTTAAAAGGGGTCATACAACTAAGGTATGATGGAAAGGGGGATTATGAGGGTTCATCTCAGATGAAAACGAGAATGGGGAAATGATAGGGTTCAACATTCGACTCTACCTTGTGACGAGTACCATGATGAGGGGAAGCCAAATATCTCACCTCTAAAAGACTTTGTGAAATTTTGGGTTAACATGAGGGAAGCCAGAGTTGGATGGGAACACACATAAGTCCAAAATTTGAAACTTATTAGATAACTTTTGTTATAGGAAAGAGAAAAAATAATTTTTTGGAGATGGAAGAATATACGCTTGATAGAGTAAAGATAAGTGGACTTATGTAATATGTCATAATGAGGTAGGAAATTTTGACATACTAGGGAACAAAGGGAAGCAAGTGGAAGAAAAATATCATGATACACAATAAAAATCTAACAAATTCAACACTTCACATAGAATTAAACATTTCAAATTTGTAACCTAGGGACTTACACATTCCTAAAAAAAATTGGCAACTACAATACAATATAAGCACATGGAGAAAATATAGAACAAAGATGTAATTTTGAGTGAGGGAGACTCATGTGAGACTTCTCATATTAGTTATAAATGGGGCAAAAGATAGTCAAAATAGACAAAAATGAAGGGAACTCAAGAAAATTTCTAGAGGAAAAACTTTGACTCTCAACAAACCATACTAAGACAAGATAGACGAAAGTTCTATTTATTTCATTATATTTTAATTTAGATTATAAAATAAAATAATGTATTCTAATTAAAAATAGACAACACATGCCAATAATATCCTTAAAGTTTTAAAGTTTTCTATTTTTAGTTTAAATTTTGGTAAACTTGACACTTCCATGTTATAAAATTCTATTACTCCCTATTTTCTTGTCAAAATCAACCATTTATTTTCTTTTGAGTTGTATAAAAAAATATTTTTTCTATTCTTCTATTCCTCTTAGGTGTAGTCCTCATCTTAACCCCTTCTCTAATATATCTAATGATAATATCCATTTAGAAGACATAGGTCGATCCTAATATATCAATGGTACAAATAAATTAGATCATGGTGCTCAATTTGAATAAATAAATAAATAACCTAATACACTCACCAAAAAGCTCTAACTTATTAAGGTGACATGAAAACTTGATATTGGATCTAACACATCATCACTAGTAGATTCCCTTCATATTGTCCTAAAGCCCTCCTACTTGCTATTTCTTATGTTATGAAAATATTTAAGGGAATTAATTGGATTATCACAAATATACCTCCTAAAGATGACTATACTATTCAATTCTCTTTCCCCATCCTCATTCCTCCAATGTTCCTCCTCTCTTTACCCTTACTTTACATTATTTAATTCCCCCTATCACCCCTTCTTAAACATTAACTCTTGCTATTATTACCCTTACTTTACATTATTTAATTCCCCCTATCATCCCTTCTTAAACATTAACTCTTGCTATTATTGAATATGTAATACCCAAATTTACATAGGAAAAAAACATAAAAAAACCAAAAATATCTACACAATTGTTCTACTACATACAATTGGTACTAATCATACATAAAAATATATGTTATAAAATGCAAGGGAGAGAAGGAAAAAATAACAAGAATAGATGGGTCACATGCATCTACATTCATTGTATCCTATGCTAATATAGGAAAATTCATAAAAAATAAAAATAAAAATAAATAATAATGCTAAAGAGAGAGGCACCCTCATAATAATTGCTCAACTAAGGTACTAGATAATAAGAGTGAAGACCACACCTTCCCGAATATTAACCAAATTAAACATAATGTACCCAATAAAGACTATACAGAAAAATCTCTTTCTTAAACTAGTGTACTAAACATGTTGAGAAAATGCATTCATCTACTTAATATTTTCACTTTAAATACATTAAAAAGGTATGATTTAATTATTTACTTACTTTAATCTGTTTGAAAGATAAATATATGAAATGGAAGATAGAATATAAGTGAACAAAGTACATTTTCAATAACATGATCATATTTTAGCATAGATTTAAGAAATATGTTTCCTTGGTTTTATTTCTAATATATATAGATAGGTGACTGTAATATATAATGATCGACCAATTAATTAAAATAAAAACTTATTATATGGAAAAGTGCTAACATTTGGATAGAAAAATTATAAATATGTATAGCTCAAATATGGATTCCTCCTTCAAACATGGAATCATGAACTATCAAGGAAAAGTATTAGGAGTTCATGAAAAATTTATCTTTAGAACCACTCATGTTTAAGTAAACTAAAGATCCCATGGCATCAAATATAAATCCCATAATGAAAAGGATAAGAATGTTAATGATACTTTTCCAAGTGATAGGGTCACTTCTCCCAACATAAAAAATGGGAACTCCCATCATTCTTACACATATCTTGTCCCACCAACCCTTTTGTTAATTACACCACCCTCATCACCAACTTGTTCAACCTCATCATCCCCATCACCAACCCGTCATTGTCCCTATCATCTCCTTCACCGACCTTAGCAATCCATCATTGTAGACCAATAAAATTAAAAACCATTTGTCTTTGATGAAGCTATCATGACCTTTATGTGACTTCAATACAATATCTTCTTAAGGGATCATAAAATGAGATTTAAAATTAACTTGGATACATTAGCATATACCAAGGAACCCATCCAAATTTCTAAAATCCTTGCACTACAAAATTATAAATCGTAAGTATTCTAAAGGCTAAAGTCACAAGAATCTGTCTAGATTAAAAAATCCAATTTTTCTAAGTTAGCCAATCAAAATCTAAAAATATAGGATTCAAATATCTATAGATCCAAAAATTTAAAGTTTAGTTGGGCCCCAAAATATATTATTTAAAAATTGAGGACACCAAATTATAAATCCATGAATTTTAAGCCAAAATTCAATCGTCCACCATTCCACAAATAAAAAATTTAAAAATCTATTAAGGCCCAAAAATTTGATATCCCAAATCCCAACAATTCAAATATGCAAGTAAAAACCAAAAAAGCTAGAACACAAAATTAATTTTAGTTCCAAAATATGGAAGTATGCATTACCAAATCCAAAATCCAAAGACCCAAAATTAAATAATCTTGAAATAAAAAATCCCCCAAGCCAACAAGTCCTAAAATTCACAAATCCAAAGTCACCATCACATCTAACAAAAGATCTAGTCTTAGAACTATTAGTCACTCAAATATTCAAGCTCTCAGGATCACCTGCAAAACCAAATTAACCTTTTACAAGGGAGAAATAAAGAGCATAAATTTTCAATAATGGATGCAAAATATATTAGATCAAATGTGATTAATAAGTATGTACATGAAATACAAAATGCATATATGAGACCTTTCTTATTATATATGCAAGGTTGAGAGATATGACTAACTAGGATAATGACAAGTGTCTCAATTCTATGTCATGTGAAAAATAGGGGACATGTTGAGATAATATCACATGAAAAGTAAGACTTTTAGAAAGATTTATAACTTTCTAAGTAAACTTAACATGTGAACATGTGTGAAAATGTTCTAACTAGGAACTAGTTAGATAATATACCTTGTTCACACTACAAAGGGGGAAACTGGATAGGAAATGCCCATGTTCATACCAAAACCCCCCTTAAATTAAAATTAGGGAGAATGATGAGAGAATGAAAATGATGCAAATATGGGTCTTGAATAATAGGCCATGTTAGGTGCCCATGTACAAATGTAATCTCTCACAAATAGAGAAAAGGAGAAAACCTAGTGGGACAAAACTCCTCCCCAAAGGAGAGAAAAAATAAAAGAAAAAATCTCTCTAGAAGATGAGATGGAAAAAAACCCGTATGAGGAAAAATTCCCTCAATAAGAGGGAGAAGACAGACCATGGAGCCCCCCTCAATGCATAATCTATGCCAATGCTAGATGATTAAAATTAGATGTAGAAGATGGTCCATAATCATTGAACAATGTTCCTCCCATTGGGAAGCAAAAAAATTACTAAAGTTGCATGGATTATGTTTCCCATTCCTAAAATGAATATTAAGGAAGAAAAATATATATGTCTAAAGTATTTAAAAACTACTCATGTGTCTCCATGTTGATGGTGAAAGCTGCCACTACCAAGTCAGTTGTTCTAGGCTACATTAAAAAAGATGAAAATCTAGAATCTAGTAGATATGTATGTATAATAGGATCCAAATACAAAGATGTATCCTTTGAAGAAAAATATGCCTCCTCTAAATCATGCTCAAAATTTCCCACACTCATGTCAAACTACATGATGAATGATCATTTGGATAAGGAACAAGAGGGCTTGAATGTTCCCTCACAACAACTAAATGTGGATTATTAATTTTATAAAGTGAAATATTTTTATTAAAGATCTTAAATTTTTTTTTCAAATTATGTTCTATAATTTTACTTTTATTTTAATATTTTATTTTCCAAGACACATACTTCTTTATAAAATTTCAATGTAAAACTATAAATAATATTTAAACACTAATTAAGAAAAAATGCAAATTTCGGGGAGAATACCAAACCTTTTAGTCCCAAAAACATAAAATGTATAAACAGGTTCCCTAGTGAAAATTGTTGTGTGACACTTTTGGACCAAAGAATAATAAAAATAAAGGATGTATCCAAGGGTGAAAACCTTTATGAGGCACCTAAGGATGAAAGGTTTAACACTATCCCTATATGAATCAAGAGAGATCTCTAGTTCTTATTGAGAAATCCCAAGAGGAAAACATTGGTACTACAGATAGTGTTCATATAAAATACTTTGCAACTTCTTTATCTAAGGAGGAAAGGATCAATTTAATGGAATTTTTCCAGAATAGACAAATAAACTTCACATGGTCCTACACAAACATGCATCCAGATTGGATCCTAATCTAGTACTACATCATCTAATAGTAAAACTAGGGGCACAACTAGTAAAGTAGAAGCTACACAAAATGCAGCCTCAAATAGCATTGCTCATCAAAGTAGAACCCCAAAAGTTGTTAGAGGTGGGTTTCATTCAATCAATTGATTATCCTGAGTGGATATCAAACTTGGTTCCTATCACTAAACCCATTGGGGGCATCTACATATGCATGGACTTTAAAGAACTAAATAATGCATTCCCTGAGTATGATTTTCTTTTACCTAACATAGATATGATTGTGGATTTTGTTGGGAATATGATGCCATTTAATTGCAATCCTAAACATAGTTCATGTATCTCCTAAGTCCTTGGAAAGTGTTCCCCAACACTAGGATTAGAAAGAGATTAATTTTGAATGAAATGATCATGTAAATTTCCATTTGTGATTATTCCTAAATGATAGGAACATGTGGGGACGTCCAAGAAGAGCTCCTACAAGATAGGAGCACATGGGTTCCCAAATAGAAGGTGGAACCCACCTTGCTTAAGTTAACTATTTGGAGGATTGATAACACTTCAATAATGCATGTTTTTGTTCCTACAAATTAGGGATTGCTATTTACATGAGTGGAGTTCAATTCAATTCAGTTAAGTATCATTTCAGTTCAGTTAAGCTTAGTTATGGTTTAGTTATCTTTATTTGACTGTAGTTAGTTTGAGTTGAATGCTAGTTGACTTGAGTTGCATGACTAATGACTTCAGTTGCATGACAAATAATAGGTGGATACTTTCAGTTAAGTGGGGATGATCAATCATGCATAGTGTTTGCATGAATTGGTGGAGAGATATGTTTTAGTTAACTAAGATTGACTTGGGACCACCTTGGGCGCCAAAGTTGGCATCTTTTAGTTAACACCTTTTGCATGAGAAGATATTTACAAGGCTCAGTCAAGTGGGCCTATTCTTGGGTGCCAATGTTGAGGTGAAGCTTTCAAGATATTTTCTTGATCGAAGTTTAGTTAAGTGTTCAGTTTGGGGCGCCTAAATTGAGGAGGACTTTGGTTTTACTTTAGATTACATGGTGGAACTCTACTTGCACAATATAGGTGTGGATTTTTTAGAGGAGCTTTATGCTCTTGTTTTGTACAACTCTTAGGAGTTTACAATGCTCATTATTGTCTATTAATTGTAGCAAGTGTATCAGATTTTGGAGCAGGTTAGCAGGTTGAGCTTGTGCATGTGTGAGGGTTTGGAGCATGGAATGGGATGTGCGGATTCATGCTTGGTAACATGGAATGCATGGATAGCTTGTGATTTAGAAGTGTTCATGGATTCCTTGAAGATGCAACAAGTGGATGAGAGTCTATGGGAGTTTTGTATAGGTTGTGAAGAAGGATTGTTGAAGGCAAGGAAGCATATCAATCAAGGATTGATATAGTATTATTATAATCTTGTTCTAAGGTTAAATAATACAAGCACTATCGATTTTGGTGAATTTTTTTCCTGAAAGGGTTTCTCCACATATATGATGTGTCACTTCTATCTTCTTTTCTCATTCTTCTTCATTCTTCTACCTCTTTCTACAATTGGTAAAATTGATCTAAAAAGATAATCATACACAAAGAATTGTGACAAAGAACACTTAATTAAATCTACAGTATCATAGTTTTACAAGTTTTGAGCTACAATATTACCTTCATTTTCAGCATTTGGTATTAGAGATAATGGTTGGGTAGAGTTTGGGATGCCTTTCTATTAAAAGTTTGAAAGTTTTTTGGATGTACTAGGAGCTTTTACTATTGTGTTATTGTAGATTTGTAAAAGAAGTGTGTTACAATGAGTTCTACTTCTCATCTAGATATTGAAAGATTCAATGGATGTAGTTATATATAAGATATGGAAATTAAAAATAGAGTTGTATGTAAAATTTAATACATGCATTTGGGCTAATGGATGTAAGACCTAGTATGGCTTGCTCAATCCCTAAAAGAAAAGGCGTGGTAAGAGAGGAGTTCTCCTAGGTGGTAAGGGGGGTATTGTTGGGTTAAACTAGTTCTTGGATTAGAGTTAGTGGATTAACCTTTAGTGGTCTTTAGCACATGGTTTTGTGCTAGTTGTATTGGTCCATGGTTTTGGAGCTCATGGTTTTGATCCCATGGATTTGCATGTATGGAAGTATATACAATGGTTTGGTGAATCCATTATAAATGTAGTTGGTATTTTGATGTATGCAATGGTTTGTACAAGACCAAATATAGCCCAACCAGTGGGAGTTCTAAGTAGGTTTATGTCTAACCCTAGTAAAGAACATTAGACTTATGTTAAGAGGGTGTTTAGATATTTATGAGGTACTTATAATTACTATTTGGTTTATCATGGTGCTAATGATATTAATATTATATACAAATCATTGGACATATAGGGTTTTGTTGATTCAGATTGGGCAGGAGACTGGACAGTCAGAGGTTGACAAGTGGCTATGTGTTTACTTTGTCTGGAGCTGCAATTAGTTGGTTGGTAAGAAGCAACCCACGGTTGCTTTTTCCACCATAGAAGCAGAGTACATGGTTCCTACACATGCCTCTAAAGAGGCAGTTTGGTTATAGAGACTTGGGAAAGGTATTGATTTTAATTGCAAGAAAATTAGACTTGAATGTGATAGTTAGAATGCTATTTGTTTAGTCAAAAATCCTATATATCATGCTCGTACTAAGAATTTTGATGTTCAGTATCACTTTGTATGAGAAATGGTTAAGAGTGGGAAGGTATTGATTGAGAAAGTTGACACTTTGATCAATGCTGCAGATTCTCTTACGAAACCAGTTCCTATAGATAAGTTCTCTTGGTGCAAGAAGGCCATTGGCCTTGAGTCTTGTACTTGAAATTAATAATAATGATTCCTTGTTTAGAATAACTACAATATATAATGTCAAGTGGGATAATGTTGGGAATAAGATGGCATTTAATTTCAATCCAAAACATATTTCATGTATCTCCTAAATCCTTGGAAAATATTCCCCAACACTAGGATTAGAAAGAGATTAATTTTTAATGAAATGAACATGTAAATTGACATTTGTGATTATTCCTAAATGATAGGAACATCTGGCAACATCCAAGAAGAGCTCCTACTAGATAGGAGCACATGGGGCACCCACATGGAAGGTGGAATCCACCTTGCTTAAGTTAATTGTTTGGAGGATTGATAACACTTCAATAATGCATGTTTTTGTTCCTACAAATTAGGGATTAATATTTACATGAGTGGAGCTTAGTTCAGTTCAGTTATCTTCAACTGCATGTAGTTAGTTTGAGTTGAATGCTAGTTGACTTGAGTTGACTTGAGTTGCATGACTAATGAATTCAGTTGCATGAAAGATAACAGGTGGATACTTTCAATTAAGTGGGGATGATCAATCATGCATAATGTTTGCATGAATTGGTGGAGAGATATGTTTTAGTTAACTAAGATTGACTTGGGACCACCTTGGGCACCCAAGTTGGCATCTTTTAGTTAACACATTTTGCATTAGAAGATATCTACAAGGCTCAGCCAAGTGGGCCCATTCTTGGGCCCCAACTTTGAGGTGAAGCTTGCAAGATATTTTCTTGACCGAAGTTTAGTTAAGTGTTCAATTTGGGGTGCCTAAATTGAGGAAGACCTTGGTTTGACTTTATATTATATGGTGGAACTCTACTTGCACAATCTAGGCGTAGATTTTTTAGAGGAGCTTTATGCTCTTGTTTTGTACAAATCTTAGGAGTTTACAATGCTCATTATTGTCTATTAATTGTAGCAAGTGTATCGAAGTTTGGAGCAGGTTAGCAGGTTGAGCTTGTGCATACATGTGTGAGGGTTTGAAGCATGGCATGGGATGTGTGGATTCATTCTTGGTCACATGGAATGCATGGATATCTTGTGCTTTAGAAGTGTTCATGGAGTCTCTGAAGATGCAACAAGTGGATGAGAGTTCTATGAGAGTTTTGTATAGGTTGTGAAGAAGGATTGTTGAAGGAAAGGAAGCATATCAATTAAGGATTGATACAATATTATTGTAATATTTTTCTAAGGTTAAATAATACAAGCACTATTGATTCTAGTGGAGCTTTTTCCCGAAAGAGTTTCTCCATGTATATGTTGTTCCACTTTTATCTTTTTTGTCTCATTCTTCTACAATCTTTTCTATCTTTCTACAATTGGTAAATTTGATCAAAACTGATAATCATACACAAAGATTGTAATAAAGAACACTTAACTAAATCTACAATCTCATAGTTTTACAAGTTTTAAGCTACAATATTACCTTCATTTTCAACATTTGGTATCAGAGCTAATGGTTGGGTAGAGTTTGGGATTCCTTTCTCTTAAAAGTTAGAAGGTTTTTTGGCTATAGTGAGAGCTTTTACTATTGTGTTATTGCAGATTTGTAAAAGAAGTGTTACAATGAGTTCTACTTCTTGTCTAGATATTGAAAGATTCAATGGATGTAGTTATAAGATGTGGAAACTAAAAATAGAGTTGTATGTAAAATTTAATACATGTGTTTGGGTTGATGGCTGTAAGACCTAGTATGGCTTGCTCAATCCCTGAAAGAAAAGGCTTGGTAAGAGAGTAGTTCTCCCAAGTGGTAAGGGGGGGATTGTTGGGTTAAACTAGTTCTTGGGTTAGAGTTAGTGGATTAACCTTTAGTGGTCTTTAACACATGGTTTTCTGCTAGTTGTATTTGTCCATGGTTTTGGAGCTCATAGTTTTGAGCCCATGGTTTTGCATGTATGGAAGTCTATACAATGGCTTGGTGAATCCATTGTAAGTGGGGTGATCCCACAATATTGGTTTACAATTTTTGGCCAAACTAGACATTGAACTGATTTTTTCTAGCTAAATCTTCACTTTCAGACACCTATAGTGGCTAAACTGTGAGGAATTTGAAGATGATGCAAACTAGTGATTTGTGACATTTTTTCTGTAGATTCTAAATATATTTTTTTCAAAAATTTTGGAACTAGACTGCACTTCTTTTTCCATCTCCTTCAAAAATTAGTTTTTTCAGTAAACACCATTTTTAAGGAGTGATGCTTATCGTATAACCCATAATTTTTTTCCATGAAGGATAAAATTATACATTTTTTTAATTTAGATTTGTAACTATGATATTTGCTGCTTCCAATTGGTTTCATAGTATTTTATTGAATATTTTTTCCTTAATCAAGTTTTGAAGTCAAACCAATTACAATTTAGACATAGGTAAACTGTATAACACCTAAATTTTTTTGTATGTATCAAATTTTTTATTTTTTTGGTTGGATCGAGGACTTCAATATCTAGTGCACTCATATTTTTCAAAAAAAATTTGATAATCTTCTATTTTTCCAAATGTGTAGAACAGAGAGCTTGATTTTTTGTGAAAAACCTACATTCACAAGAAATAAAAAATAAATATAATAATCAAATTTAATTTAATTAAAATGATACTTTTTTGGAAGCTTATAATAAGTACTACATACTTACAAAAATAAAATTTTAAATGAATTCATTTGATCCCCCAAAAGGTAAAACAAAAGTGGTTTTTTATTAGCATTTTGATAGGTGTAAAGGAGACTTCGTTATAGGTATGGTTTAAAACTAGTGGGGTTCTATCCAAGGGGGCTTGGTCTAAAGTGGTTTGATCAAACCCTCTTCAATTGGAATCCTTTAAATGGAACTTTTCAAGGCTTAAATCATTATATTTTCTAAAAATATGTGATTTTAGCAAAAATCAGGATCTCCCAATAAGTGTAAACCACTATTGTGGCAGCACCCAGTGTAGTTGGTAGTTTGATGTATGCAATGGTCTGTAAAAGACCAAATATAGCCCAAGCAGTGGGAGTTCTAAGTAGTTTTATGTCTAACCCTAGTAAAAAAACATTGGACTTATGTTAAGAGGGTGTTTAAATATTTACGAGATACTTTTGATTACTGTTTGGTTTATCATGGTGCTAATGATATTGATATTATGCATAGATCATTGGACATACAAGGTTTTGTTGATTCATATTGGGTAGGAGACTTGGACAGTTTGAGGTCGACAAGTGGCAATGTGTTTACTTTGTTTGGAGCTGCGGTTAGTTGGATGAGTAAGATGTAGCCCACTGTTACTTTTTCCACCACAGAAGCAGAGTACATGGCTACTACACATGCCTCGAAAGAGGAAATTTGGTTACAAAGACTTGGGAAAGGTATTGGTTTTAATTACAAGAAAATTAGACTTGAATGTGATAGTCAGAGTGCTATTTGTTTAGCCAAAAATCCTGTGTATCATGCTCATACTAAGCATGTTGATGTTCAATATCACTTTTTGTGAGAAATGGTTAAGAGTGGGAAGGTATTGATTGAGAAAGTTGACACTTTGATCAATGTTGCAGATTATCTTACGAAAC
Organism: Sequoia sempervirens; assembly: GCA_007258455.2. Classification (NCBI taxonomy): domain Eukaryota; kingdom Viridiplantae; phylum Streptophyta; class Pinopsida; order Cupressales; family Cupressaceae; genus Sequoia; species Sequoia sempervirens. Next base: position 35,028,187 of record VDFB02018296.1, on the reverse strand, counting down.
TAGTTCCTATAGATAAGTTCTCTTGGTGTAGGAAGGTCATTGGCCTTAAGTCCTATACTTGATTAATAATAATGATTCCTTTTTTAGAATAACTGCAATGTATAATGTCAAGTGGGAGAATGTTGGGAATAGGATGTCATTTAATTGCAATCCTAAACATATTTCATGTATCTCCTAAGTCCTTGGAAAGTGTTCCGCAACACTATGATTAGAAAGAGATTAAATTCAAATAAAATGAACATGTAAATTGAAATTTGTGATTATTCCTAAATGATAGGAACATGTGGGGATGCCCAAGAAGAACTCCTACAAGATAAGAGCACATGGAGCACCCACATGGAAGGTGGAACCCACCTTTCTTAAGTTAATTGTTTGGAGGATTGATAACACTTCAGTAATGCATGTTTTTTTTCTTACAAATTAGGGATTTCTATTTACCTGAGTGGAGTTCAGTTTAGTTTAGTTTATTTTAGTTTAGTTCAGTTTAGTTCAGTTCAATTCAATTCAATTCAGCTCAATTCAGTTATGGTTCAGTTATCTTTAGTTGCATGTAGTTAGTTTGAGTTGAAGGCTAGTTGACTTAAGTTGACTTGAGTTACATGACTAATGAATTCAATTTCATGACAAATAATAGGTGGATACTTTCAGCTAAGTGGGGATGATCAATCATGCATAATGTTTGCATGAATTGGTGGAGAGATATGTTTCAGTTAACTAAGATTGACTTGGGACCACCTTGGGCGCCCAAGTTGGCATCTTTCAATTAACACCTTTTGCATGAGAAGATATTTAAAATGCTTAGTCAAATGGTCCCATTCTTGGGTGCCAACTTTGAGGTGAAGCTTGCAAGATACTTTATTGACTGAAGTTCAGTCAAGTGTTTAGTTCGGGGCGCCAAAATTGAGGAAGACTTTGGTTTGACTTCATATTACATGGTGGAACTCTACTTGCACAATCTAGGCATATATTTTTGAGAGGAGCTTTATGCTCTTGTTTTGTACAACTCTTAGGAGTTTACAATGCTCATTATTGTCTATTAATTGTAGCAAGTGCATCATAGTTTGGAGTAGGTTAGAAGGTTGAGCTTGTGCATGTGTGAGGGTTTGAAGCATGGCATGGGATGTATGGATTAATGCTTGGTCACATGGAATACATGGATAGCTTGTGCTTCAAAAGTGTTCATGGAGTCTCTGAAGATGCAACAAGTGGATGAGAGTTCTCTGAGAGTTTTGTGAAATTTGTGAAGAAGGATTATTGAAGGCAAGGAAACATATCAATTAAGGATTGATACAATATTATTGTAATCTTGTTGTAAGGTTAAATAATACAAGCACTATTGATTCTGGTTGAGTTTTTCCTAAAAGGGTTCTCCACATATATGTTGTGCCACTTCTATCTTCTTGTCCCATTCTTCTACAATCTTCTCTCTTTCTAAAATTGGTAAATTTGATCTAAATAGATAATCATACACAAAGAATTGTGACAAAGAACACTTAATTAAATATACAGTCTCATAGTTTTGCAAGTTTTAAGCTACAATATTACCTTCATTTTCAACAGATTTAACATCGGGGCATGAAATTCTATCCTTAATGGATGGATTTTTAGGTTACAATTAAATTTTCATTGTAGCTGAGGACTAACATAAGAAAATATTCACCCATACATGGGAGATTTTTTGTTGGAGTGTCATGCCATTTGATGTTAAAAATGTTGGAGCTACCTATCAATGAGCTATGTAAACTATTTTCCATGACATGATGCATATATTTATGCAATAATATGTTGAAGAGATGCTAGAAAAATCACTCACCAAGGAAGGCCATCTTGACATACTAGCTAATTTTTTTGATCAACTAGAGAAGTATAACCTTCAGGTAAATCTTAATAAGTGTATCTTTGGGGTAACATCTGTAAAATTAGTGGGATACATTGTATCTAGAACATGCATCAGGGTCAACCCAACAAAGGTGAAAGCAATAATAGACATGCCTCCTCCCACCAATCTCAAACAATTATGAAGTTTACAAAGAAATTTCCAATCTGTTAATCACTTTATTTCACAAGTAGTAGATAAATGCCACCCATTTACACACCTTTTACATAAGGGTGTTACATTTAAATGGGACGAAAATTGTCAAAAGTCATTCCAAAAGCTCAAAGATTATTTGGACTCTCCTCTAGTATTAATGCCACCAATTTAGGGTAAGCCTTTGCTATTATATATCTAACACACCAGTAACATTGGGTGCACTCCTTGCACAATACAATGACACGGGTAGGGAAATGGAAATCTATTACATCAATTGTACTCTAGTAGGTTATGAACTTAATTATACACTGATTGAATGTGCCTATTTAGCACTAATCTTTTCTTCACAAAAGCTAAGACATTATAAGCTCAACCACCAAAACAAACTTATTAGAAGAATTGATCCTCTCAGGTATCTATTGAATAAGGCCACACTCACAAGCTGACTAACTAAATGGGTCATGATTCTTAGTGAATTCGACATTGAATATGTAGAAAGGAAGGCGATCAAAGGGATATTAATTGAATATCATCTAGCAGATGCTCCTATTATAGCTAATCATCTAATAGTGTCAGATTTTTCAGATGAGGGTATATTCATAGTCACCCTAGAGCTCAGATATGGAAATTATATTTTAATGGATCATATAACCAACATGGATCAGGAGTAGGTATATTATTTATCATCCCCCAAGATGATTTTATACGTAAATCATATATTATTTGGAATTCTCATGCACAAACAATATAGAATATTACAAAGCATTAATCACAGGACTATGAACAATAATACAGTGACCACTGAAGAAAATACAAGTCTACGGTGATTCTCAGCTGGTTATAAGATAGGTGAATTGATGAGTACCAAACCAAGAATGAGAAACTTCTACCTTACAAGAAAATGGTAGATAGTTTCAAGTAGTAATTCACTGATATCACATTTGAATATGTTTCAAGACTAAGCAACAAGGTAGCAGACACCATGGCTACCATTTGATCTCTCTTAGGTATGTTGCACAATACTCAACAGTGTAAATTCTTAGTGGAACAACTCTTAATCCCTACATTCGATGTCCCAAAATCTAAACTTATGTGTGAAATCATCGATCCCAATTCCCCATGGTACCATGACATATATGATTACCTCTATCAACAAATACTTCCACCCAACTTATCCAATAATCAAAGAAAATCATTCATTTGATAGTCATCCTGATTCCTTATCCTTAGTGATACAACATATTGAAGGAGCTTTGACTATACTCTCCTTAGGTATCTTAACTTGAAAGATGCACTTGAACTACCTTACAAGATGTACATGATGGTATTTATGGATCACACTCTAGTGATCCAAATCTAGCAAAGAAGTTAATTATAATTGGATACTATTGGCCAACAATAGAATAAGATGCTTACAAGTTTTCCTACCAATGTAAGAAATACTAACAACATGGAGATCTTATACATGTACTAGCTTAGGAGTTTAGGCAATTCTCACATTCTGGATCTTCTCTCAATGGAGACTCGACCATGTAGGGAAATCCATCCTCATTCATCTAATGAACATAAATTCATAATCACTACCACAAAAGATTTAACCAAATGGATCGAAGCCATTCCTTTAACTGACATCACTAGAAAATAAATTGCTAGGTTTATCATCAACTACATCATTTGTCAGTATGGTATTTCCTCAACCATTTTCAATGATAATGTTTGACCATTAAATATTCAAGATGTCTATGAGCTTTGAACTAAATTTCACATCCAACATCGCTTTTTCACCCCATATTATCCAAAAATTAACATTCAAGTGGAGGCATCAAATAAGAACATACTCAAAATCCTTAAGAATATTTTTAATGATGTTGGTTGTGACTAACACATCCAACTCAACCCTACACTGTGGGCATATTGAACTAGCATTTACACACTCACATGTGCAACCCCATATTCCCTAGTCTTTGGAGCTGAAGCAATTCTACCTATTGAGTTCGAGCTCCCATCACTCTGAGTTTCTCTTCAAAATGTGATTATTGATGAAGAATATATAGTTTCCAGACTACATGACTTGGAACTATTAAACGAACAATGTCTCAATGCACTTAATCACCTGAAAGTCTATTAAAACCATCTTTGTCATAGTTACAATAAAAATTCCATTTCACAGAAGTTCAAGATAGGAGACTTGATACTAAAGGAACATCAAAAAAATTAACAAGAATGTGAGAAAAAAGGGAAATTTGAGCCTAACTGGTTACTGGTTAGGACCTTTCGTTATCACAACTTATGGATCAGGAGCCTATCGGCTCAAAATACCCAAAGAAGAACCTTTAGATGAACCTGTCAACAACAATTACCTAAAGAAACTCTATGCTTGATCCCTAGAGTATTTTAAGTAAAAAATAAAAAAAATGGAAAAACAAAAAATAAAGCAAGAAAAATAGAAAAAATAACAAAAAGAGTAAAGAAAAATAATCTACCCTATGGTGAAAACCACTTTGATGGTGCCTTGGGTAAGTACCACCATGTGAAACACTGTTTACAGGTGCCATCTGTAGAAACCATATTCCACCATCTATTAGTGCCTTCATCCATTCGCCATCCATACTAAAATCCTTTTCCATATACCTATCACCCCTATCATGGCTTGATATTGGTCCATAGTAAGATCATTCTTCCTAAATTAGAGCACCATCCAAACATCAAAAAATCCAAAAACATTACATATTTTCCAAAAATCCAAAAACAATGAAAACATCTAAAAAACCAAAAAATAATCCAAAAAACCAAAAACATTCAAATATTTGAAAAATCCAAAAAAAAAAAACATCATCTACCATACCCATAATAAATTTCCATTTTCCTACACAAGATTTCAACAAACACAAATTACACATCTTGACACATGGAGCGTTCATGAAACAATAAGGAATAGTAGACTCTAGCTAAACTTTCTACAAACCTACTGATTAATTATCAAATCTACTTAAAATATTTTATCAAACAAATCATGCCTTGGTGTGCATACATCCACTTGCCACATAATAAAACACTCTATGATGATAAAAATAGCAAAAAATAGAAAGCACAATCTACATCAATCCATCTCTATCCATTTACATCACTCTATTTTCACCTACATTCTAGTGCGTGACATTGATCATCATCAGCTATCTTACCACTATCTTTCACCATACTAACTTTTCTACTCATCTAAATATTTTCCTTGAACATCTCTATCACATCTTTTTAATCTTTTCCAAGAGTTAATAATTCCATTCTTCTATCAAACTCGCGAGGGGGCATCTTACATTCACATCCTACATTCATTTCTTCATTTTTCAGGGCAAGTTGGAGCATATTATCACTTTCTTTGAAACAATTCTATAAAAATTCACCGTCTCGAAGAGAGGAAAAATATAGACACCTCATTTTAACTAACACATTTTATCCAAAATGAGTCATTTTCCATCATTTGACCTAACTAATATATCTTCAATATTTAATTAAATAATTTTGTTATTTGATTAAATTAATGATCAATTTCACTTCATCTTGATAATTAAAATAATTTTGTATTATTTAATTAAATTCATATTATATATTTCTCTATGTTAATTAATCTATTAATTATTCCTTTATTCATCTATATTAATTAAATAATTGCTATTATTTAAAATTAATTTACTAATCATTCTTGTTTTATAAAGTTTAAATTAAATAATTCATTATTATTTAATTAATTATCTATTTTCCACTTCCTAAATTTAATAATTATTTTTATTATTTAATTAATCCATTTATCTCTCAACTTTATCTTTTTTTCAAAAATAAATAAAATTATTTATTTTATTGATTAAATTGTTGTGCAAATAATAATTAAATTTGTTTAATTATTAAATGCTTATACAAATTCCACCTCACTTGTTGATTCAGAATTACTTTAGTCCACTCATCAATTAAATCCACTTCACTCCCACTCACTTTGAGTCCTCTAAGCAATCAATTCAATCCACTAACCTTTAGTCTAAGTTAACACTCCAATCAATCCTCTTAATTGAATCATGCAATTAGTTATCTAAAATCATGCAACCACTTAACTAACCATCAGTTCTCAATCATTGATCTTCTCAACCTCTCATCTGATCTTGACTGTTGATTGGTGTCGTTGAATATCTATAAATGCAACCATCCTATCTTTCATTTTCATCTCAGTTTGTGCAAAGAAACTATACCAAAATTTCTAAAGTGTTTTATGCTATTGTGGCTAATTTAAATTTGAGATCAAAGATTACTTATACCATTATCTCAAAGTGAAATAGAGGAGAGAAATGGAGTTGTGCTAAGGTGAATTATGCGTCTTTCAAATGGTTGTAAGTTTGCATCATGTTTAAATCAATTTGTTTTATTTGATCTATTGTTGTGATCATTTAATTGTGATTCCTTGTTGTTAGCGTTAGAATATGAAGTCAATTTTGTTGTTATTCTAGTAGTGATAGATAGTCGACATACTGAAGGTTGAAGTGACAAGGATCTCAGGGAGTTGTAGTGAAAGATAGTCAACATAGCAAAGGTTGAAGTGATGGAGGGTCCCAAGGAGTTGTCATAGCCCCCTGCATGCCGAAGGCATTTTCCGTAAGGAAAGCACGCCGAAAGATCTTTGTTGGTATAATTTTACTAGATTTTTTCTCTAACTTTTCAGAAGATTGTTGTAATTGTGAATTTTAGGGTATAATTTTACTAGGTTTTTTTTGTAACTTTTCATAAGATTGTTGTAATTGCTAATTTCCTAGTATAATTTTACCAATTGTGAATTTCCTAATTTTCTATAACATTTTAGAAGATTGTTGTAATTGTGAATTTCATTCAAAAGATTGTTATAATTGTGAATATAATTTTACTAGGTTTTTTTTGTAACTTTTTAGAAGATTGTTGTAATTGTGAATTTCATTTAGAAGATTTTTGTAATTGTGAATATAATTTTACTAGATTTTTTCTATAACTTTTATAGAAGATTTCAGAAGATTGTTGTAATTGTGAAGATAATTTTACTAGTTTTTTCCTCTAACTTTTCAAAAGATTTCAGAAGATTGTTGTAGTTGTGAATATAATTTTACCAGGTTTTTTCTCTAACTTTTCAGAAGACTTCAGAAGATTGTTGTAATTGAGAATTTCATTCAGAAGATTGTTGTAATTGTGAATATAATTTTACCAGGTTTTTTCTCTATCTTTTCAAGATTGTTGTAATTACGAATTTCTTGGTTTTCTATAACTTTTTAGAAGATTATTGTAATTGTGAATTTCATTTAGAAGATTGTTGTAATTGTGAATATAATAAGATTGTTGTAATTGCAAACTTCTTGGTATAATTTTACCAGAATTTTTCTTCTAAATTTTTAGAAGATTGTTGTAAATGCGAATTTCTTGGTTTTCTATAACTTTTCACAAGATTATTGTAAAATTTGCAAATTTCATTCAAAAGATTGTTGTAATTGTGAATATAATTTTACTAACTTTTCACAAGATTGTTGTAATTGCGAATTTCTTGGTTTTCTATAACTTTTTAGAAGATTGTTGTAATTGTGAATTTTTCATTCAAAAGATTGTTATAATTGCAAATATAATTTTATCAAGTTTTTTCTCTAACTTTTCAGAAGATTGTTGTAATTACGAATATAATTTTATCAGGTTTTTTCTCTAACTTTTTAGAAGATTGTTGTAATTGTGAATTTCCTAGTTTTCTATAACTTTTCAGAAGATTGTTGTAATTGCAAATTTCATTCAGAAGATTGTTGTAATTATGAATTTCATTCAAAAAATTGTTGTAATTTTTTCTCTGTAACTTTTCAGAAGATTGTTGTAATTGTGAATTTCCTAGTTTTCTATAACTTTTCAAAAGATTGCTCTAATTGCAAATTTCATTAAAAGATTGTTGTAATTGTGAAAATAATTTTACCAGGTTTTATTTCTAACTTTTCAGAAGATTGTTGTAATTGTGAATTTCCTCGTTTTTTATAACTTTTTAGAAGATTGTTGTAATTGTGAAATTTTCATTCAAAAGATTATTGTAATTGTGAATATAATTTTACCAGGTTTTTTCTGTAACTTTTCAAAAGATTTTTGTAATTGTGAATTTCCTGGTTTTCTATAACTTTTCAAAAGATTGTTGTAATTGTGAATTTCATAAGATTGTTGTGATTGCAAATATAATTTTACTAGGTTTTTATAATTTTACCAAGTTTTTTCTCTAACTTTTCAAAAGATTGTTATAATTCCAAATTTCAATCAAAAGATTGTTGTAATTGTGAATATAATTTTACCAAGCTTTTTCTCTAACTTCTTCAGAAGATTGTTACATAATTGTGAATTTCATTCAGAAGATTGTTGTAATTACGAATATAATAGGCTTTTTCTCTAACTTCTTCAGAAGATTGTTACATAATTGTGAATTTCATTCAGAAGATTTTTGTAATTACGAATATAATTTTACCAGGTTTTTCTATAACTTTCAGAAGATTGTTGCAATTGTGAATTTTCTGGTTTTCTATAACTTTTCAGAAGATTAATATAATTGTACCATGTTTTTTCCGAGTAACAATTCAGAAGAATGTTGTAATTGCAAATTTCTTGGTTTTCTATAACTTTTTAGAAGATTGTTGTAATTCTGAATTTTTAATTCAAAAGATTGTTGTAATTGTGAATTTCTTGGTTTTCTATAACTTTTCAAAAGATTGTTGTAATTGTACAATGTTTTTTCCAAGTAACAATTCAGAAGATTGTTGTAATTCTGAATTTTTAATTCAAAAGATTATTGTAATTGTGAATTTCTTGGTTTTCTATAACTTTTCAAAAGATTGTTGTAATTGTGAATATAATTTTACGAGGTTTTTTCTCTAACTTTTTCAAAGATTGTTGTAATTGCAAATTTCCTAGTTTTCTATAACTTTTCAGAAGATTGTTGTAATTGTGATTTTTTCATTCAAAAGATTATTGTAATTGCGAATATAATTTTACCAGTTTTTTTCTATAACTTTTCATAAGATTGTTGTAATTGCAAATTTCCTGGTTTTCTATAACTTTTCAAAAGATTGTTGTAATTGCAAATTTCATTCAAAAGATTGTTGTAATTGTAAATATAATTTTACCAGTTTTTTCTCTAACTTTTTAGAAAATTGTTGTAATTGTGAATTTCATTTAGAAGATTGTTGTAATTGCGAATATAATTTTACCAAACATTTTCTATAACTTTTCATAAGATTGTTGTAATTGTGAATTTCCTAGTTTTCTATAACTTTTCAGAAGATTAATATAATTTTACTAGGTTTTTTCTATAACTTTTTAGAAGATTGTTGTAATTGTGAATTTCTTTGTTTTCTATAACTTTTCAAAGATTGTTGTAATTCCAAATTTTTCATTCAAAAGATTGTTGTAATTGCAAATTTCCTGGTTTTCTATAACTTTTGAGAAGATTGTTGTAATTGCAAATTTTATTCAAAAGATTGTTATAATTGTGAATATAATTTTACCAGGTTAAAGGAGATTGTTGTAATTGTGAATATAATTTTACTAGGTTTTTTCTGTAACTTTTCAAAAGATTGTTGTAATTGCGAATACAATTTTACCATGGAAAAGATGATTGTTGTAATTGCGAATTTCCTGGTATAATTTTACCTCTAAATTTTTAGAAGATTGTTGTAATTGCGAATTTCCTGGTATAATTTTACCTCTAACCTTTTAGAAGATTGTTGTAATTGTGAATTTCTTGGTATAATTTTATGTCTAACTTTTTAGAAGATTGTTGTAATTGTGAATTTCCTGGGTATAATTTTACCTCTAACTTTTTAGAAGATTGTTGTAATTGTGAATTTCCTGTATAATTTTACCTCTAAATTTTTAGAAGACTATTGTAATTGTGAATTTCATGTATAATTTTATCAAGTTTTTTCTATAACTTTTTAGAAGATTGTTATAATTGCAAATTTCCTAATATAATTTTACCAGTTTTTCCTCTAACTTTTTAGAAGATTGTTGCAATTGTGAATTTTCTATATAATTTTACTAGGAAATTTGCAATTGCTCTAATGTTTTAGAAGATTGTTATAATTGCGAATCTCCTAGTATAATTTTACTAGGTTTTTTCTCTAACTTTTTAGAAGATTGTTGTAATTACAATTTTCCTTGTATAATTTTACCAAGTTTTAACTTTTTAGAAGATTGTTGTAATTGCCAATTTCCTGGTATAATTTTACCAGGTTTTAACTTGAGAAATAAAATACAAATTACCAAGTTTTCCACATAAATACTGTGTTAATATTATGCTTATTATTTTTCTCTATTTTTGCATTGTAAATACCTTTAGTATTTCACAATTAATTATATTGGTTATACACCCATCACAAATATGAAATGTCAATTCTCATCCTTGTACTTTGAACCACATCATCCACCAAACACCTATGGTTGAACACTTTCATAAATACATCCCCATAGAATTCTTTAAAATATAATTAATACATTTTATTAGGTGAAATATTTTAATAAAAGATCTTAAATTATTTTTCAAGTTATGTTTTATAATTTCTTTTGTTTTAATATTTTATTTTCCAAGACACATCTTTATAATTTTTCAATGTAAAACTATTAAAAATATTTAAACATTAATATTTAAAAAAAATTAATAATAAATTATAATAAATTTCTTAATTAAATATAATAAAAACATATTTTAATATTATTAATTTTTTTAAATAAAAAATATATAAATCCATTCACATATAAATTTCTACCATGCATTCACTTTAAAGACAAAATTCCTTAGTATCTTATTCTTGAATGTAAAATTTCTACCCTATTTTTAAGCTAAATTTCTATCTTGAAAGTTAAGTTTAGTTTTGTAACAGTTTAGGCAACACTTAAAGTTATTGAAAAATGCCTTACACATCACACAACTATTTCTTAACTTTAAATCCAGGCTGCTTAAACTGCCAAACCTGATTTTTTATTTCCGGGCAAATATTTATGAAAGAACATCCACTTGGACAGATAATCATTGAAGAAAATCTATGAAAGAAAAAGGACAAATTTAATTTGTCCAGATGTGTTGCATGTGGTGCATGGCATCCAAATGAATCTATAAAAACATTATTGATACAACAGTAAATAATCCCCACACCCAAATCATACCCACTGCAGTTCAATGGAATTTATAACAGTTCAAGAATATAGGGTAAAGAACAATGTTTAACCATCTGATTGGTAACTCCATTTTTTTCTTAAATTGGTTAAGTTTCCTGTTCTAGAACACTTGTTAATACCATCTTCAACACTTAAAATAAGTAGCAAGATCTCACGTTGATTTCTCTGTCAGATAACATGCAAACTAACGTACTGATATCAGATCTACATGTGTTTATGGCCTTGTTAGGTGTTTTGCATGATGGATAAGCAGGTGGCAATGAAAACCAAGTTGCAGTGCAACCGCCATTGTTGATTGCCACCCATGCAAAAGAAAAAATTGCCACCATGATTGAGATCTGAATTGGATTAATGCATGTAAAAATAACACAGCAATACAAGTCACAAGATGATAAAAATACCAACAATACATGTGTGATTTTTTTAGTCTTCCATTATCAATGCCACAGTAAGAATTCAACACAGGTACATTTACAAGAAAGTTGGAGGAAAAATTGCCACCATGATTGAGATCTCAATTGGATTAATGCATGTATAAATAACACAGCAATACATGTCACAAGATGATAAAAGTACCAACAATACATGTGCGATTTTTTCAGTCTTCCATTATCAATGCCACAGTAAGAATTCAACACAGGTGCATTTACAAGAAGTTGGAGAAAAAATTGCCACCATGATTGAAATCTCAATTGTATTAATGCATGTATAAATAACACAGCAATACATGAAGATGATAAAAATACCAACATACATGTGTGATTTTTTCAGTCTTCCATTATCAATGCCACAGTAAGAATTCAACACAGGCACATTTACAAAAAAGTTGGAAGATAATATTTCAATCAGTACAATATGTTTTCTGAGAAAACCTTGTACTGTACAAATTAATTACATAATTGATGACATGCAATATTGCATCATTTATCAGCAGTTTGTGGTGGACCAAAAATGAGAGTAACTAAGGTTAACAATATCAGAATTAAGTCCATGGTCTGGAAGAAACAGTATTGTTGCCACGGCTGCAACTTGAGTCTTTGAGGCTTAATGAAAATGAGCCTTCCTAGCCTAAAACTGACCAGTCTACAAACCAAATTAACACATAAACATATAAAATTAACTCATAAAGTGTACATTTGACGTATAAATGTGTACAATTTGTCTGTTCCAAGACCATGCAAATATGTCTGAAATAGAACTTTGATAAACATAATTATGAGTTCTGGCCTTAAAACCATGAAAAAATCACAAATGCCTACCCAAATATAATGAAAACTCGATCTCTTTCAGTATTTCTATCAATCAGAAGAAGGGTGCTCTTATAGGGATGCCTTTTCTTTTATGCAGTCTCTTTGGATGATGACGATAATGTTCATATTTGTTTTGGCAATCAGCTTGTGAAGAAGTGATCTCTCTAACTTCCAAAGGAGCAGCCAAATAGCTCTGAACTTGATCTGGCCTCTTTTCCTCCCCACTGTGGCATCCCTGACGACTTGAATCCGGAGTAGAACTGTTTAAAGGTATACTCTGAGCATTTAAGGGAGTATCTGACTTTAATACTGAATCTGGAGTAACAGGAGAAACAATTGCTGCATTGTGACTTCTGCTGTAAACTTGAATGTTATTGCATTTTTCTTCCATTGGAAGATTATTTTCAATCTTCCTCTTCTTGAATGGGTTCCCATCACAGCAGCCATGAAAACTAATGTCTTCATCATGGTTCCTCACTACTCTTCCCCTGATGGCAGAATTCTTTTCCAAAGCCAAGGAAATTACAGAACTATCAAATTCATCATCACCACCATTATTATCCTCTTTAGCCTGCCTTGGCAAGCTTTCCCTCACAGCATTCAGCTTGCATTTAATGGAACACATGAGCATCCCTGCATCATTGAGAGCCCTCTTACAATTAATACAACGTCTCTTGCTTCTGCCCTGATGAAGCTTGGCCTTAGGCCTAAGCAAGAACACAATCTTGTCAGCATTGATACTGTAACACTGTATCCCAGATATGTCAATAAACTTCTGAATATCAGAAACCTTAATTGCATCATGATGTGAGGCCTTTCTAATCTGTAGAGTCTTGTGGCCATGATGGTCTGAGTCCAAACCTGCAGAACATATGGGGCCCTCATTGCATTCAACACAAAAGTGGTTCCTGGCAGGTCTTGCAGACTTGTGAATCAAACAAGTGCTGAAATATTCACATAACAGAAGCTTATCCAACCACTCTGGCCCTTCTCTGATACATCTCTCCATACCCATCTCATCAACTTCCATTTCACCCCCAAAATTCATCAGATTATCCAAAACAATCATTACCCACAAGCCCTAAATTATAATATCCTGCACCAACTATTCACAACTTATCTTTTCTCATCAATTTCTCTGTCACCCAAAGCTCAGAAGCACACTAATGTCAGAAATGTGGCCGCCGCCATGAAATTCTCTGACGCGTTGCCTTTCTAACTTTGCCACATCATTCCATTCATATTCCCCATTACTCATTAGCATATATAAGCCATATAAAAGCTATGCATGCTTTTTCTTTATATTTAGTAACCTATCTTTTTTTTTCATATTTTTGCTTCTTTATCCAATTTGTCAATTGCATGGCATTTACGTTATTATACTAACAGTTTTCCCTAACACAATTTCCATCTAAGACTAATATAGACACCAGTGATCTGAATTCAAGAAAGAAAAAGATTTTTTTAGTATAAATCAAGATGGTTTTAGTCTTCTGCATGGGTATAAACATCTTTCTAAACTCAGGTTATCTTAAAATAGAATTGATAATTCAACTTATACAGTGGACACTGAAGATATAAATTTTTTTATTATTTTTATAAAACTTTGATTTGGGTTGACGTTCTTTTTAGAAAGAAGATTGAAAATGAATCCATGTTGAAGTGGGTGTAAACTATAGTACGTCATGCTGAAGCTGCAGTTGGGCACATGTTGTTTGGTTTATGAAGTGACAAATAGTGATGTGGGTGTTGTTTCTGTGAATGTGAACGAGAAGTTAAAAAGTGTGGAGAAGTCTTAAAGCTGGCGTTACATTCGTCTGCAGTTGAGTTTTATACGTATTACACATCGACATATAATAGGACTTTCAGAACACTTGGCTTGTAGTGAAAGCAGCAATCTGTTATCTGTGGATTGCTTGCTCATTTTCCGTTTGGAAGATGGAAGGATGCCCCCTCATAACTTTCTGCCCAAGCTCAATGTCAGCATGACAGCGTTTATGTAATAATTATTATATTTTATTTCTTGCCCAATCTTTCCTTTCAAATTTCAAAAAAAAATTCCTCTGAATTTGGTAATTTTTTAAGGTTTTTTCAGGAGTTATAAAAGAGAAACTCCACTTTAGTTATGATTATAATAATGCAATTTAAATTATTAAGAGATTAAAATAATATCGTGTTTGTATTTCAAATTGTGTTTTTTCAAGGTGGGTACCATTCAAGTATGGAAACGTTTATTTAATTCCACAAATTAATTGAAAATCATAATACAACGGATTTTTAATTTTCAATTAATTAATAAATATAGTCAAAGGTGCATTCTCGGGGCTGGACAGACAATAATTCAAGTATATATATAAAATTTTGAAATGTATCATTGGTTTCTTATTGTGTCTTAAAGGTTTATATAAGAAAAAAGTAGTTTATAATGATCATTATTGATGTTGGAGTATTTAAAGTTGTATAAATGGGTTTCAAATTAGGTAAGGAGTTATGAATGCTTTTTCTTGAAGTTGTATAATCCATTTATTTTGGTTTCTTTTTATATAATTATGTTTTTAAAGTTTATATAAGAAAAAAGAGTAGCTTATAATGACGATTATTGGTATAGGAGTATTTTAGAGGTTGTGTAAACTTGCATTACTAAAAATATTATTTTCACATAATTTATTTATTATTTTTGTTTTAGTGGATCTTGTAGAATAGATCATGATAGATTTCTACCCATGTACATAGGAGTATTTGATGACACACTAACTATAGAGCTTTCCACATAAGATTTAATCTATGCATAGATGACTTCTATCATCGACACCTTAATCTAATAGCACAAATGATTTCAAATCTCACACGTAAGGTTTAGGCTTCATGCAAAGGATATTCATATGCACACTTGATTTTGTTGACAAGGAAAGAATGATTAAGCTATTGATAATAAAGGAAACCTATTATGAGTAGACCAATGGTCAATAAGGAGAATTCACAACATATTGGAACTTGTGATTGTTGTGGGCATTGTAATGGGTTTTCACCATGGAAGATGTACTAAGTTTTCTTGATTAAATTTATTATGCATTTGATCCAAAAGATTGAGAGGTTGGGTGGTGAGAAAGTTAGCAACATTTGGATTGATTCAAAAAGAAGATGAAGCACCAATGCTCATGAAAAATAAATTTTAATATGAAGATTTAATTGAAAGTTTGATAGGATTAGCGAGTTTGAATGATAAAGGATCATCACATTAGAGACTTCATGAAGAGGGTTTTAATTCGCTAGACAAAGATTTTATGCATACATTTGTAATCTCATTGTGAATGGGTACTACATGAGTGTAATCCATAATTTTTTCAAGTGAATAAATTTAATTTTAACGTGTCCAAAAAATCTATTTTTATTTTTGTTGTGTATTTTGCATAGTCATCAACTAGTTGTTGATTTGACCCTTTATTGACACTTTGTCAATTTCTATTAGAGCTACTATATAGAGTCCCAAAAGAGGTGAGTTGTGATTCACAACTAGAAACAAGTTTGTGCAAGTGTTACAGTGTAGGTTGTCAAGGAGTGAAAATGGACCTAGAGTTAGAAGGAAAGGTGGAAAAAAATAGAAAGTAGCATGTGATAAAAATCTAGATGGTATGCGCAAAGGTGAGGAGTAGTTGTGATAGAGGATGTTAGTTATGCTAAGAGAATCAATAATGAAGCATGAAAATGTGGTGCTACAAGTTTAGAGGATGGAATTTTGACATAAAGGATAGATATGTCATAACCTTGGTGAAGGTAGGGAGAACACATAATTGATCTCTTGGGTTACTCAAGAAGCTTAAATCCAAAGGATTTATTTGACTCGATCACTAAGTTAGATAAGTATTTTGAGTTTGAATCAATAGAAGGACCTTAGTGCATGAAGCATTTCACCATTAAGTTAAAATGGCATGCAACGTGTGGTGGAATTTAGTCTAGAAAATAGTGTGTAGAGAGAAAAACACAAGATCTTACAATGGTATCACATGCTCACCAAACTAAAGGATAAGTTTATGCCTAGCAACTATACTTTAACTTGACTTGTTCAAGAATCTCTACAAGTTATACCAATCGAAGAAATTTGTGAAAGAATACACCAAATATTTTATTGACTCAACATTTGGATTGGGCATGTGGGGATGAAACATAAAAAGTAGATCCATGTATGTAAACAATGTGGGCACCTCAATCCGGGATGATATCTTTTTGTTACAAATTTATTCTACAAAAGAGACCTACTAGCTTGTGCTTAGAGTAAAGAAGAAACTATCCTATAGGTAATAGAGCCTATATGCACAACAAGGGAAAAGGTGGAAATAAAAATAAGATGGTAAAAGGAAAATATATGTACAAGAGAAAACTATTGAATCCAAAAATAATGCATAGAACTTGAAGAATGAGCGAACCTATGGAAAAGGAGAAGGAATGGGAATAGGAAATAAAGGATTTAGTGGGACTTTCTTTAGGCGTGGACAAGTGGGTCACTATGTTTTTGAGTATCTAAATGCCATCCAAGAGAAAGGTTGTGTGAAGAACTACACCAAATATTTTTGACTCAACATTTGCATTGGCCATGTGGAGGATGACACATAGAAAGTAGATCCAAGTATGTAAAAATTGTGGGAACATCAACCTAAGATGATTTCTTTTGTTAAAAAAATTATTCTATAGAAGAAACCTACTAGCTAGTGCCTAAACTAGAGAAGAAACTATCCTATAGGAAATAGATCCTATGTGCACAACAACAAAAAATATGGAAGAAAATTAGGACAGTAAAAGGAAAATCTATACATGAAAGGAAACTATTGAATCCAACAATAATCCATAGAACTTGAAGGATGGGAAACCATATAGAAAAGATGAAGGAATATGAACTAGAGGATACAATAAAGGTTTCAATGGGAATTTCTTTAGGTTATGTGGACAAGTAGGTCAAAGGGTTTATGCAAGGATTAGAAGAAACTAATAATGAAGAAAAAATCATTTTCCTTGAGGCTAGGGAAGCTTGTTGACACACAAGGTTCTACTAGAAGATCTACAAAAGAAGAAAATGAACCATGGCTAAGTAAAATTTAGGTGGGAAGTACTGCAAGTTGATCATTAATTGTGGTAACATAGAAAAATTATTGTCCAAAGAGATGGTTCACAAATTATGATAAAAATAGATCACACAACCCAAGTCATGCATATTATTGTGGTTGTAAAAGTGACAACTCATGGTGATAGAGCAATGTTGAGTTGTATTTCACATTGAAAGATACATAATTGAAGTATGGTGTGATGTGATCATAATGAATGCATGTCATTCTTTTTTGATAGATCTTGGTAAAATGATAGATGTGTAATCAATAATGGGAGAAACAATAGTTTTTACCATCATGAAGGATGGAAAGAATTTGAATTATTATTGATTAAGGTAGAAGAATAATTTGCAAAGGAAAATTTGATATTGGTATTCACCAAAGATTTTCTTAAGGAGGTTAGGGACTCATAGAATTGATATGTGTTAGCAATAAAAATGGGGAGACAAGGATTGAATTTTTGAGCCCCAAAGTAAGTTTTGTGTTTTGTATTTATAGCTAAGAGTCAGTCATATGAGAGGAGCAAAGAGATAGTTTAAACAAAGAATAAACTAGTTAACATAATGAACTATATAGAAAACCAATTACCATAGACCATAACACATATCATATAGAAGACAAGATATATCTATATATATTAATACTTTTTCATCATATATATATGCTAAGGGTCTTACCCTCTTTACAATCCTTTTACTATCCCTTTTCTCCTAATACTTGCATATATCATGCTTCGTATCTCCTATCTATTATCAACTATTTCCTATCTACTTCTCCCTCTATTACACTATATCTTATCTTATATAAATATATACTTGGTGGGATGTGTCCCTTGAACTCTACTACTATTTTAGAATGTGTCCTTTTAGCTAGAATCTCTGCAACCTCTTTGTGGGGTTTTGTGGTAGGATTTGTGTGATTACTTTGGCTACTAGCCAATTACCTGCCAACAACATCCCCCTTTCAAAACATTGGCTTGTCCTCAATACAACTCTATTGAAGATAATTCTACTAAAAACACTTTTATTGCTAGTTTGTATGATAATGTTTAAGTCTTGCCCTATTGGCATAACATTGTAATATGGTCCCATCTAATCTTCTCAACCTAATTTCTTTAGATTCTAAAATGTCCTCAATGAAGTAGGGTCCAAGCCACTTGAATTTGACTTTCCCCAATTTCCTAAATTTGTTTTCATATTATATCTAACCATGTCATTTTTTTTAATTTTTTGGATTTAATATTCAATCATGCCAAGCATGTTGTCACCTTCATTCAGTGAGTTGGTGGTGTTCTACAAGTTGTCTTGCTTCATTTAATTTCTCCAATTCTTTAAGCCTATGTTTGATTGATTCACCATCTATTAGCCTTAGTGCAGGTGCATTGCAGAGGTTGTGGACAATAAAATTCAAGGGTGGACTACCTTCCATCCCATAAACTATCTCAAAAGGGGTAAACTAGGTAGATATTTTATGTAATCCAATAAGCCCAAAGTATTGTTGGTATCTTAATATCCTAGTATGTTCTATTTATATTGCACATTTTTGTAAGGGTAGTCCCTATAATTTTTTTCAATTCCTTGCTTGCTCCATTTTCCTATGAGTGATATGGTGTGCTTTGGTTGCAAATTATCATAAAATTATCAATTAATTCTTTGATAACATTGTTAATGAATTATTTCCCTTGGTCACTCATGATGTACTCAAAGGGCACCCAAACCTTGTAATTATATTGCAATAGAGGAACCTTGTGGTAGTCTATGTCGTACACTCTTTATTAGGCTTTGCCTCAACCCATTTTGTTAGATAGTATATCCTAGTAATGATGAATTTGGCCTTAGATAGTTTTATTAGAGGATCAATAGGTCTGGTGAAATCAATTTCCCACTTCTCAAATGGTATTTGGGTGAGTACCAATTGTAGAGGCATTTCATCCCTAGTAGTATATTTCTTGATTCTCTGGAAAATATCATAACTCATTGCATATTGTTTAGCATCCTTGTGCAGTTTGGACCACCAAAGTTAGGCCAAAAAAACCTTCTTGGTTGTAACCTCACTAGAATTACATCCACCAGATATTCCTTCAAGCGCTTCTCTCAATATTTCATCCCTTTCATGTTCATAGACCACTCAACAAATAATATCATCTCATCCTCATTTATACAGTACCCCCTTGATCAATGTGAATGGTAAGGCCATCTACAATAGTAATTGCTTATCATGCACTTACATGTTTATTGGATATTCTCTAGTTCATAGTAATTTTACCACATCATTTAGCTCTTCTAGAACTGTAGTTTCTAGAATAATTTTTCACTTAGGAGGTCTTCTTCATGTACTTGCTTAGTTCCTCCTTGATGTCAATTCTTGTAAGGTAGTCCAAACCTTATTTTTTCTTTTTGGGTTTGACCATGATAGTAAAATTAAACTCCTAGAATAATAATAGCCATCTACATATTCTCCCTTGAATAATTAGTTTTTTCAATAAGAATTTCAAGGGTTCGTGATCTATGTAAAAAATGAATGGTTTGGACAATAAGTAGTGGCGTAATTTGTGAAAACCATATACCATTGCTAGGGTTTCTCTTTCTATGGTTGTATAATTCCTTTTTTCTTGGGAAAGTTTTAGGTTGGAAAATACAATTGGATGATCTTTGTTACCTCGTGGTTGTGCTAGAACTACCCCTATTGCTATGATAGAAGCATCCACGTGAAAATGAAAAGGGATTACATCTAATCTAGGAATATTAATAGAGGTGCCTCTCCACCATCTTCCATTTCAATGTGTAAAATAATTATTGATACTATTATATCTAGTTAATTGTTTTGTTGGTCTTTTTCTTCAGAAGTTCCTCTAAAGGTGTGGCTATGCGACATACCCCTTAATGGATTTTTGGTGATAACCTTTTGTAACCCAATAATATCTTGACCTCTAAAGGTCTTTGGTGGGGGAAATTTCATTATCAATGCTACCTTCATGGGATCCATCATTAATCCTTCCTTGCAAATGATATGACCTAGTAGCATCCCAAAGGGTACTAGTTACAAATATGCATTTTTTAATGTTCATTTATATTTGCACACTTTGACGTTTTTATAGCATTGTGTGGATGGATTGGATATGTTTTTTAACTAGAGCCCATAAAATTTCTATTCATCCAAGTATACTTCCAAGAAATCATCAATGAACTCTTTAAATGTGTTGACCATAATTCTCCTAAATATTGTTGGTGCATTCTTTATATGGAAAATGATATGACCGTATACATGCATGAACCCCATTCTTGAAAATGTAGTTTTTGGTCAATATTCTTCTCTAATTTTTATTCGGTGGTATCCATAGAAACCATCAATAAATGATTAAATCTCCCTTCTTGCTAGAGATTCTAAGATTTATTCAATGAATGGAGTTGGAAATGGGTCATGGATAAAAGATTTATTTAATTCCTTGAATTCTTGACACATATTCTTATTTCTCTAGTCTTTTTGTTTTGAACTATCATAGGAAAAATCCATTATGAGTTTTCCACTAGTTTTATGATTCTTGTTGCTAACATTTTATCCAATTCTATCTTGAATTTATTTTTCATATTAGGGTTTAGTTTGTATGGTCTTTTCCTTTGTGAATTGGCTCCTTCCTTTAATTGTATTTTCATGACTCATACTTCTTCCTTGATCCCTTTCATTTATGTAAATGTCTAAGGAAACAATTCTTCATACTTGGACAAGAGCTCAATTACATTTGCAATGACTCTTTCATCACAATAATCTTCTATTTTGGCTAGTTTGGGTTTATTGATTGATGCTATGTTTTCTTCCCTAAGTAAAAGAGGCTAATTATAATATTGGTCTTTTGATTCATTATGAAGTTATAATTACTTTTCTCCTTCCACTACTTATATTTATAATTTCGGGTCTGGATCTTCTTCCTCTTGACGTGTTGTGTAGCATTAATTCTTCGCATGATATGTTTTTAATCCATCCACTCAATTAATTTTTATATGTTTTGATTCTAGAATGGAGGATTTTAAGGTGGTGGTTGTGTATTAGCTTTCATAATTGGTTTAAAGATAATTGCCTTTATTTTCTTTAATACGATACATATATGGTCGTTTTCATCCCAAAATGAGAACATGTGTGAATGAAATCTTCTTGAAGGTCCTTCCAATCGTTTATCTTAGATCTTCTCTCTTCATTTATATACCATTTTTGTACCACTAGTATTAGTTTCCAATATAAAAGTTGTATATACAACTAGTGATTATATTCTCTATATCCCCTCCATCCAGTTGTACATATTTGTAGGTGTTCCTCAGGTATTATTGAACTGTTATATTTTAGGATGATAGTATAGTCCCCTTCTTCTTACATTATCATGTTCTGATTAAAATTTTAGAGGCATACTAGTGAGGAATTAAATTATTCTTTTGTTTTTGCCACCAACATGTGGTATTGCAAACTAATGTATCTTATAATGATGTGATTTGCATTTGTTCCTCTTGAAATGTTCATTCCATATCTCTTATGTATGCATTCAAGTTACCGACCCCTAAGAATCAAGGAAGTTTAATATTTGAGATGCCCCTTTGAATATAATTTATTTACTTTGTGTCCTTGATTAGTTTTTTATTTGATTTCTCTAGTGGTGTCGTTTAGTAGGAAAAGTGATTCCTAGGGTTTAACAAGGATTAATCACCTTTCATTTACATACCATTAGGGAATTGAAGATGGACAAGGACATGAGATTAACTTGCAAGTTCTAAAAGGCGAGTCAACCAATCCTTGATGTTCAATTCTCTTTTTTGTTGAGGAGGGGTTTGTAAATTGATTTTTGGTGTAATACAATGATACAACTAGCTCTAATTATGAAAATACACTGTTATGATATGAATATAGACAATCTAGAAACTGGTAACCAAATTTAATGACCAAAAATGAATGAAGAAAATATTTTTTCTCTTGTGATTTGAGTTTGAGTTTAATTTGAGTGGACAAGGGTGCCAAGGGCACCCTAGACTAGGGATTTGAAACTAAAAATTTGACCTCACAAGCCTCAAGTACCTAGTCAGTGGCTTCTTCCTTCTCATCTTGTTGCCCAATCTTTATTTGTTATTAAGATAATTATTTTTTCATATCTTTTCAAGTTGTAGGGCTTGAATGAATAAATGAGAAAATTATCTACAATCTTCTACCAATCCTTTTTAGACTTGTAACCTGCACATTCAAAAGGAGGGAAAGGGTTTTTCCACATAGGGGCTTTCCTTAGTCAAACCCCATGGTGGCATTTCTACCTCCATAATGGCGAAATTGATGATAAAGAGAGATTATCCTTTTGAGGGATATAAGCTAAATGAAAATATGAATGATAAATCAACAACTCACTACAACTCATCACTCATTTCTGACATCCTTGATGGATTGAAGTTTTGTTCATCACCTTCAAGGATTGATTTCAATATGGCGATTTGACTTCAAGAAATATAAGCATTAGTACTTAAAAATAAAATGCATGCATAAACATGCAAAAATTTACATAAAACTTGACATGATGCTTGGATGATAAAATGTTACAATAATTCTACAAATTCTACTCTTGGTTGCTCTTTGAAGTTTAATAACCGCTTGTGAATTTCCTTATGATTGTTTGTTAATTGAAATTGTGAAAATACTATGTATTTATATGAAATTAATCTAATTTATCAAAAATTAAATTTGAATGGCCAACAATTAGGATTTGAGGAGACTTAAGTTTGTAATATGAGGAGACTTTGTTTCAAATTTATGCTTAGTGGTTGTGGATGTGAATTTGTGTCTATGACTAATGATTTTTTCCTTGATGATTTTTAGGTCATGATAATGGAAAAGGAAATGTATTTTATTGATGCGTTGAATAATGTGGTAGATAAGTTCATGAAGAGATAAAATCAATTAGAAAATAAATTATTATATTGAGGACCTTTTATAGTGATAGAGGAAAGGCATTGAAGGGCCTTCATGTATCACATGAGAATGGAATACTTGAGTTGATTATTTAATTTACCCTATACCATGCTTAGTAGTGGCTCTATTCACAAGAGGAGATGGTGTACATAATTATGCCATGGATTTTAATTTCCTTTGTGGGGGTTTCAAATAATTTGTTGTTTCTTATTGGTTTAAGAAGTGCAATAGGATTTATGGAGGAGGTGGTATAGTATATATCACTCTTTAGATTAGAAAATAATGGGGGGTGGTGTAGGATTTTTCTATTATTTATGGTTCTTGTTAATTTTCCTAGTCTTCTTGGGTTTAGAAGGTGTTATTAGCTATAGGATAGTTTAGGGTTAAAAGTGTCTTTTTTTAATTTTATCTTTTTGATAGTTTGTGCTTTCTTATAGTATCTATTATTTCAGGATGGTTATAATTATTGTAATGAGAGCAAATTTTCATGGACCTGACCTCTAATAGAACCCCCTATATTATATAAAAAAATAAATTTATTGATCTACATAATAATATAAACTTAAATAAATACAATAGTTATAAGTTAATTTTAGTATGTTTTTAAGTAATATCATGTGGAACTGAGATTGTACAAGTTCATATTAATATAGAAAATTTATAAAGGGGATAGAGATAGAGAGATAAACCATGTCTAATTTGGAGGTTGCAAAAATAGTAAGATGAAAGGAAGATGACAAGAGAAGATTCTAGATGTCACATAATTTTATATAACTACCACGATTGAAATATCCTAAAATTTATATTATATTATATTATACTATATTATATTGATTGAAACATTCTAAATTTTTTATTATATTTTATTATATCTTGGTAGCAAATAAAGAATCATGAAATTATATAGAGAAAATTTAGGGAAAAAAGAATGATTATGGAACATTTAGAATCTTTCCTTGTTCAATCCCCTAAGAAACATGTTTTAGATTAAAGTACATTAGAAGATTTTTAGGTATATGGCCCTAAGGTATTGATTTGTGGCGGTAAAATAATGGAGTCATATGTGTGTGCAAATTGAGGATACCCTAAGTGTCCTTAAAAAAAAAGTATGTGTAGGTACTAGAGAATGGTGATGGATGTTTTCCATTTTTAGAATTTGATTAAGTGATCATGTCAAGGGATAATTTAAATATTATAAATATATTAGGGTTAGGTTTTATGGAAAATATTATATTTTTATGAGGTTAAATTTATATCTAAATGTGTAGGATCTATATTAATGTGCATAGTAGTCTCTAAGTTGGTAGTAATGTATTGTGGCAGTATCCTTAGTGACCAAAAAGTATGGAGTATGGATGGAATGGCGGGGTTTGTGGTTTGAGGATTATATTGAATCAAGAAGATAATTTTTGGATAATTCATGCTCAAGAGGGTCAAATTATCCTAATATATGCTTCTTGTAAACAAACACTAAACTAGGCATAGAAAAGGTTTAAAAAGTACAAAGTATGAACTTTTCGTCTCTAAATTTCCCCCCACTTTAGCATACATGTGAGCTAGAGTAGATCAAGTATGATAAATTAAACTCTTCATGATATCATTGGTATGCCATATAATTAAGCCTCATTCTCAAATATATGAAACACAAGACAATAAATTAATGTTCACCATAAAAATAATTATAAGAACTAGTTCCACTTACATTCTATGTTTTGTTTTTTAATTGAATAAAGTGAAGGGGAATGGGGGTTCCATAGTGTTGGTGTGAATGGGGTTATTTCCTAACTAGTTATATTAGTGAGGACCTATTCACATTATTATAAGTTTACTTAGGAGTTAAGTTTCCTCGTTGTCATTTCTAGAAGTTAGTTATAATGAGGCCATGTCTCATTATTTTCTTTTAGTTATCTAGACATTTAATAATTCTTTCATGCATTTAATATTTGCATTGAGAATTTAATGTGTGTGTCCTAGGTTGTTATGACTTAGTTGTATCATGTGATAGGATTAAGACACTTGTCATGATCTTTTCTAATCCTATCTCACTCCTTGCCTATTTAAGCAAGGCTTCCTATATATATATATATATAAATCAATCCAAAGCTCAATTGAGTGTTGTGTAAGTCCAATATATCAATGCAATCTTGAGTATTGCATATTGGCCACATCTTGCATCCATTGTTGCAATTTCATGTTCTTGATTTTCCCTCTTGTGAAAGGTTGTTGGTTTTTGTAGATGATCCTGGAGGCTTGAGTCTTTGAGTGACTCGAACATGTTCTATGAGCTATATCTCAACTCTAACATGGTATCAAATATTTTTTTTGAGAAATCTAAGTTCTTAGATTCCTAATTGAGAGATTGAGTTTCTTGTAAAAATCTTGTATATTTATGTGTGCTCTTCTCTTGCATTCTTGAACGATCTAGAGAATTAGAAAGGGTTTGCAAAGATTTAATAACCTCTTCATATATTGTGTATGTGTTTGTGAGATCCGAGTGATTGTAGCATTTTTTGTTGTGTTAACATTTTTTAACTATTCCTATGCATCTAGAAGGCATGCAAAAGTCATATTTGGCTTTTGTTTCATCCAAATTGGAGGTCATTTGACATAGTTGTAGACAGGGGTTTGAAGAAAACCGTTTTTCACTAGAGCCATTTGCATTAATGCTTTAGAATTCTAGCTTCCACTCATTTGTAGGAAAAATTATTTTTGAGTTTTGTAGCCAGGGTCAAAATCTCATCTAGGTATCTTTTAGATTTTTCATATCTTGTGTAGATCTGAAGAAAATTGTTTTCCAAAAAGCGTAGCACATCATATTTCTATAGGATGGTTAAATAAAAAAAATTTCTCATTTTCTACTTGTTGGATCAAAAAACCATTTTTGGGTTTGTTCTTTGCATTGAAAAGTTTCAGGGTTTTTGTTATTGTCTACTCGCAGTGAATATATTTTTCATAAATTAAATCAAAAGTAAACTTTTTTTGCTTGAAAACTCGTTTCTTGCAAGCCAAATTTAGCTAGTTTTTCAAAAATTCATAACCTTTGCTTCAGGTGTTAGATTTCAGCAAATAAGATATCGTCAGAAAGCTAGAGATGAGCACTTTAATCTAAAGAGGTATTGAGAAGATTTTTTGCCATTTTGTACTAGATATTTCAAGTTGAAGCTATCTTGTTCTAATCTCTTCAACATGCCATAACTATTGTCCTAGTGCTTTGATTTTCAGAAATGAATAGAAATTGGAAAGGTCTTGAAGAGCACTACATAGTCACAAGGCTAATTTTTCCAAATTTTGTCTCGAGATCATTTTGTATCAGAATTTGTAATTTTGTCTATTTTGTGCCTATTGAGCATTGTATCTTGGGAAAGGCTTTGTAAACACACTAAAATATAAAGTGTCAACCTTATAATATCTACAGGGGTGATCATTGATACTAGTGAAAAGGGTGGGAGTGTATTGGTGTTCTTTTTTTATGTTTCTTTGCAATCATTTGAGGGTTGTTCATGGGATTTTCTACTCATCCTTCTCTGATAATTTTGGATAAGGGTAATTATGAGTCTTTGGAAAATGGAATTATAACCCATCTCAAATGGCTAAAAATTTTTCCTTACCTTTATGGGCTCATGCCTAAACCAAACACACCTAGAAGGAAATCAGTATGGATTAATAGAGTTAATATGTATTAGGAATCATTGGTTCTTATGTTGATGAGTACACTATGTTGTATATAGTGGGAATTGAATGTCCCCACATAGTTTGAACCAATATTTGGGATATTTTTGGAGACCCTTATGTTTCTCCATTCCTAAATGATCCTGCTATAGATTGCCTCATTCCACTTGATGATGTAGATAATATACCCTTTGATAATGATACTTTAGAGGAGCTTGAGTATTATATGCACGTCTTGAATGTTCAAATGACATAGAAACTTCTCTTGCTTCTCATCCTTGTGTTGAGATTACATCTGCATCACCTATTGTAGATTTAGATTCTAGAGATGCTTCATCGAGAGACTCTAGTGATACATTGCAACAAGATCATTTATGTCTTTTGGATTCAGTTCATTGGGACCAATTTCTACCAGACATATCTTGTTTGTTTGTAGAGTCCCTCATTTTGGATCTAGATGAAACTATTGAGGACATATGACTTATCTTTGAGGACCACTCTTTTTTCCTTGAATCTATTGTTGCTCCTTCAAGGTTTAGAGTTGCTTCTCTGTAAGATTTCAATGACTTCTTGCAATAGTATATCTATAGTCTTCCTAGCTCAGCTTGGGATGATCTCTTGATAGGTATTTCAGACTTGTTTATGGAGACACATATTGCAAATTTTGGAGAGACTATTGAGCATATTCATCTTCTCTTTAATGAAGATAATTCTTCTTCAATTTTTTTTAGGGAACACTTTGACTCTCTTGACCATTCATCATAGTTTGACATGAGTGTGGATACCTTGAATCATCATTTGGAGAAAACATCTTTAGAGGAGATACTCAAATCTTTGGATTATGCTCTACATCCATCTCTAGGAGATTTTGATTTGTCATCTTTATCAATGTTTCCTAGAATGTATGATTTGATTGTGATAGCTTTTAGCATCAACATGAAGACACTTGAGCTGAGTTCAAAGACTTCATACATCTTGTACTTTCTTCCTACATATTCCTTTTAGGATTTGGGAGATACCTTGCATACACCATTGGTTATGTTTCTTCATAAGGGGAGGAACATTGTTTTATGATCATGGACTATCTTCTCCATCCATTTTTGAGCATCTACCATTGGATATCTTCTAACTGGCTACTCATTCCTCATCTTCTATTATCTCTCTATTCTAAGGGCGGGGTTCTCTCTTGGGGAAGATTTTTGTCCCACTTGGTTTTCTCCTTTTCTCTATTTTTGAGAGCTTTCATTTGCATTTGTACATGGGTACCTAACATGGCCTTGTAGCTGAGACCCATCTTTGTGTCATTTTCATAATAATCTACTCCTCAAGTTACACTTATGGGGGGTTGTTGGCATGAATGGGTTATTTCCTAATTAGTTATTAGTGAGGACCTATTCACATTATTATAAGTTTACTTAAGAGTTAAGTTTCCTAGTTGTCATTTCTAGAAGTTAGTTATAATGGGGCCATGTCTCATTATTTACTTTTAGTTATCTAGACATTTGATAATTCTCTCATGCATTTAATATTTTCATTGATAATTTAATGTGTTTGTCCTAGGTTGTTATGACTTAGTTGTCTCATGTGATAGAATTAAGACACTTGTCATGATCTTGTCTAATCTTATCTCACTCCTTGCTTATATAAGCAAGGCTTCATATGTACACTGTATCAAGCAATCATGGAAGCTCTTAATGCATTATGTCATATTGACATTGCATGCTTAGAGTTTTGGTGTTCATTATTTATTCTTTTCTAGTTTATGGAGCTTTGATTTTCTCTCTTATGGAAGGTTGTTGTTGGTTTTTGCAGATGATCCTAGAGGCTTGAGTCCTTGAGTGACTCAAACATGTTCTATGAGCTATATCTCAATCTCTAATACCATGTTAGAAATCTGAAATAGATTGAATAACCTAAGAAAAATTTTAAGAGAAAATCAAAGCTGCATAAACTAGAAAAGCATAAAGAATGCACACCAGAACTTCGAGAGATTATGTAATGTCAATATGATAGAATGCATTAAGATCTTACAAGATTTCTTGATGCAATGTACATATGAAGCCTTGCTTATATAGGCAAGGAGTGAGATAGGATTAGACAAGATCGTGGAAAATGTCTTAATCATATTTCCATATTGTTATGAACAAACAAATCTATGGAGCAACTCCCTTGTATATGATAATATATATAGTTTATACTAGCATTTGATGTAAGTATGTATGCAAATGTAACAATATATATATATATATATATATATATATATAGAGAGAGAGAGAGAGAGAGAATGAAGCATAATTAGACAATAAAAGATATATGTATGAACAAAGGAAATATTGTTATATATAATATATGAGATCAACCCTATATTGTATATGCATATGTTAAATTATTTATATTAAATATAATATATTCTTAGATATCATCACCACTAATACTTTATAACCTTAATAGCAAGAATATAAATTAACAACTTGATTTGATGATTCTTGATAACATTTTATGGAGACTTTAGGAAAACACTAGAACTTAGTCTCTTTAGGGTCTAGGCACCTAAGGGATGACATAAGTTAAGAAAGGGGATCTTGGAGATGTGTGACCATTGAGAAAAATAAAGTGTGATGCTTAGGGAAAAATAAGATGAAGAGTATAGAGATAATAAAGTAAGGTAGGAAGTAAAAATAAATAAAAAATAAGGAAACATAAAAGATAAGAATAGTATAAGAAGAAAAAGGAGAGATAATAGATAGGAAAATTTAGAAAGGAAAAAATGAATTCAATGAAAATAAGCAATAAGCAAGAATGGTATGTTAGTAAAAAAAAAAAGATAACCAAAGTTTGTGAAAATTGAAAGAAAATAAAATGATAGAAGGATGCAAATTTTAGCTTACCTATGAAACTTAAAAAATATACAAAAGGAAATAGAGGATGAGGTAAAGACAATTATAAGTGAATAAAGGGCATACCAATAATGCACATGGAAGAACCTTCAAATCAAGGAGTAGATAAATATGGTCAATGGGACAAAGTGGATAAGTAGAGTGCCAAAGTAGGCATCAAATACCAAAAAAATATGTCTAGGCAGAATATGGGGATGGTTATACCATTTAATTAGGAAACCAACACCTCTAAGAAGATAAATAAATTTTAGAAGATGAGATGATTGGGTATATTATTGAAGTAGGTAACCATCATTATGAGGGATATGAAGAAATAAAGAAGCAAAGGCCCTTGACAAAGGTAGAAGATCCAATACAATATGTTACATCTAATCCTAAAATCCTACTAAAGCTAATAAAGGATTCAAATTACTAACTTTAACATTTTATTGGATAACAACAATTGTAAGTAGAACTATGATAAGAAAAATGGGAGACATGAGATAAGAAAGAATAAGAGAAAGGGAGAAAATAACACAATAAGAACAAATGGACGTAGAAAAGTATACTTCACAAATAGAATACAAAAAATGACATAAAAGAAGATACTCGATAAGAAGCCAAGATTTGTGAAACCCAAACATAGGAGCCACCTAGAGGAGATAACCCCCCTAAACCAATCACGACACTTTAAAATAATACATGAAAAGAAACCTTAAACATTTAATTGGTAGAAAATTAAGCTAGAATTTAATAATGGTTATATTATCTAGATACCCAAAGTGAAAGTGGAATACAAATGAGAGAATTAATAAAAGAAATAAGGGGAAATGAGAGAAAAAAAGAGCCCTTTTTATAAAAAGATCAAGAATAGAATGGTTTATTTCTAGGCTAGTACCTATATTATGGTAGATATAGATGGGAAAAAATTAGCACATTAAAAAATGTGTTAGCTTAAAAAGTAGAAACACAATGATGGAGAAGAAAAAGGAAATCAAGAAGTAAACAATGAAGTGGAAAAGTACTTCAAGAAATAGAACAACTAAGGACTAAAAATTAAAGTTTAAATAAGGAGAAAATAAAGAAGTCTCACCCCATAGTTAGAGAGAAGGAAAAAAAAATGATGCACTAGCTATTGTATGGAAGGATATACTAGGAATGGTTTCCATCACATTGAAATACTGTGAAGATTAGTTATAATGAGAAGAGAATCAATAGTAAGAAGTGTAAGTAGATTATGGTGTGATAATATCTTAATATGGGATAATCATGATGCAATAACATGCCTCTTAATAGAACATTAACTAGATAAAACACATATAACATATGTGGATAATTTATCCAACTTCAAATTAATTTCCTAATGAATCAAGCATTAGAGTGTAGGATACAAAGAGTTAGAATGGTATCTCAACATATTAAACTAGTAATAGATCATATTTTGGAAATAGATCTAGCATCACAAGGTGATTAGAATACAAATTATGAACCACGTCAATATTTATCAAACTTTAGAGTGGGTAATCATGGATGAAGAGGTAGTAGAAATGATTATAAAGGGAATAGAGAGTCTATAACCTGCTATAAATATGGTAAATATGGTTATTTATATTTATAACTATATTTCAATTAAAAAATCATCGAGGATTTAGCTAGAAATTGTTACATCATGGAGGAAAAACAAATAGGCTATGGATTCTATGAAGGACAATCAACCAATTCATTTTGTTGTCTTAAGGTAGAATAATATTATAAAAATATTGAAACTAATATTATAAAAAGTTATAAAAACCTAATAGACCAAACATATTGAAAGTACAATAAATACATTGATCTAAAATACCAAAAAGATGAAAGTTAAGTTATGAAATTTTTTCCTAGTATTAATGAGAATATAGCCAAAAAAAAAATTAAAAAACCAACACATAACATCTAAGTATATGCTATGAGGTAATTAGAGATTATAAAGTACTTCCTAAGAGAAAATGACTGTAAATTGGTTGAGAAGCCAAGGGTTACATGTGACAACTAGGAATGGCATAGATACTATAAAGTAAAAACCAAAGCAATTACTATTAGAGAAAGAAAGTGAAGAGAAAATTTACCCTAGTGGAAGAAACCATAAAAAAATAATGTGTAGATAAAGAACGAAAGAAAGAAGAGAATATATGTTTCAAACAAGAGGAAGTAGGTGGATTAAAGAAAGTGATATCTAGAATTAGTCCATAAACATGGACTACTGGAGAATTGACACAATTTTTCAAGCATTGGAACAAACAAGAGAAAGGAAGAGACTACATAAAATAGATAAATTGGTCAAGCATCCTAAAATTAGAAGAAAGAAATAGTGATTGATGTAAAATTAAATGAAAAATTGATTGTTGGACCTTGGTGATAATATTATCATTATACTGAAGTGAATATGATAATTAATAAAGAAAACTGCACAATATCAATTAGATTCCTAAGAATGAATAGTATCATTGGGGTAAGAAAGAAAGTTGAGGACTTAAGTTTTGCAAGGAAAAGCCCTTGTTAATTAGGTCTTTCTAAAATTGTGGATTATTGTAATTATTGTTACTAGTTAACTCATTTTCTTGACTTTGTTACAAAATGTATAAAAGTACCCATCTTTCTTATTTTATATTCAATCACTTTAATCTCAAATATTAAAAATCTAACAAAGTGTAATTTATCTATGTTCATTCATATTGCACATAATAGTATAGAGGATTATGTCATTATTTACTTATTTTGAAACACCTCTGCTCATTACAGGTATGAATGTTCAAAATTTTGTCAATATATACACAAAGAACTTGAGGGTGTAAAGGTTAACAATAATCCCTACTTATTCTCAAAACTTTTACTCATCTAATTATGGAGTTTTTATTTTTCTATTAATTTAGGATCTCTAGTTACAAATCCATATGAAGATGGACCAATATAGGTTAGTGATAAAAAAAAATTGGTCTAGGATTGTGTCAAAGGATTTAGATTCATTTTGCAACAAGTTCTCATAAATCTTTTCATCATTTTATAGATCCATGAGAAAAAAACTCTCCCAATACTTATAGAGATCACAATATAGAAGAATTGAACTTACTCTTGTTAATTGGTACTTAATTATCCTCAATTTGATTTTAGGTTTTTCCTTTTGTCTAAATTGTTCTTGATCCTCAAGGACCTAGGTATGGTGTTTCATCCCTTAAAATTGGGAGTTATAATTTGAGAACCAATTCACACTTTATGTATCATGTAGCCTATATGGAGGCTTATTGGCCTCTCTCATTTTACAATGACTTAGATGTGTACATATACACATCACTAAGATCATTGTTTGTATCTTATTCTATTCCATTTTATTCAAATTGAGTATTTTAGCTTATTGGCACCAATATAGTGTTATGTGTTTCATACATTATATTCCCTACTTTCTTGGAGTTGTTTCATTTGGTTCTCATCTTATGTAGCATTTTAATGCTTTTCAAGCATCCTAAAATTAGAAGAAAGAAATAGTAATTGATGAAAAATGATTGTTGGACCTTGGTGATAATATCATCATTATACCAAAGTGAACATGATAATTAATAAAGAAAACTACACTATATCATTTAGATTCCTAAGAATGAATAGAATCATTGGGGTTAGAAAGAAAGTTGAGGACTTAAGTTTTGCAATACAAAGCCCTTGTTAATTAGGTCTTTCCAAAATTGTGGATTGTTTTAATTATTGTTATTGGTTAACTCATTTTCTTGACTTTGTTACAAAATGGATAAAGGTGCCCATCTTGCTTATTTTCTATTCAATCACTTTAATCTCAAATATGAAAAATCTAACAAAGTGTAATTTATCTATGTTCATTCATATTGCACATAATAGTATAGAGGATTGTTTCATTGTTTACTTATTTTGAAACACCTTTGCTCATTTCTTATGAATGTTCAAAATTTTGTTAATATATCCATAAAGAACTTGAGGGTGTAAAGGTTCACAATAATCCCACTTATTCTCAAAACCCTTATTCATATAATTGTGAAGTTTTTGTTTTTCTATTGTTTTAGGATCTCTAGTTACAAATCCATATGAAGATGGGCCAATATAGGTTAGTGATAAAAAAATTGGTCTAGGATTGTGTCGAAGGATTTAGCTTCATTTTGCAACAAATTCTAATAAATTATCTTTGCATCATTTTATAGATCCATGAAAAAAAAATCTCCCAATATTTATAGAGATCACAATATAGAAGAATTGAACTTACTCTTGTTAATTGGTACTTAATTATCTTCAATTTGATTTTAGGTTTTTCTTTTTGTCTAAATTGTTCTTGATCCTCAAGTCTAGGTATGGTGTTTCATCCCTTAGAATTGGGAGTTATAATTTTGATAACCAATGCACACTTCATGTATAATGTAGTCTATATTGAGGCTTATTAGGCCCTCTCATTTTACAATGACTTAGATGTGTACATATACAAATTACTAAGATCATTATGTGTATCTTATTCTATTCCATTATATTCAAAATGAGTATTTTAGCTTACTAACACCAATATAGTGTTATGTGTTTCATACACTTAGATTCCCTACTTTCTTGGAGTTGTTTCATTTTGGTTCTCATCTTATGTAGCATTTGTTCCTTTTATCATAATATTCACAAATTCCAAATGTAATGCCCCATCCAAATAACCTAAGAATGTTGCAAAAGTGATATAAAAAGTGTAATAATTTTTTTTTTAAGTATTAATATTATGTTAATTAGTTGCATACATTCTTAGGTTAAACGACGTTACACTACTTTAAGTTTTCCATAAGCGACTTAAGTACTTCACATTGCACTTAATAACTCATAACAAAGAATAAACATTGCATAATAATAAATTTCCATTCAAGATATATTAAAGTACAAATACATTTCCATACATTGCTTCGATAAGATTTTACATTGCTCATCCATCAGATGAGGTAGTTCAAATAATAGATACAATTTTACAAATGATCACCTCTATACATTTGAGGGATGTTTTTACATTACAAGTTCACAATATACAATGATGATAAAATAGAATAAATCCATGTGCGAGCTCTCCATCCATGAAGCGCTCAATGCAACGAACAAACTGGGGACCCAACGGAGTAAGGTGCACATTCCACCCAACCATGTGGTACCCGTAGGTCCACCCCCCGTGCTAGGAGATAGTAATAAGGCTACCTAGACCAAACCTACTAACCCTAGACACTAGTACATACACACTATTGGTTACATTGCTTCCAGATTTGACAATTGATTTGAAACACAATCACAAGGTTTAACTGTTATTCTAGGTGGAGTGTCATCACAACGATGCAATGGTTACCCTGGTGTTTCTTCCTAGGTCCCGGCCCCCAATCCTTGGGTTACCCTAGTAACCTCTTATGAAACCCGGCCCCTATTGCATACAGTTGCGGAATCGAATGCCTCTTAAAGAAACGAGACACCGATTTGCCATTCCAGGCCTTCTCAACTTATACTCATGACTGTAGAAGCTCAAGAGTCATAAGAGAGGCATACATAACTTGTTAAATGTTTTAACTCTATCTACTGTGTACTTTAGTTTTCACTGATTTACTTAACTAATCGTAAGTTACCCTGACACCACTTTGTGTGTCGGCCCTTACGACTAGCCACTCCCCTAACATAACAAGGTTACTAGGTTTACAAGACCAGGGTTTACAAAGTGCACAAAAGATCAACATATAATTGCCAAATTACCACAATAAAGGTCTCAATTTCGTTTACAAAATACAGTGCACTACCCTAGATTGTTCACACACAAGAAACCATAGTTTATTTTACTTCCCAAGAAAGAACTACATCTGGAAGACTTGATTATTTTAAAACTTTTCCCAACTTGCCCAATCACAAAAGAATTAAACCAGTTCTAAGCAAATAGAATTTACATATCTATTTTTTTGGATATACTAAACCCATATGTCACAGCGTGAAAACATCATATCTATAAATAGCCTTAATTAAA
This sequence comes from Sequoia sempervirens, assembly GCA_007258455.2. Taxonomy (NCBI): domain Eukaryota; kingdom Viridiplantae; phylum Streptophyta; class Pinopsida; order Cupressales; family Cupressaceae; genus Sequoia; species Sequoia sempervirens. The sequence continues at coordinate 34,992,110 of VDFB02018296.1, read as the reverse complement.
AATAATTTATTTCAAAATCAATAACTATTTCATATAATCAACTCCTTCAATTTTCACAAATATATATAATAATCATTTTCCTATACTTCTAAAATTCCAATTTTTACTATATTTACTAAACATTTATTTAATTAAATCTACATTTATAAAAATAAATGTATTTTTCTTACTCTTAATAATCAAAATCTTATTTAAACTTTTCCAAAAATATATAATTACAAATATATATATATAATTTTAAATAAAAGTTCAAATTTTTCAACAACAAAATAAAATCTGAAATTAAACTTTAACCTAAATTTTAAACTCTAAAAATTAGGGCCCATAGCCCTGCTACCGCGCACAGAGCTGCGCACAGTGGGGAAGGGCTGCCTTTGCAGCCCGCCCCACGGGCTCGGCCGCGGTGGCTGAGCCGTGCGCTGCCCGCATGGGCGGCGCTGGCTCAACCCCCACCGCCTTGCCTCTGCAGGGAACGGCTGTGGGGAGCCTTTCCCCCGTCACTCAGAGCTTCGGCTCTTTAATATATATATATTTTTAAACACTTAATTTAAATATATTTAAAAACAAAACAGTGAATTTAATAAAAATCTGACTACGGATTTCCGCCCGTACGTCGACTTTTATATTAATTTTTTTTTTAAATTCCAGAACAATATACTCATATAAATTTATCCCTAAATAAATATCAAAAGAACCTTTAAACACAGAAGTCATTTTCTCATTTTCTAATGAAGTTTTCTATAGAATTTTCTACTGTGAATCTGGAAAATTTCTGTGTTTAACAAATATTTTTCTTTCCTCAAAATTTTCTTATAATACAGTTGGAAAATTAAACATTTTTGCTGTTTATTTCTAAAAGAATCTTTCAGTCAATACATAATAAAATTCTTCTCTAAAAAGTCATTTTCCCTAATCTTTATTCCAGAATATTTACAGGAATTCTCAAAATTGTTTTTCTACAAACAGATTATCAAGAAAATGAAATTTATTCTTCTAATTTCCTTTTCAAAAACAAGAAAATCGAATTTAAAAAAAAGTAAAATACCTGTAACAAGAAGATTGTCTGTGACTTGAAATTTTCCTGTAGAAGAGAGGATCCTTCTTTGCCCGTAACACACACAAAGCTCCAAAACTTCTTCTACAAACACACAAGATTTTTCCACCCAAGAATCTCCCACCAAGAAATACCACCAAGATCTTTTGAAAGATCTTTCACCAGAATAACAACTCCAACAGAGAGAAAAATACCAATTCTTAAGAAATTTTGGGTTTTTACACACAGAGAAATAATTTTGCCAGTGCCCAGAAAAATTTTCCCCGAGGCAATAGAATAACCCCGTGCAATTTTCGAGATCCTCAATATCCTCCGTAAAAAATTTCAACAACCCCAAATGAAAATTATGGCACTCACACACATGTCGAGAGGTTGTTGAGAAAATATCTTCTCCACCTCTCGGCAGTTTTTGCCATTCAATAATTTGCATGAGATTTAAATTTTATTAAATTTAAAATTTAAAATTCAATTTTCCAATTGCATGCAAATAATCTATTTATCTAATTTAAATACTAAAAATAAATTTCCAAATACAATTTAATTTACATGCAAATTATTTTATTTTTTATTTTCTAATCTATTTAAACACAATATAATTTATGCACTTAATAATTTAATCTAATTAATTTATTTATTTAATTAAATAGTTAAATCCTTTTAAAGATCAACTATTTAACTAATTAAACTAACTAATGTATTAAATTATTAAATAAATAAATTTCAATCATATTTAAATATTAATTAATAACAATAAATAAAACACAATGATTAACATTTAAAAATAACCAACATTTACCTTTTAAAAACGATTTAACCAACAGAAACACATTACAACCTACGACTCAAAACTGAAAACTGACATTGTACTAAGACTAGGGTTAAAGACCGGACTAGGATTAACCTAACTACTATCTCCCGATCAACAATTTCATTGAGTCTTGACACACTCAGACCTGATTACACAGGTGGAGTCGGTGTCATGTACCTGCAAATCCTGCAACCAAGCAAACAATGTGCATACATGTATATATATAAAGCATTTAAAACAGACACACCGTGCGGAGAAAATCACAGATATTGCAGGGCACTCGTAAACGAGTGATGCGATTCTATTCTCCACACCAATACACTCACCGAAAACTGACACAATACATGTTGTTAGTCCATCATAAGCATGTGCATAGCAATAACAACTGAAATTAAGCATCTACGGTAAATCATGTCATGTCTGAAAACAATAAACATCACACAAAGTATCATCATGTCACAGAGTAATCCATCATCACTAAAAATCAGTGATCCAAGTATCCAACAAAACAACATAAGTCTAACAGTATGAGAAAGTATCAACAGAAAATATAGCATAAATGGAGGGGTACTACATCCTCCCCCCCTAGGATCAGGCTTGCTCCTGAAAGCCTGCGAACAGATAGGGATAAAGTTTCCTCATGTGTGTCGCATCCTCCCAGGTAGCCGAAGCCTCATAGCTAGGGTCCCATTGGACCCTCACCTGATCAATGTCTCGTCCCCTAAGACCGAGCGTCCGGTGCTGAAGAATGGCCATGGGCTCCAAAGCCAGCTGCCCGTCCTCTACCTATAACACATTCCAATCAAGTACATGAGATATGTCAGGATGATATGGTCTAAGTACTGACACATGAAAAACATCATGAATACGAGACAAACTGGGTGGTAAGGCGTCGATATGCCACGGGACCAATTCTCTCTAAGATCTCGAATGGTCCTAAAACGAGGTGCAAGCTTAGAGCCTTTTCCATAACGGATTGGACTCTTTCGCGGTCGCACTCAAGAAACACTCTATCACCAACAGCGAACTGTCGATCAATCCTATGCGCATCGGCGTATTTCTTTTGCCTATCCTGGGCTGCTATCAAATGCTCTCTAATACGGTCAACCTGTTGCTCCATGTCATTAAGCATCTCAGGTCCTAATAGTACTCTATCCTCTAGTCGATCCCAATTCAAAGGAGTTCGACAAGGATGACTGTATAATGCCTGATATGGTGGCATACCTATGGAACTCTGATATCCGTTGTTATATGCAAATTCTACTAAATACAAGTAATCCTCCCAACGTGATTGTTGGTCCATAACGTACATCCTAAGCATATCCTCTAATATTTGGTTAACTCTTTCAGTTTGACCATCAGTTTGAGGATGATAGGCTGAACTAAAGTTCAACTGTGTACCTAATGCACGTTGCAAGGAAGTCCATAAAGCTGAAGTAAATACAGGATCTCTATCCGATATGATCCTACGAGGAATTCCATGTAATCTAACGATATCCTCCATGAATATCCTAGCTACAGATGAAGCATTATAAGATGAATGTACAGGTGAAAAGTGAGCTACTTTTGTCAAACGGTCAACAGTTACCATAATGGCATCATGTCGACGTGATGACGTAGGTAACCCTACAATAAAATCGATGGATATAATATCCCATTTCCATTCAGGAATGAGATGTGGCCGCAATAATCCAGCAGGATGATGATGCTCAGCTTTAACTCCCTGGCATTCAAGACATCTCGATACATAATCAGCAATATCATGTTTCATACCAGGCCAGAAATACAATTGCCTAAGATTGGCATGCATTTTCTTGACACCTGGATGAGCTGAATATGGAGCTCGATGAGCTTCAGTCATGATTAATGTACGAAGACTCTCTACATGAGGTACATAAATGCGACCTAAATGTCGTAATATACCATCCGATTCTAGGACATAACCTTCAAATCGACCTTCTAAAGGTCTACCCGATTCAATCTCCGACTTCACTTCCTGATATAATCTATCAGTAGGAAGTGCAGCTACTATTTGACCTCTCAAATCTACTTCAAGAGTAGTAGCAGAGATCTCATGTCGACGTCGGCTAAGAGCGTCAGCCACTACGTTCTCTTTGCCTTGAACATACTTTACTTCAAAATCGTACTCACACAAGAACTCCATCCACCGTCTTTGCCTTGCATTCAAGTTAGGTTGCGTAAAAATGTATTGCAAACTACGGTGATCGGTATGAAGTTCAAAGCGATGACCTAATAAAAAATGTCTCCATTGAACTAATGCATGCACTACTGCCGCTAGTTCTAGATCATGAGTAGGATAGTTTAATTCGTGGTCCTTAAGTTTACAAGACTCATAAGCAACCACACGCCCATCTTGCATCAAAACGGCTCCCAAACCCTCTAAGGATGCATCCGCACAAACTACGAAATCCTTAGTAGGATCAGCAACAATAAGTATAGGTGCATTAGTTAACTTTTCTTTAAGAGTTTGAAAAGCCAGCTGACACTGTTCCATCCAAACAAACTTCTTCCCTTTCCTCTGAAGAGAAGTAATAGGATGACCGATCCTAGAAAAACCCTCTACAAAACGTCTATAATAGCCAGCTAATACCATAAAACTACGAACTTCACCTACATTAGTAGGTGCGGGCCAATCAACTATGGCTTGGATCTTTGAAGGATCCACAGCAATACCTTTACCGGATATCACATGTCCAAGGTATTTAATTTCAAATTGAAAGAAGTCACACTTCTTTAGGTTTGCATACAATTGATTTTCTCTTAAACATTGCAACACCTGTCTCAAGTGTTCTTCATGTTCCTTCATGTTCCTCGAATAGACTAAAATGTCATCAAGAAATACCAGGACAAAGCGATCAAGGTATGTACGAAATACACCATTCATTAAACTCATGAATACTGAAGGTGCATTCGTTAACCCAAAGGGTACCACTGTGAATTCATAATGCCCATAACGAGTTCGAAAAGCAGTTTTATGGATATCTACTTCAGTTATATGCAATTGATGATAACTAGATTTCAAATCGATTTTAGAGAACACATTAGCTCCCTTGATTTGATCAAAAAGATCATCGATTCTAGGTAAAGGATAACGATTCTTAATCGTAACCTTGTTCAATTGACGATAATCAATACACAGCCTAAGAGATCCGTCCTTCTTCTTTACGAAGATGACAGGTGCTCCCCAAGGGGATACACTTGGACGAATGAAACCCTTTTCTAAAAGTTCCTCTAACTGAATACGAAGTTCCTCTAACTCCTGAGTCGTCATTCTATAAGGAGCTCTAGAAATAGGCTCAGCTCCAAGAACTAGGTCAACTCTAAAGTCGATATCCCTCTTCAGTGGCATTCCAGGAATGTCATCGGGAAACACATCTGCGAATTCCCTAAGAATAGGATGATCATCAAGAGATACCTCTCGACTCTCACCCTCATCTAAATCGGTAACTATTGTTGCAAACAGTTGACATCCCTGACGAAGACATCTCTTTAATTGCATAGTAGATATCATCCGCAAAGAGATAGGTCTTTGAATACCTACGATTTCCACTTTTGCACCTAAATCATCAATGCAACTAACTGTCTTAAGTCGACAGTCAATTACAGCATAATAAGATGCTAACCAATCCATACCTAGTACTATATCGTACGATCCTAAGGGTGTAACATATAAATCTACTAAGGTAGTTAACGTACCTATTTTAAGTTCACAATTATGTACTAAGTTATCTACTACTACTTTCACCCCTGAGGCGAATTCAACTTGCCATTTACCACCTTGTTTTACTGCCACAAGACCACAACGGTCAACAATGGTTGGTGAAATAAAGGAGTCAGTGGCTCCAAAATCAAAAAGTACAGATACATTAACACGATTTAACTTACCTAAAGTCTTGACCACCGTATTCTGGTGATCGGCTTGGCAGTCATTAACCGCTGCATAAACTGTATGTACACGTCCTGCATCGCCCACTGTAGGCTCTGAAACTGTAGGTCGAGGCCCATATCCAGTAGAACCTCTCGTCGGACACTGCCTAGCTATGTGCCCATGCTGCCCACAAGAATAACAACCTGTACCTGTGCCTCTACCAAAACCTCTGCCACCCGAAGGTGCATTGGACTGTTGAAAACTACCCCTACTGATGGTAGACTGAGCACTCTGCGTAGGCTGATCCTGCCTATTGCGCTTGTTGCGCCACCAGTTACGTCCCTTTCCTGACTGAGGACTATTTTGTTGTTGTGGTTGAGGGTTATTGTTCTTTTGAGGTGTTCTTTGTTGCTGCCCACCCTTTGTGGGTGTCTGTTGATTCTTGGAAGAACCACCTGTCTGTACCTATCCACCTCGTGGACTAAAACCTGATGCAAGAGCACTCCCAATCTGCACTCCTGTATGCCCACCTAAAGCCATAATAAGGTTCTCCTCAACTATGCGAGCCTTCTCCACTGTGACTTCCATAGTCTTTGGCTCAAAGACTCGGACACCACCACTGATACGGGCATTTAAGCCCCTAATAAAATGTTGTACTAGCATAAGCTCATCATTGCCAATACCAGCATATTGCTTGAGTTCGTAGAACCTACGTTCGTATTGCTCTACAGAAAGAGCTAACTGGCGTAGATCATGGAACTCGTCAGCCCTACGCTGCCTCTAGTGTTCTGAAAGGAACCGTGCCCTAAACCTCTCGAGAAACATTTCCCAAGACACAGAACCAATATCAATGTGGAGCTTCTGCTCCTCTAGGCGCCACCATGTAGAGGCGAATCCTCTCAAGTGCATAATAGTGCATCTGGCACGGGTATTGCTACCGTAAGGGTGCATGGCAAAGCATCTACCCAAATCCAGTAGCTAGGTCTTAGCCTCTAATCCTCCTCCTGAACCATCAAAGGTAGGAGGACGTGATCTCAGTAAATCCCTCATATGACCCGCGATGATAGCATCCTGATGAACTGTGTCCTCTACTCTCCTAGGGGATCTATCCTTCTCTCTCACAACCTCCTGCTCATCTACCTGTCTAGGTCCAAGACGAGCTAGGACCTCCTCTAAAAGTGGACGTATCTGAGAACCCTCTACTGCTGACTATTCAGGATTTTGTCCCTCATTCCTCTGACCCATCTAATCTGCTTGGTCACTATGGTGAGGGCTAGGAGGGGGAGTAACCTGAGGGATTGGCCCACAGCCTCCACCTCTACCTCTACCACGACCTCTTCCTCCTTGCCTAGGCATGTTCCTACACAAGACAATTACGAGTCTTAGATACTGTTCAACCAAGGTTATCAGTTGCGACACTACGTACTAGGTCAACCTAATGGGCTCTAGATTACCCAAAGCATCCAGTGTTTGTAACCTTTGCTCTGATACCAATCTGTAATGCCCTGTCTAAATAACCTAAGAATGTTGCAAAAGTGATATAAAAAGTGTAATAAATTTTTTTTAAGTATTAATATTATGTTAATTAGTTGCATACATTCTTAGGTTAAACGACGTTACACTACTTTAAGTTTTCCATAAGCGACTTAAGTACTTCACATTGCACTTAATAACTCATAACAAAGAATAAACATTGCATACTAATAAATTTCCATTCAAGATATATTAAAGTACAAATACATTTCCATACATTGCTTTGATAAGATTTTACATTGCTCATCCATCAGATGAGGTAGTTCAAATAATAGATATAATTTTACAAATGATCACCTCTATACATTTGAGGGATGTTTTTACATTACAAGTTCACAATATACAATGATGATAAAATAGAATAAATCCATGTGCAAGCTCTCCATCCATGAAGCGCTCAATGCAACGAACAAACTAGGGACCCAACGGAGTAAGGTGCACATTCCACCCAACCATGTGGTACCCGTAGGTCCACCCCCCATGCTAGGAGATAGTAATAAGGCTACCTAGACCAAACCTACTAACCCTAGACACTAGTACATACACACTATTGGTTACATTGCTTCCAGATTTGACAATTGATTTGAAACACAATCACAAGGTTTAACTGTTATTCTAGGTGGAGTGTCATCACAACGATGCAATGGTTACCCTGGTGTTTCTTCCTAGGTCCCGGCCCCCAATCCTTGGGTTACCCTAGTAACTTCTTATGAAACCCGGCCCCTATTGCATACAGTTGCGGAATCGAATGCCTCTTAAAGAAACGAGACACCGATTTGCCATTCCAGGCCTTCTCAACTTATACTCATGACTGTAGAAGCTCAAGAGTCATAAGAGAGGCATACATAACTTGTTAAATGTTTTAACTCTATCTACTGTGTACTTTAATTTTCACTGATTTACTTAACTAATCGTAAGTTACCCTGACACCACTTTGTGTGTCGGCCCTTACGACTAGCCACTCCCCTAACATAACAAGGTTACTAGGTTTACAAGACCAGGGTTTACAAAGTGCACAAAAGATCAACATATAATTGCCAAATTACCACAATAAAGGTCTCAATTTCGTTTACAAAATACAGTGCACTACCCTAGATTGTTCACACACAAGAAACCATAGTTTATTTTACTTCCCAAGAAAGAACTACATCTGGAAGACTTGATTATTTTAAAACTTTTCCCGACTTGCCCAATCACAAAAGAATTAAACCAGTTCTAAGCAAATAGAATTTACATATCTAATTTTTTTGGATATACTAAATCCATATGTCACAGCGTGAAAACATCATATCTTTAAATAGCCTTAATTAAAAATAATTTATTTCAAAATCAATAACTATTTCATATAATCAACTCCTTCAATTTTCACAAATATATATAATAATCATTTTCCTATACTTCTAAAATTCCAATTTTTACTATATTTACTAAACATTTATTTAATTAAATCTACATTTATAAAAATAAATGTATTTTTCTTACTCTTAATAATCAAAATCTTATTTAAACTTTTCCAAAAATATATAATTACAAATATATATATAATTTAAAATAAAAGTTCAAATTTTTCAACAACAAAATAAAATCCGAAATTAAACTTTAACCTAAATTTTAAACTCTAAAAATTAGGGCCCATAGCCCTGCTACCGCGCACAGAGCCGCGCACAGTGGGGAAGGGCTGCCTTCGCAGCCCACCCCACGGGCTCGGTCGCGGTGGCTGAGCCGTGCGCTGCCCGCATGGGCGCTGGCTCAACCCCCGCCGCCTTGCCTCTGCGGGGAACGGCTGCGGGGAGCCTTTCCCTCGTCACTCAGAGCTTCGGCTCTTTAATATATATATATTTTTAAACACTTAATTTAAATATATTTAAAAACAAAACAGTGAATTTAATAAAAATCCGACTACGAATTTTCTTTTTTTTAAATTCCAGAACAATATACTCATATAAATTTATCCCTAAATAAATATCAAAAGAACCTTTAAACACATAAGTCATTTTCTCATTTTCTAATGAAGTTTTCTATAGAATTTTCTACTGTGAATCTGGAAAATTTCTGTGTTTAACAAATATTTTTCTTTCCTCAAAATTTTCTTATAATACAGTTGGAAAGTTAAACCTTTTTGTTGTTTATTTCTAAAAGAATCTTTCAGTCAATACATAATAAAATTCTTCTCTAAAAAGTCATTTTCCCTAATCTTTATTCCAGAATATTTACAGGAATTCTCAAAATTGTTTTTCTACAAACAGATTATCAAGAAAATGAAATTTATTCTTCTAATTTCCTTTTCAAAAACAAGAAAATCGAATTTAAAAAAAAGTAAAATACCTGTAACAAGAAGATTGTCTGTGACTTGAAATTTTCCTGTAGAAGAGAGGATCCTTCTTTGCCCGTAACACACACAAAGCTCCAAAACTTCTTCTACAAACACACAAGATTTTTCCACCCAAGAATCTCCCACCAAGAAATACCACCAAGATCTTTTGAAAGATCTTTCACCAGAATAACAACTCCAACAAAGAAAAAAAAATACCAATTCTTAAGAAATTTTGGGTTTTTACACACAGAGAAATAATTTTGCCAGTGCCCAGAAAAATTTTCCCCGAGGCAATAGAATAACCCCGTGCAATTTCCGAGATCCTCAATATCCTCCGTAAAAAATTTCAACAACCCCAAATGAAAATTATGGCACTCACACACATGTCGAGAGGTTGTTGAGACCTCTCGGCAGTTTTTTTGCCATTCAATAATTTGCATGAGATTTAAATTTTATTAAATTTAAAATTTAAAATTCAATTTTCCAATTGCATGCAAATAATCTATTTATCTAATTTAAATACTAAAAATAAATTTCCAAATACAATTTAATTTACATGCAAATTATTTTATTTTTTATTTTCTAATCTATTTAAACACAATATAATTTATGCACTTAATAATTTAATCTAATTTATTTATTTATTTAATTAAATAGTTAAATCCTTTTAAAGATCAACTATTTAACTAATTAAACTAACTAATGTATTAAATTATTAAATAAATAAATTTCAATCATATTTAAATATTAATTAATAACAATAAATAAAACACAATGATTAACATTTAAAAATAACCAACATTTACCTTTTAAAAACGATTTAACCAACAGAAACACATTACAACCTATGACTCAAAACTGAAAACTGACATTGTACTAAGACTAGGGTTAAAGACCGGACTAGGATTAACCTAACTACTATCTCCCGATCAACAATTTCATTGAGTCTTGACACGCTCAGACCTGATTACACAGGTGGAGTCGGTGTCATGTACCTGCAAATCCTGCAACCAAGCAAACAATGTGCATACATGTATATATATAAAGCATTTAAAACAGACACACCGTGCGGAGAAAATCACAGATATTGCAGGGCACTCGTAAACGAGTGATGCGATTCTATTCTCCACACCAATACACTCACCGAAAACTGACACAATACATGTTGTTAGTCCATCATAAGCATGTGCATAGCAATAACAACTGAAATTAAGCATCTACGGTAAATCATGTCATGTCTGAAAACAATAAACATCACACAAAGTATCATCATGTCACAGAGTAATCCATCATCGCTCAAAATCAGCGATCCAAGTATCCAACAAAACAACATAAGTCTAACAGTATGAGAAAGTATCAACATAAAATATAGCATAAATGAAGGGGTACTACACCAAAATTCTTTCTAACCTTAGTAAAATGCTTGAATACTTATAAAAAATTAATTTGATATATTTTACAAAGAATTAGATTCAAACTATTGCTTGATGATTATTCATATAGTGATACTTAGAATGAAAAACTAAAATTTAACTACACATGATTTTCAAATAGCTCACGTATAATTTTAAATGAGAACAATCCAACTAAAAAATGAAGAAAATGATCCCACTAAAGATTAGACAAAATATTTATTGATGATCATTCAAGGACACTTGCATGGGATCATTTTGGGTGATAATGGGATTATTCCATGAAAAAAATTATCTATGTTCAGTGCAAACTAGCTAGAGTGCTTCATGTTAAGCCAATCACTTAAAACATTAATTTATATATTTATTATGCAAGTGAGGCTAACATCTTGCATGGAGTATAAAAGCTTATCGTTTGACACACGAATCAAGGAATGTTTTCGGCTGATTGGAAGGGGTATTCCAAGACATTCTTTTACACATTTATTTGATTTAGATTAAAATTGAGCATTGTTAACAATATATTTAGCCTCTAAATATGCATTTGTTATGCAAGTGAGGTTAACATCTTACATGGACCCTAAAAACTCATACATTTGTCAAAAGAATCAAGGAATAATTTTGGTTGAGTGAAAGGGATGTTCCAAGGCATTTTTTACACATTCGTTTGATTTACATTAAAAGGGAACATTGATAACTACGTATTTAGCCTCTAAATACTTAAGTTTTATTGTAAGGGGCGTCTATCTCAATAAATTATTTATGATTTCTTATGCTATATTTGTTCAACACTAATCTTCTACATATAAAAATCTCTCCATGTTTCACATAATTGTTTGAATATACATATGAGAAAGCAATTTGATCTGTGTGAAGAATTAGATTCAAATATGTTGTTTCATGATTATTCAAGAAAAATATTTAGAACAACAACTAAAATTTAACTACACATACTTTTTCAAATAACTCATTTACAATGTTAAATAAGACCAATCCAACTCAAAAACAAAACAAAAATATTTCTATGGATGACATAAGTGTGTTTAACTAGGATAAGACTTTATCAGTAGAAAATGGTACGACTGTCTGAGCCCAGGTTCGAACTGGGGACCTTTAGTGTGTGAGACTAACGTGATAACCAACTACACCACCCAGACAATTGAAATTTTTTTGTTTAAATTTAGATACTAATGAGTTCAATCACGAATTGATAAGACTGAAGAAACGGACAGTTGCAATGAAAATAAAATTTGGAATTCGATCAATATTCCACTCATAAAATCTGATATTACTGTAGCAGTCTAGCCTGCTGTAGCAGCGACAAAAGGAAAACAAGTCCATCATTATTTTTTTATCTATATAGAGATTTTTTTTAAATCTGGCATATACTGTTTAATAGATGTTTTTACTAGTAAATCTATGGGCCTAAGTATTCAAGAAACATCCTAAAAATGTCACCTAATAATATATAAAATTCATCATTAAAATTATTTAGATTTTATAGGTTTATGAAGATGTGTGCATGTAAGATAAAACAATCTATTTTACAATTCTCATGGCATGTTTCTGCATTCATTTTGGCATCATCCATTAATCTTGTTTAGGCATCATTCAACCTATATTCTAACATGATGTGAATCACGCATATGTGACTTACCTTAGAAGCTTTGGTTCTACCTACCCTTAAAGTTTGAAGACTTGTTCTTGTCAGGACTCTAGCACCATTGGGCACTCATGTGTATGTTCAAATTTTGAAAAATTTTAATCTCAAGATAATTATTTTAACCCTAATTCATACTACATTTTTAAATGGTTGTCAACTTGGGATCTCCTTATAAACCAAATTTTGACCAAAACTTAGTATCTATTGAATTCTTTCTCGTACTTATGCACTCTTGATTCCTCCTACTTTTCTTACTATATTTTCATTGGAGATGTCACTATTATAGGGCAACAAGCTTCACCATTGTAGAATTGAATATTGAAGCTCTCTTTGGATTCAAGTCATAGCATCTCCACTAGGTTTCTTCCCTTATCCTCATCTAATCTCCATTGTTCTTCTCTTTGACATTTGGACACAATTTTCCTCCATCATTTATCATCCCTTGATGTCATAGTTTCCAAAATCCTTTGTCTATCACCACTACATCGTAGATCAAAGGCTATTTCCTTATATCTAACTTATTTTCTTAGCATATATTGTGTCACTCATCTCTCTATTGTCTTCCATCCACTTGCACATATCATCTAGGTTTCATCTTCTTAGGTTCAAATCTCGACATGCACCACTATATTACCACACTAGGATCTCACACACTCCAAATATTCCAAAATGCATGTTGCAGGGCTTGAAATATGCCAAAAGGTATTAATTGTGGTAGTCTCCTAAAAAAAAATTTCCCTTTAAAAAATATATTTTAAATATCTATTTTCTAATTGTCAACATAAGGACTCTACAAGCACATATTTGATAAAAGAACAAGTCATGTTTTGGAATTTTTAGAATATAGTAGACATGATTTTTCCATAGTCCATGAAGATGTTTGTGAGTGCTTTTGGATTCAACTACATATATTTTTTTATCATGGTTTTGCATCACCCTCTATGATCCATCATTAGGATCTTCTACCTCATCCTAATAGTCAATTGCATAATGTGATTTGAAACATTGGTATAATAAGACATACACAATTAAATCCAAAAGCACTAAAAAAATGGAATAGTTAGAGAAAAGTACATGAGCACTTATGGTGAATGACTATTGTCTAAGGCTAGACATGAGCATCAAAGACTAGGCATGCGTGTCTCCAAAATGCACCTTCTTAGAATTTTCTCAAATTTCATAGAGATATTATCCTAGCCATCATTGATCATATTTTCAACTTTAGATTATGATCACAAACATGTCTTTTTTCTTTTTATTTTTTAGTAGCACAATTCATTTTAAATTTTTAGTTATATCTTTATGTATTTCTATATTTAATTAAATTAAATTAGTTTATATTTCTAAATATTATAAAAATGTGATTTTTTTAGTATAGAATATGCATAAAAAGAATTATTTTTTCTCTTAATAGCATACCTTAGTAGAATTTTAAAATGTATTCTTTCAAATAAACACATTATAATATTTTTGGAAAAGATAAGATTTCTTATACACTCATATCACTCATATCACTATTTAAATTTTTAAAAATGATCTCTTTTTATTTACTTAAAAGAAGTGTGATTTTTGTTTTTTTGTTTAAAACTTTAAAGAAGGAGAAGACAAAGGATCTTATGCTTCCAAGAGAGACACCTATATGTCATTTTTCATAATGGAACCATTATGAAGAGGTGAAAATAAAAAAGGTAATATTTGAAGAAACATAAAGTGTGTTGTTTGGTAACTAGTACCCAAAAAAAAGTTAAGGGAATTGAATTTCAATAAGGAGACATGATTCCTCTTATTTTAGGTAAAAATGAGGTAACCAACACATGAGTCAATTACTACTTGTATAGGGATTGTAAATTTTTCATTGTAAAGTTATATTACATACAAGAAAACTTGATAAAATTGATAATTTATATTTTATATACATTTGTAACATAATATAAAATTTAAAAAGTTGAAAAGAATGATGAGAAAATAAATATTTGAAATTATTTTTTAAAAATTATTATAAGTAAAATCTAGCATCACATTTTGTAGAATAAGCTCCTTTTAGATAGAAGTATACATGCTCAAAAATACCTAAATTTGTGTTAATTCTCTTAAAATTCCTCTTTTATATAAAAGTATAGGCATTCATACTTACCTAAATTTGTGTTAATTCTCTTAAGACTCTATTGGGTCCTAAAATCACTAGTCACATTTATAGAGGGATTAATCCAATTCAAGGCCAACGATATGCCATTCATGGAGATGGATAGATTAGCTCATCAATAAATAATGAGTGATGTGAGGACAATTATCAAGAGCGGATAAATTCCCCTTCACTTTAGGCTCAACTACACCTAGGAGGGTGTTCCTAAAAGTAATCTTCAACAAGATTTAAGAATAGGTGGTGTAATGTCCCTTGCTGCAAATTAAATCAGATTTAACACTTCTCCAAATAACTATATCAGAATTACAAATATGATCAAACCAAGAAATCAAGAATTCAAAAAATTGCTTTAAAAACACCATTAAATAACCAGAAACTTGATGCAACCAAAATAGAATGTATTTTACTAATTTACATATGGTTTTTAAATCATTTTTTATTAAATACATCTGGCAGCCAAAATTTATATCTTTTGCAAAATACATTCAAATCTCTCCAAACAGGGGCACAAACCACAAGGAAACCAATGCAATTACCACAAGAACTTCATAAACTGAAAGAAGATGAATTCTATAGATTTTTAATATAGAAATACATTTTTATTGTTGTATTATAAAATTGCTAATAGTAATATGCATCTTCTACAACTATGCTCAAAACTGAGAGAAAATATGAAGCCCAAACACACATTGAACTTTACCCAACTTGCAAGGAAACTCTCCAAGCTCCGCACCAAGGTTTATTATGATAAAATAACACCAAATACCATGAAATATTAGAAAACCCACATCCAAACATCTATCATAAACTTCTATAACACATAAAGCACACAAAATCCAAATATCGCATTTCTAATTATTGAAACCCTCCTACAAATAAAATACCAAAATACTAAATAAAACTTCAACTGTTCAACACATTGGAAATATCTGGGTGAGATTACACTTGGAGACCCTTGGAATCACTACCCTTGAGCCTCAATTCTCCATGGTTTATTATTAGCCTTGAATATTATTCTTCATAGGTTTACCAACCTCTAAAGAAGAGCAAACGTTCAACCAAAATCCGCAACAAGAATGCCCCAAAATGAAGCCCAAATTCATGTTTTAGTGAAGAATCTTCAATTTCCAAGTTAGGGACCCAAAATTCATGACCAAGGAGAGATTTCATTTTTCATGTAGTGCATGTAGCCTTTTATGCCAAGTGTCCATTGATTTCTTACACTCCAATGCAAGCTTCCACTTATCCCAACTTGTCATAAGCCACTAAATGCCAAAAACAAGCAAGAAGAAGATCACACATCCAAGTAGAGATAAATATTAATTTAAAATATATTTTTTTATAAAATAATATTCTATTGATGACCAAGTCACCAAATTTTATTTTATTTTCAAATCTATCAAGTGCTCTTGATTTGCTATTTTGAGCATACCGACTTACTATTTTTAGTAAATGGTTATTTTTAGAAAAATTTGAAAAAGGTCCATGAAAATTACTCCCTTCCCAAAATTTATTTTTCTCAAGAAATTGCAATAGAATATTATGAAGATGTTATGGATTGTGCAACATCTTATTCCATATCACCTAAGGTCTTGTAGTATTCCTTCCATATTTTTGAATCAATAACCTTCTATTTTCAACTCTTTTTTGGAATTGTGTATGTTCATTGTCACCAAGGAAATTAGACCAAAAGCTCATGCAATCTTTCTCAAATTTATGAATCTGATTATTGTAGCCTATAAGAGGGTTTAAACAAAAATAAACCCTTCATTAAAGTGAATATACAACTCGAAAACAATCACCTCTTTTACCTTGGAGTTATGGGGACATTCCCTACAAGATACATCAAAAATTGCTTCAAACTTTGCCTCTGCTAGAAGGTTACTTGATGCAACTTTAGGACCCGATTTGGAACAATAATAGAACATATGAATAACAAAAAAAATCATCATATAATAGTACCAAACACTCCACCAAAAATTGAAATTTTATTTTTCCTATTGTAGGCTCTTCTGATGATAAAATGTGCTCTTCTCGAGTCCTCCAATTAGCACATATCTGCATGTCAAATAGTGTCTAGGTTCTCTAGCTAGAAGTGCACTGTCAATAGGCAACTTGAATTTAAAACTTCTGAGATATTTTCTGATGTAATGGGTATGATTTTTGTTGCTATTAGGAGGTCATAATATCCATTGCATCTTCTATCATAGCCATTATACATTTTGGAAACAAATCTTCTATTCACCTCTACATTCTTGAGATATATATCATGAAAATACATAACAAAAGACCCAAACTTTACCTCAATCAGAGAGAAGATAATTCCAGTCTCAAGGACTAATTTATATGATCTAAAATATAGTAATAAGGTTCTTATATAGTAGCAACATTCATTCCATGACACTCTAAAAACTCAAATGATAAACAACAACTTATCTTGTAAGAAGATGATCAACTCTTTGGAATCATTCATTGGCATATACTTGACTTCCTTCACAAATAATTGTAACATTTTAGAGACAATTGTATCCTTAAAAATATAACATGAGGGAAATATTGTGACCTCTATGAAAAATAAGAAAATTTCATGAAATAATATTTTGAAAAAATTCATCTAGCACCATCCTTTGAAATGCCCATTTTTGTAGCTCATCAAACCCATAACACCAAAAAAAAGAAATCCACCATCCAAAGTACTTCATGTCACATAACTATCAAGAGTTGATTGATGTTTGAATATGTTCAAACAAAGACTAATTTTAAACCTTTTATCATACCTTACCAATCTATTCTCTGAAACTTTAAACTTCATGTTATCAAGCTCCTCAAATTCACATCCTTGCATTGAGATCAAATTAATTATCTTTCCTGTAGCACCATAGACTATAGTAGATCCATTTGAGAAAGCTGAAATAATAGCTTCATGTAGAGAATTAGTTACCTTTTCATCTTCTTCCTACTCCTCTTGAGAAATCCCTTTGAGCATGCTTTGAGCACCAAAAATGTGAGTCAAGAGTGTGATGCCAATCTCCCAAAAATGTGGCTTATTAAAGGACTCTTGTTGTTGATATACATCAATATATCTATCCACATTTTCCAAAGCATATTCCTAACCCTTATTGGAATTCAAAAGTTATCATTACCAATGAAATCAAAATTTCTCACCTAGTTCTCCATGAATTGCAAAATAAAATTGTAAGGTAAGATCTTGTATTCACATTCTTGCTTCAAATGGATGACTGAGAGTAGCATATTACCAAATCAAAATATATGAAAAAGTTAGAGTGTTTGCAGCCAATGGCATGTTGGATCATCCACTCTAAATATGAACCTAGAAGCATATATTTGGAAACTCCCTTTTGCTGATTTAGAAGTGGTGAATTGGTGAATAGAGGTCTATGATGTCCATCAAAGGAAATCATAACTTGTGCATACTCTTAATAAATAATCAATTTATTGTCCACTTAAATTCTCCTATATTACCATACTCTTATGCACATTTGTGTGAGAAACTAGAAATGTAAACAATAAAATATGAGTTGATTACCTCCACAGAACTATCAAATTCCACAAGTATTGCATTCCAATGCAAGTCAAGAATATGGATCCTTGTTAAGTATGAAAGGTCTATCGCCCAAAAATATTTCAACCTCAAAAACAATGCAGATCCTAGACCCTTAATATAGAAGTCTTTACCCTTGTTCAAAGTTATAATCAACCCTTTATATATCCATGTACACATAATGGATATTTTATTTGTGACTGTGGTATCAAACCCATCAATTATTTCAGCCTTCAAATGAATTTTAATGTTACCCCTATGTGTTTCATTGGAAAAGGAACCAGGGTTCCATACCATCATGCATGAATAAGTCAAAACTATAAAAAACTGATTTGTATCATATATGGATAGACTATCACTTGGATCTCATATACAAAGATAATCTTGACTTGGAATTAATGGACTCATATTATCTATGTTACAAATCACATCCTTGTTCTTATCTTCTTCTTTAGAACATTTTCCAAAATGATAGAAATCTTGTAGAGACATAGTAGGATAAAAAAATCATACCTTGGGCTGCAATAAACATGTTCATCCATCTTTCCTATTATAGGTATGGTTAAAACAACCTCAAAACCTTCATTCTTGTGGCTCCAAGCTTCCAGCTTAGGGCTGTCCAAAGCAATCACTTTGTCTTCACTTCTAGAATCATCAAGCTCTTCTACTGAAACTTTTGAAAGGAAAATCTATTCATCTCCTTGTTCCATATTTTCTTGCAAATTATTTTTCCCTTCTTGATCTTCAACTATGTTAGACTGAAATATATGATTATCATAATTTGAATTGATATTTTCAACCAAGAGAATTTTACCTCCAATCTGATGGATGCAATCTTTTTGTTCTTTCTCCTTGTTTGGATCAAAGATGTCCTGAATCTCAACTTGCATCTATTCTTTTGGTTCAACTCTTTGCTCCTTAATCTCTTCCTCGATGACTTCTAAATTTAATTGTTCCTCTTCCTCTAGTTCTTCTTCCTCTCTAGCCCATATGAAGAACTAATAAAATGATTCTTTAGTCTTGAAATCTTCATAAAAACTCTAGAACTCCTCAAAGAATTTGATGATCATCTTATCTTGAGGCATAGTTCTTCCTTTGACTTCTAAATACTTTAAAAATGTAAGAGACTTGTTTTTATCTTTTGTTAGAAATATGTACTTTTTATACCATTTTGAAACCTCTTTTGCATTGTTCCACTGTATCAGTCTCCCACTCTTAAACATTGATTTGAAGAAACCCATTATTCACATCAATCATCTAATAACTTAATTTACCCTATAGGATGGAAAGATCACAATTTTGATACCACTTTAATGTCCCTTGCTGCAAATTAAATCATATTTAACACTTCTCCAAATAATTGTATTAGAATTACAAGTTTGATCAAACCATAAATCGAATATTCAAAAAATTACTTCAAAAACACCATTAAATAACCAAAAACTTGATGCAACCAAAAGATAATGTATTTTACTGATTTGCATATGATTTTTACATTATTTTTATTGGTAAATACATTTAGTAACTGAAATTTATAACTGTTGCAAAATACATTCAAATCTCTCCAAATGGGTGCACAAACCACAAAGAAACCACTGCAATTACCACAAGAACTTCATAAACTAAAAGAATATGAATTTTACAGATTTTTAATATGGACATACATTATTATTGTTGTCTTATACAATTATTAATAGTAATATACATCTGCTGCAACTATGCTCAAAACATAGAGCAAACATGAAGCTCGAACACACACACATTGAACTTTACCCAACTTGCAAGGAAACTCTCCAAACTCCACATCAAGGTTTATTATGATAAAATAAAATAAAATACCATGAAATATAAGAAAACCCACATCCAAAAATCTTTCATAAACTTCTGCAAAAAAATAAAGCACTCAAACCCCAAATATCACACTTTTAATTATTGAAACCCTCCTGCAAATAAAATACCAAAATACTGAATAAAACTTCAATTGTTTAGCACATTGGAAATCTTTGGGAGAGATTACACTTGGAGACCCTTGGAACCACTGCCCTTGAGACTCAAGTCTCTGTGGTTTATCAGCCTTGAATATTAGTCTTCACAGGTTTACCAACCTCTAAAGAAGAGAAAATGCTCAACCAAAATTTACAACAAGAATCCCTGAAATGAAGCCAAAATTCATGTTTTATTGAAAAATATGCAATTTCCAATTTAGGGACCCAAAATTCATGACCAAGAAGAGATCCCTTTTAACATGTAGTGCATGTAACCTCGGGTGCCAAGTGTCCATTGATTTCTTCCACTCAAATGCAAGCCGCCACTTGTCCTAACTTGTCATAAGCCACTAAGTGCCAAAAACAAGCAAGAAGAAGATCCCACACATAAGTAGAGAAAAATATTAATTTAAAATATATTTGGTTATAAAATAATATTCTATTCATGACCAAGTCACCAAATT
>VDFB02018296.1:34812895-34971183 GCA_007258455.2 Sequoia sempervirens | reverse complement strand
ATCCACATGAAAATGAAAAGGGATTACATCTAATCTAGGAATATTAATAGAGGTGCCTCCACCATATTCTATTTTAATGTGTAAAATAATTATTGACACTGCTATATCTAGTTAATTGTTTTGTTGGTCTTTTTCATTAGAAGTTCCTCTAAAGGTGTGGCTATGCGACATACCCCTTAATGATTTTTTGGTGATAACCTTTTGTAACCCAATAATATCTTGACCTCTAAAGGTCTTTGGTGGGGGTAAGTTCATTATCAATGCTACCTTCATGGGATCCACCATTAATCCTTCCTTGCAAATGATATGACCTAGTAGCATCCCAAAGGATACTACAAATATGCATTTTTTAATGTTCATTTATATTTGCATACTTTGAAATTTTTATAGCATTGTGTGGATGGATTGGATGTGATTTTTAACTAGAGCCCATAAAATTTCCAGTCATCCAAGTATACTTCCAGGAAATCATCAATAAACTCTTTAAATGTGTTGACCATAATTCTCCTAAATATTGTTGGTGCATTCTTTATATGGAAAATGATATGACCGTATACATGCATGAACCCCATTCTATTGAAAATGTAGTTTTTGTTCAATATTCTTCTCTAATTTTTATCGGGTGGTATCTATAGAAACCATTAGTAAATGAGTAAATCTCCCTTCCTGCTAGAGATTCTAAGATTTCTTCAATGAATGGAGTTGGAAATGGGTCATGGATACAAGATTTATTTAATTCCTTGAATTCTTGACACATATTCTTATTTCTCTGGTCTTTTTGTTTTGAACTAGATCATAGGAAAAATCCATTATGAGTCTTCCACTAGTTTCATGATTCTTGTTGCTAACATTTTATCCACTTCTATCTTGAATTTCTTTTTCATATTAAGGTTTAGTCTGTATGGTCTTTTCCTTTGTGGATTGGCTCCTTCCTTTAAATGTATTTTCATGACTCATACTTCTTCCTTGATCCCTTTCATTTATGTAAATGTCCAAGGAAACAATTCTTCATACTTGGACAAGAGCTCAATTACATTCGCAATGACTCTTTCATCACAAGAATCTTCTATTTTGGCTAGTTTGGGTTTATTGATTGATTTTATATTTTCTTCCCTAAGTAAAAGAGGCTAATTATAATATTGGTCTTTTGATTCATTATGAAGTTATAATTATTTTTCTCCTTCTGCTACTTATAATTTAGGGTCTAGATCTTCTTCCTCTTGATGTGTTGTGTAGCATTAATTCTTTGCGTGATATTTTTTTAATATATCCACTCGATTAATTTTTATATGTTTTGATTCCAGGGTGGAGGATTTTAAGGTGGTGGTTGTGTACTAGCTTTTAGAATTGGTTTAAAGATAAGTGCCTTTATTTTCTTTAATACGATACATATATGGTCATTTTCATCCCAAAATGAGAACATGTGTGAACAAAATCTTCTTGAAGGTTCTTCCAATTGTTTATCTTAGATCTTCTCTCTTCATTTATATACCATTTTTGTACCACTAGTATTAGTTTCCAATATAAATTTTGTATATACAACTAATGAACATATTCTCTATATCCCCTCCATCTAGTTGTACATATTTGTAGGTGTTCCTCGAGTATTATTGAACTGTTATATTTTAGGATGATAGTATATTCCCCTTCTTCTTACATTATCATGTTCTGATTAAAATTTTAAAGGTATACTAACTAGTGAGGAATTTTATTCTTTTGTTTTTTCCACCAACATGTGGTATTGCAAACTAATGTGTCTTATAATGATGTGATCCACATTTGTTCCTCTTCAAATGTTCATTCCATATCTCTTATGTATGCATTCAAGTTACAAACCCCTAAGAATCAAGGGAGTTTAATATTTGAGATGCCCCTTTGAATATGATTTATTTACTTTGTGTCCTTGATTATTTTTTTATTTGATTGAACCTCTAGTGGTGTTGTTTAATAGGAAAAGTGATTCCTAGGGTTTAACAAGGATTAATCACCTTTCACTTACATACCATTAGGGAATTGAAGATGGACAAGGACATGAGATTAACTTGCAAGTTCTAAAAGGTGAGTCAACCAATCCTTGATCTTCAATTCTCTTTTTTGTCGGGGAGGGGTTTGTAAATTTATTTTTGGTGTAATGCAATGATACATGTAACGCCCGCCATGCAAACCCCAGAGGACACACACAAAGCAAATAATTTTTTTTTAAAACCATACAATTGAACATGCAAGAACATTAACCATAATCAAATAACACATTACATTACACTATTACACTTAGTTCTCTAGGGCACGCGAGGTTACTTCACAACAACTAACAACGAAAAACAAAAGATAACAACATAACTATTAATATTATAAACCATGAACAAGAATACATCTAATAATCAAGAGTGAGAATATTAATACATCACATAATAAAATCACAATGAATCTATTTTAACAAATTACAATTGATCCTAACTATTACATTATTTCAATATTACATTACAAGCTCTTGATTAATAATTACATCAAATTTCCCAAACGTGTGGGATAATATAATTACAATGAAATCTGAACTACAAAGGAACACTGGTACAACTCCAACTGCGGAAATACTAAGAAGACAGAATGTTGATGGGGAACCCAATGGGTGTGAAGCACGTTCCACCCAACCATGTGAATTACAAGTAACTCACCCCCCGTGCTCAGAGGTGACAAGGAAGAGAACCCGACCATGAATGCCAAACCGACTCATGTACAATCATAGTACAAATACAAACACAACTCAAGGCATACATTGATATAACCTACAACGTTCATGAACCAAACACGACAAGATAAAGCCATGAAACTCATCACAAATAAACCAAGCATTATCAATTTAACAAGTAACTAAATAACAACCATAAGTCAAATTCACATGACCCAGACACAACATAAAGTTTACTATTCTAGAGGCAACCAAAAACCAAGTGCAAGGGTGTCTAGTGGAGAGTGTCATCGCTTAGCTCTCCCTAAGACCCCTAACATAAACCAAAATACGGCAAGGGTTGTACCTTCAAGTATGAGACATATAACACAAAACAAGACATGCGAGGCAAATCCATCTCGCGATAACTCAAGTTACAGTGACCACTATTCTCGTACAACCCTTCCAAAATTTAAAGCTTAAAAACATGTAATATTCAAATCCCAAAAGTACAAGAATAAATGTCCAAGTAAATAAATCATGCCTCTGGAGAAGACCAAGTTTAATAATAACTAAAATTGAACTCACAATTTACAACGGGGTTTCTGCATCGAAAGGAAAGCCAACAATGATTAAAATGACAAAATAAACCACTCTAAAGGGTTTCAAGATCAAAATAACATAACTAGCAACACATTTAATCCTATCTCAAAATCTCTATTCCCACAAAAAATTCTTATGAAATAAAATACAAATGATAAATAATTTCTCCTTTTTACTAATTAACAAAACTATGAATTCCACTTTCGAACTAGACAACCTATATTATGCTTCTCTATTCCTATCTAATCAACACCATTTAAATCCCTAATTTATTTTTACAACCATAAGAAAGATTTCAATATATCTTTTATAAATATATATATATACACACTTATGTATATATCATAGTATATATATACAAATATATTTATACATATATATTTAAATTACATTGATATTTTAAATTACACTGATATTTTAAACAAGTTACATTAAATATATATTCATAAAAATCTCATTATTTATTTCCTAAAACTTTAAAAAAAACATATAATTACAAAATATTTTATTAATCTATATTCACAATTTCTGAATTATATATATAATAAAACATACACACACACACACACACACACACACACACACACACACACACACACACACACACACACACACACATATATATAACTACATATATAAAAATACATAAAAATTAAATTAAATTTAAAAAACTTAAAACAATAGTACATGTAGAATTATGAGTCCCAAAACTCTTGTCTGTATTGACCCACTCTGGGACCTCTTGTAACAGTCCATTACTAATTGGGGAAAATTTTGACAGTCCCTTCCTCCCTCCCATTAAAACAGTTCATAAAATTGTGGGCCCTGTCTTCTCTTGCTTCATCTCTTCTCAGAAGTTAGTATCAGTATGAGATATGTAAGTTTATGTATATATAAATTTATATATATATATAAAATTATAAACAATTAAAAGAACGTTTCTATATGCATCTGATGTATATTTTACTACCGGTATAAATATATTTATGACTATTAAAATAATATTTCAAAACCATCCATAATACAAAGATTAATTTCTTTTCTTCATAGAAAATAAAAGAGAGAAATAGGGCATAACTAAACGAAATTTGAAGAGTTTATTTTCAATGTGTTTGCAAAACCTAATTTCTAAATCCAACATGAATTTTCTTTTCAAAGAAGACCTATTTGTTTATTCATTTTCTAATCTCAAAGAAATCATTTAAATCTAAGTCACAGAACGATTTTCTTCTTCAAACAGAGATTGATTCTAAAACACCTCTTTATTTCTTTTATAGATTCAAGGAAGTCAAAAAGAGAGAATTGAACCTAGAGTCCTACGCTTATTCGAGAATCTGTTGATGCTCGCTTGATTCCGATGGCCTCTACGAAAAAACTCCTCGTTCCTACTTCGAAGTCTCCTCTCCAGAATACCGTACTCGAATTCAAATCTCAAATTTTGTTCAGAAGGCTCTCTCCAGAATAACACGAGTAACTGATTGAAAATCCCTTCCTAAAACTCCCTCAAAACATAGCAAAAGATTCAAAAATAACATAAACAATAACTTGTGCATCTCTGTAACACTAATTCTCTCCCTCTCTTTGTAAAAAATCTCCCCAAAAATTCCTAATTAAAAGATATTCCAATTTCTTTCCAAAAACTCAAAAAAATCCCGAATAAAATAAATTAATTCTTTAAAAGCAAGCTTTTTCGTTAGATCTACGTTCTTATTCGTTCTCACAACTTTTTCCATTCCTTTATTTATTTATTTTGTTTTAATTTCTATTTTTACAGCTTTACTTGCAAAGCACTTTGTCTCATTTAATTAAATAATTTATTTTAATAATTATCCCCAACCAGATAATTAATTAAAATAATAAACACCATTTAATATTCAATTAACATTTAATAATCACATGACCTTTTTTAAAATAAATAAAACATTTAAATATTTCATCTGATTTCCCAATCTAACCTTTTAATAACAATATACCCTTATTTAATTATTCAGTACTACTTATAAAATGTAACAAAAATAAAATGCGACCAAGACACAAGCGGCGGCCACAAAAAAAAGCGACAACTACAAGAGCAGCACAAAACCAAAACTTTAAACAAGGCGATTAAAGCATCGCGTAGGGCAGGGATGACTTCGCCATACCTTTGTTTCAACATTATGCCCATTGGGTTATTTGATGCTTGCCCTGTCCTACCAAAGCAGGTGGAATCGAGACTATGTACCTGCAATCCCTGCATACAAACAAGGTCGTGTACATGTACATATATTTATATAATCAAAGCATTATATTGTGAAGAATAGCGGTAGCAGGGGCACCTTGGTGGTACTTCTGCTGTCAGCTTCATCATCTATCAAACAATATAATATAACCCGATAAATTAATCATTTCAAACTAACCAAATCATATCATATCATCATTAACAATTACTAATTCAACGCATCACCTATCTTGCATCTATATAAAAACATGCCAATTAAATGCAATCATAATGTAATATCCATACTCACAAAATACATTAAGAAGCTCTTGTATCTTCCTCTTAAGTTCCTTAGCCGGACTGCATCGGTGAGTGGAGGGTACTACATCCTCCCACAAAACTTGACTTACTCACAAATCCTTGGCTCAAAATGGAAACACCAACACGGTAGTACAGAATTTCTCTAATCTATGATTGATTAACACACCCTCTTTACGAATCATTGCAATTAGAATCCTATAAACCACATTTGAAATAATATCTTCATAACTACTTTTATTTATAGTTCTTTATCTCTTATTAACATACTTGGTTTTAATAACTCTAAACAAATGCTCTGTATCGGTGCCATTACGAAAAGCTTATCTTCAAAATATCATGAAGGAAAATACATCAAATAATAAGTTACTTGAAATTAACAAAAATACACTATATCATGTTTTATTAACATATTTAAAGTCACAATTTATGATTCTCAATAATAGCCAATGTTTCCTTAAGTCCACAATATACCGCATTTACAACAACATGCTTATCCCTCTTTTTACATCAACAAACAAAATATGAAATATTCTTCTAACACATGCCTTACGGTCACATCCTTTGGGAACCACATGACAAGGCTGCGAGAAGTTCATACGGGCGCGGAAAGTAACATGCTAATCCGCGATGCAGCAAAATCCATGAGCCAGAGCCAACTCCATAATGCCTGCACCGGTGAAGCAGTGGTGTTAGGTCACACACATAGGAAGCATCCGACAAGACCACTGGCCCCATCTCGCGTTGTACAAGGTGAAGATTTTCCAAGAGAGATAGTCATCACACATAGGTGGGTAGTGGGTCCTAGCTATAAAATAGCCTCACATACCCCCATCCTCAAGGTTCCCTGCGTCTACTTCCTCGTATACACTCACCAAGTCCGCCTCATACATCCTTGGAGAGGAATCACAATACGACACATGGCTGACCTCAAAAACAACAAAGATAAACTAGTTTAGCCACCAAAGTCATAAAACAAACATCAAATAAGATTCAATTTCAACAGTAAAACAAGAAATGCGCGCAATGTCAACACTAAATCAAATGTAACCACGAGGGATACGAGAGAATAAGTCACAAAGTGTGGCTAAACCATTACAATCAAACATAAACAAAATGTCAGCCTTTAAGGTCAATTGAAAATCATCAACAATCATATAGGAAGTCCTTAATCTTCAAAATTGCACAATACAACACTGTGTGACTAGATACTAGCCACCAAACGAGGAAGGAGGGAACATCGTCCGGCTATAACCATAGCCCTCATGTGGTGCAGAGTGAGCATGCCATCCACATGACCCAGTGAATAAAGGGCATACCAATAATGCACATGGAAGAACCTTCAAATCAAGGAGTAGATAAATATGGTCAATGGGACAAAGTGGATAAGTAGAGTGCCAAAGTAGGCATCAAACACCAAAAAATATGTCTACGAAGAATAGGGGGATGGTTATACCATTGAATTAAGAAACCAACACCTCTAGGAAGATAAATATATTTTAGAAGATGATATGATTGGGTATATTATTGAAGTAGGTAACCATCATTATGAGGGATATGAAGAAATAAAGAAGAAAAGGCCCTTGACAAAGGAAGAAGAACCAATACAATATGTTACTTCTAATCCTAAAATCCTACTAAAGCTAATAAAGGATTCAAATTACTAACTTTAACATTTTATTGGATAACAACAATTGTAAGTAGTACTATGACAAGAAAAATGAGAGACATGAGATAAGAAAGAATAAGAGAAAGGGAGAAAGTAACACAATAAGAAGAAATGGATGTAGAAAAGTATACTTCATAAATAGAATATAAAAAAATGACATAAAAGAAGATAGTTGATAAGAAGCCAAGATTTTTGAACCCCAAACATAGGAGCCACCTAGAGGAGATGAGCCCCCTAAACCAAAAATGACACTTTAAAATAATACATGAAAAGAAACCTTAAACATTTAATTGGTAGAAAATTAAGCTAGAATTTAAGAATGGTTATATTATCTAGACACCCAAAGTGAAAGTGGAACAAAAATGAGAGAACTAATCAAAGAAATAAGGGGAAATTACTAAGGAATATGACCAAAATGCATAATAGTAGTCAAGAGAACAAAAGAGCCCTTTTTACAAAAAGATCAAGAATAGAATGGTTTATTTCTAGGCCAGTACCCTATATTATGGTAGATATAGATGGGAAAAAATTAACACATTAAAAAATGTGTTATATTAAAAAGTAGAAACACAATGATGGAGAAGAAAAAGGAAATCAAGAAGTAAACAATGAAGTGGAAAAGTACTTCAAGAAATAGAACAACTAAGGACTAAAAATTAAAGTTTGGCTAAAGGAGAAAGAAAGGAAGTCTTACCCCATAGTTAGAGAGAAGGAAAAAAAATTGATGCACTAGCTATTGTATGGAAGGATATACTAGGAATGGTTTCCATCACATTGAAATCCTATGAAGATTAGTTATAATGAGAAGGGAATCAATAGTTAGAGGTGTAAGTAGATTATGGTGTGATAATATCTTAATATGGGATAATCATGATGCAATAACATGCCCCTTAATAGAACAACATTATCTAGATAAAACACATATAACATATGTGGATAATTTATCCAACTTTAAATTAATTTCCTAGTGAATCAAGCATTAGATAATAGGATACAAAGAGTTAGAATGGTAGCTCAACATATTAAACTAGTAATAGATCATATTTTAGAAATAGATCTAGAATCACAAGGTGATTAGAATACAAATTATGAACCACGTCAATATTTATCAAACTTTAGAGTGGGTTACCATGGATGAAGAGGTAGTAGAAATTATTATAAAGGGAATAGAGAGTCTATAACCTACTATAAATATGGTAAATATGGGTATTTATATTTATAACTAAATTTCAATTAAAAAATCATTGAGGATTTAGCTAGAAATTGTTACATGGAGGAAAAAAAAGTAGGCTATGGATTCTATGGAGGACAATCAACCAATTCATTTTGTTGTCTTAAAGTAGCAAAATATTATAAAAATATTGTAACTAATATTATAAAAAGTTAAAAAAACTTAATAGACCCAACATAGTGAAAGTACAATAAATACATTGATCTAAAATACCAAAAGATGAAAGTTAAGTTATGACAAATTTTCCTAGTATTAATAAGAATATAGCAAAAAAAAATTAAAAATTTAAAAAATTTAAAAAAATCAAAATCCAACACATAACATCTAAGTATATGCTATGAGGTAATTAGAGATTATAAAGTACTGCCTAAGAGAAAATGACTGTAAATTGGTTGAGAAGCCAAAGGTTACATGTGACAACTAGGAATGACATAGATACTATAAAGTAAAAACCAAAGCAATTACTATTAGAGAAAGAAAGTGAAGAGAAAATTTACCCTAGTGGAAGAAACCATAACAAAATAATGGATGGTGGAATAAAAAGAGAGCAAGGAAGAAAAATATATGACAACTAGGAATGACATAGATACTATAAAGTAAAAACCAAAGCAATTACTATTAGAGAAAGAAAGTGAAGAGAAAATTTACCCTAGTGGAAGAAACCATAACAAAATAATGGATAGATAAAGAACGAAGGAAAGAAGAAAATATATGTTTCAAACAAGAGGAAGCAGGTGGATTAAACAAAGTGATAGAATTAGTCCATAAACAAGGACTATTGGAGAATTGACACAATTTTTCAAGCATTGGAACAAACAAGAGAAAGGGAAGAGATTACATAAAATAGATAAATTGGTTAAAGAGAATGCTTTTCAAGCATCCTAAAATTAGAAGAAAGAAATAGTAATTGATGAAAAATTAAATGAAAAATTGATTGTTGGACCTTGGTGATAATATCATCATTATACCAAAGTGAACATGATAATTAATAAAGAAAACTACACTATATCAATTAGATTCCTAAGAATTAATAGAATCATTGGGGTTAGAAAGAAAGTTGAGGACTTAAGTTTTGCAATACAAAGCCCTTGTTAATTAGGTCTTTCCAAAATTGTGTATTGTTGTAATTATTGTTATTGGTTAACTCATTTTCTTGACTTTGTTACAAAATGGATAAAGGTGCCCATCTTGCTTATTTTCTATTCAACCAATTTAATCTCGAATATGATAACAAAGTGTAATTTATCTATGTTCATTCATATTGCACATAATAGTATAGAGGATTGTGCCATTGTTTACTTATTTTGAAACACCTTTTCTCATGACTTATGAATGTTCAAAATTTTGTTAACATATCCATAAAGAACTTGAGGGTGTAAAGGTTCACAATAATCCCACTTATTCTCAAAACCCTTATTCATATAATTATGAAGTTTTTATTTTTCTATTAATTTAGGATCTCTAATTACAAATCCATATGAAGATGGGCCAATATAGGTTAGTGATAAAAAAAATGGTTTAGGATTGTGTCAAAGGATTTAGCTTCATTTTGCAACAAATTCTCATAAATTATCTTTGCATCATTTTATAGATCCATGAAAAACAACTCTCCCAATATTTATAGAGATCACAATATAGAAGAATTGAACTTACTCTTGTTAATTGGTACTTAATTATCTTCAATTTGATTTTAGGTTTTTCTTTTTGTCTAAATTGTTCTTGATCCTTGAGTCTAGGTATGGTGTTTCATCCCTTAGAATTGGAAGTTATAATTTTGAGAACCAATGCACACTTCATGTATAATGTAGTCTATATTGAGGCTTATTAGGCCCTCTCATTTTACAATGACTTAGATGTGTACATATACACATCACTAAGATCATTATGTGTATCTTATTCTATTCCATTATACTCAAAATGAGTATTTTAGCTTACTGACACCAATATAGTGTTATGTGTTTTATACACTTAGATTCCCTACTTTTTTGGAGTTGTTTCATTTTGGTTCTCATCTTATGTAGCATTTGTTCCTTTTATCATAATATTCACAAATTCCAAAATTCTCTATAACCTTCTTAGTAAAATGCTTGAATACTTATAAAAAAATAATTTGATATATTTTACAAGAATTAGATTCAAACTATTGCTTGATGATTATTCATATAGTGATACTTAGAATGAAAAACTAAAATTTAACTACACATGATTTTCAAATAGCTCACCTATAATGTTAAATGGGAACAATCCAACTAAAAAATGAAGAAAATGATCCCACTAAAGATTAGACAAAATATTTATTGATGATCATTGAGGGACACTTGCATGGGATCATTTTGGGTGATAATGAGATTATTTCATGAAAAAAATTATCTTTGTTCAGTGCAAACTAGCTAGAGTGCTTCATGTTAAGCCAATCACTTAAAACATTAATTTATATATTTATTATGCAAGTGAGGCTAACATCTTGCATGGAGTATAAAAGCTTATCGTTTGACACACAAATCAAGGAATGTTTTCGGCTGATTGGAAGGGGTATTCCAAGACATTCTTTTACACATTTATTTGATTTAGATTAAAATTGAGCATTGTTAACAATATATTTAGCCTCTAAATATGCATTGATTATGCAAGTGAGGTTAACATCTTACATGGACCCTAAAAACTCATCATTTGTCAAAAGAATCAAGGAATAATTTTGGTTGAGTGAAAGGGATGTTCCAAGGCATTTTTTACACATTCCTTTGATTTACATTAAAAGAGAACATTGATAACTACGTATTTAGCCTCTAAATACTTAAGTTTTATTGTAAGGGGCGTCTATCTCAATAAATTATTTATGGTTTCTTATGCTATATTTGTTCAACACTAATCTTCTACATATAAAAATCTCTCCATATTTCACATAATTGTTTGAATATACATATGAGAAAGCAATTTGATCTGTGTGAAGAATTAGATTCAAATATTTTGTTTCATGATTATTCAAGAGAAATATTTAGAACAACAACTAAAATTTAACTACACATACTTTTTCAAATAACTCATTTACAATGTTAAATAAGACCAATCCAACTCATAAACAAAACAAAAATATTTCTATGGATGACATAAGTGTGTTTAACTAGGATAAGACTTTATCAGTAGAAAATGGTATGACTGTCTGAGCCCAGGTTCGAACTGGGGACCTTTAGTGTGTGAGACTAACGTGATAACCAACTACACCACCCAGACAATTGAAATTTTTATGTTTAAATTTAGATACTGACGAGTTCAATTACGAACAGATAAGACTGAAGAAACGGACAGTTGCAATGAAAATAAAATTTGGAATTCGATCAATATTCCACTCATAAAATCTGATATTACTGTAGCAGTCTAGCCTGCTGTAGCAGCGACAAAAGGAAAACAAGTCCATCATTATTTTTTTACCTATATAGAGATTTTTTTCAACTATGGCATATACTTTTTAATAAATGTTTTTACTAGTAAATCTATGGGCCTAAGTATTCAAGAAACATCCTAAAAATGTAACCTAATAATATATAAAACTCATCATTAAAAGTATTTAGATTTTATATGTTTATGAAGATGTGTGCATGTAAGATAAAAAAATCTATTTTACAATTCTCATGGCATCTTTCTGCATTCATTTTGGCATCATCTTTTAATCTTGTTTAGGTATCATTTAATCCATATTCTAACATTATGCAAATCACGCATATGTGACTTACCTTAGAAGCTTCAGTTCTACGTACCCTTAAAGTTTGAAGACTTGTTCTTGTCAGGACTCTAGCACCATTGGGCACTCATGTGTATGTTCAAAAAAAATTTAATCTCAAGATAATTATTTTAACCCTAATTCATACTACATTTTTAAATGGTTGTCAACTTGGGATCTCCTTATAAACCAAATTTTGACCAAAACTTAGTATCTATTGAATTCTTTCTCGTACTTATGCACTCTTGATTCCTCCTACTTTTCTTACTATATTTTCATTGGAGATGTCACTATTATAGGGCAACAAGCTTCACCATTGTAGAATTGAATATTGAAGCTCTCTTTGGATTCAAGTCATAGCATCTCCACTAGGTTTCTTCCCTTATCCTCATCTAATCTCCATTGTTCTTCTCTGTGACATTTGGACACAATTTTCCTCCATCATTTATCATCCCTTGATGTCATAGTTTCCAAAATCCTTTGTCTATCACCACTACATCGTAGATCAAAGGCTATTTCCTTATATCTAACTTATTTTCTTAGCATATATTGTGTCACTCATCTCTCTATTGTCTTCCATCCACTTGCACATATCATCTAGGTTTCATCTTCTTAGGTTCAAATCTCGACATGCACCACTATATTACCACACTAGGATCTCACACACTCCAAATATTCCAAAATGCATGTTGCAGGGCTTGAAATATGCCAAAAGGTATTAATTGTGGTAGTCTCCTAAAAAAAAATTTCCCTTTAAAAAATATATTTTAAATATCTATTTTCTAATTGTCAACATAAGGACTCTACAAGCACATATTTGATAAAAGAACAAGTCATGTTTTGGAATTTTTAGAATATAGTAGACATGATTTTTCCATAGTCCATGAAGATGTTTGTGAGTGCTTTTGGATTCAACTACATATATTTTTTTATCATGGTTTTGCATCACCCTCTATGATCCATCATTAGGATCTTCTACCTCATCCTAATAGTCAATTGCATAATGTGATTTGAAACATTGGTATAATAAGACATACACAATTAAATCCAAAAGCACTAAAAAAATGGAATAGTTAGAGAAAAGTACATGAGCACTTATGGTGAATGACTATTGTCTAAGGCTAGACATGAGCATCAAAGACTAGGCATGCGTGTCTCCAAAATGCACCTTCTTAGAATTTTCTCAAATTTCATAGAGATATTATCCTAGCCATCATTGATCATATTTTCAACTTTAGATTATGATCACAAACATGTCTTTTTTCTTTTTATTTTTTAGTAGCACAATTCATTTTAAATTTTTAGTTATATCTTTATGTATTTCTATATTTAATTAAATTAAATTAGTTTATATTTCTAAATATTATAAAAATGTGATTTTTTTAGTATAGAATATGCATAAAAAGAATTATTTTTTCTCTTAATAGCATACCTTAGTAGAATTTTAAAATGTATTCTTTCAAATAAACACATTATAATATTTTTGGAAAAGATAAGATTTCTTATACACTCATATCACTCATATCACTATTTAAATTTTTAAAAATGATCTCTTTTTATTTACTTAAAAGAAGTGTGATTTTTGTTTTTTTGTTTAAAACTTTAAAGAAGGAGAAGACAAAGGATCTTATGCTTCCAAGAGAGACACCTATATGTCATTTTTCATAATGGAACCATTATGAAGAGGTGAAAATAAAAAAGGTAATATTTGAAGAAACATAAAGTGTGTTGTTTGGTAACTAGTACCCAAAAAAAAGTTAAGGGAATTGAATTTCAATAAGGAGACATGATTCCTCTTATTTTAGGTAAAAATGAGGTAACCAACACATGAGTCAATTACTACTTGTATAGGGATTGTAAATTTTTCATTGTAAAGTTATATTACATACAAGAAAACTTGATAAAATTGATAATTTATATTTTATATACATTTGTAACATAATATAAAATTTAAAAAGTTGAAAAGAATGATGAGAAAATAAATATTTGAAATTATTTTTTAAAAATTATTATAAGTAAAATCTAGCATCACATTTTGTAGAATAAGCTCCTTTTAGATAGAAGTATACATGCTCAAAAATACCTAAATTTGTGTTAATTCTCTTAAAATTCCTCTTTTATATAAAAGTATAGGCATTCATACTTACCTAAATTTGTGTTAATTCTCTTAAGACTCTATTGGGTCCTAAAATCACTAGTCACATTTATAGAGGGATTAATCCAATTCAAGGCCAACGATATGCCATTCATGGAGATGGATAGATTAGCTCATCAATAAATAATGAGTGATGTGAGGACAATTATCAAGAGCGGATAAATTCCCCTTCACTTTAGGCTCAACTACACCTAGGAGGGTGTTCCTAAAAGTAATCTTCAACAAGATTTAAGAATAGGTGGTGTAATGTCCCTTGCTGCAAATTAAATCAGATTTAACACTTCTCCAAATAACTATATCAGAATTACAAATATGATCAAACCAAGAAATCAAGAATTCAAAAAATTGCTTTAAAAACACCATTAAATAACCAGAAACTTGATGCAACCAAAATAGAATGTATTTTACTAATTTACATATGGTTTTTAAATCATTTTTTATTAAATACATCTGGCAGCCAAAATTTATATCTTTTGCAAAATACATTCAAATCTCTCCAAACAGGGGCACAAACCACAAGGAAACCAATGCAATTACCACAAGAACTTCATAAACTGAAAGAAGATGAATTCTATAGATTTTTAATATAGAAATACATTTTTATTGTTGTATTATAAAATTGCTAATAGTAATATGCATCTTCTACAACTATGCTCAAAACTGAGAGAAAATATGAAGCCCAAACACACATTGAACTTTACCCAACTTGCAAGGAAACTCTCCAAGCTCCGCACCAAGGTTTATTATGATAAAATAACACCAAATACCATGAAATATTAGAAAACCCACATCCAAACATCTATCATAAACTTCTATAACACATAAAGCACACAAAATCCAAATATCGCATTTCTAATTATTGAAACCCTCCTACAAATAAAATACCAAAATACTAAATAAAACTTCAACTGTTCAACACATTGGAAATATCTGGGTGAGATTACACTTGGAGACCCTTGGAATCACTACCCTTGAGCCTCAATTCTCCATGGTTTATTATTAGCCTTGAATATTATTCTTCATAGGTTTACCAACCTCTAAAGAAGAGCAAACGTTCAACCAAAATCCGCAACAAGAATGCCCCAAAATGAAGCCCAAATTCATGTTTTAGTGAAGAATCTTCAATTTCCAAGTTAGGGACCCAAAATTCATGACCAAGGAGAGATTTCATTTTTCATGTAGTGCATGTAGCCTTTTATGCCAAGTGTCCATTGATTTCTTACACTCCAATGCAAGCTTCCACTTATCCCAACTTGTCATAAGCCACTAAATGCCAAAAACAAGCAAGAAGAAGATCACACATCCAAGTAGAGATAAATATTAATTTAAAATATATTTTTTTATAAAATAATATTCTATTGATGACCAAGTCACCAAATTTTATTTTATTTTCAAATCTATCAAGTGCTCTTGATTTGCTATTTTGAGCATACCGACTTACTATTTTTAGTAAATGGTTATTTTTAGAAAAATTTGAAAAAGGTCCATGAAAATTACTCCCTTCCCAAAATTTATTTTTCTCAAGAAATTGCAATAGAATATTATGAAGATGTTATGGATTGTGCAACATCTTATTCCATATCACCTAAGGTCTTGTAGTATTCCTTCCATATTTTTGAATCAATAACCTTCTATTTTCAACTCTTTTTTGGAATTGTGTATGTTCATTGTCACCAAGGAAATTAGACCAAAAGCTCATGCAATCTTTCTCAAATTTATGAATCTGATTATTGTAGCCTATAAGAGGGTTTAAACAAAAATAAACCCTTCATTAAAGTGAATATACAACTCGAAAACAATCACCTCTTTTACCTTGGAGTTATGGGGACATTCCCTACAAGATACATCAAAAATTGCTTCAAACTTTGCCTCTGCTAGAAGGTTACTTGATGCAACTTTAGGACCCGATTTGGAACAATAATAGAACATATGAATAACAAAAAAAATCATCATATAATAGTACCAAACACTCCACCAAAAATTGAAATTTTATTTTTCCTATTGTAGGCTCTTCTGATGATAAAATGTGCTCTTCTCGAGTCCTCCAATTAGCACATATCTGCATGTCAAATAGTGTCTAGGTTCTCTAGCTAGAAGTGCACTGTCAATAGGCAACTTGAATTTAAAACTTCTGAGATATTTTCTGATGTAATGGGTATGATTTTTGTTGCTATTAGGAGGTCATAATATCCATTGCATCTTCTATCATAGCCATTATACATTTTGGAAACAAATCTTCTATTCACCTCTACATTCTTGAGATATATATCATGAAAATACATAACAAAAGACCCAAACTTTACCTCAATCAGAGAGAAGATAATTCCAGTCTCAAGGACTAATTTATATGATCTAAAATATAGTAATAAGGTTCTTATATAGTAGCAACATTCATTCCATGACACTCTAAAAACTCAAATGATAAACAACAACTTATCTTGTAAGAAGATGATCAACTCTTTGGAATCATTCATTGGCATATACTTGACTTCCTTCACAAATAATTGTAACATTTTAGAGACAATTGTATCCTTAAAAATATAACATGAGGGAAATATTGTGACCTCTATGAAAAATAAGAAAATTTCATGAAATAATATTTTGAAAAAATTCATCTAGCACCATCCTTTGAAATGCCCATTTTTGTAGCTCATCAAACCCATAACACCAAAAAAAAGAAATCCACCATCCAAAGTACTTCATGTCACATAACTATCAAGAGTTGATTGATGTTTGAATATGTTCAAACAAAGACTAATTTTAAACCTTTTATCATACCTTACCAATCTATTCTCTGAAACTTTAAACTTCATGTTATCAAGCTCCTCAAATTCACATCCTTGCATTGAGATCAAATTAATTATCTTTCCTGTAGCACCATAGACTATAGTAGATCCATTTGAGAAAGCTGAAATAATAGCTTCATGTAGAGAATTAGTTACCTTTTCATCTTCTTCCTACTCCTCTTGAGAAATCCCTTTGAGCATGCTTTGAGCACCAAAAATGTGAGTCAAGAGTGTGATGCCAATCTCCCAAAAATGTGGCTTATTAAAGGACTCTTGTTGTTGATATACATCAATATATCTATCCACATTTTCCAAAGCATATTCCTAACCCTTATTGGAATTCAAAAGTTATCATTACCAATGAAATCAAAATTTCTCACCTAGTTCTCCATGAATTGCAAAATAAAATTGTAAGGTAAGATCTTGTATTCACATTCTTGCTTCAAATGGATGACTGAGAGTAGCATATTACCAAATCAAAATATATGAAAAAGTTAGAGTGTTTGCAGCCAATGGCATGTTGGATCATCCACTCTAAATATGAACCTAGAAGCATATATTTGGAAACTCCCTTTTGCTGATTTAGAAGTGGTGAATTGGTGAATAGAGGTCTATGATGTCCATCAAAGGAAATCATAACTTGTGCATACTCTTAATAAATAATCAATTTATTGTCCACTTAAATTCTCCTATATTACCATACTCTTATGCACATTTGTGTGAGAAACTAGAAATGTAAACAATAAAATATGAGTTGATTACCTCCACAGAACTATCAAATTCCACAAGTATTGCATTCCAATGCAAGTCAAGAATATGGATCCTTGTTAAGTATGAAAGGTCTATCGCCCAAAAATATTTCAACCTCAAAAACAATGCAGATCCTAGACCCTTAATATAGAAGTCTTTACCCTTGTTCAAAGTTATAATCAACCCTTTATATATCCATGTACACATAATGGATATTTTATTTGTGACTGTGGTATCAAACCCATCAATTATTTCAGCCTTCAAATGAATTTTAATGTTACCCCTATGTGTTTCATTGGAAAAGGAACCAGGGTTCCATACCATCATGCATGAATAAGTCAAAACTATAAAAAACTGATTTGTATCATATATGGATAGACTATCACTTGGATCTCATATACAAAGATAATCTTGACTTGGAATTAATGGACTCATATTATCTATGTTACAAATCACATCCTTGTTCTTATCTTCTTCTTTAGAACATTTTCCAAAATGATAGAAATCTTGTAGAGACATAGTAGGATAAAAAAATCATACCTTGGGCTGCAATAAACATGTTCATCCATCTTTCCTATTATAGGTATGGTTAAAACAACCTCAAAACCTTCATTCTTGTGGCTCCAAGCTTCCAGCTTAGGGCTGTCCAAAGCAATCATTTTTTCTTCACTTCTAGAATCATCAAGCTCTTCTACTAAAACTTTTGAAAGGAAAATCTATTCATCTCCTTGTTCCATATTTTCTTGCAAATTATTTTTCCCATCTTGATCTTCAACAATGTTAGACTGAAATATATGATTATCATAATTTGAATTGATATTTTCAACCAAGAGAATTTTACCTCCAATCTGATGGATGCAATCTTTTTGTTCTTTCTCCTTGTTTGGATCAAAGATGTCCTGAATCTCAACTTGCATCTATTCTTTTGGTTCAACTCTTTGCTCCTTAATCTCTTCCTCGATGACTTCTAAATTTAATTGTTCCTCTTCCTCTAGTTCTTCTTCCTCTCTAGCCCATATGAAGAACTAATAAAATGATTCTTTAGTCTTGAAATCTTCATAAAAACTCTAGAACTCCTCAAAGAATTTGATGATCATCTTATCTTGAGGCATAGTTCTTCCTTTGACTTCTAAATACTTTAAAAATGTAAGAGACTTGTTTTTATCTTTTGTTAGAAATATGTACTTTTTATACCATTTGGAAACCTCTTTTGCATTGTTCCACTGTATCAGTCTCCCACTCTTAAACATTGATTTGAAGAAACCCATTATTCACATCAATCATCTAATAACTTAATTTACCCTATAGGATGGAAAGATCACAATTTTGATACCACTTTAATGTCCCTTGCTGCAAATTAAATCATATTTAACACTTCTCCAAATAATTGTATTAGAATTACAAGTTTGATCAAACCATAAATCGAATATTCAAAAAATTACTTCAAAAACACCATTAAATAACCAAAAACTTGATGCAACCAAAAGATAATGTATTTTACTGATTTGCATATGATTTTTACATTATTTTTATTGGTAAATACATTTAGTAACTGAAATTTATAACTGTTGCAAAATACATTCAAATCTCTCCAAATGGGTGCACAAACCACAAAGAAACCACTGCAATTACCACAAGAACTTCATAAACTAAAAGAATATGAATTTTACAGATTTTTAATATGGACATACATTATTATTGTTGTCTTATACAATTATTAATAGTAATATACATCTGCTGCAACTATGCTCAAAACATAGAGCAAACATGAAGCTCGAACACACACACATTGAACTTTACCCAACTTGCAAGGAAACTCTCCAAACTCCACATCAAGGTTTATTATGATAAAATAAAATAAAATACCATGAAATATAAGAAAACCCACATCCAAAAATCTTTCATAAACTTCTGCAAAAAAATAAAGCACTCAAACCCCAAATATCACACTTTTAATTATTGAAACCCTCCTGCAAATAAAATACCAAAATACTGAATAAAACTTCAATTGTTTAGCACATTGGAAATCTTTGGGAGAGATTACACTTGGAGACCCTTGGAACCACTGCCCTTGAGACTCAAGTCTCTGTGGTTTATCAGCCTTGAATATTAGTCTTCACAGGTTTACCAACCTCTAAAGAAGAGAAAATGCTCAACCAAAATTTACAACAAGAATCCCTGAAATGAAGCCAAAATTCATGTTTTATTGAAAAATATGCAATTTCCAATTTAGGGACCCAAAATTCATGACCAAGAAGAGATCCCTTTTAACATGTAGTGCATGTAACCTCGGGTGCCAAGTGTCCATTGATTTCTTCCACTCAAATGCAAGCCGCCACTTGTCCTAACTTGTCATAAGCCACTAAGTGCCAAAAACAAGCAAGAAGAAGATCCCACACATAAGTAGAGAAAAATATTAATTTAAAATATATTTGGTTATAAAATAATATTCTATTCATGACCAAGTCACCAAATTTATTTTTATTTTCAAATCTATCAAGTGCTTTTGATTTGTTATTTTGAGCTTGTCGACTTACATTTTTTAGTAAATGGTTATTTTTAGAAAAAAATTAAAAAGGGACATGATAGGTGGAGATATACAAAATAGACAAACTAGAGTACTATTCAATGTATTTCTGACCCCAAAAACTATCACTAGGACAAGGACCAACATATTATTATAACCTTTATTAATCTTATAAAAGTATGCACAACATGATCCTCTAAGGATAAAATAGCTAGATGGTTCACTTCAAATTGTTTTCATGGGTGTATTACTAGACCATAAAGTGCATATGAACTACTTCTTACTCACACACTAATATTTTTAAATGTATTGTTCATTTTAATGGTCCATGGAGGATCAACACTTCTAGGATTGGTACCTTAAAATGGGTCATAAATTTACATTAGACCATAAGAGATAACACAGAGATAAAAAAAATTATGATATTAATAACAAGGAATGCTTATTAATCTCTCTTCAAACTTTCAAAAATTCACATGCAATAATGACAATACCATTACAAATTATAATCTATAATGCATTAAGTGCTATAAAATTTATCAAATTCCTATTCTATTCACACCAAAAATATGGTGAGAGAAATTCTTGAGCTAGGAAGAACCTATCACTCTTCTTCGCTTGGAATTATTCTTGAAAATATACAACTAGAAAAAGAGACATGTTCTTACAAAAAAATTCTACAAAGTAGCTACCTATTCATGGCATAGAAAATTATTTTCTCTAATGGTTTCTAGATATTCAATGATTGAAACCTTAGATCTTTATTGACATTCATGAAAATTAAGAAATGACCAAAATTTATTCTTATTTTTCTTCTTCTTCTTCACTCTCCTCATCTTCCTTTCCTCTTTCGCTTCCTCCTCTTCCTCTTCCTCTTC
Organism: Sequoia sempervirens; assembly: GCA_007258455.2. NCBI lineage: Eukaryota > Viridiplantae > Streptophyta > Pinopsida > Cupressales > Cupressaceae > Sequoia > Sequoia sempervirens. The sequence goes on along the minus strand of VDFB02018296.1, from coordinate 34,949,683 downwards.
CTCTTCCTCTTCCTCCTCCTCTTCTTCCTCTTCCTCTTCTTCTTCCTCCTTCTCTTCATTCTCCTCATCATTATGTTCTTCTAATTTTTCCTCTTCCTCTTCTTATTCTGCTTCTTTCTCCTCCCCTTCCTCATCATCATCATTATGTTCTACTTTTTCCTCTTCTTCCTCTATATATCCTAAGTTTTATTTATTTATTTTCATCTTTGCGAGTGAATTGTGTGGAAACCCTAATGTAAACCTAATTATAAAATAACCCTTTGAATTCTACTCAATTTCCTTCAAATTTATATTGTAGTATCTTCAATATGCTATTTAACAACCCTTTAAAGATAAGGAATAAAATTTCCAAAATCATAGATATATTTGCTTCCCAAAATAAATTTCAAAATAAAAATATTTCCTTTCCTTCATGGCATTGTCAAGATCATGCTTTGATACCACTTGTAATGAAACACATTGTATAATAAAATAATATAATAGGAAATATGCTACAATTAAATGATAATAATATGCCACTTTAATGGTGAAATATCCTAAGATCCACTTCAAGGTAGATACCTTCAATAGTCTTCAATAAGAACTCTATACTCAACATGACGATAATAACTAGCCACTAACTCCTAGATATACCTAATTATGCATTAAATTTCACTCAATTTAACTTTGATACTTAATTATAACCCTTAGTATTAATATGATTATAATAATAATTATATAATTTATTCAAAAGTTAAGGCAGCCACAAGACAACTACTCATAACCCAATACACACTATAGGATTAGGGGTACATAGTAGGATGATTCAATAGTCAAAGGTAAATATTTTATTTGGTCCTCCCCTTTCATGCCTCACTATGAAAGATTTTTTTAAATACTTGAAAAAAAAGAAATTAAACCTATCCATGTTGAGGATCATGGCCTCATGAATTTTGAAATCAAATAAGATATAATGATTGAACAAAATGAATAGTTCTACTCACTTCAAACAAGAGAAAATATTAAAGGAAAACATCAAGAGGAAGAAGAAGAAGATATTGATGATGAAACATTCAATGATAAGTTTATCCATACCAAAAAAATAGAAATGAATATATATTTTGAGCCTATTTTTTAAGATAATGTTGTTTTTGATAAATTAAGTTACATTTATAGGGTGCAATTTCCTTAACAAAAAAATCCCCATGGACCAAATTTGATCAATTCATAACAAAAAAATAAAAAATCAGTAACAACAAACTGACAGGACCGTAGACATAACACAAAAATAACAGAAGAACAACAAAAAAAAATTAAAAAACCCAAGGGAGTGAACAACCCCACACCACTACCTAGTTATGTTCTCCCATTCCTCCATGAGGAATTTGAACACATCCCCTAGCTATATTAGTATAAAATACACCTTGAGAAGCCAACTCATATTAACATTAAGTCCTTGTCTAGTATAACACAATTGGGAAGAGGTGATTGCACTTAAAAGTGAAAAAATATATACTTGAATCAACCAAAAATGTGTAGGATAGGGGAGAATATATTCAATAGCTACATCATTAAATAAAATAATAAATAAGCATATAGAGGTATGAAATGATGTCCTTATGCATTGAGGACCCATCAACATAGCCCTTGTAACAACCCTATAGTCAACCAAACTATGTTGCCTAAAGTTTTTATAGTAATTTAGAACATTTATGGTCCAAATATGATTTCAAATTAGCTTTAAGATAAATTTTAATTAATGCAAGTGAACTACCAAATGTCATTAGGGAAAATGGTATGGAACAACCTATTGTATCATAATAAACATATACCAACATGAATAACACCATGTAATAAGAGAGTATCTTCATCATGAAAGAGTAGATAAACATCATTACGCTATCATGAATAATAGACTCTTGCATGGAGATAGTCAAAAGCTATTATGTAGGTAAAGGAGAAAAATCCCAAAAGATTAGGCCAAAACCTTGTAGAATGTATTGACACAAAATCATGTCAAATACAACACTAACAAGGCAAATATAATGTCCAGTGGTCACCTAGGACATTTTTTAAAGTAACATGGTACTTTAAAAATGACCTAAATCCCATCACTAAATATGGAGAGGTCAAAAAATAGGACCATTCACATTTAATATATTCAAATTAACCAAGGTGGATAGGAATAGTTATTTCATTTTAATTACATGAGAAATTAATGGTTGATATGGTGCTAGAGTCTCATAACATGAATTAATAGCTTAGGAGAAGCCATGATAACATGAGAAGCATAGAAAAAATAAATGAGAAATCAACCAATCCATGCTAGCAATTAGGACCAACCAATTAGGACTCATGGAATACACTAATTAGATCATGTGAGTGAGGGACCCAACACCTCAATCCTATCACTTTGATCTTAAAAGGTATCAAGTACTATGTGTATAATTAAATGGTAGAGGGGGTAGGAGGCTTGTTGAATAAAGTGTATAATGGTCGAATAGGAGATGCACACTCCAAGTTTTTTTCTATGTATTTCCAACCAAGGAATGACATGCGGCATTCAAAAAACACTTGATGAATAGGTGATAGCGACTAACAACATAGGATCAAAGTGGAGACTAAGCACTAGCAAGTAGCAAGTAGTAAAGGATAGCAGTAGTGGCAGATGTGTTAGAGACTAAGAGATAAGGCATAAGGGAAATTAGTGAAAATAAGCCACTATATAAAGGTTATGATAAAGATAAAGGACGATAATAAAGAGGGATAGGGGATTAAATAGAAAGAGCATGTGTGGAATATGAATTTAAGCAACCAAATATATATGAATTTAGGCATAATTTTAGCATTTTAAGAACCTTAGGGCTTACAAAAGACCTATAGACCAAAGGAATGAGAAAATGAGACTACACACAAGGAAACCATAACCACAATAAAATTTCATTAATTTATACTTAAAAATCCAATGTAACTATAGGATATAGATGTAAATACATGTCATGTCCCCTTTCTCCATAATCTATGTTGTGGTCCAAAATTCCCATTTCCTATCACCAATGTTCCCCTTATCTAGATTTGTCTACAAGTTATTCCCTTTTATTCCCTGTGCATCTTCTTGAGATACCCATAAATTTTAAGTATGGAGGCATGATCAATTTCCTAAGTTAGTGTAAATTGTCAAAGTTATACAATTTCCCTTCTCAAAATGAATTTTCTCCCAAGCCTTCTTTCTTCTATATTTTCTTTGAGGTTTCAAGATTTCCCATTGAAGTATACCTAATTATCACCCATTACCTTTATTCCCTTATCTTTTCATGTTATTGAAATTTTCCATCCCATCATACCTCTCCACCAAACCCAACTCCTTTACAATATTTTATTGAGGATTCAAAATTCCTCTCACCAACATGTCTCCCTTTTGAATCTCGATCCTTGACTTGAGGTGTGAGTTGCAAGGTACCTTGACACCCCAACTTGAAACATTCCCACATTTCTCACTATTCATCCCACCTACGACCTAACACATTAGTGCACCATGATGCTTATTCTCAGCACATGGCTCTAGGAGTGGTACCTTATTGTCAATGACCTTATTTACTTAGAGTATGTAGCTTCATATGTATTTTATATCGTAGGAGCTAAGTGTACTATACTAGCCACCATTAATGTAGTAGTTAGGTTTTGTGGCTATAGATATTCATGGCATTAATACAATTTGTTGTAGGTTTTGATTATCTTCCTTGATACCTCCCCAATACCTTTCTATGTAGGTATGGACATGGATTTTGGGTGTAATTCAAAGGAAAATGTTGTCAATAGGTATGTGCACTCTCTTCCATGTACCAATCAAGAGATATTGAAATTTAATGTAGGTTTCAATATTCATTCTATGGGTATTAAGGATTTTGAGTAAAAACAAAAGATTATTATGAAAAATATTCACAAAAGGCCTAATTGAAAATAATTTCGAGAACTTATGTTTAGATGCCTAGATTCAAGGGAAAAAATCAAAAAAATTATTGAAGTTTAAAGGATGAAATACCTAAATATCTCGTGCAACAAAGGATCAAATCCCTCTCAGTTAAAGGAGTGATCTCATAAATATTTCATATTTGAGCTTTCACAATGACAAATTTCATTGATTGTGAGTTTGCATGACATCATAGTTGTTGTCGTTTTCGATATTGTATTTCTAGCTTGTAGTTATAGTCATGTAGTTGTTATTCTCTTTATTAGTATACATTTTTGTATTTCTAAATTTTGTTATTGCTACCATATCAAAATTTATAATGTATTACAATCTTGCAAATGTAAGAAACACTCTACAAACTATTATGTAAAATGTAAGAAACACTCTACAAACTATTATGTATCTTCATAGACCCACTTTGTAACTTGGATAATTCATTTTAATGAATAAATCATGTTTTGTGATTTTTGTGTTAGATTTAGCCAAATTATATAAATCTAAAATATTTATGTTGGGTTATCTATATTAATGTATAAATCATGAGAAATCTAGGGATTGGAAAGATTTGGTAGAAATTTAAATCTAAAACCATTATTTAATAGTGAATCATACTTGAAGATTTAGGGTTTAATGGATTGCAAAAAATAATAAATCTACATTTCAATATTGAGCCGAGAAGGTTACTATGTAAACATTAATGTGTTTTAGGGTTTTGAAGATTATTTGTATTAATAATTTAGCTAGAAATTTACAATGCAGTCCCCCACATGGTTGTCGGTATGTGGCGATTGATCATGCTATACTATACACCCCGACATGTATCATTGCCAGGGTCCAGGGCCGAGCCAGGCCTTGGGCAGGGGTTGGAAGGCAGAAACCCCCGAGAAAAAAAAATTCCCCTTTTTTTTGCGTCGTCATCGAAAAAGGAAATATCACCAAAAAAAATGACTTTGTAAAACCCTAATTTATGGAAGCTTCTAAAAGGCTTGTTATAAGGGGTTGGGATGGGGGTTACAGTATGTAGAAAAAGGTGATTATTTGCGAGATTGTAATAAGTTTTGCACTGGATAATAAAATCATTTGATGACTACGGTTTTGTGGATGTAGCCTGGATTGGGTGAACCAAATTAAATTCTTTATGTTGTCTTGTTTCTGCTATAATTTTTTGTGGGTTTTATTTCTCTGTTTTATTAATCAAATCTACATTCAACTGTTAGATATCTACTTCTAATCCTAACAATGGTGAGATCTCCACACCGCTAGGATAAAAAATTGACTCATTCTAAAAGATAGACAACATTGAAAGGAATAGGGATATACATTGGAATAGGTACAAAACTAGACCAAGGAATTGAGGGGAAACCCTAGCCCCAAGTAACCTTAATTAATATACCTCTAATTAGTTATAGGAATAAAGTTACTAGAAAAGGATGATGACAAAAATCATAAAACCAATGGCGTTTCCCACCACTACTTTATCTCAAGAAGAGATACATGGTATAATTCCCTTTGATCTAGATATTCAATCCAAAGTGTATTTGAATACACTAGAATATATTGAATAAACTCACTAATGTACAAGAATTCTCATAAAAGGATGTACTAGAATGTATAATAATATCATTTGCAATCATTAAGACATCCTTAATGAAACTCCATGCAAATTAGGTCACAAAAAATCAAGATACATCTAATAAATTTTCTTGAAGCATTCATTCCCTAAGGAATCTATGTAATTATGCAAGCTTATGCCCAAGATATTAATAGTTAAAAATAGGACAAATATTTTTTATGATACAAGAGTATGATGCAACAAGAAATAGTACACTCTTTCATGCATATGGTATTACAACATACAATGACACACTTGGCATGCACACAAGTGCATAATGTAAGTTGGCATGAAGACTTAAAAGAACCACCAAAAAAACACTATGATTAACACTAAAAATGAGATATGAAGAATCTCCATATCTTACTTATGAACCCCTGCGAGTTATCTACCAAGCCACTCCCCCAACATCTTGAGAATTAGGCCAAACAAGATAATTTTTCACTATCTTATACGTTAGGGTTCAACCTACAACAAATTTGAATTGTAGAGTCCAAACCATATAGCTCAAACTTCCCACTCAACCTTGTAACTTGACTTTAAAACTTAGAGTTTAATCCAAACTTGCAAATTGTCTTAGCCACTTGGCTCTATAGTCAAGCCTAACAACTTGATCATCACCCCTTATGCTAAATTTGTATTTTTTACACTAAAACCTTAGAGTTGAACATCAATTTATAATTTACACCCTATAACGCTCACTCAAGGTTCAAGCTCTAGGTCACAACCTACATCATGCACCACCTATCTAGAGCTTTGAGCCAAAATATCAAAGCATCAATCTTTGAAGTCTAATAAACACTTATTATACTTGGGGTATTTGATGTGTACCAATTACTTCACACTTTGGGGTCTAAACACCACTACACAATTGATAAAGTCTAGAACAAGTTTGAGCTCTAAAGGTTCAACCATTTAGGCTTCAAAGTTCCAATATCAACATGCATTTTAGATCATGAGGTATGAAATATAACCTTCACAATGTAAAATTTTAGTGCAAGTTTGATCCCTTGCACTCTTGAAAAATCATACTATAGGGCCCAAATGATGACATGCAATTTAGACTTGGGATCTAAAATATAATTCACACTATGCAAAACCTTGACACAAGTTTGAATTTAGGAAATTTTTGTAGTTTAAACTTTGAGGGATGACATGCATTCTCCAACATGCAAAATGCCAAGTGATTTTTTTTCAATTTGGACTATGGACTTTGAGTTACACTAGTAGACTACAAAAAGAGCACAAGACCAAAAACTAGAAAGCTAAAATTTTACAAATATTGAGGCATAAATTTCTTGAATTCGCGTTGGATGAGAAATTGAACCAAATGTTTAAGAATCTATGGGCTCTAAATTGGCCAAACAAGAACCCCCAAAATGGGAATGGTTCCTTACAATAGAGGTTAAACAAAAACTCATGTTTCAAACATGAACATCATAATCATGAAATAATCATCATAGCATGAAAAGTAAAATAATATACACAATATATATTAGAATTAATATAAAAAAATGATTCTATTTCAATATGCATTATCTAAGCATAACAAAAAATTATAAATTTAATCAAAAACATAAAATTATAAATGAAAATCATATAGAACCAATTTCAATTTTCAATCTAGTTGTTTGACAATGAGTTGCAAGCTTAATTGTGGCTCTAAAATAAATTGAGAAAATAAATGGCATCTTGATTATAAAGATTTATCAATAAATGATACTATAAAGGAACTAATCTACCAAAACAATAAAATAACTTTACATACTTTGTGTATTTCTATCAATCCAACCTCAATGATGGCACAATGCCACCCAACAATGTGGAACCCTAAGGTTTTCTTCTCTAAACTAATAGATGGTTGATCAAGAAATCATACACACACACGTAATACATGGATGGGGTCTATAAACATCATAGAATCACACATACCAAGAACATATTGGAATAGAAGTGTTATGACTTCCAACCAATCACACACAAAAGGATATGGTAACAATCACTAAAATCAAAGCAATGAGTGAGTACAACATTGAGTACCAACAATCTAATGAAAATATGAATGGATCTAGTAGTCATCACACATAGGTGTCATCATTATCTTATATGATTTTGTGAAACAAAATTAGTACTATCTTGCATATCCCACTTCAATTTTCAATGCATGTCAATATCATAGTATTGTTCTTGTATGATCCCACTTTAGTTTTAATGCAAGAAAAGTTCTTGTGTTTTAATTAATTTATTTTAAGAGTTTGAGTCCCCAATATATTTATCTCATTAAAATACCCTTATCATCTTCATATTGGGACACCCCCAACTCCAGAAGCACAACATGGTTCTATTTTACTAACAACTTTAGTATTCAATCATAGGACCAAAAGTAAACATTTACCAAAAAATTCAATGCACAAAAAATGGGGTTAAATTTCATGATCCTAATATCCAAAAGACTAAGAAATAAAAAAGAAACATGAGACTCTTCATCTCACAAAATAAAATAAAAAAAAGGAAACATGGTTTAAATTTAATTTTTGTTTTTTGAAGTGTCAAAACCATAAAAAAATCTCAAATTCATCATTGATGACATTACTTAAGAACTCAAAATTTTATTTTCTAAAATAAAAATAAAAATAAAAATTCAAACATACCTTATAATCCTAATATGCACATCACTCTTTTTACATCACATAAGAAATCGAAGAAATTTTAGTAGTATAATAACTATAAAATAAGTTTATCAATAATAAAATAATACTAAATTAAAAGAAATAAATCTATTCTAAATTGAAAACTATGAATATGCTTCCATATACAATCCACCTAATATGAACATAGTGTCAAACATATAAAATCAACCATCAACAAGAATTTAAATAGGAGGAATATCTTGAGATCCTGTAACTCCAAACACACAAGAGATACAAATTTCCAAATCTTCATTCCTCACAAGCATAACAATTCTCCATTCAATCCAATTCTTCCAAACCAAGCCAAAATCCCAAGCAAGGAGGGAGAGTGTTTTTTTAAGAAAGAGGGGAGAAGAAGAGTAAAAAATGCCCTTTCTTTTTCCTTTTTATCTTTCATACATCTTTTATAGATATTTCTTTAAAAAACCTTTTTTATATATTTTATTTTCAAAGAATCAAGGATTTCAAGGAAAATTAAAATTGTCTCATTTCTTTTAATTTATCTAATTTATCTTTTAAAGTATTTTCCACAATCATATAAATACTTTTAAGAAAATGTTAATTTTGATAACATTTTTAAAATGAATACAAATAAATATTTTTTTCCAAATTAAATTAACATATAGATTAAATTAATTTTAATATGACTTAAAATCCAAACATTTTTTTACTTTATAATGTATTTTCAAAATATCAAAATATTAAAATGCACAGGACTATTTCATAATGGTAACTACATTAAATTGATTTCTCATTTAAATTATACAAGGTCATTTGTAAATACTTCACAACTAGTAATGCATGAATTAATAAAAGTGTGTATAAACATCAAATGATAAAATAAACACACATACTGAGAGCACACACACTTTACTGGATTTTTCACAACACATGGATCTAGAATTAGCCTCAATTTGTATTCTAATTGTATAGAATCACAAGATACATCCCATGACTCAATCAAGATAGAAAATATATATATTTGTCCAAATTGAGTCATCTCCAAATAACCACCATTTGGACTAAAACCTATGCTTGCACAGTTAATAATATATCAACACATACTTGGTCCATACAAGATAGTTGAAGCATGGCATAAACTCCCAATATCATATAACATGGATAATATAATATAGTAACTATATCTATTAAAAATCATCCTATGTATGATCCAAAAACACAAGTGCATAAATTGATAATCATCAAAAATATAATGTTGAGCTAGATAATCATAATCAAATCACATATGATAGATATAATAAAAATAGTGATGTTAAAACACTAAAATAGTCCAACATATAAAAACCCCACATGTGAATCCAAGCACAAAATATCATGTCAAGCACATCCCATAATAAATAGTTGAACAATAGACACCAATATGAAACCTCAATGATAACATATATTGATGGTTATCCAAAACACCACATGTAATGATAAATCACATCAAATCACAACATAAGTACCCAAAGAGTGCCTTGAGGGCCATACAAGGCCTCAACAAAAAAAAATCTATAAAAAACAAATAATACACTAGTTGGCATTACAATGTGATGTTTCTAAATGAAATTTTTACTTGCCACTCTCTTACCATGAACTCTTTGGTGCACAATAAATGGAAAATGGAGTTTTGGTCTTAGTCTTTCTCCTTCAAAATGGTGTCTTATGCATAATTATTGTAATCATATCTTCCTTCCACCTACTTGACCACTTCTATTAAACATAAAGGAGAGGTAAAACTTTATTAAATCAAGAAGAAGTACAAAGCAAGGGCATTACACAACCCTATCAAGCTCCACCAAGTGGTCCAACTGATAAGACAAATCCGGGGGTAACTGACCCTGATCCACCAAATTCCAATCATGAATACGATCATAAGCCCATTTAGCCAAACAATCAGCAACACCATTCCATTCTCTAGGAATATGAGTGAAAGTAACAAACTCCAAAGAAACGCTATGGTTGAGAATATGTTCAACAATCAAAGCCAAATGCTAGCTAACATCATCTAAATGTTGCATATTCAACAAGTTCACCACTACCTAGGAATTGGACTCACATATGATCTTTCTATTGACCATACATTCCTTGTGAGTTCAATCCATTGCTTTGTAAAGATGTTGCTTTTCCAAACCTATCAATGGGTTCACATAACTACTTTTCAAGCTTTGTTTCCTCTTGTACATAGGCGATTTTTTTTGTGTGTGTTTTTTCCTTTTTATTTTTTCTTGTCTCATGTTTCCCTTCCTCCTTTTTTGTGTCATGATTTTATTGAAATGTTCTAACCTTGTGGTCCAATGGATATGACGCTAATCAAAACATGAGACTCTAGGTTTCATTCTATGTTTCCAAATAGAGTCAATTGTTGTACTCAAATTAGACTTAAATTGATTACTAAAATTACAATTTAAAATTTGAAGGCATACACATACGCCCAGGGGTGCTAGTATCATGACAAGAACAAGTATTCAAACTCAGAGATAAATAGAGAGAAAGATTTGAAGGGTTTTCATTTTATTTTCACATATATGTGACGAGTGAGTAAACTAGAATATAAGTTGAATAATGTTTAAACAAGACTAAAGAATGAATACTAAAATGAATGTAGATGTACAAAATGAATTATAAAATAGATTTTTTTTTTTTATCTTACATTATTATACACAAAATTTCATGCATTCAAAAAATCTAAATAATTTAATAATAATTTTTTTATATTGTTGGATTTAGACACATTCGCATATAACATTTTTCATCAAAACACTTGGTTTAATTATGTTTATAATTTGTAAGTTGTGTTTTTAAAAGTTTGTGGACATTTTTAGGACGTTTGTTGAATATTTGGGGCCATAGATGGTTTGATTAAAGAGTGGGTGTTTATGGTATACAAGACCGATACGTCACAATTGAGGGACGAAGTTTTTCTTGGTTCGATAAATAGCATTGATTAGAATAGTTAAGGTATGATTATTCATCTAAACAATATCCGTTGTAGTCTAGTTGGTTAGGATACTCGGCTCTCACCCGAGAGACCCGGGTTCGAGTCCCGGCAACGGAACTTTTTGGTTAGTTTTACTTCTGTACCAGGTACGCTACAGTTTTGCATCTTTGTACAGAAAGCAAAGTCCTTTCAAATGCGTCTGCTTTACATCTTTCTACCAGTAAGCAAAAGACAATTTAAAATGCGTTTGCCGGGAGTCGAACCCGGGTCTATTGCTTGGAAGGCAATTATCCTAACCGTTGGACTACAAACGCATGTTTATGCCTGAAAACCGCAAAATATTTAGTTTCAATTTTGTTCACGTTAGCAAAAAATCCCATCAAAACCTCATGGCCAAAACAGCGATAGTGATGGACTTGTTTTCCTTTTGTGGTTGCTACAATAGGCTAGACTGCTACAGTAATCTCATATTTGTAAAGCATGGCTGCGCTTCTTAGTGAAGCATACATACATATGAGTAGAATATCGATTGTATTTCAAATTTTATTTTCAATGCAACTCTCCATTTCATCACTCTTCTCTCATTGCAGTCTCTGGAAGGAAATCAACTCCTTTTAACGCCTCTTAAATGGAAACAAAATAAATACATAAATAATTGGAACATAACCGTTTGGGTGGTGTAGTTGGTTATCACGTTAGTCTCACACACTAAAGGTCCCCAGTTCGAACCTGGGCTCAGACAATTCCCATTTCATTTGCTTTTGATTGTGGTAAAGATTCTAGGTTTTATTACTTCATCCCTACATTTCCTAACGCTCCAAGCCAAATCCAAATTTAAAGTACTGTCATGAAAGAAGGATATTTTAATTTTTATTTGCGTTAGAGTTATTTGAGAAAGTATGTGTAATTAAATTTCAGTTTACAATTTCCAATATTATCATAGACTAATCATCAAGTAAAAGTTTGAATCCAATTTCCTTGACAGAGATGATTTTCCATAGATATATTCAAGTAATACTAAAAAGTATAGAGATATATGTGGAAGTTCATAAGATTATTTTAAAAAAATAAGTTAACCACAAATAATTATATTGAGATAGAACTTTCATACAATAAGACCTAAGTTTTTCAAGGTCAAATATGTAGTTAACAATGTTCAATCTTAATGTAAATTAAAGAAACACACAAAAGAAATATGTATTGCTAAGAATGAAAAGAAAAACTCCAAACAAGTAGAGAGCATATGTATAAGAAACACAAAACACTATATTCGTGTTAGTAAGGTAAAATAATCACTTTGAATAGAATGGACTGGAATGAGACACAAAAAAAATATTTTAGCATGTGTATATGTACACACAAGTGATTAGAAAATTAGAGAGGCTAATGAGACTCAATATAGATTACACAACACATAAGGTGTGTAAGGTCATGTAGAAAATAAATAAGTGTACAAATATGTGGCTATCTTAGTAGAAGGCCTAAGTCAATGTTATACACTCCAACGTTCTCCCTTAAGTTTGAATGTTGGCATGTTGTACCTTATTTCCATCTTAATATCATCTCCCTGCAATGGGTTCTTGAAGTCCAATCTATGCATGCAACATAATAACATATCCTTTGGAAGAGTCATCATTGATGCCAAAGAGTTACTTAGCATTGGAACCATACTAAAAACCCACATAACCATCCTAAAATAATTGCTTAACATAATTTGTATGAGCCTTAATATGTTTTTTTCATGTTGCTAGTGAATGAGATTACATAAGATGTGAATAATTCTCAAGCTATCATTGCATATGATTGTGCTAGTTGTTTAATGAAAAGCAATATTCAAAAGAAGAGTTCAAATCCAAATGAGCTAACAAGTTTTCTCCTTCATACAAGATATCATCTTGTGGCTTCCAATTATATTAATCCTTGCAATAATAAACCCCACATCAATTTCTATAAATCCAAGAACAACAAACATAGTCTATAAAACTTACCTAGCAACAATGAGATTTTCACCATTATTTTTAAAAAGGACCAAAATCTCTTTTCTTTTGGACATGTACATTTTATAAAATAATAGGCCAACCGATTCATTAGCAATGCTACAAATTTTCCCCTTTCGATTGATGTTACCCCTGAAGACTCCCCTCCCAATTCTCCTCAATGACACAATCCTTCTACCAGTTCCCCTTTGTCCCCTAAGTTGGATGTTGGTCAGACTAAGGAGCTTGAGACTACATTGGAACTACTCCATTGGACACCCCCAATCCCTATTTGAATTGTTCCTCCCTCACTTTAAGAAAGTGGAGGGGCTCTACAAAGCCACTAACATTCAAAATGATATTCTTCAATGGCTTTTCACCCAATTGATCACGGTGAAGGATAAAATTCAAAACTTGTAAACTATTGTTCTCAAACGGACTAAATATTGGCCGAGTGAAGAGGAGGACTAGATCACTATGAGTTGCTAAGAGGCATGGTGCAAACCTTTGATAATTGGGCCAATCTGAAAAAATAATGGGGAAATTAAAAATGCTCGAGTCTCCTAAGGAGTGTGAGATCATGAGAAATGAGGTTACCAAAATTCACTGCAATCAAGACAAGATACTCCTCGGTTTGTAAGAGATTATTGATTACACCAAGGAAACAATGAAAAACACGACAGTAACCATTCAGATGTTTCAGCAGAAGCTTAAAAGCTACCGTGCTAAGCAGGCTAGGGAGGATCATTCAAAAGCCCCCTTACCAATTCTAGGAGAAAAAGAAAGACAATGGAGATTGTGCCACCTGCCTTCAAGGACATCACTAGGAAGAAGACTCTGAAAGCCATATCTTTTGATGATAAAATTCAGCTCCTCACCAAGGAGTGGCAAGCATTCAAAGGCCTCGGCCTTCTTGGAGAATAGTAATTGGTCTTATCTGGTTGCTAGTCCACAGTTGGTTTTGTAGTTGGTTTTGTTCCTTTTTATGTTGGCTATCTACTTTTGGTTTTAAGTCTATTTTCTTAGTTTTTCTTTTGTCTCACCGCTTGTGAGACTCTTTTTCCTTGTCTCAATGGTTGTTATTAAATAATGGGTTCGGGCCCTTCCTGATTTATCTTAATATAAACACTACAAATTTGTACCCAACTATGAGGCATTCTGAAGAAAGGAGATTGAAACTAGAAAGCATAGTTACTCATATACTCATATACCCTTAAGAAAGTGATGGTTTGAATATAACTTTACACATTTTTTATTGTGACAAGGATTCCCAATGTATCTAGGTTGCATTACCCCTACATATCCTAATAATAAAGGAAAAAATCCTTCTCTAGTTATTTTCTCAAGAAAAATAACTCATTGAGACATTTTTGACACCCAACTATAATCTTAATAAAATTAGAAATTCTTCATTTTAGAGGCCAAATGTATAAAGAAATGCATAAAAATACACCTTCATACATCCCTTCCACTTAACCCTAATTATCTTTGATGAATGTGTCAAATGATGAATTTTATAGCCCATGCAAGATGTTAACCTCACTTACATAATAGATGCAATTTTTTTACATTTTGACTAACAAGTTTAATGGGAACAAATCCAACTAGATTGCACTTATCAAAGTTAAATGGTTGCATGAACTAAGCATTTTTCCACCCAAAATGACCCGTTTAGTCTCATTATATTCCAAGGAGAGTGTTCATTGTAGATCATCAATGGATATTGTATCTAATCTGTAGTAGGATCACTTTCAATTTTCTTTTACGTCAGATTTTGCATAGTTAAAATTTTAGGTTTTCATGTCAAGTATCATTATAGAAATAATCTTCTACCAATAGTTTGCATCCATTTCCGATGAAATATGTTGCTAATTTCCCACAAGTATTCAAGAAATACTAAGGATAGAGAGATTTTTGGAAAATTATGAATATTATTGTAGAAGGAATAAACATAACATAAGCTAAGAACTTAAAAAAAAAACAACTCTAGACATGTAGGGGAAAGGCATATGATGCCATAATTGTGTCAATAATAGATATAAGAATTATATTGAATATAACCCCTACCATAATAACCTCTCTAGAATCCATTGAAGCACATTTTCCATAAGATTTGGATGTATTTAACCTAAATTATTCATGGCTTTGGGGGGCATTACATTGCTTGAGGCACCTAAATATAACGTACAATCATGGACAAGGAAATCATTTATCAACAATGTGGTGTAGAAGCGGTCAACATTAGGTTGATTAATTAATAAAGAATTCCCTAAACATAATTATATGGTTTCCTCTTTCTCTTTAGGAATATCTATAGAACTAGGTTTTGCAACAAACTAATTGCTTTCCTTTACAATAAAAAAAATTGATATTTATCTTATCTCTATGTTCAGGGATCCTACATAATTCACTAACAAGTAAAATTATTCTTATTTGGATTAGTAATGATGCCATATCTACAAGTTTGCACAAAGGTAAAGGTGTATCTTTTGGGATAGTTATATCACTAGCTTGATGAATAAAATACATTGGAAAATCATAGGGTACATGGTAATTACCTTTGATGTCTTTTTTTTCCCTTTATCTCCAACTCATCGATAATTTGGGATGGAGTATGTTTTTGTTTCATGATGGGGTCTTTTCCTTTTGAATCATTCCTTACAACTGAAGGTACCTCATCTTTGTTTCCTTTAGGGATAAACCTTCAATTATTCTATGGTTGCACTATTAAATCTTCCCTCTTTTTCGTTATTGTCTCTTTGGGGGTAGTGTTATTGACATTACTTTCTATAAGATGTCTCTCTTTGCCTAAGTTGGATTCATTTGCACATGGGATTGGGCCATTAATTTTATCTTTTGGAGGAACATTCATGCTCCACAATTGATAACCATTCAATGCATCTATGGATGCAACCTCATCTAGTATTTTATTATCTTTAGATGATGGTATCCTCCCTTGATATTTTTTAATCATCATATCTCTAAGATTTTCAAATATCATAAATTGACACTTAATATTATTTTGGATTATTTTCTTAGCATCTTCATGATCAAAACACTAACTTCCTTCATCACTAAAATAATAATGGAATGAATCTAATGGATCAACATCTTCATCTTACTATTGTGAATTTTTATTTTCATATAGAAGTATTTCATCTTTATACTATGTCATATTAGCTACATAATTAATTGGATCATGGAGAAGGTAGAAGCTTTCACACCATAGAGAAGAGTACTAAATATGTACATTATCTCTTTTCACAAGATAGGAGTTACCCCACTCTACTATTTGAAATTTCTTAAACTTGGAGCATTATTTCTATCATGCTACTATGGTCTTTAGGACCAATCTAAATTTTAGGGAATGTTATATAAATGTTGAACCTCATTGAAATGGGTTGCAATATTAGGGGCGGTAACCCTTTATCCTTCTTGGAAACCTCTTACAAAAATTCTTTCACAAAACCCATAAGTTTGTAAAATTTTTATTTAGTAGTCATGGGCTTAGTTTGATTCCTCTTCTTAGGTTAAGCCAAGTTGACATCTACTGTATTGATATTTTTTCTAGATGCCCTATATTTCTTTCAATGTTGATGGTAATTGTGATATCCAACTGTTTAACCTATTCTAAGCAACTAAAATGCAATGGAAAAACATAAAGAAACACCTCAAGATTAGCCTAAGGAATTTGTAAATGCAAAGAGAAAAAATGTAAAATGATGACAAATAGATATACCTCCCCTTTGCAGCTGAAACTCCTTGGTTGGCCCTTATTTTGATTTGGTTTGTATGCTCCTTGATAGCTCTTGATATGACTAAATGAAATATTTGACTATGTTTGAATGCAAATGCGAATAGATGAAATTGATGGCTAGATGAGTGCACAAAATGGCAGCATTTAGTTGCAAAATTGTTGAGTGTTCCCTAAAATGTCTTAGAAGGGGGGTATTTATAGAAGAATTTGAATTCTCTAGAGAATTCAATGGTTGAGATTTATCCAACAAGGTCAAGATGAAGGGCTAAGGCGAGTTGAGGACTCACAAGTCCTCACATTTTGACATGTGGAATGTGAAGTGGATAAAGGTAGGATGATGTGTAGGTGATGTGGAAGGAGAGTACATGATGTGTAAGAAGGACATG
Source organism: Sequoia sempervirens (assembly GCA_007258455.2). NCBI lineage: Eukaryota > Viridiplantae > Streptophyta > Pinopsida > Cupressales > Cupressaceae > Sequoia > Sequoia sempervirens. Next base: position 34,932,372 of record VDFB02018296.1, on the reverse strand, counting down.
TACCTTGGAAGTACATTGAGAGATGAGAAGATTCCTTGGAGGAATAAATGTGAATTAAAAATTCACATACTTGGGAGAATCTAGTGGATAAGAGAGAGTCTCCAAAAAGGTGGGAGTTTTTCACATGTGACTTGATGTGACAAGTCAAAGATTCTAGAAGATGCATGGGAAAAGGGGATTCTAGGAGGAATAAAATGTGAATTAAAAATTCACATGGGGAAGAGGGGAACCTAGGGTGAATAAAAAGGAATTAAAAATTCTTGGGGGATGGGGAGAGTTAACCAAGGTACTATTAAGATTAATTAGTGTAATTAGAGGATAAATGAGGATTAGAAGCCAACTTGCAAAATTTGGAGGATGTGACACATCCTAATCAAGGATTAGGCATGTGCAATTCTTAATGGAAGATTAGGAGATGGATTAGGATTAGATGAAAATGACATGTGAGGAATTAAATAAATGTAATATTAAATAAATAATAGTAATATTACTTAATTAATGCAAATAATAGGATGTTTAGACGAAGGAGGATAAATTTGGATAAATTAATTGTCCAAATTTGGATGTCTACATTTTTCCCCTCTTTGAGATGGTGTTACGAAGTAGCATCATTTCAAAGAATATTAAAACATAGAACCCAGAAGGAGATGGTTAGATTGGAAAAGATGCCCCAATCATTCAAAGGAGTGACTGGTACAGAAAAAAAAAAGATGGGGGTGAAGATGAAGATTAGGGATTGAGGATGCCCCCTCGAGAGGACATGCGGGTTCAAGAGAACATGGATGTGTTCTCAAAATGGATAAGATGATGAAATGGGAAATGAGGAAGAGGAGGCAAAGGGATGGATATGAAAGGATGATAAGGCGACAGGAGGTTGGGAAGCACAAATGGATGCAAGGATGAAGATAAGGTTGCTCCAGTCAAGCTACAAGCGAAAATGGGTGGATGATGGATAGAGTGTCATGTATGGGGGAATGATATATCCTGAAGCAACATGAGGATAGGGAAGGATACATTCTAATGAGGGGATGAGGGTTGATGAAATTATTGTTGATGAGGGAAGGATACATCCCAAAACAACATGAGGATAGGGAAGGATACATCCCGATAAAAAGGGTTGTTGATGAGGGAAGGATACATCCCGATGATGAGGATGATTGGATCAAGGCTTGTAACAAGGCTAGGGATGGGACCAATGATGCGATTGGATGATTCAAGCTAAATGGAATGGATGGGATTTGGATAGAGATGTGTGATGAGGATGAAGGAGGAATGGATGGGGAGATTTTGATAGATGAGAGGATGGGGGGGATGCATGCAAGACGATAGAAATGAAATGAAATCCTAATGCAATTTTCCATCTTCGAAGCACTAATTTTTGCTAGAGCATAAGATACCAAGTTGCCAAGGTATGAAGAACCAAGGCTGATTCGTGTCAAATGCATAAAACATACACAACAGACAAGAAGCCTATCCCAACACCCCAAAGTCATGAAGACCTTGGTTGGGCCAGGTATTGAGATAACCACAAGCACAAAAGGATGCCCCAGCATAACACAAGACCTCAGGGATCTTGGTGGGTACAACGTGGGACAACCAAGAAGACAAAAATAGACATAAAAAGATCAAGATATGCCCCTATGTTGACCAATCAAAACAAACCATAATATGATGGTTCATGGCGGCCTTGACAAGTGATGATAGGGAGCTCAAATGATAAAAAAATCCAAAAGTATCAAAAGATCACAATCAATTTCAAATGTCCTTTGCCATAGGATAAAGGGGATGGATGGGATTGATGAGGTCTATTAAGAAGGATGCATCCTATTGAGACCAATGATGGATACTAAACTAAAAGATCGTTATGACGCGGGATGCTCAAAATTTATTGGATCTCATGATACAAGTGGATCTTGTTTGTGAAGAACTAGCTAGATAAGGGATAGTTTGATGACACAACACAAGGAAGACAAGACACGAGACTAACACACCCTAAAGACCTAGGGGCTCGGGGGCCAATCAAATATTAGCCTTGCCTACGTGAAAGCGCAACACCCTCGTAGTTCATGAAAAGACTATGGATAAAGTAGAAAGAGGACGGTGAAGATAGAGGATAGGCGACCAACATGTGATGGTCAGAATACCCTGGGGGCAGATCAAATGATCAGCCTTGCCTATGTGACAGTGCAGGGGCAACGTAGTTCAACTGATGACGTGACAGGATGGGATCTAGGTGAATACCGACACGATGGATGATCCTATATGATGACACAGACTGACCGACAAGGAGATGAAAAAAATAAGCTCAGAATGGGATATGGAAAAGATTAGGATGAAGGATAGGCTAGATGGGTCGTCCAATGCTCAACCAAGATATACCAAGCGGTGAAGGATGGGATGGCTGAGGATGATAGTGTGGATGTAAGCATAAAATAACTAGGATACCAGGTAGATAATGATTAAGCCTTCAACGGATGATGCCTGTTACCAGGTTTTCACCATCCATACTTATCCAAGGCACCACCCATAGGTGGTTTTCACCATAGGACATATTTATTTCTCTTTACTATTTTTTGATTTTTTGATTTTGATTTTTATTTTTTTGATTTTTTTGATAGGTGGGGTTACCAAGCAGACTTAGGTGTAGAATCACTTTAGATGCAAGATATTGATGGGTTCTTCGAGGGGCTCCCCTTCAAGAGCAGTCAACCTATATGCCCCAGATCCATATTTAGCAGCTATGATATAGGGCACCAACCAATTTGCCTCAAATTTTCCTTTCTTGTCTCAGTCTTGCTGAGTACGTTGATTCTCTTTGAGGACAAGATCGCCTACCTAAACTGTCGAGGGCGAACCTTTTTATTGTAATTATGCTTGAGGCGGTTTTGGTATGCTTGCAGATGATCGTAGGCTTTGATTCTTCGTTCATCAAGTAACTCCAGTTGTGCAAGCCGTGCAACCCGAGCATCTTCCTCGCTGATAAGATTCTTCAGAGAAATTTTCAGTGATGGGAGCTCAACTTCAATTGGAAAGATGGCTTCGACACCATACACTAAAGAATAGGGGGGGCTCCAGTAGGGGTACGGATGGATGTGCGATATGCCCAGAGGGCGGGATGAATACGAAGGTGCCAATCTCAACCAGTGTTATTGAAAACCTTTTTGAGGATGAGGATAAGGGTCTTGTTGGTTGCTTATGCTTGACCATTACCCTGGGGGTAATAAGGTGTTGACCAACGATGCTGGATATGAAAGGTGTCACAAAGGTTTTTCATGGCTTGGTTTTTGAAGGGTTTTCCATTATCAGAGAGGATGGTGGATGGGATACCATATCTGTAGAGAATATGGTAAAGGATGAATTTTGAGATCTAAATACCGGTGATCTGTGAGAGTGGTATTTCTTCCACCCACTTACTGAAGTATTCAGTGGCAGTAATTATGAATGTATGTCTGTTGGATGACGGTGGGTAAATCTTTCCAATCAAGTCAAAACCCCATTGAGAGAATGTCCACGGTGCTAAAAGGGGTTGGAGATCCTATGCTGGAGCATGAATTAAATCTGCATGTTGTTGGCAGGGAAGACATTTCTTCACAAATTCACAAGCATCATGTTCTAATGTAGGCCAGTAATATCCTACTCGAAGAATACTTTTGGCCAAAGCCATACCATTTGAGTGAGCCCCACAAACGCCACCATGTACTTTCGTTAGTGTAGTATGGGCCTCAGTCTCATTTAGACATCTAAGGAGGATTCCATCATACCTGCGATGATAAAGTGTATCACTGACGATAATGTATCGAGAAGAGTGATGAACAAAGGATTTGCGTTGATTGCGTGTAAGATCCGGGGGTAGAATATTATCATGGAGATAGGTGTATATGTCCTGGTACCATGAGGAAGTGGGACCCACAATGTCACACACCATGTCAATCTCAAGGATATTATATGCTGGGATTAAAATTTGTTCCATGAGGAACTCACATTTTGTTCGTTCTTTAGGCATGTCAATCAGGGAGCCAATGGTAGCCATTGCGTCAGCTGCTTTGTTTTGTGCTCTAGGAATTTGGTCCAATTGTATGAAGGTGAAGTATTTCTTGAAATCATCCACTATGCGTTTATAGGGTAACAACTTATCATCTTTTTTTAGGAATTCATCCTTAACCTGCTTAATGACTAGGAAAGAATCACCAAAGACTTTCAAATGAGTGATGTGCCACTGCTTTGCACTTAAGAGGCCGGTGAGGAGAGCTTCGTATTCTACCATATTGTTGGTACACGGGAATGCTATTCTGAATGACTTTGGAATGTAGTTACCCTGAGGGGTAACTAATAGAATTCCTGTGCCTGATCCATTATGAGTATATGATTTGTCAAAATAAAGTGTTCAAGCTGGCGCTTCTGTAATTGTGTAAACTTCTTCGTCTGGGAATTCAGTATTCAGAGGATAAGCATCTACTAATGGTGCCTCGGCCAACTGATCAGCTATGACCTATCCCTTTATGGCTTTTCACTCCACATACTCTATGTCAAATTCACTTAGGAGCATGACCCACTTGGCCATGCGCCCAGTCAGAGTTCTTGATAACAAATACTTTAATGGATCAATCTTAGCAATTAATTTGACCGGATGGCTAAGCATGTAATGTCAGAGTTTCTGTGTGTTGAAGACTACTGTGAGACATGCTTTTTCCATGGGAGAGTAGTTTAATTCATAGCTGACCAATGTTCGATTGATGTAGTAGATTGCTCTTTCTTTTGATAATTCATTATGTTGTGCTAACAATGCCCCCAGTGCGACTGAAGTGGTAGAGATGTAAAGTAGGAGGGGTTTCCCTAGAATAGGTGGCATCAAGATCGGTGGATGAGCTAAATATTCCTTGATTTTATCAAAACCTATCTGACACTGTTGGTTCCATCAGAAGGTGGAGTCTTTCTTCAGGAGATAAGTGAATGGCTGACACTTATCCGCGAGCTGGGCTATGAACCTATGGATGGATTGCATCTTCCCTTGGAGGCTTCTTAACTGCTTCGGATTGTGTGGAGGTGGCATGTCCAGAATAGCTTTTACCTTGGTGGGATCAACTTCAATACCCCTTCAAGAGACTATAAAACCCAACAGTTTTCCTGACGTAACGCCGAAGACACTTTTTTGGATTTAGTCGTAGCTTGTAATGTTCCAACCGTTCAAAGATCTTTTTCAGGATGGTAGGATGTTCGGCCCGAGTTCTATATTTTCCCAACAAGTCGTCGACGTAATCCTCCATGATGATATGGATGAGGTCATGGAAAATGACTGTCATTTCCCTCTGATATGTTGCCCCTGCATTTTTGAGATCGAAGGGCATAACATTGTAACAAAAGGTACCCCAAGGTGTTGTGAAGGCAGTCTTATGTTGATCTTCAAGTGTAATTCGGATCTGATTGTAACCAGAGAAACCATCCATAAGGGATAACATCTCATGTCCTACTGTGAGGTCGACCAACATGTCAATATTAGGTAGGGGAAATCGTCTTTAGGGCAAGCCTTGTTAAGATCCCTGAAATCTATACAGATCTGAATGTCTCCATTTGGTTTGGCAACTGGTACTATATTGGAGATCCACTCAGAGTAGTCAATTGGTCTGATAAAACCTGCATCTAGTAATTTCTCTAGTTCCTTCTTGACTAATAAGGCTACTTGTGGATGCATCTTGCGGAGCTTCTGTTTGACAGGCTTGGCATCAGGGCGAATGTCTAGATGATGAACCACTAAATCAGGGTCCAAGCCTAGCATGTTTGAATATGACCAAGCAAAGTTAATGAGACCCTCTCGGAGTAGCTGCACGATGACTGGATATTCTTGTTTTGAGAGTGACTTGGCTACATAGGTGATTTTAGGATTTTCAGCAGTTCCCAGATTAACTTCTTAAGTTTCTTCGATTAGAATGGATGATCGAGCAGATAACTGAGTCCCCACAAGGGGAAGATGACCATCTCCATCTTCTAGCGCCTCTTCGAGGTTTTTTCCATCGAATGTGTCCTTTATTTTTACTTTTTCAATGTCAAGAAGTGCCTCAGGGAGGTTTTCACTAGATGATCGCTTTTTATTTTTCTTATTCCTATTTTTGTGATTGGAGAGTTCATCCTCCCCCAATCCCATGAGGTTGACATATGTATCTGTGGACATATTGACTGGTGTGTTGTCACATAGGTCCCAATCAATAAGCTCAGGGTGGTGAAGAGATAGGTTAATGGTACAAATGGATAAACATTCGAACATGGATGATAGGTCAGTGTGATCAATGTCATCATATGCCCGTATGATGGATTCCTCCTCGGGTATATCTTCTAATGATCCATCGCCCACAACAACACTATTGGAAGTATTAGATGATGTTGCAGGGCTTTTCTACTTTCTGTTGTACCTAATACCTATGTTCTTTGGCAGCTTTGATGTATCAATAGGTTGCAACCACCCTTGTTCTTCTTTACCTAGGCCCCTGCCTTGGTAGTTATATTTCTCTGCAAACTTAGCTGACCACGGATATGCTTCTTGAAAGTATTCTTTTAGAGGAGGATCTAGTTGGGGTTCTTCTCGATATACCCATTGACTTATATCCTCTTCTGGTGCATCTATCTTGATACTAGGGGATCTGAAAGTGGTGGTAGGGATGTTTTTACCACTGAAAGTGATGGTCTTGTCTTCCTTTGGAGTTGCATGTGAAGGTTGACCGTATTCGTGTGGCGATGGCAGCATGGTTGCTACATTAAGAGTAGTATGCATTTCGTATTCACCACACCCCTTGTCAATGATCTGGACTTTTGTGATTGTGGGATCGGTGGTGGAAGATGGAGTGGTTGTCATGGTGGAGAGTGGATTAGCGGATGATGATTGGGATGCCCCCATTTTGACCCTGGGACAATAATGTAAATGGGGAAATGACACCTCTAAAGCGTGACAATATTCAAATGGTTGGGGGTCAGCATAGATGGTGACATCTTGTCCGTTGACCGAGAATTTTAGGCACTGATGGTATGTGGAGGGGACGGCTTGCATAGCATGGAGCCATGGGCAGCCAAGGAGGAGATCATATGGCAAGTCCAGATCAAGGACATGATAGGTAATGTACTGAACCACAGGTCCCACTTGGATAGGAAGATTGATAATTCCCTCTGAATTCCTTTCTGCATTATCATAGGCCTTGATCATGATGATCTGATTACTTAAATCTGCTTGAGTATACCCCACCTATTTTATGAATTTTAGAGTACACAAATTGAGGGCAGAGCCATTATCTACCAAAACCCTTTTTATTTTATGATGGGCAACCATGACTTCAATATGTAAGGGGTGATTATGATTGACATCGATGTTTGGCATGTCATTTTGGTTGAAGTGCAGTTGATAAGATAAAGCTAGGTGTCCTACCAAAGTTTGGAATCGTGTAGGATCAATGTCATTAGGTACATGGGTTTCTTGTAGGGCTCTGTTTAGGATTTCTTGATGTACAAGAGAAGACTTAAGAAAATACAAAATGAAGATATGAGCAAGGGTCTTTCCTAAGTGATCAAGGATGTTGTACTGAGAACTTACAAGAGTTGATTGGGAAGATGTGGAGGCCGCAGGGACAGTGATGTGGGCTCGTCATGTAGTAACAACACACTAAGGGTCTTTGGCTTTGACATATATCATGGATACACGGGGTTATACCTGCTTAATGTAATGAATAATACCCTCATAATTGAGGGGTACATTCTTATAGCTCACATTATTTGTGTTGTTGTCTTGGGGATTACTGTTGGAGGTGTTCGGGCCTTGATTATGGTTTGGAAAGGCGTTTTAATATATCTATAATTGAGCATTGGACGACGAAGCTTGACTGGTGTCAACCTTGATATCTCCTCGATCAATGAGATCTTGTACATAGTTTTTTAGACCCTGACACTTATTCAAAGAGTGTCCTTTAATTCTATGGAACTCACAATATTCATTTTCCCTAAACCATGCGGACTTGGGTTTAGATTCGTCAAGTGGCTTGGTGACAGGATGTGATGGGATAATTGATCTGTAACAATTTATTGAAGACAACACTCAGGGGTTCCCCTAATTGAGCATAATTCTGCTTAGTGTTCCCCTGGTTGTTTGACTGTTGAGGAGGACGAGGTGCCCCCTATAGTACTGATATGGCGTTAGGTATGGATGGTTGTTGTCTCTGTGATGTATTAGCCACTTGGACATGTTTAGTATTAGTGACATTGTCATTTACTGTGTTCTTGTTCTTGTTCCAAAAACATGGCTTGTCATTGAATGACCTTTCTTTATCCTGGTTATATATTTTGATGTGCCCTTTGGCAACAAGGGCATGTTCAAGGATAGGAGCCTTTTCCACTAGCTCCGCAAAAGTGGTGACACAATGCAACCTAAAGTTATGAGCCATGTTGGGATGAGAGTTCTCCACGAAGAGGGTGACCATGTCCTTCTCTCTTAGAGGGGTTTTCATTTGGCTTGCTAATGTACGCCACCTTTGAAGATAGCTAGCAAAGGTTTCCCCCTCCTGTTGTTTCTCTTTGAGGAGATCTAAGGTGTCAGTTTCCTTCTCCAAATTGAAGAAGTAGGAGACAAACCTTTCTGACAGGTCCACAAAAGATTTTATGGACCCTCTTTCGAGGGTCATGAACCAATCTAGGGAAATACCTGTCAGACTCTGTGGAAACAGGTGCAAGAGATAATTGTCATTGTGCATAGCTTCTTGACACTGGGAGTAAAACTCCTGTAAGTGGTCCTTGGGATCCTTGTTCCCCCTGTATCTGTCAAATTTTGGTATTTCAAAATGTTTAGGGAAGGGGATCAATGAGATGGAGGGATCGAATGGATATGGGCATATGTCCTCGAATTTGAATGTCCCTGCCTGAAGATCTCTCAAAGTAGCTTTAATTTCTAGAAAATCTGAGTTGACTGGTGGTGGGTTGGATGGATATGGATGGTTGGATGATAGAGGATCCTACTGAGAGGACATTGGATCATTGAGGTAAGGGTTTGGATGGTGGAGTGATGACATCCCTTGTTGGTATGCCAGGGGATTTTTTCGATACCTGGGTTGTTGTTGCGAGATATAATATGGATTTGTTTGATAAAGATGTGAGGTAGGTTGTTGAGGAGCTTGGATGGGATGTTGCGGATTGGTTTGTTGGTGTTGAAGGTATTGTTGTGATTGTTGGGAGGACACATAAGGTGGTTGTTGATGAAATTACTGCTGATTATGATAGTAATAGTGTTGAGGAGGTTGTTGTGATGTCAATTGTTGTGTGGGCCGAGATGGGGTGTTGTGTTGTGGTTAAGTCTGTGGACGTAAAATGGATGCGAGGAATGGGGATATGGTTTGAGTGATAGGTCAGGATGGATTTCCTTGCGATTGGTATTGTGGTTGTTGTGAAGAAACCAAAGCATTATGTAGGGGTTGTTGCTGATGAGGTGGCTAAGATAACGTAGAGGTGTTCTGTAAAGGAGGTTGTTGGATACCAACCGAAACATTTGGTTGGGACGTGGCTTGTGGAGGTAACTGAGGTGGAAGGTTGGATTGATGAAGTTGTTGAGATGTATATGAAAGTGATGGTAGATTTGTGGCCCTAGGAGGGGGAAGCAATGCGGTAAAGGGGGTGCCCCCAGTGTTGGTGGTAGGTTGATTCGAAAGAGGTGGTGCTATTAGCGTTAATGGCGTAGGTTGTGGAACATTTTGTGGCATACCATAGATGAAAGGATTATTGGGATCAAGCACTTGACTTCAGACCCCCCATAACTGAGATTGGAGCGTGTGGGGGGTGGTTAACATGATAAGGAACAACATTTCCAAATTCAAGTTGATGCCAGCCCTCGATTGGAGGAACATTGGGGAAGTACGAACCCTTTGGTGGATTTTGTGTACCTTGGGGTACCTTAGATGTGGAGCTCCTATATTTGGATAAGTCAACACCCGAGGGAGGTTTGACACCCTTCTCAATTAGGTGGGCCAAAATTTCTTCCCCATGTTTTTCAAACAGACAGTCAGTCATTTGTACATTGGCGAGATTACTAAAATGTTCCTCAAGTGTGAGTTCGGGTTGATTAGGCATACTCTCTTCATCGTGTGGTGAGTTGTTTTTATTTTCAGTGTTGGAGTGCAATGAAGTACCATTATGAGGGTCTTGGGGATGTTAGGATCTTGAGCACTATTTGCACCATTGGTGGGATTCGTATTGTTATTAAGGTCTTGAGACATGCTTGCTTGGGAATTTTGACCTTGTTGTTGTGCCATTTGTTTCTTAACTTGTGACCTAGTTTGAACGAGCATGCAAATGTGCTATGGGTGGATTATAAAGATTTCTTTGACAAATGATTTGGTTGTGATTGGATGAGATTTTATTTTGATGGGGTGAGATGGGGTTTGGATTTAGATCAAATTTTGTTTGGATAGATTGGATTGGATTGGATTTTGATTGGATCGGGTTTTGATTGGATAGATTGAATTGGATTGGATTTTGATTGGATAGATTGAATTGGATTGAATTTTAATCAAATGACTGGGTTTGATAGATTTGGATGATTGGATGGGTATGATTGGATGATGAAAGATGTGAGATGTTTAATCAAATAAAGTTACCTTTAGTGACCTAGAGCATTGATTGATTAAGTGGATGATCACAACACCGAATCCACCTCAAGATAGAAATGGATTGATTTGGGCCGAGGATGATAACTTATGACACCGAATTTACCTCAAGATGGAAGTAAATTTATTTGGGGTCAAAGTTAACAATTAATAATCAAATTCAAGTGCTAAGGTCAATTTGGGTAAACCCTTTATAACACAAGGTTAAGGTGATTTGATTATGGGTGACGTTTATGAGATACGAGTTTGGTGATGTAAATGGTAAAATTTTGATGTTCACCAGGTGATGATATGGGCTTTTGAATAGATTATGGGAAAATTTAAAATGAGCGGATGGATTGAGGACATTCGTGGAGAATAAATGGGGATTTAGAATGGTTAAGTGGAGATTTGGAACGATAAAGTGGAGGTTAAAAATGATCAAATGGAGGTTTTTGGAGGTTTAGAATGACAAAACAGAGGTTTGGGATGATGAGATAACGGTTGGGAATGATTAAATAATGGCGTAGAGGCTAAAAAAATCTAAACGGAGTGATTTTGGCTATTCAGGAGGGAAAATTCTCCCTTCTGCAATAACCAGAGGGGCGTAGTCACCCTTTTGTAGTAAAACAAAGGGCACAGTCGCCCTTCTGCAGTAAAATAAAAGGCGCAGTCACCCTTCTGCGGTAAAACAAAGGGTGTAGTCACCCTTTTGCGGTGAACAGGGACTTTGTTTGGTGAAAATGACTATGGCAAGGACTTTAAAATGACAATAATAACGCCAATTTGTCAAAAAGTTTACTAGTTTCTCACAAGAAAACACTTTCAAGCAAACACAATCCTATGATTAGTGTTAAGGGTATGGCCAATGAGGTCATCATCTAGGATGCACAAGGTGTCTAGGGAGTTCTCGATATACTCTCGGTATGTGAGGCATAACTGTGAACACCAGCTCATCACAAGCGTGAGTCGGGAACCCTAGCAAGATACTGAAGGGCTTGGACCAACTCTTCATGTCTATCTAGGTATCACCCTAGCTTCGACACTCCACCAATTATGATGTGACTGGATTGGGGTACAACTCTCGCTCTCCCCCCTTTATATACCCCGCTGGTACGCGTGGTTGGAATCATCCCTTGGGGTGATGAAATCCCCAAGTAGGTCCCACTAGAAAGAAAGCACTAATCGTTTCCAACTACTCCCCAGGCTCACATGAAGTGCAAGGGGAAAGTGAAAAAAAACTAATGCCCTCTTTGGGTAACACAAAAGATAAACACAACAAGCATTGAATATTACTTCCCCTAATTAAACTATGTCCTTAAATTAACGAAAACAACAAAGATAGCTTTTAAATTTATTTTTTGAGCAAATGGATAGCCCTGCCAAGAAAATGTTAGTTGTTTCATCCCACGTTCTTCATCAATTACATAAGGATATGCTACAAAATTTTAGAAAAAAAACAAGTATCTTTGCAAGAAACAATGCTAGGGGTTAGTACCTGAAAACAACAAAAAATGGGAACAAAAATGAAGCTAAAATGATAGTTTTACCTTTCAAAATGTGTTGTTTTGGGGCGTATTCGCCCCTCTGCAGTGCTTCGGAAGGGCGCAGTCACCCTTTTGTAGTGACAAGAGGGCACAGTCACCCTTTTGCAGTCACCGGGAGGGCGCAATTGCCCTTCTGCAGTAAAAAAGTTAGCACAAAAAACTTCACCCAAGGGGGCATAGTCGCCCTTCTGCAGAAAATACTAGCACAGAGTTCAGTCGAGGGGGCGTGGTTGTCCTTCTGCAGAAAATGTTAGTAAAGAGTTCAGCCGAGGGGGCGTGGTTTCCCTTCTGCAGAAAACATTACTATAGAGTTCAGCTAAGGGGATGTGGTCGCCCTTCTACAGAAAGCGTTAGTACAGAGTTCAGCCCAGGGGGCGTGGTTGCCCTTTTGTAGAAAATGTTATTAGACTAAAGATTTGGATAAGGGCATAGTCGCCCTTTTGTGGTTACCAGGAGGGCATGGTCGCCCTTCTATGGTCACCAAGAGGGCGCAGTCACCCTTCTGCAGTCACCAGGAGGGCGCAGTCGCCCTTCTGCGGTCACCAGGAGGGCATAGTCACCCTTTTGCGACGTATTCCTACAAAAAACTCAACAATAGCAAACATGAAATTGAAGAACCCTTTTGTGGGTCCCACCGGGCGTGCTAGAAATGTGATATCCAAATGTTTAACCTATTCTAAGAAACTAAAATGCAATGGAAAAACATAAAGAAACACCTCAAGATTAGTCTAAGGAATTTGTAAATGCAAAGAGAAAAAGTGTAAAATGATGACAAATAGATATACCTCCCCTTTGCAGCTGAAACTCCTTGGTTGGCCCTTGATTTTGATTTGGTTTGTATGCTCCTTGATAGCTCTTGATATGACTAAATGAAATATTTGACTATGTGCTTGAATGCAAATGCAAATAGATGAAATTGATGGCTAGATGAGTGCACAAAATGGCAGCATTTAGTTTCAAAATTGCTGAGTGTTCCCTAAAATGTCTTAGAAGGGGGTATTTATAGAAGAATTTGAATTCTCTAGAGAATTCAATGGTTGAGATTTTCCCAACAAGGTCAAGATGAATGGCTAAGGTGAGTTGAGGACTCACAAGTCCTCACATTTTGACATGTGGAATGTGAAGTGGATAAAGGTAGGATGGTGTGTAGGTGATGTGGAAGGAGAGTACATGATGTGTAAGAAGGACATGTACCTTGGAAGTACATTGAGAGATGAGAAGATTCCTTGGAGGAATAGATGTGAATTAAAAATTCACATGCTTAGGAGAATCTAGTGGATAAGAGAGAGTCTCCAAAAAGGTGGAAGTTTTTCACATGTGACTTGATGTGACAAGTCAAGGATTCTAGAAGATGCATGGGAAAAGGGGATTCTAGAAGGAATAAAATGTGAATTAAAAACTCACATGGGGAAGAGGGGAACCTAGGGTGAATAAAAAGGAATTAAAAATTCCTTGGGGGATGGGGAGAGTTAACCAAGGTACTAATTAGGTTTAACTAATTAGTAATTAGAGGATAATTAGGGGTTAATGAGGATTATAAGCCAACTTGCAAAATTTGGAGGATGTGACACATCCTAATCAAGGATTAGGCATGTGCACATTCTTAATGGAGAGATTAGGAGATGGATTAGGATTAAATGAAAATGAAATGTGAGGAATTAAATAAATGTAATATTTATTTAATTCATTTGATGAAAAGGGGATTAAGGATATTAAATAAATAATAGTAATATTACTTAATTAATGCAAATAATAGGATGTTTAGATGAAGAAGGATAAATTTGGATAAATTAATTGTCCAAATTTGGATGTCTATAGTAATAACATATGATTCTCTATGACTGTATCGATTTTTATCTTTGAGGCAATACCCAATATTGGCATCAAATGCAATATAGTACAAAAAAAGACACGTGTATTCATCATACATTAAATGTGGTGGCACCTTTGTCATTTTCATTACAAACCTACTGTTAAAATCCACCACCATTTTATTTACTCCTTTCTTGATGGTTGTGAGTTCATAAATAACAAACTTGGGATCAACTACACCTCAATATGTAATCTAAAGACCCTCATAAATTATTCCCATATCTTAATATGACCATTAAGAAGAATTTTGTGCCATTACTTTTCACTCTCCTCAAGGGATTGAACAAACAACTTCATCATCACAACTTCATTTTCAATATCATATTCATCAGTGACATTAATGAAACACCTAAGATGTTTCTCCCCTATGATTTCATTATTACCTTGAAACCTTGGTAATTTTCCTCTAATTTCATTTAGAATAGGGTTTAAATAATCACGGATACCAAAGAAATATAGTTTCCTAAACTAATTAATCCCCAAGAGGTTGTCTAATTGGTGGAAATCTCTGAGCTTATCTCCTAGGATAAACCCCATTCTTGTGTCTCACATAATAGTGATTTAGGTAATGTTGGTTGTGTTGCAAATTTTATGCATCTTGATTTATATTCTATTGTTGAGGAATATTTTTATTTTGGTTTAAAATTTATGTTTTTGGAGTAGTTTTTTATTGTTTCATTTGAATTTTTTCCATCATTTATTGTTGTGTTTGATGGATTTGTTCAATTATATTATTTTCATGTTCCAACCTGCTTCCATGTGGCCACACTCTAATTAGGTAGCTACATCTACATCATGAAATGGAGTACCTAATTATTTCTTAGTTTCTTAGGAAGAGGTATGAGAGTCATGGCATGCATTCACTCTTGAATTTCTCAAAGGTGGAGATAAGGGTAAGTCTAGGATTATATTTTCTATGTGCAACTCATGATATTCCACTCTACTTCACTCTACTTCTTATATCATAATTTTCGTCAATCCTATACTTACCCTAATTTTACTTATGTGTTTTGACTCTATTGTTAGCTAAGTTATCTGAGGTATGTTGATATACACATTTTGTTTCCTTTCATTTGCTTGATGTGAGATGAATATTTTAGTATCATGAGAATTATGTGTAGATGAAATAAATGGTTTTCTAGATTTCCATTTAATTGTTTATCTTCTCATATCATCTTAAACTAGATAAAGCTTTCTTTGACTTCCTAATCATTGCATTATTTAAATTTTTGATTCGTTTTCACGTTTTCTAAATATTAATGGGTTGGAATTCATAATTGAGACACCACTTCTTTCTCTAGACCCGAGGTTTTAAATATAGAACACCCAAACACACAACAACAAATAGGGTATTCAAAATAACTTTCAGATTAAATATCATTGACAATGGCACCAAAAATGCTAGGTCCCAAAACTACTCTACCAAATCCTACAACATTTTTCCACCTTCAAGGCTAGGGGGATGTCTTCAAGGAGGTGAATAGAGGCTCATCAAAAGACTTAGGATGGTTAAAGGTTAATGTTGTCACATGAAATTGCACCCTATTGAACATGGGATTCAACATTCCAATGACACAATATAAATGACCTCAAGGTGTGGGACCTTATGAAATGAGGTCAAATCTCTAGAGAAGTCTAGCTTCCTCTTTTAACCTAAGTGTAGATGTGTTGGTCCAACGCATCACATGCAATCCTACCACTAAACCTATTTTATTAGCTCACAAAGAAAAAAGGGATAGATATAATGCATAAAAGGGAAAGGGGAGGTGATACACCAATAATAGAAATTATTTCTTCCTACTCAAGATTGCATGGTGCATAAATGAAATAGTCGAATGAATTACACAGTTCTCTATTCTACCAGCTCCCAAAGGTAAATATGAAAGTTAGGGTTTTACAAGGTTCTAGAAGGAAAGAAAAATTCACAAGCAACAACTACAAATAGTTTTAACACAACATATATGCATAGAAAACGATAAAAATGCACTCAAACATGAAGGTAAGAAAGGCATACACAAAATAACCAAAAGTGAGAAGAGGTAAAAATTGTGATTTTTCTTAATACAAAGGCATGAAAGATAGTTTATAATTGTAGAATACAAAAATGTATGAATCTTCTAGAGAAACTAGGGAAGAACTCCTAGGAAGAACCAAAAGAACTCCAAAAGAAAAACCCTTTACAATGAGCATGGAGATGTTCTTTATACATGATAGAAGCCAAAAAGAGCATGCCTAAGAAGAAAAGTAACTGATACTCAACACACACTCATCACATTGAATGTTTTTGGTGTGTGTGTGTGAAATGTGGAAAGTTAGTAAATCAACACAAACCTTAATGAAATGAATTATATCAAAGATTCAAAGCAAAAAAGCTACTCTAATTTGCAACAAAACAAATATTTTAAGAACGACTCATTGTCCTCTATTCTTAAAGGTTCCTTTAACCCTTTGGCCCTCAAATTTCTATGTGCACAAAGGCTATTAGAATGACAGTTAATAAATGATATTAATATTCAACATGCAAGCCAACTAATTTCCTACATGAAACTATACAATGGAAAGGATAATGGACAATATGATGAATGGATGATGGTGCTAGATGATTCGAGGTAGATACTATGGTATTGATATGGGATGATTCTACATATGCTCAAATGAAAACTATGAAAAAGTAATATGATAGTCCATATGCTCAAATGATAACTATGAATATGCTAATCTAAAATGCAACTATGATGCAAAGGATGACATAAAATGCAACTATGAAGAAAAGTATTACTCTAAGATCTAACTATGATGCAAAACATGGTATAAAATATAAATATAAGACTCCAAAGTGCTCCCAAGTTCAAATGATATTTATGTATGATAAATCTATTCAAAAGTGGATGCAAAACACAATGCCAAAGGGTTATATTTATATCCTTTTCCAAGCATCTTGTGAGTTTGCAATGATCAATGATCCATATTTGAACAAGAATAATGAACGGTGGAGATAGAGAGAATCAAGATGTTATTCCCTTGACCAAAGACAACATTCCAAATGGATGGAGGAATCTCTTGACCAATAGGAAACATGCCAAATGGATGGAAGACTAAAGTGTGGGAAGAAAAGACCATGTGTTTGAAAATTGTTGGAAGTGTGTGAGGAATAAGCCATGTTCTTTAAAAATTGGTTGAAGATAATTCTAATTAAAAATTAGAATTATTTAATTTCATGTGACCTTGGTGAGGTGACACAAAAAGTTGTAGATATGTTCTTGAGTTCCTAATCGAGATTAGTGAAGATTAATTAAATAAAACAAGCTTATGGAAATTTGTTTATTTAATTAATTTAGAAGAATATGATTTTAGATTTGGAGAATTTAGAATATGAACAATATAAATAAATTGAGAATTTATCTATACGTAGTCAAGATATTAATTAAATAACTAATATTTAATTAATTAAATGCTATGATCATTTTTAGGTGTATACATCTAGAAACATGCATCAAAGAAGGGAGACCTCCTTTGAAAATCACAATCTGGGAATGGTTAGTGATAGAAAGGACACCTACATGTAATAAATGAGCATGGGTGCCACTAATCCCACATGTAATAGTTAGGAGATGCATTAAATTTCATCCTTGAAGCCCCAAAACCAAATTGTATAGTTCAAAAATTCATTCGAGCATTAAAAGGAATTTTTAGCTAAAAAACATGTCATTCTAGAGTATTGTCAAACTTTCAGGCCTGAAAGAACCAATTTTTTGAACATTAAATGGTACAAAGCCTATAGAAAAGAACCTTCATTAGACATTGGGCATCAGAGCTTGCTAGATAATACTTTTCGAAAGGTCAAAAGGAAGAATGCCATGCTCCCAAAAATTCAAAGAAAAACCCCATTGAATGTTGGACATCGGCCCTATCACATACCACATAAGATGAAAGTTCAAACTATGATCCCCAAATACCACCTGTTAGGTGAAGGGAAGGAATAATGCCAAAAGATTTGATGGTTGGTAGAGAGATTGGAAAATTGAGGAAGAAAGAGAAATGTTGGGAGTCATGAGTCAAAGAGAAGGATTATGCCTTATTGCAAAATGTGATAAGGAATAAGAGGGATACTCGATGCTCGACGTCCAAAGGTAAGACATTGTAGTTTGGTGGTTTGGATGAAACCATATGTATTATCATAAAGTTAAGACAAAAGTTAGACAAAAGGCCCAATTGTCAAAAGCAAAAAATGAAACATCAAGGATTAGGGATTGGGAGGAAGGCTTAATGCTTAATATGCAAAGATGGTAAGAGGTAAGGAAGAAGGTCGATCCTCAAAGTCTGAAAATTTGATACTTAGGAAATTTTTTAAGTATTTCATCAGAACTTCAATGATTGGGGGGAGGAATTAAGGCTTATCAAGGGAAGCAATACAGGTTAAGGGTTAAGGTCAATGATTGAAGCCTGAAGCACTTAGGCAAGTGATGAAAAGAAGAGGTGAAAGGGATGGAAGCTTGAGAGTGATAGAGAAGTTATGTAAGTATGTAGGTAAGTAAAATCCCAAAAGTCTAAAACTTTGACTCTTAGCTAATTTTGGGATTTTTCAAGATGTAATTCATGCAAGATGGCCCATATAGGATCTCATAGATCAATTTTTATTGATTGATCATACAAGGTGGCATGGAATGTCAATAGTTAATATACGAGATTAGACAATCTCTCCTACTCTTTGGTGTCAACTTAAACATAGGAGGGTAATCCAAAATTTATGCTTGAATAGGCACTTAAATCAAACAAAATGAGCATTCATATAACATACAACAACCATATCCAATTGTAAAATTAACCATAATAATTGTTACTAATTTAAGTTTAAACAGTTAAAATTACCTATTTATAGTTTATTCTAATACTTTGCATATGTATCTTAAGATGACAATAGTAATGTAATTCCTTGAGATAATATTAGTAGAGCATGAACATGTTGTAAATAATTCACTAATAATGTAACATTTTATTTTACTTAAAAGATTTATTGATAGGGAGAGGGGTTGGAGGAATCAATCACTGATTCCTGCTCTAGGCCTTTCCTTGTAAGACCTCCTTGGTGTTTTGCTTCACCAATCTAACCTATAGGTCCCTAATCATGACTAGGTGCCCCTAGTTTGTCTGACCAACCCCTCTTCTATCAACAAACTTCTCTTCTACCAAGCCAACCTTGGCGATTTGCCATATGCTCTCCATTGGCCCTTACTCTTCTTTAAAGACCAAATATGCTCAACCTTCTACTAGATTCTTCAGGGGAGTGAAGGTGTTGCAAAGCTTCAAAATAGCCTATCTAGGGTCCTTAAGCAACCACAAGTTTCCAACTTTCCATCGCTTTCACACAATTCCTTTCCTAGGGTTTGAAAGGCTACAAGCCTTAAGCCCCCAATTAGGTCTCTGAACAGAGGTAAAATGATTTTTCCTTCTAAACCCACCAAAAGACCTGGGTTCTTTGATTGGGAATGGTGGTTCTCATGTCCTCACCTTCAATATTTTCATGGTTTTAGAACAGCACTGCCCATACACTGCTCAAACACAAAAATGGTTAAAAACCTAGGGTTTCTTAGCTTTCATAGGCTGATTTCAGACTGTCAAAGAGTTCTCCCTCCAAAAAAATTGTTAGAACCTCCTCCTGACCTCTAGATATAGCTAATATCCTCAAGAAAATTCACAAGAAATAATTTCTCGAATATCTTAATTCCACTGCAAGTTATAATACTTTTTCTCACTGCCTTCCCTAGCCGGACCCTGCCTGGCTCACCTAGGGCAAAGTTTTGCTAACATTTCCTAAGCTCCCACAAACCCTATAAGCTAACATATTTACACTAAGGGAGCCTAGACACTATTCCCAAAAATTCATATAATTTGTACGGTGGGAAGGTGCTCTAGGACTCCATTCTTTCAAAACCGCCTGTTACAGGCCAGAAAAAGACAGTGGACAAACTATATACAAATAAAAGAAGAAAATGATTTGAAAAGATAGAAAGATAGCACACTAAGCCTAAAAAATATCAACACTACATATTACAAGCAAAACAACAATAGAGTTACTCCATTAAAGCTCAATTTAAATGCAAAACATAGAAAACTGTCTCTCAAAACGTTGTTTCCTTCAGCTTTACAAATGTCACTCTAACAAAAAAATTGCCTCCAACCCTATCTCATGGTCGAGCCATGTCTTAAATAGGCCCCCAAAACAACTAAGTTCTTCTTTTCGAACCCATAGATGACCTAATGAAACAATTTATAAAACCCATTGTGTTTTCTAACCTTTGACAAGGTTGGCAACCTAGACAAGTTAGAGCTTCAAAACCCATTCATGATTTTCACCTCCCAATCCATTGATCATAATAGATCAAGGTTTATTCATACTCCACCAAATTCTAACAAAATGGTCAACATGACCTCAAGATAACACAACAAAATTTGAACTTCCTTCTAGACTTCAGGAAAACCCATGTTTCCCAGGTGCTCCTGCACCATTCTCCCCCTCTCAGCACAACCAACTAAGGAATTTTAGGAGAGATCAGAGACATATCAATGCCTTGCTTCTTAAAGTCTACTTCTTCTACCTAGGTAGCTTTAGATTCATGCTTGTTCTTCCATTTGACCAGATGCTCCATGTACACCTTGTGCCTTGTAGCCTTCTTCACTCTTGACTCCAAGATCTTCTCTGCTTGTAGCTTGTCTGGAGTTGGTAGTGTCATGTTGCTGACATCCTTGAATATCTCCCTACTATTTTGATCCATGTTAGTGACTGTCCCCTTATACTTGATCAGATCAGCCACATTAAACACTGGAGACATGCCTAGGTCTGCTGGTAATTCCACCTTGTAAACATTATTTCCATATTTGGCTAACACCTTGCATGGTCCCACTCTTTTCATCTGGATTTTTGTTGACATTCCCTTCTGCAATCTAGATTGTTAAGGTGGACCATGACATAGTCCCCTACTGCAAATTGTACATCCTTCCTTGACAAATCAACTTTCTCCTTCAACTTTTGGGTTGCTGCTGTGATTTTTTTCTTGACCTGCTCCTGAATCTCTTTCATGGTCTGAGTGAAGTCTTCTGCATGTCCACTCCTACCCTCCATAGATCCAAGGTCTCTGAGCTCACAAATGCCTCTTGGGTGCATCCCATACACAACCTCAAAAGGACTTTTCCCTGTAGTTCTATTGACACTGTCATTGTAAGCATACTCAGCTTGTGAGATAACCATATCCCATGTCTATCCATACTCCTTGGTTAGACACCTTAAAAGATTACCTAACACTCTATTAACCACCTCTGTTTGACCATCGGTCTGAGGATGGTAAGCTGATCCAAAAGACAGGTTTGTACCTAGTCTGCTCCATAGAGTCTTCCAAAAGTGACTCATGAACTTCACATCTCTATCAGAAACTATGCTTAAAGGTAAGCCATGGATCCTTACAACCTCCTTGAAGAAAAGGTGAGCTATGTAGCTAGCATCATGAGTAGTTTTGCAGGGAATAAAATGACTCATCTTGCTAAATTTGTCTACCACAACATTAACACTATCAAAAATAGTCTTGGTCTTAGGAAGGCCTACCACAAAATCCATGCTCATACACTCCCATGGTCTGTTAGGAATGGGCAGGGGTTGATATAAGCCAGCATTGCTAGCTCCTCCCTTAGCTCTCATACACACAACACATTGTTCCACATACTTTCTAACATCTCTTGCCAACTTAGGCCAATAATAGAATCTTTGTACTAGCTCTAAGGTCTTATTGATGCCAAAATTCCCACTAAGACTGCCATTATGCTTTTCCTGAATCAAATTTTCCCTCATTGACCCTCTTGGAACACATAACTGATTGCCCTTAAACAACAACCCACTTTGCAAAGTATACTCTGAGTATTGACTATGGAAATGGTTCTCAAAGTTGGAACATACCTTATAGGCCTCTGAAAAGTCTCCATCCTCGCCATATTGATCCTTGAAACTCTCTATGCCAATGCTCTTGAGCTGTAGCTCTTGGAATGTTAACAACCTTCTGCTTAATGCATCTGCCACCTTGTTCATTTGTCCTTTCTTGTGCTTAATGGTAAAAGTAAAAGCTTGGATGTATTCCATCCATTTCAAATGCCTATTACTTAACTTCTCTTGAGTGTTGATAAAACTAAGGGCCTGATTATCAGTAAAAACCACAAACTCCTTGGGTAACAAATAATGCCTCCACTTCCTAAGGGACTGCACTAAAGCGTATAACTCTAGATCATAGGTAGAGTACTTTTGCTTGGCTTCATTGAGATTTTCAATAAAGAAGGCCATAGGCCTACCTTCTTGACTAAGTACTCCTCCTACTGCTACTCCACTTGCATCACACTCAACTGTGAACAACTTGTCAAAACTAGGCAATAATAGAATAGGTTGAGTTGCCACTTCTTGTTTCAATTTCTCAAACCCTTCATCAGCCTCTTGAGTCCACTTAAACTTAGTTTTCAAACCACCCTTGATTGTGTCTAGAACTGGTGCACATATGCCACTAAAATTCCTTACAAATTTTCTATAGAATTGAGCCAACCCATGAAAACTCCTTACCTCTGTCCCTATGGTTGGTGTAGGCCAGTTTAGGATGGCTTCCACCTTGCTTGGATCCATCTTTAATGAGCCTTTGGATACTACAAAACCCAAGTAGATCAGCTCTTGCTTGAAGAACTCACATTTCTCAAGATTGATTGCCAACTTCTCCTCTTGCAACCTTCTAAGAACTTGCTCCACATGTTTCAAATGTTCTTCTGCTATCTTGCTGTATATGAGGATGTCATCAAGGTACACTACCACAAATATGCTTGTAAATTCCTTTAGCACTTCATTCATGAGCCTCATGAACGTACTAGGGGCATGGAGAGACCAAATGGCATCACTCTCCATTCATATAACCCATCATTTGTCTTAAATGTTGTCTTCCACTCATCACCATCCTTAATTCTGATCTGATGGTATCCACTCTTGAGATCCAACTTTGTGAAGAACTGAGCACCTCCAAGACAATCCATCAAATCTTCAATTCTAGGAATAGGGAATCTATATCTGATTGTGATTCTATTTATTGCTCTAGAATCAGTACATAACCTCCACTTACCTCCCTTCTTTGTTGCTAAAACCACTGGTACTGCACATGGGCTGATGCTCTTTTGAATTAAGCCTTGATCCAATAATTCTTGCACTTGCCTAGCTACCTCCAAATTTTGATCTGGTGTGAGTTTGTATGCTGCTTTGTTAGGTAATGAAGCTCCAGGTATGAAGTCAATTTTATGACTTATGGCTCTCCTTGGTGGTAGAGTTGCAGGTGTACCATCACTGACTATACTCTTGTACCTATCAAGCAACTTTTGGACTGCTTCCGGTAGGACTGTCTTTTCAGCCTTATCTTCCTCTTTAGGTTGCAACACAACCACATATCCTTCATTCCATTGGTGTAGGTCCTTAAGGAACTCCTTACCACTGCTCAACATGATGTTAGGTGTCTTGGACTGTCCTTCATCTTCTTATGATAGTGACTACAGCTTGAAGGTTCTTCCATCCTTTTTGAATGAAATAGTATTCTCTTTCCCATCATACATAACACTTCTGTCATACTGCCATGGTCTGCCCAGTAGTAGATGGCATGCATCCATGGGTAAAACATCACAAATTAACTTGTCTTTATATCCTCCAATGGAGAACTCCACCGTTACTTGCTCATTCACTAAAACACTCTGCCCTTTGTTCAACCATGTGACCTTGTAGGGGTTAGAGTGGGGTACCTTCTCCAATTTCAGTTTTGTTACTGCCTCCTCTGAGATTATATTATCTATTGAACCTGACTCTAATATGACCTTGCATACTTTACCAAGTATCTTGCACCTTACCCTAAAAAGAGCTCTCCTCTGTTTTGGTTCTTCTTTAACCAGTTGTCTGATCAAAACCCTGTTGAACATCAGATTCTCTCCTACCTCAGATTCTATATGACTGATCTTAGATGCTTTGGGACTCATAATGTCCTCTTGTGCATAAGCCACTCTCTTTTCATTGCTTGATGAGGATGCTTTCTCTAGGCACCTATAAGTAGGATGGCCTATTTGGTTACAATGATAACACTTCATGTTTGCAAAATAAGAGTTTCTCCTGCCTGCTCCTCTTCCTCTGTTTGAACCTCCTTGAGGTCCTCTACCTCTATTATATCCTCCTCTAGAATATGTTTCACCTCCATGCTCTATGAGTTTAGACTCACCTTGATTTCTTTGGTCACTACCTCTTCCTTGGTAGCCACCACGCTGTCCTCTTTGATCTCTACCTTTGCCTCTACCCTTAGAAGCCTGATCTTGCTTCCTCTTGTTCCTTTCCTCAATCTTTATGGCCAACTGATAACATTGGTGTACTATCTTGGGACTTAGTAGAGCCATCTCCTCTTGGATGTTCCATTTCAAACCATTAAGATACCTAGCCACCTTGAGACTCTCATCCTCTGTCACATTAGACCTCATACAAAGCTTTTGAAACTCTTCAGTATAAGTGTTTACATCTTGGTCTTTCTGCCTTAGACTTTGCCTCTTCTTGTGTAATTGGATCTCATAGTCATCTGGAATGTAGGCTTCTTTCACCTTGGAAACCATTCCTTTCCAAGTTGATATGGGCTGTTTGCATTCTTTTTCCCTCTCTGTCTGAATAAACTTCCACCATGTCAAGGCTGATCCTCTTAATCTTGACTTAGCAACCTTCACCTTCTGTGCTTCAGTGACTCCATCACACTCAAAATGATTCTCCATGCCTTCTATCTAGTCCATGACTAGATCCCCTTCCATCTTTCCACTAAAAATTGGTATACCTTCAAGTGCTTTCCCACTCAAAGCTTTCAATGCCTTCAAGAAAGGATCGTCCTTCAAAACAGGGTCAGGTGCAGGGGTCTTATCTTCCTCTGCAACCTCTTCTTTCTTTGGTATTCTTCCCTCAAACTGTGCACTCCTCACTGCTGCCTCAAGTTGGGCTATTCTTTCCCTCAATTGTTTATTGTCTTCTTCTTGCTCTTCAACCATCTTGGCCAGTTCTGCATTTGTCACCATGGTGGAAGAATCACTAGACTCAAGGTCTGACATACAAGATTCTTTCCCAAATCTTTAGCCTGCTCTGATACCAATCTGATAGGGAGAGGGGTTGGAGGAATCAATCATTGATTCTTGCTCTAGGCCTTTCCTTGTAAGACCTCCTTGGTGTTTTGCTTCACCAATCTAACCTATAGGTCCCTACTCATGACTAGGTGCCCCTGGTTTGTCTAACCAACCCCTCTTCTATCAACAAGCTTCTCTTCTACCAAGCCAACCTTGGTGATTTGCCATATGCTCTCCATTGGCCCTTACTCTTCTTTAAAGACCAAATATCCTCAACCTTCTACTAGATTCTTGCAAGGGTGTGAAGGTGTTGCAAAGCTTCAAAATAGCCTATATAAGGTCCTTAAGTAACCACAAGTTTCCAACTTTCCATCGCTTTCACACAATTCCTTTCCTAGGGTTTGAAAGGCTACAAGCCTTGAGCCCCCAATTAGGTCTCTGAACAGAGGTAAAATGCTTATTCCTTCTAAACCCACCAAAAGACTTGGGTTATTTGCTTGGGAATGGTGGTTCTCATTTCCTCACCTTGAATATTTTTAGGGTTTTAGAACAACACTGCCCATACACTGCTCAAACACAAAAATGGTTAAAAACCTAGGGTTTCCTAGCTTTCATAGGCTGATTTCAGACTGTCAAAGAGTTCTCCCTCCAAACGACTTGTTAGAAACTCCTCCTAACCTCCAGGCATAGCTAAGACCCTCAAGAAAATTCACAAGAAATAATTTCTTGAATATCTTAATTCCCCTGCAAGTTATAAGACTTTTTCTCACTGCCTTCCCTAGCCGAACCCTGCCTGGCTCACCTAGGGCAAAGATTTGCTGGCATTTCCTGAGCTCCCACAAACCCTATAAGATAACATATTTACACTAAGGGAGCCTAGACACTATTACCAAAAATTCATACAATTTGTACGGTGGGAAGGTGCTCTAGGACTCCATTCTTTCAAAACTGCCTGTTACAGGCCAGAAAAAGACAGTGGACAAACTATATACAAATAAAAGAAGAAAATGATTTGTAAAGACAAAAAGATAGCACACTAAGCCTACACAATATCAACACTACATATTACAAGCAAAACAACAGCAGAGTTAATCCATTAAAGCTCAATTTAAATGCAAAACATAGAAAATTGTCTCTCAAAACGCTGTTTTCTTCAGCTTTACAAATGTCACTCTAACAAAAAAATTCCTCCAACCCTATCTCATGGTTGAGCCATGTATTAAATAGGCCCCCAAAACAACTAAGTTCTTCTTTTCGAACCCATAGATGACCTAATGAAACAATTTATTAAACCCATTGTGTTTTCTAACCTTTGACAAGGTTGGCAATCTAGACAAGTTAGAGCTTCAAAACCCATTCATGATTTTCACCTCCCAATCCATTGATCATAATAGATCAAGGTTTATTCCTACTCCAGAAAATGCTAACAAAATGGTCAACATGACCTCAAGATAACACAACAAAATTTGAACTTCCTTCTAGACTTCAGGAAAACCCATGTTTCCCAGGTGCTCCTGCACCATTTATCCTTGGTTGAATGTTAAATCATAAACAACAATGTATCAATCTACTTTTGTACTTCCTATACTACTGGTGAATGATTTTTATGATTTTAAATGGGTGCATGTAAGTTCAAGATTCCTATTAGCTAGTTCCTTATTGGGTAACAAATTTGTATCCAACCATGAAAAGAAAATAACTATAATAAAAACAAAGGTATATTGTAAAATAAATACTTTTTATTAATAATAATTCTTTGAATTCATTGATAACATCTACAATAAGCAATAAACCATTGCATATATTGAGAATGCAATTGATTTAAATGCTATTTTTTTTAAATACCTATTTTAGTTACGCCAACGAATGTGATGGAAGAAATTTTACAAGAAGAGAGCCTATCATACCTCTTACTCCAAAAAAAATCTAAAATATCAACAACTATCCAAGGAGACAATTGTTTACATACATATTCTACAATAGTTACCTATATACAAATTAGAGAGTAGCTCTAATGGTGGATAAACTTTAAAATGTTGAAACCCTAGAATATTCTATATTGTGTCCAATAAAAACCCAAAGAACCAACCCTTTGAATGAATGAAGAACTTGCATATATAGAGGCCACTTGGATAATCAAACATTAAAGGAGATAGTGTACAAATTTGATTTTATAGATATCAACCATGCTCCAATTGTCATCATGATAAATGGTGTGTGTCAGAATTTCCCCTTTGATATCCATAAAAATCTAGAATAGTGATGGAATCACCCTCCATCCATTCACCATACCTTTGAATTTCAATTGCACGTGGAATCTTGTGCAAGGATGAGGAAATTGCCTATAAACATTATTGAAAGGGTGGCCTAGAGATGACATATCAACCATCAAGATGTGCAATAAAAGCTGCTACACTAAATTAATTGGGTATGGAAAAAGTGTCATTGTGTCCCTTGGATTTGTATAAACTTGCATAAACAATTATTTCTAGGTGCCACCAAATTAAATATGATAGTAGGGTCAAATTATGTCATTAATGGAGCTTTGGGTCATCCAAAAGGGTAGGTGGGAGTTGTAACAAGAAATGTCAAGTATTTCAAACTATCAGGGGTTAGAGGAAACTCATACCACATGCCAAGGATCAAAATTTTAGAGAATCATAGGATTAGGGGTGACCAATAAGTCATGTCAATAGGGATGAGAAAAAGGCAAGGGCCAACAAGGGAACTTTAACAAGGAAAAATATTTCAAGATATGAGGATTAGGGAGTTGGGATAAGGCATGAACTAATAATAAGTCAAGGAGATGGTAGAAAATCTAACTTTGATAAGTTTATATAAAAATTAGTGAAGTTTCAGACTTTCAAGATTGAAAAGAAAGATATACTTGAATAATTTAAGGCCAAAATTCTAACTTTGAAATAATTATAATTTTAAGGGAACAATGGATCGAGGTTTGGGGAGAGAATATGAAAGGGAAATAGGCACCAAGGGATGAATGGATGGAAATCCAAAAGTTTGATCTTGATACAAGGGACTTTGATATTTTATAATTTTTTTGAATTCAAGGATTGAGAAGAAATTATACGACATACCAATAGGTATCAAGGTATGATAAAGTGTGATACTCTAAAAATTGCACAAGGACCTAGAGGGGAAATGTAGACTTTCAGGAAATGCATGCTAAGGATGACAAGTCTGATTGGGATTCTAGGGTGCAAAATTTTGAAATTCTAAAATAAAACATAGGAAAATTTTACAAAGGAATGAGCGGGTTGTCAGGATTAGTAGGGAAAGTATGTAGGTATGGACTTTCCCCAAAGTCCAAAACTCTAACAAACATACAAACCACAAGAGATGCCACTGGAAGGGGCCTAGAATTGGGATTTTCATGGACTTTTTCACCCTTTGACACTAAGAGGACCCATTTAGGATTTCTCAGATCAATTTTTAATTATAGGTCAAATATGATTAACACATAAAAAATGGAAGGGACTCAAGTAAAATTGTCATTACAAATTTGAGTCCCAACATCACACACAACAATTACATGGGAGAAAATTGATAACCAAATGCCACATAATCCTTATCTGGAACAAAAAATACAACAACATGATTTTTCTATGTAAGGTGTAAAGCACATATCCAAAAATACACATGCTAAGATCATTGTTTCAATCTCATCCAATTCCATTAGACTCAAAATTATTCTTTTAGTTTACTAGCACCAATATGGTTTCTTGTTTTTTATTATTGTGTGCCCTACCCACTTTGAGTTATTTCTTTTCTTTTCTTTTTGTATTGAGGAAATGCATTACAAAGTAAAAAGAGCAGTTAAAAAACTGCAATAAGAGACTGTACCCAAACATGAAACATTACACCATAGAGAGCTGTGCAAACTACCCCAGCTTGAAAAAACAAGTCAAGTATACACAGCAGCAACTTAAACCGTTCCAATATGCTGGAATAATACAACAAAGACAAGGAACATGAGCATTAAACATCATGGAAGATAGAACTTATACTATGGCCAAAAAAAACTCCCTTTTTGCTTAGCAACTGTCCAACTTGCAGCTTGATTTGTCCAATCTGATAAGTCAAAGTAGGATTCTTCAAGGCATCATTCTGAAACAATGAAAATAAGGCAGCAAGACAGAAAAATATATCAGAGTAAAGCCTTAAAAATACAGCTTCCTGATAAACATCATTGGTAGTAAAAACAGCTTTGCATCTATTTCTCTATATATGTAACAAAATAACATGTCTCACACAATCAGCAACTCGATTATTATAAAGGCCAAACCCAAGAAGAGCTTCTTTCCAGCATAACTTATGAGTGAAAACAACAGAAAAATCATTGAACATAGAATTCCATAGCCTTTTGACCAGCTAACAATTCCAAAAAATATGCTTCATTTTTTCATGCCTGTGACAAAATGGGCAGTTAGTTGGCTGGATCATAATACATTTTAGCCTGTCCCCAACGAGCAGTTTAAAGTGTGGAATCTTCCAGGCAATTAACTGAGCATCGACATTAACTTTAGATTTCCAAATTTGAGCAGATAATTTTAACCAAAACTTCTCACTAAACCTGCACTTCCATTTAGAGTTCAATTGAGATTTCAAGGAGAGATTAGGAAGCAGCTGCAAATATATCTTTTTTAGAGGGAAGAATAAGAAGGGGTATGAAGGTAACCATGACCATTCCTTAAAAAAATTGCAATGAATTGGAGTACAAAGTTTCATAGACAACTCCACCGGCACCAAGGATTGCACAAAGATCAAAAAAACCTTTATAATTGTTGCTAAGAATAAACTGATTTTTAACCTCATTCCATGATGACCAACTCATTGAATGGAAGTCCCATAAATTTCCAACATTACAGACCCATTTTCTGAACAAAAAATACAAATGCTTCGGAAAACTTAAAGCAAGGGGTTGTCCATGATAGAGGATATGTTTGTTCCACCAAATAGACGAGGTGGAAAAACTGAAACCGAGTTGCAAGGAATCTTCTCCTCTCCACTTTAGCAAGTGACAAACATTGTACCAAGCCTTCCAAATAGACTGAAGGGGAAGAGAAGCCTTCATGGAGAAAAATGAAGCATAAATAATTTTGTCTAACCAGCCCACTTGCTGCCATTTTCCTTGAACTGAAGCTTGATTGATCCGATATCGAATGAGAATCTTCCATGGTTCATCTCCTTTAACAGCTCTAATAATCCATCTAGCAGCCAAACAAATCCCCTGCGTTCTTGGGTCTATGAGGCCAAATCCTCCTTTATGTTTCGGCTGAGTACAATAAGACCATGAAGTGGATATATATCCCGGGTAACCATCCCACTTTGCCCATAGAAATCTGCGTATAATTTTGACTAAATCCTCATATCCTTTCTTAGAAGGCATCCAACACGAGGAGTAATAGACATGTGAAGCAAGGAAAATCTTGTTAACCACTTGAATTTTTCTAGCCAAGGAAAGGAATTTATACCCCCAGTTGAAGAGTTTCTGCTTAATTCTATCAAGAAAACAATTCCACATATCACCAAGAGACACCCCAATACCGAAGGGAATACCAAGATACCTCATAATTTCTCCATGTTTTATTTGATTCTCAACATATGTTGCATGTGTTCCTTCTACAATAATCTTCATAATTTCCATAAATCTATGTACACTTCTTAGTACTAATTGAATACTTATTGAAAGTTAATTTTATTTATTTAATAAAAATTATATTAAAATTATTTCTTAATGGTTACTCATAGTGATACTTGAAATGGTACAAAAATTCAACTACATCCAATTTTTCAAAAAGATTACCTATAATGTTAAATAAGAACAATCCAACCCAAAAATAAATAAATTGATCCTACTACATAATAAAGAAAATATTCATTGATGAAATTTTAGGGACACTCTCCTCAAGTTGTAAAAAGACTAAAGGACTCATTTTGGGTGATAATGAGATCATTCCATGAAATAATAACTTTCTTTATTGAGTGTTAACTAGATGTTCTTCTAATTAAACAAATCATTTTTTTTTATCTAATTCAATTGTATCATACTCAAAGAGATTCTTTTAGTTTATTGACACCAATATAGTGTCTTGTGTTTATATTATTGTGTATCCTACTTGCTTGGGGTTGTTCCTTTTGGTTCTCAAATTGTGTTGCATGTGTTCCCCATGTAGCAATAGTTATAATTTACACAAACCTATCTAACCTTCTTAATATTGGTTGAAAATTTATTGGAAAATAACTTGATCTACTTCACAAGAAATTGGTTCAAACTCTAGATTGATAATTAATCCTATACTGAAATATGGAATGACAAACAAAAATTGAACTACACAAAAATTTTCAAATAGGTCACCTATAATTTTAAATGAGACCAATCCAACTCTATTATGATATTTCTTGGAAATATTTGTAAAAAATCAAAAATATGGTAGACCACTTTGAGGGGGTTAACTCCAATAATTAGATAATATTCAATATGAATTCAATAAATGATGATATGATGATTTGTGAGGAACATATCTCCTTTATTGATAGGCTTAACTATGTAGGGACATACCCCTTCATCCTAATAAAGAATATTTATGGTATGAACTAAAACTAACGTTAACGTTAAGGTTAAGCATGCCACAATTTCTTAACTTATTATACTTATGAAATATATTAGATTCATAGGGATATATGATATTAGGGTCATGACATTAGATAAAATATTAGGAACCTAACATGTCCCTCTCCTTTCAAAAAACACTTTCCTCAATGCTTATTAATTTTGGATGCTTTAGTTTAAATTTTGTCTTCCCATGAGGCATCTTCAATTAGCATATTATTCCACTTGATTAGGAACTCAAATATAGCTCTATTTTGTAATTGTTTCACTCTTTTCTCAATAATTTTCTTAGGTTCTAAAATAAGCTTTATTTCATTATCTAACTCTAGCAATTCTAATTGGACTAGAATATTGTTATCTATTACTTTCTTTAAAAAAGAGATATGGAAGATAGGATGAATTTTGGAAGAGGGTGGAAGTTGTAAATTATAATCTACACTTCCTATTTGATGGAGAACCTTATAGGGACCATAAAATTTAGGTGTGAGATTCATGTTCTTATTTTCCTTTTAAGGGATTTATTTATAAGGCTGTAATCAAATAAATACCCAATCGCCCTCTTCAAAATGCCTCTCACTATGATATTGATCACCTTGTTGTTTTGTTTGATGTAATGCCCCCTCAATTTGACTTTGTCTGGACAACTACTTGGACTGTATCTAGATCTTATGATATTGTTTGCTATACTTTAAATGATAGTGTTTGTTGGACACTATGATACTATTGGACGTTATTTTGATATTGCGATACTTTGATGATTAGATATTGTGACTGTTTGATGACACTATGATGCTTAGTTTGATGATATTGATGACATTGTGATAACTGATGTTTCTTACTTATAGCATGGTTACCAGATTAGTTAATTGCTTATGTGAGTAGTCATGAATATGTTGTTGTGTGTTTGTTGGATATATCTGTTATCATGTTTTGATAGCAGTTATTATGTTTGGTGAAGGGAAAAAGGGTCGCATCACTCACTTGCGAGTGCCTTGCGATGCTGCGACTTTCCCTTCATGGTGTGGCTGACTGTTTTCTTTATGTACATGTTCAACCTTATGTTTTGTTGCAAGCTGCAGGTACATGGCATCGACTCCAGCTGATTATTAGGTTTGAGTGTGGCAGAGCCCAATGGAGTTGTTTCAGAGATAGCACTAGGTCCCCCACATCGAGCCATAGTCATCATCGAGGATGAATGCCTGTTGTTACATCCCGTTTGTAAGTCAGTTGTGTTGGTTTGTCTCTGTTGTTGTCAGTTTACCTTTGTTTTGCTTTTGGTCAGTATAGTTTGACTGTTCCATCATTGAGTCATGCTTGTGACCTGTGCTTTGTTGATTATTACATTAAATGTAAATTGTCAAGTTGTAGGCTTTGACTAATAAAGATAAAAAAAATTTAAAGCAAAGAATTAAATTAAAGTAAAATGGTGAAGGTATTTATTTAATTTTAGTAAAATTAAGATTTATTGTCTAAAACAAATTATTCATTTAAATTATATATATATAATTACTAATGTGTTTGTATAAACAAACTTCATGAAAGAAAATTAAATTAATAAACTATTGTGTTGATTATTTGACCATTGCATGTAAATTTGAGAAAGGGTTAAAAGTTAAAAGAAGGATAAATAAATAAAAAATTGATAAGAAAAAGATTAAATCAGTTGAGGAGTGGAATGTAGTGGAGTTAACTGTAGAGGGGCAATTGGTTTATTTTTCTTGGATGCAAAAACTAATTCTTGAATGCTGCTGAGAATATCTTTTTGGGGGGTTTTTTTATGAAAAATTTCTCTATTTTCTGAAAATTTTCTTGAAATTGGTGAAGCTCTAAAGTCGTTCTTGGAAGTCTTGGGGATTTATAGTGGCAGTGAAATTCAAAGTGTTGGAAGTTGTTAAATTGCAAAGAGGAAATTTGAAAGAAGTTGGAAGCTGCAGTCTGTATTTTCATCTGGCAACAATTACCAGCTTGATTGTATGAATTATTCTAGGTTCTTCTATTTTCCATTTGTTTTCATTCCGTTCATAAAAGAATTTTAGATGGAAAGAAAATGGTGGTTTTGTATTTCTTGTGACCGAGCCTCTGTGTTATTGATTCTATAGATATTAAATTAAAATCTGTATTGGAAGTAATACTTTTGGAAACCCCTCTTTCTATAGAAGTTATCATTTGCTTAACCTTCAGATCATTTTCTCCTTCAGATCGTTTCCTCCATACTATATTTTATTTTCTTTTTATGGTTGATTAGCTCTATTGGGCCGTACATATACATGTATTTAAGTAGAGATGAATGTTTATTTTTTTTGTGAAATAGATTGAATTCCAAAGTCCTTACATTAAAACAGTTTGTTTGCAACGAGGGTCGTCTGATAACTTGTTTTAGATATACATATTTATTTTCCGCTTCGGTGGTTCCAGATCTAGAATGATCTATGGCAGTCTTGAATCATTAAGTGAAAACTCGTATTTATGAAATATGCTTAGACATTGTTATAACGAGAAAACTTCCACTGTGAGCTTCTATTAGAAGTTGCTAGCGGTGTTCCTTATGAATGATAATTCGAAAATCTCCTTTTATGTAAATAAATATATGTGTGTTTGTGTGTGTGAATAAAAATATATATAATTGTGTACGTATGAAGACTCATGGGTGTAGTGTAGTATAATATTAAAATGTTTTTTTTTTCTAATCAAGTATTTCTATTTAAATGTGTAAATTAAGGAAATGGTGCTTTTAGAAAAGATTACTAAACTTTCAATAAGATAAACAATAGGTGATATATATTACAAAAGATTACTTTTGGATTTTGATGACTAAGTGATAAGCTTGAAACGGAGGTCTTGTGATAAATTGTAGTTTCATGTACTCTGATGGTTGAATTGTGAGTTTGAAAGGTGATTGACTATGAATTCATAAATGATTGTGGGTATTGATTTATGTATTACTCTTTCCTTGTAATGACTTTTAGAGTCCTCCAGAGGCTAGGGAGATTTGTCCCTTGATGGCCATTTACCTTGCACAATATTTTGCCTATGTGGTTAGTCTTATGGAACTTGTGACCGGAAGGGGAGATGCCTCACCTTGTGATTGCTTGAACCTTGAGTTTGTGCAAATGGTGTGGTTTTTAGTTTCATTGGTTTCCTTCTTGTCAGTGGGGGGGTAGCTTCCAATGGGGGCTAGCGCACAAAGGGGCGCTTGGATAACCCATATGGAAGTTTCGTAAATATCACATCCCGTTTAATTAACTCATCTTAATCGCTAAATTATTGTATTAATTATTCAATAGCAAGTGATTAGGGAAGACAATTTGGGTATGCTAATTATTACTTGAAGGGTAATCAAGAATGATTATAATGATGATGATTAATTGTGTTCTAATTCATAATTGTGTCATGAGTTGCTCATATTTTCTCATATTGGAGAGAGACTATCATCGAGGAAAAGGTTCTAGTCGATGGAAGGTAACATATCATGATGTAATCAATGCACACACTCACTTAGACTCATGTAGTTAGGTTGCATGTATGTGTGTATAAGATTAGAAATAGTAGGTTCCTATATTATTAATTGTGTTATCTTATGAATGGCGTTTATAAATATTTTCATGAGAATAAAATAAAATTGTATGTAAATCTAGATAAATTAAATAATCAAAGAGCCCATGTCAAAATTGAGATGAACCAACTTAACACAAAATATGCTATGTGTGATATATAGTTTTAAAACATTCCATCTAAATGAAAATTGGCTTTTCTTTTGTTTAACTATTACTATAATAAAGAAATAAAATTTATATTATTAATAAATAGTCTAATATTTTAGTAAAGACATTAGTTAAAGATTATTTTAAAAAGAAGAAAAAAAAATGAAATAAAGGTAAGAAGAAGGATTAAAATTATTTCAAAAGAAATTAAAAAAATTAAAAAATAAGAAAGAAACCATGTGCCTTGTCAATGCTTATACAATTTGCATGCTTGTCTTTGTGGCTAGAGGCTGACAAAGGTTGTGGAATCTGGCTTTACATGGGGCAGTTGCATTTGTTTTAAAGGTTTTTTTTTGGAAAGAACTTTGGAGGGGGAATGGGGAAAGAAGGACAACAAAAAAAAGGTCTGATAACTCGTTGCTGAATTCTTTTTATGGGAAGTTTGGTAGCACTCTCTAAAGTTTGGGATGCAAACACTCATCCTCTGATTTATGATTGGGTCATGAACCATAATTACACTATCAAGTTAAGAGCTCCATTTGAGTTCAGAAAAACAAAGGGAATAGCAAGGATTGAGGAATACAAATAAAAATTGGAATACTAGAGAGTTGGATTCCCTCAATAATTTTACCTTACAAGAGTTCCCTATTCATGTTATCATATAGTATCATATGTGCTCTTGATGTATGCATTATGATGGACACAATTTATGTTTCACAAATGGAGATCTCGAGTATCATTGTGATCATGTGACAATTGCTTCTTCAAATAATTCAACCCTTTAAAACACTACCAAAGTATATGTACATTTTAAAATAGTTACAATGGGTCATTTTATTAAATTGTTGTTCTGAGTGAAAATAGTGGACTAGGTTGCAGAAAAAACTGCTCACATATGCTTAGAGATCATGTTAAATGCTTTATGGGTTTTGTTCCTCATTCTTCCACCTTTCCAAAACATATTGAAGTTTGGATTTTGACTTAGAAATGTGGAAGTTATGATGGTTTTAATGCTTCCCTTTCTGCTGCAATCTGCAGATTGAAAGTTGTGAATTGATTTATATAATGTAAGTAAATAAATTTAATGGCTAATATTATTATTAAGAATATAATATTATGAGTATGAGTGAATTTACTTATTATCTTTTTATTGGAAGCCCAGGGAAGGTTTCTAAACTAAAAGAATTACCTGTGAGGAAATAAGACCTTCGGTTCCTAAATCACTAGTAGTGAGTGGATTTAGGGAACATGTGGAATATGGAGTAGCCCTCTTGACGTACTAATTGATAAATGTCATTATCTTGAACTTACATTACTAACTAATGTCAGTATAGACTTAGTCTTATGGAACTACTATTTTACCCATCTTATAGAATGTCAAAGTATCATTATGAGATGATTGAGGCATTTTAGATTGTAAACATTGAATTTCATTGATTTCCTTGCATAAGTGTGTTGCCTTGGTGGATTTACGTCATCCTTCATGATATGCTTATAAATATTCAAGTGAAATGGATATGTGTTGCATGAGCATATAGGTATGCTAATTTGACAACTATTCACATGGTAAACTAGATTCCATCATGCATGTTGGCTATATATTGCTAGATCCTTGTGATGGGTCGAGCTTCTCCAATGGAGTAGCATGGGGAAACTAATGCTTCGTGGTAGGGTGGATATCACCTTGATGATGCTTTCTCTCTTCCTTCCTTTCAAGTTATAGTAACAAATGGTATAATGCAAACAATGATGTATTATTTATTTTGACTTATTTATTTAGATGAGTAATGAATTTCACACGAGCACTTGTATTTTCATTTTCAATATGATATATGTGAATTTTCTAAAAGAGCATGAATGTTATAAGTAATTGGTTGCATATGTTATCAACATTATTTCAAAATGTGTGTACCAATAGCTGTAATTTATTATGATTTGAGTTTTATACTTATGCCAAGGTAATGCAATTGGGTTGATGATAATAGTAGCAATAGGAAGTCATTTTTATTTATTAAGGTCATTATTCTTTAAGTCAACATTTGATTCCTCCTTGATTAGATCCACATTATCTTCATTTTATTTGCTAAACTCTATACTTTATTAGTGATTAAATGGGGTAGTTGTTATAGTAAATAAGTGATAACTTAAAAACAACTAGGAGAGTTGGGTAGCTATAACATTAAACAAAATAAGTTGATACCTTGCTTAGGGCTCAAGTGCTTGTATAGGCTTGAGATGAGTTGGGAAGGCCTGGAATGGAAAAATCAACTGCCTCATCTCCACGAGAGGTATGTTGATTTTGCATAGTTAGCATGAGGGGTTAGAGATTGGTAGAGGCTACTAGGATAACCTAGGATGGGGATCAGGGCCTAGGAAGATCTACCTAGATAACCTATGACAAACTATGTGATGACACTTCCCCTATGATAACCATGTATTTATTTGTCTTTATTTTACCTTGGATAATTTTGTGCATTTGGAGGTATAGTATTTATTATTTGATATTCTTTTACTTGCTCTTGTGTGTCATGTCAGCCTTGTGAAGTCTATAGTCCTTTGTTTTTTAGTGATGGTGGGGACCTTTGTTGCCTCCTAGCACAGGGGGTGGACCTTTGGGTCCACACAGTTGGGTGGAACATGTTTCATCCTCCATTGGGTTCCCTTTTTCCTTGTACGTGTCATGGCGACTTCTCTTGATCTGAAGACTTCTACACTGTATTTGCTCTTGGGATTTATGATCCTTGTATTTTTATTTGTACAATATCTCAATTGAAATATCATGTATCATGTAGTTGAACACTCCTCACATATAACGAGGAGGCATTATTGCACAAAATGTAATTATAAAGATGAGACTAATGTAACTCTAATATGTGTTGAATTATGCATTCAATAACATTGTACATGTTAAGTGGAATGGATGTAATTAGATAATCTTTTATGTTTGTATTAAGGTTGAATATCATGAATTACTTGGTTATATGATATGAGTATATGTGAATTTTAATTGATGTTAGAAATTGGTTATTATAAAGTTATATGGTTCTGGTTAATTTTGAGAATGTGAACTATGTAATGTAGTAGTGAGTTCATTTTCAATCCTGCAATGTCACACTTAAAAAAAAAAAAGTTGTTTCGTTTTTAGTTGCTTGAGTGTTGTCCTCTAGGGTTCACGGTGGGGGCGTTACATTTGATTTTGAGCCATAAATAAATTATCCTTAAGGATTTGTAGTATTTCTTGTTGGTGTTGAATATGGTTCTCTATTGCATGAGCTTTGGAATGAGATTGTAAATCAGAAGTAGATGGTGGAGTGTAGCCATAAAGAGCCTCAAATGGAGTCATTTTATTAGATGTGTGAAATGATGTGTTATACCACCACTAGGGAAAACTTGAGTGGAAAATCTTCACCAATTGGTGAATAATTAAAATCGAGACCTCTAGAAATGGTGAATAGTACAAGCTAAAAATGAAGTTGAATCGCTAGGTTTTTACAAAAAAAAATTGTCTCGATTAATTTGCCTATGTAAATGATGCGTCATTGGAACTAATTTTCCAGTAGTTTATACTATAGTTACAAATATTAATTAAATTCACCAATCATATTATATTACTACCATTAATTTTGGGGCAATATCACCACAATAATAAATTACCATTTAATTTTAGGGATATTTTAGCCTTGAATCTAGGGCTTTAATTTATTGCCATCAAATAATCAATTATCATTTTAATCAGATGGTTGCAAGTTTATTCTACGCCCTAATACACATGTTCCTTTTAAAAGGCTTGTTAAGGCCTGAAATTTGTTTTGGTCCACATGATTAAACCTAATCGTGTGGACCAAAACAAATTTTGGGCCTCAACAAGCCTTTTAAAAGGCACGTGTGTATTAGGGCACAAAATTAGACCAAAAAAATTTTTAGGCCTCAACAAGCCTTTTAAAAGGCATGTGTGTATTAGGGCACGAAATCAATCTACAACCATTTGATTAAAAAGCTAATCAATGGTAAAAATTTCACTTTTCATTTAATATTAATTTTAAAGTGATATTTTAAAAAATACTTAATCTGTGTGTGCTCCAATGCATTTTTGATAGTGAATTTATGCTTGGTGGTGAGGGGCTCTGCCCCTCGACCCCGCCTGTATCGTGATAGGAGTGCACTGAGGCCGTTGTCCTTGGACCCCGCGAGGGGGAATTTCCCCCTCGACCCCCACAAGGGAGCTCTTCCCCCTTAACCCTTGCAAGGGGTGCTGCCCCTTGACCCTACCAGTGGCTGTTGCCCCTAGGCCCCTACTTCAATATTACAAAAAATAAAAAAAATATGGGGGAATTGCGCCGACCAACTATGCAAATTTTTAAAGGGGAGATTCGCCATTGTAATTAATATTTTAGTGATTATTCACTAGGATTCACCACTGTGATTATTATTTTTACCAATTATTCATTAAGATTTGCCAAGATTTTATAATTTTTTTTAATAATGTGCATAGATTCGCCAAGAAAATTAATATTTTTTTTCAAATAAAAGGATAGATTCGCTAGGATTTTACACCTTCGCCAAGGAGGGGGTTTCCTAAAGTTATCCCTGACCACCACTCTATTAATGGTAACCATTTGGACCATTGTGTTTGTTTATCAAAGGAGAAAGATCATAAATATACTTATAAACATTTGTTCACAATTTTTGTTTGGACATCTGATTGTGGATGATAAGAGGAACTATGTGCTAGCTTTGTACCCCATATTGTAAATAAGTTTGTCAAAAAAATACTAGTGAAGATAGGGTCAGGATCACTCACTATGAATTTGGGAATTCCATGAAGTTTTTGTACATTTTCCATGAATATTTTGGCCACAGTACTAGCATGAAATGGATGAGAGAGTCCAAAAAAATGTGCATACTTGATGATTCTATCCACAACAACCAAAATTGTATCAAGATTATTGATTTTGGTAGACCTATAATGAAGTCCAATGATATTTCCTCCCAACATTGTGTTGGAATTCCTAATGGTTAAGAACCCTATAGTCTTTATTGTTTCACCTTTATTTCTTTGGCATATCAAACATTCAACCACAAATTTCTTGACATCTCCTTTTAGACCTTCCCAAATAAAGTTTTCTTTATATGATGATAGGTCTTTAGAAACCCTGAATGTCCTCCTATTTGTGAATTGTCCATTTGAGATAATATGTTCTTTTAAATGACATTTTTTTATGTAAAAGTAATGTATAAATGTGTACCATTATGAATCTTCTTTCTAAACATACTTATCGAAAGAAGATGGTCCATGTTGAAGTTTCAGAATGAGACTATGTATTTGAGGATCATGTTGCCGCTCTTTTCATGCAACTTCTAACCATTTTGGTTGTATTGAGGAAATAGCACAAATATTATCAAGAAAGGGCATTAGTTATAATACTTTATTTACCCTTTTTATAAATGATTTCAAAGTCATCCTAATATCTTGGTAACCTATTTTTGTTGTTTTGGAGGATAATTGTTTCTCCAAAAAATATTTTGTTAATCACGTATTAGCTAATAATTAATTAATCTTTAATTAATTATTTTTCTAATTCATTTCTCATGCACTTAAGCTAAACTTAGGAGTGCTTTTTTCAGTTAACTAGAGTGAACTTTTATTAGATCATAGTGTCTCATCACATAGGATGTTGAAACTTGTCATAATCTCATCCCTTTATCATTTAGGGTTGCTCTTATAAAGCACCCACCCTCATTGTATTATCTCAAGACCTCTTGAAGACTCTTGAGGTTTATTTTGTAAGTTTTCTTATTGAGAATATAACAAATCATTATTTACAACTCTCTTTGTGTGGAAGGTGTATTTGTTCTTTGTTTAATATTACATCTTTTGGAGAGGAATTTTTCCCATGAGGTTTTCTCCCTTTTTCTCTAGTTGTGAGAGATTAGATTGTTTGTACATGGGTACCTCATCATGCCTTGTTTGTCAAGACCCATCATGCATTCTTTTCTTTTTTATGTATTTACTTTTTAGGGTTTTTAGCTGCAAGCCATAAGTTCATATTAAGGGGGGGTGTTAGAGTAATCATGCATTAGCTAATAATTAATTAATCTTTAATTGATTATTAGTATAATTCATTCTCATACACTTAAGCTAAAATTAGGAGTTCTTTTTTGTTAACTAGAGTACACTCTTATTAGATCATTTTGTCTCATCATATAGGATGTTGACACTTGTCATGATCAAATCCCTTTATCATTTAGGGTTGCTCCTATAAAGCACTCACCCTCATTGTATTACCTCAAGATCTCTTGAAGACTCTTGAGATTCATTTTGTAAGTTTTTCTTCTTGATAATATAGA
Source organism: Sequoia sempervirens (assembly GCA_007258455.2). NCBI lineage: Eukaryota > Viridiplantae > Streptophyta > Pinopsida > Cupressales > Cupressaceae > Sequoia > Sequoia sempervirens. The sequence goes on along the minus strand of VDFB02018296.1, from coordinate 34,890,527 downwards.
AAATCAATATTTGTAATTCTCTTTGTGTGGAAGGTGTTTTTTGTTGTTGTTTGATCTTGTGTCTTGTGTTTATTCACAATTCTAACATATTTTAGGCTCTCATGATTAGTATTGAATTGAAAATACTTTCCCATTAAATATTTATGCCATTTTTTAATTGCATGAATAATGGCTAACATTTTGTTCTCATATGTGGGTCTTAGAAAGTTTTTTACTTTGAATTGTTGACTCTCAAATGCTAATTGATGCCCTTCTTGCATTATTACTGCCCCAATTCCATGTCAAAAAGCATCACATTATAACACAAATATTTTAGAGAAGTATGGGGTAGCTAGTACTGGGGTTGAAGTGAGAGCTTATTTTAGTTGTTGGAAGGCCTCAGTGGTCAGCTCTAACCATGAAAACGAATCATTCTTTAATAATATTGTTAGGGCTTTATGATATGAACATAATTATGAATAAATCCTCTATAGTATCCTGTTAGATGCAAAAATCCTTTCAATCCTTTGATATTTATAGGTTTTGGCTTCCTATGATTTACTATAGATAAGGATATCATCAAAGAAATCCACCACAAATTTTTGAAGAAATGGGTGAAGTAATGAGTTCAAGAGGATTTGAAAATTTGATGGGGCAATAGTCAAACTAAATAGAATTACTAAGAATTCATAATGTTCGTCATGTGTTCTAAAGGTAGTTTTTTGTATATCCTCTCTTTTATACAAATTTGATGAAAACTAGAACGTAAATCTAACTTAGTAAAGAAAATTGCACCATTTAATTCATCTAATAATTCATCAATAGTAGGAATATGAACCTTATCCTTAAGAGTTATCTTATTAAGTTCCCTATAATTAGGACACATTCTCCATGATCCATCCTTTCGTTTAACCATAGCCACTAGAGATGAATAGGGACTTTTACTAGGATAAATGATTCCTAAATCCAACATTTCCTTAACTATTTTTTAATTTTTCTTTTGCTCATAAGGATGATGATAAGGTCTAATTTTAGGAGGAATGCTTTTAGGTATCAATTCAGTGAGATGGTCATGGTCTCTAATTGGAGGTAGACCCTTAGGCTCTATACAAAATTGTTCGTGTTTTTGAATGATCCCTTGAAGTTCTTGTGGATGTTGAGTTTTCACAACTTGTGATTCTACAAAATTTAATTGTGCCACTAGACCATAGGGGTCTTTCTTATTTGAAAATTTTACATGCTATGGGAGCTAATAACTTGAGTTGGTGGTGATGTTACTCGTATAAGTTTATATTTTTTCTATTAGAGTTGAAAGTCATAAATAATTCTTTAAAATTGAAGGAAACTATTCCCAACTCTTTAAACTATTGTACTCCTAAAACTACATCAGCTCCTCCTATTGGAATAACAAACATTTCTAAATCTAGGTGATAATTTCCCATTGAAATTTTTATACGATGGCACTTGCCACCACAAGAGAGTTGTTTTCCATCAACTATCACGACTTGGAAGTTAGAGACTAGATATACGAAATAATTGAGCTTATGAGCTAATCTTCTATCAATAAAATTATGTGTACTACCTATATCAATCAACACTATTACCTTTCTCTTTTTTATACAACCAAAAAATTTAAGTTTTTGTGGTGTTCTTGTTCCATTCAATCCATGTAAGGAGATAGTAGCACTATATTCTTCCTCTAAATTTTCACTCTTTAGTTCCATATTTGGTTCTTCTATAGATACTTCTTCCTCTTCTTCAACCTCCTTCTCAATAATCATTAGCCTCTTCTATAGTTACATTTATGGACGCTAGACCATTTTCTATCACAATGCCAACATAGACATTTCTCTCTTTTCTCCACCTCTTATTGAGGAGAGAGCTTAGTTATTTATTTTAGGCTAAATAGGTTAGCCCCATTTTTGTTAATAGGATTAGTACCATTTTTATCTTTCCATCCTACTATTTGGCCCCTCAAGTGTTGATATTTTGTATTGAGGTTTTTTTGCTCAATATGTAATGCTTGTTGTATTGCTTTTCTAACTGTACAAGGTTCCAATAAATTAACATCATGTTTAATTTGTTCATTAAGTCCATTGATGTAGAGTTGTAGCCTTTGATAAGGTGTCACATATTGAGTTTGAATTTCCAATCTCATGTGTTCAACATTATATTCTACTATAGTCCCTATTTATAAGCTGGATAAAATAACTCCCCTTCCATGGTTCCTCATAGTGGACTACTAATTCATTGGTAAACTCTCTCCAACTAAGTAATTTCCCTTGTTTTTCACCCATCATCCATTGATAAGGTTTAGATTCTAAATGTAGTGAAGCTATGTCAACCATTGCATCATTTGATATATTATGGAGTTTAAAATAATGTTCCATGAGAATTATCCATGAAGTTACATCTATAGCATCAATCTTGTGTACATCTATTTTGGGTAGATTTCATTTTGGACCTTGAAAAGATTGTCCTATTCCTTGATTTTGTCTATTGGGGTTGTACCCACCTTGGTGGCTTTCAGAACCCCTCAATTATGATATTATTACTTTTTCAAAGCTACATAGTCCCTCATTTAAGGTTGTAAATGGGTCAAATAATTTATTCTTAATGAAATGTACCGCTTTTTCACAATCTGATGGAATTATTCTCTCAAATTTTAGTGATGGACAAGAAAGATTGTCATTGGTTCACATATTCATAAAAGAGTTTGTTGGTCCTAAAGATGACATGAATTCAATTTTTTTTTTAAATTGTGAACTATAGATTCCTCTTTACTAATTAAGGGAAGATAGTGTCTAGTGCGAGTTGTAACGATAAAAATTTAGAACATATGCTAAGACAGGTTTTAAAATTTATAGTTTGTCTAAAAATTTGACCACTAAATTAAGGAGCTTATTTTATGGCTAACAATAAATTACAAATAATTAACCCTACCTTTTTTTATAAGATTTCCAAAAGTACATATTTTTTAAATTCCAAAATATATAATTTGTAGAGAAAAATAGTGAATTTTTTGACTAAACTTTGACCACTAAATTAAAGAATTTATTTTATTTTTAATAGTAAATTACAAAGAACTAACCCTACTAGTTTTTTATAAGCTTTACAAAAATATAATTTAAAAAAAAATTCCAAAAAAATCAGGCTATAGAGAACATTAAAGAAAAAAAGTAAAATATCAATAAAGTTTAGAATACTTACCTTCAAAATCTGATTTTTTTTTTAAGAGCTTATCTAATAAATACTTCAAAAGTGAAAAAAAAAGATGCAAATTCGCATTGGTTTTGAAGTTATGGTGGAAACAAAAATGTTGGCCCAAATTGTAGCTCTGATACCACTTGTTATGATATTTCTTAGAAATATCTGTGGGGGTTACCTCCAATAATCAAATAATATGATGTGAATTCAATAATTGATGATATGATGATTTGGAAGGAACATCTCTCCTTTATTTATAGGCTTAGCTATGTAGGGACATAGCCTTCATCCTAATAAAGAGTATTTATGGTATTAACTAAAACTAATGTTAAGTTTAAGCATGCCACAAGTACTTAACTTATAGTACTTAGGAATGTATGATATTAGGGTCATAACATTAGATAGAATATTAGGAACCTAAAAAACTCAAAAATAAATAAAGTGATCTACTAGAGATTGGTAAACTATCCTAATTGATGACCTTTGAGGGACATTGTTTTTGGGCTATAACACAAATTTTTGTAAGTGCAGCCTAGTCAAATTTCTTCTCATTAAACTAGTCACTCAAAATAAAATTTGGGTTCATTTTGGAATATAATGGGGACATTTCATTCAATAGTTTAATTTTTAAAGTGAAAACTAGTTAGATTTCTTCCCATTAAACTAAACACTCAAAACACAAATTTGGGCATGTACTATGCAAGCAAAGTTAAATCTTGCATAGACTATAAAAATTCATCATTCGACACATGAATAAAGGAATACTTTGGGTTACTTGTGGAATGGATGAATGAATGAATAGATTCTTTTATTTATTCCTTTGAATAATATTAAAATTGAACCTTCTTAGCTACATATTTTACCTTCAAAATTTTAGGTCTTCTCCTAAGGGAGGCTATCTCTATATACTTATTTATTGCCTATGTGACCTTATATTCTTTATGAATTGTATAATGTATGTTGAACCTTATCAAGCTCTCTCATTCTCTAATAACTTAAGAGTCTAAATATACACATTCATCATTTTTACTTTTGAAATGATCTTCAAATTTAGTCCTCATTGAGTCCCAGTAATCAATCAACCCATTTGATAGGTGGTAAAACCATTATGTAGCTAAATCAAAGCGTGATTAAATTAATACTCTAATTTCTGCGTCTTCATGTTGTACTACCAAGACTTCACATGTAGCAAATATGACATTAACATGTTCATTTGTGGGTGTCTTAACATCTCCTTTGAATCTAGGAAGATTTTTCCTAGAACCCTTTGGTAGACCATGCAATTGGTTCCCTAATGCTATGGGACCAATAGTTTCTCCCTAAGGAACTAGTTGTTGTGCAATATTTCTAGTGAAATTTATCATAGAAGGAATGATAACACCATGTAGCGTAAGAGATTGGAAGATGGGTGATTGATTATTATTCTTTCGTGGGGAAGAAGGTCTACTTCAAGATTTTTAATTTCTCCTTAATAGTGGTGAAGTAAAAAAATTACCCCTTTGTAATTCCTCAAAGACAAGATCCAATACACCTTTGCAGTGCTTGCCCCTTCTGTATCTCCTATTAATAATGTTGCTAATTTTTCCATCCCAAGTTTAGTCATTTATTTTAAATCTTTGTCTGCTTGTTGCCACATTGACTCATGTTTAGTTCTTGCAATTTTTCTATCAACCTCCTTTAGTGAGTCAATGTCTTCATAAGTCTTCCTCATCTCCTCAATAAATTTAATTCCTTTAGTTAAAATATATTTAACCTAGTCTTCAGTTGCCTTACCATAAGAATTATATTTATGAATTTTGTTAATCATATCCCTTCTATTGGTTGAATTAGGATCAAAGGAAACATTGATTTGGCTCATTAGTTCAGTTGGAGGATCAATAAGCAATTTTAAGCATTCTATTAAAATTATTACTTATTTCAGTTGATCCTTCATTTGCTTATCTTTTGTTGTGCTCTCCATTATCTTAGTGATTGATACTTGAAATTTATGCACATCTTGTTGATCCTTCATTTGCTTATCTTGTTGAAGGCCCCAAATCGATTATAGTGATATTAAAAGCATTCACAGTCATTTGATGTGCCTCCTTTTGTGTAGATGGGTGAGAAAATTCTACATACATGTTGCCTATAGTGGTATTTGACAATAACCTAGAAGTAGTTTTGGGCTTCTTAGACTGTGGGGTTCTTTGAAGAAGTTTCCCAACAATATCCTTATTAGGGAGGTTCAATTGAAATAACTTTCTTTTCTTAGTTAGGTTTTGTTCTAACCAAGAAGTGGAGGAAGAAATTGAAGGTGATCTAGTCATAGGAGAAATAAATTGTAGGGATATCCTAAGAGGAGAATTAAAAACCTCTACTTCTAGGGATGAAGGAGGGATTGGGCCAACTCAAGTATGAGGGATCTGAGACACATTTGGTGGAGGATAATTTGGAGGAGAATAATAATCACTCATTTGAGATGGAGAAGGTATATTAATATTTTATGCTTGCTCTTATTCTTCCATTACAAGATCCATCTTTCTCTTTTTTCTTTCTTTTTGAGCCTTTTCCTTAGTGGCACCGTCACAAGTATTTTCTAGGATTCTTTTCTTTGTAGGATCTTCACCATCATCACTTTCACCACAAGAAGCCATCTATTGAGAAGAAGATGCTTCTTGGGTAGAAGGATACTTCCTTTGACTGCTCTTTGCATGCTTTGAAGTCTTCTTAGCTCATCAAAGTGTGGCATTGTATTTCTCTGTAGTTTTTTTCATCACCCAATCACTAGTTCTTTTGAGCACTAGTATAGTCTTCACCTCAATGGTTTCAACCTATTTTACACTCTAGTCAACCAACAAGATAGGTTGAATTTTTATACAACTAATAAAGGTGGGATCAACTAGATCATATTCATCATCTTCAATATCATGAATATCCCAATTCAATTTAAAAGTGACAATTTTTTTCAATGATAATCTCATCCAAATCCTTCTTCTAAATTCATATTCATCATCATAGTCTTCCCAATAGTCTTCTAGCCTGGTTGGGATTTGGTAATAACTTGGTCTCAATTGCATATTTCTTTTAATAAATCTTTATTGTCAAAAGGAAATCTTCTCTCATAAAAATTTATAGTATATTTCACTAAATCCTTTTCAATATTAAGAGAACCAAAAATGGAATTACATGAATAATGGCTAAGGTTGATAGGAAAAGGAGTTCCTACCTTTTTCTCTCTTGGCATCCCTTGTTCACTTCCGCTACCTATCTACATATCTTAAAGAGAACGAATTTGTCTTTGACATACTTAGAAAATTTATAGGGTAGTTCATCAAACCCCCAACTCTGATATAGATGAATCTTTGTAATTGTATAAAATGGTTGCCATAGGTGTCAACCAATCAAATAGCTTCTAGAGATATCCTTAAATCCATGTCACCCTAAATCTACCTAACCATCCTCATGGTGAATGCATCATTCACTCCTCTGAAACTCTTGTAACTTTTTTATAGTTGCAATTGAATGTAGTAGTCATAGATCTAGGTGTTCTCATTAAAAATTTTGTAGGGTGTAATCTTGACCATGGTCTTGTACAAGTGATTGCACAGAACAAATAGGAAGACATGTAGAATGCATTGTTGAGTGGGAAGTGAGTTATTTCCCAATGATTTTGATTACTAATGAGGTTAGCCCAATCGACAAATTATTGCCCATAAATTATCATGATAATAAAGAGATACATCCAATCTTCAAAATCATGGGCATTCTCATTACCTCTTAATTGGTGGAGGAGGTCTATAATGTCTAAAATTTGATCTACAAAGTGAGACTGGTGTGATCTCTTTGATTGTTAGGATTTTCCTTTCTTAGGTGTTGCTAACCATTTTCAAGTAATTTTGTTTCTACAAGTTATCCTTTCTTTTCTATGAATGTTGGTAAGCTATGGTGAAATCAATATTGACAAATTCATCTCTTTGTAGTTACCAAAGAAAAGTATTGAAAGTATCACTACTCAATTTCACAACTAGCCTGTTGTCGCTAGTCCTCACTTCTCTGGCTTGATGATCATAGTGGTTTATACATTCTAGGACCAAGTTTGAAAATTGTACTACTATTGGGAAATTAGTCACTTGAAACAACCCACTTTGTATTCTCTATGTGATAGGAGGCTTATTCTCCTTCTTTATTCTTTCCCAAAAATCCTTCAAATTTGCATGCCCTAATTTTGTATCATATCTCAAAGAGAGCTAGATAGGCTATAAAAATGCTCATAACCAACATACTTGTACTTCATTCTAATTGAGAAGAGATATAAATGAATTACTAGAAGATAAACAAGCCAAGCTTTGATAATTTCAATCTTTCCATTAAAATATTGTATGGCACTTGTGTCCCACGAAACTACTCTAATTATCATAGTTTATCTCCTATTAAGTGATGAAACGTGGGAAAATGTTGACATGTACTTTAATTTAGCTAAAATTCTTGACATTGTGGTTTGGTAGTGCTAGCCCTACAATTTCCTTTTCTCTATTCTGCTAATTCTTTGTTGGTTTCTTATGGAAATGACCCTCTTCAACACCCAAATGTGTTTATATTTAATGTCCAAGAGGGAGCATTAATGATGCGCCTTAATGTTGGTGTGTGTGAGCATTCTCTTTAGCACCAACCTCTGACATTCCTTTTTTCTTTTTTTTTTCAAATAAAAAATGACTTTGAATCTTTATCGAAAGTTTGAGTGGTTTTGAGAACCTCATTAGGTTCCAACTAATGTTTCAAAACTTTCAATTTTCTTGAGAAATGATTCTTCTTTGGAACTAGTCCTCCATTGATGTTTTGATTAAAAACTTGGAGTCATTTTTGAAAGAGGTCCATGGAAAGAAATTTATAGTCAATGAGATTGTTGGCCTTCTTTAAGGTTGTGAGAACCTTGTCGAATCCTGACTATGGTTTCAAAACCTATGAAAAAATCTAAAAAACTCTACCGCTACCATTTCAATTGATCTTTTAATAACCTTCAATCATCCTCCCAAATGAAAGTTGGTGAAAATTTGAACATGATTAAATCAATTTAAAAATTTGCGTCGACTCCAAACTTGGTTGTGAAAACCTTGTCAAAAGCCGAAAGGGTTCTACAAACTTAAATAAAAGCCAACACAACACCAATAAGACAAAATTAACTTATGTAACCTCAAATTGTCGAGATTTAATAAGGTTATGTTAATGTTGTCAGAATTTGAAAGGGTTCAAATAACCTTCTTAAAAGTTGACAAAGGTTATAAAATTTTATGAATTTTTCAACAAGATTTTACCAAAAATGAGGTTGGTGAAAATTGAGGGAACATGTATCAAAATTAGTTTTAGCATGTGGTGACCTCTTATAGTTAGATAATTAGAATCAAGATGTCTTATGGTTTTACTTAACCTAAGCTAATATTGTTATATCTACTACATAGACAAGTTTAAAAATGAGAACATAACTAAGACATTCTTCAAATTTCAACACCCTAAGCTAGTTAATGAGTTCATAAACCACGTGGATGGTTCTCTTTCTTCCTGCAATCCTTCAAGTGATAGGATTCCAATTTACTAGTTAAGAAAGCACTCATTAATCCACACTCATGCACAAGTATTTAAGAGCATATTATCCATATTCAATTATGCTTATCTAGATCTTGGCCTAAAAATGACTCAATATACCAAGTAGAGACCAATTAAGCAATCATTCAATCATTATATGAACATATTCTTTTACAATATTGATCCCCTTTTACTTTGCCACACATGACTCCCCCACTATATTATTATGTAACCATAAGTCATAACATATTAATTAATTCTCATTCTAATGCACATAGTTAGAAGATCCTTAAGGCTATAGATTTGACTTAAACTCTATGCCACCCTTTTCCACATAGAGTCTCAACATAAGTGTACAATGATATTATTAGTAATAGAATTTTTTTCCACCCTACCTACTTGAAATCCCATCACTCAAAAGTGTGTTAATTTAACTCTTGAAAACTCACCTATAATCCTATAAGATGACAAATTGGAACAAATTAAAGACCCCAACTCTTAATCTATCCTCAAACTTCATTGTGTAATCAACATTCCCAAACTCCATTTTTAACTATGGTTTTGAGCACAATCAAGTTCAAGAAATCAACAAGAATCAAGACATAATCCAAAACCCTTTGAAGACTTTAGTTAAAACAAAACTAGTAATGGTGGTTGGCTAAAAATGGACCCACTTGCAAAAAATGTTTCAAAATAGTTCTTCATAATACTTCAATGGAAATAACTTCTTGTGAACATACTAAATTACTTTTTATTCAAATATAGTTCATAGGCAATTAGCAACCATATGACATGTTGGCTTAACCAAGTTCAAGATGGACTTCTTGGTACTATTTTACTACAATACCCCCTATAATAGAAAATTTCTTATAATTTCATAATATAATGTGTCCCACCTTTTTGAAATTATGTATTTGAACATTTTCAAGTAAAAGGGTATATATACTAACCTTCTGTTTTACCCTTGAGATTATAGTAGCAAGTTATTTAATTATCTAAAACACCTAATATTATTTTTATATATTTTAAAAAATATTTTGGTTAAAGAAGATTGACATATCTAGATACTTCATTTCATAGAGATTTTCCTTAGTTCACTTTCAAATTTACTTCTTGTTATGACATTTAGAATAGTTTGAGTACCACCTTTCAACCTTCTTTTTCATAGTTGTTCTATTAGATACTTATTTTACTTCTCTCAAAGTAGTTAGAACAATTTTATTCAAACTATTCTAATTATAGTTTTCTAAACAAATCTTAGGTCCTAGGGGATCTGTAGTTTCTATCTTTTAGTTAATCTAAATTGAACCCCCAATCTTTTTAGGGTACTACCAAGCTCAAATTTGTGCATTTTTTCTAGAGTTTGTTTGAGTCATATACTATAAGTTTAGAGCTCTAAAGCACTAGTTGAATTGAATAGTCATACGTTTTCTGAATTGTATTGTCTTTTTTTTTTTTTTTCATTTTAGAGCATATGAGTTCATCTAGGAACGTATTGTATAATCTTTTATTTTAGACTAGTTCATTATTTGGTCCACTACGAGTTGAAATACTAACTTCTAACACAAGTATTGTTAGTGAATGATTGTCAACTATATCAATTTGGCAAAACAATGTACTATCCATCTAAATCATGCCTTGAATTTGTTACTCGAAGGATTGCGTAACATGGCTAGTAATCAAGATTATTTAGTTGGACGAAAGGTTGCATGAACCTAAAAATCCAAGAAAAATATATTATTTTAAAAGGTCATAGTTGTCTATGACAAAAACACTCTTGATCATTGGTAAAATATGATTGCCATGGCGGATGGGAAATCTATAATAGCCTTAACTAAAATGTAGCCATGATCTAAGATTTGTTCTTATAGATTTGCGAAAGAAAAATCTAGTATGGAGATCCTTTATGAAGATGGAGTTCCTATTAATAAAGCATATGGGCTAAGGTTTTCAAGACAAACAACTATATCATCTTATACATAACTAGAGTATGTGCCTTTAATGGTAGCTTACTCATCTAGACTAAAATACACCTTATAACTAGAGTTTGTTCTTATAAATTTATGAAAGAAAAATCTAGTATAGAGATCCTTCAAGATGATGAATTTCCTATTAATAAAGTGTATAGGCTAGGTTTTGCAAGGAAAACAATATCATCTTTTACATAACTAGAGTTTGTGCCTTTAATCATGATTATTTAATTGGAAGGAAAGTTGCATTAACCTAGACAACCAAGCAAAATGTATTGTTTGGAAAGGTCATAGTTGTCTATGACAAAGAAACTCCATATCATTGGTAAGATATGATTGCCATGGTGGATGGGAAATTTGTGATAGCCCTAACTAAAATGTAGTCATGATCTAAGCATTGTTCTTATAGATTTTTGAAAGAAAAATCTAGTATGGAGATCCTTTACGAAGATGAAGTTCCTATTAATAAAGCATATGGGCTAGGGTTTGCAAGGCAAACAACTAGAGTTTGTGTCTTTAATGGCAACTTACTCATATAGACTAAAATACACCTCATAATTAGAGTTTGTTCTTATAAATTAATGGCAATTACTCATATAGACTAAAATACACATACTTAAGTTTGTTCATAAAAATTTATGAAAAAAACTCTAGTATGGAGATCCTTCAAGATGATGAAGTTCCTACACATAAGGTGTATGGGCTAGGGTTTACAAGGAAAACAACTATATCATATTATACATAACTAGAGTTTGGGCTTTTATTGGTAGCTTACTACTCATCTAGACTAAAATACACCTCATAGCTACTCAAACCCGTGTTTAAAATATGCAAAATGCAAGTACAAAGGTTAAAAATCCATTAATGGTTCACCTAGTCAAACGTTTGAGTTTCAACCCCCAACATTCCTTGCAACCATGCAACTTTGAAGACTCCTACTCATGCCCTGCTATCTACCCCTCCCTTTCACCTTTTCCCATTATATTAATGATATTAATGATAATGTATTCAAGTAGGTCTTCCAATACTAGACGTGTACACTTTCAAGATCTCCGGACTCAATCTATTAGATTAACAAAACCAATTCTAAGTGTCATAAGTTCATACAAAATATTTACATTTAATCAAACCTCAAACCTAGACTTGACATACACTTAAGGGTGCAATATAACTTCTCTAGAAAGAGAACCACAAAGTTTGCATCACCTTGTACTTAGCACCTACAAGATGGACAAATGTTGCCCACACAAAATCCACAACATAGAGATTGTTTAATTAGTCGTAGCACATTCAAACATGTTTGATTTAACAAAATGAAATAATAATTGACATGATAGCTCTAAGGTCCATGTAAAGCGAAATAAACCATATACAATAGTAATCATTATCTTATTTGTTTACATATGCGCACACAAAAAGTCAATAAAAACATCTCAGTTTTCAAATATAACGCCAGGTTCAAATGTTCTGATGTTGAACTCAAACCTTTACCTTTTCATTTTATGCCATGCCATTTTTTTCTGGGTAATGTAGGGCAGCAGTTCTGTAAGACAGGGATCAGAAAAGATGCAAATTCAAGTCAACCATTAGATCAAACAAACGTCCAAACTTCACAGTGCTATGTGGAACACGACATGTCAAAAGGTCCAAAAGAAGATTGGGCAGTAAGTAAAGAATCAATTGAAAGTATGAATGGCCTAAACAAAGGTAGCAGTCCCATTTTATATTGTTGAATTTCTAGGCACTCTTACATAACTTCAAGGACTGGAAAACTCATGCCTACTATAATATTATTTTTGCAAAACACTCAGTTCTGAAATAATGAACCTGAACAAAGATCTAAAATCGAAAAATTCATACCACGTACACTGGATAATACATAAAATGTTTATAACCTGAAATCGACAACTATGGCTTGTGAGAGCTTGAGCAACTCCTTGAATAAGCAAGTATCCACTGTCAAAATAAAGGAAACAAAGTATTTTATACCAGCAAGAACTGTACACAAGCACAGGTACTTGGCCATTTCTGTTTTTAAAACACTTTTATATCTCTTTGGAAAGGTGAAACACCACTGCACATAAGGTATGCTCCAGAAGGCATTAAACATTTAGCAACATCCTTATGGAACTTTAGAACAAGTAATTTCGTTTCAACTCAGAAGACAGTGATTCCAGATGCAACCTCCGAAAACTGATCACAAAGTTCACATCCTCCCAAAGAAAGGCCATGTTGCCATTGCTCTGCACAAGCAGTTGACCGGGCACCCATTTAGGATCGTGAAATCTGTGGCCTGCAATTCTTCCACAAACTCTATACCTGTAAATAATTCAAATAATGTGTTAAATTGATAAATCAAAATCTATTCCAGCTTCTTACAGTTTTAGGTTTATGTGCCTAGCTTATTAATAATTAAGATATTACATTATAATATCGTTACTGGGATAATAAAGGTGGCTGTTTTCCACACTCGGGAGTTATTGTTCAAACAGAATTGTCTTTGTTCGCTCTTTAGAAAATGATACATCCCTTTGCCCCTAAACTTGCAGGAGCTAAAAATTGAAAGCAAGGGTTCTCTGTGCAATGTACTTCTGATAGGTGATGGCCATTGTAATTTTCAACAGAGCAGATCCTTCAACTGAATCAAACTCAGCTCTAGTCTTCGGTAGGATTAGAGAACCTTTGCAAATCATCTTCTGTATTTGTCTTCTAGGGATAAAGTAAATTGAACCTGGGCAGCAATAACATTCAAGCGCATTACAATTCACTGCCCACTTATCTTTTCCATTTCCAAAGGTAATAAAATATGAAAACAAAAAGGACTGCATAAAAATACTCTTTACGAAAGTCACTAATTACTCCAGCCTCTGTCTTGACAGAAAATCTGGTCAGCAAAGATCTTTATGGTGTACCTCTATACCATAAATATCATCTAGGACATCTGAACTAGAGAAAGAGAATTTAACCATGAATTCTGAGTTCCTACAGAGTTACCACCAGATAGAACTTATCAACTCAGTCACCACTTATACGAGTCATCACTGAGATATTGTAGAGTGTGTTTTTGGTGTTGTATTGTCATGTTTTGTAAAATGCATAATCCTGAAAAAAAAGCCGTGTTTTAGTAAATGAATGATAAAATGAGATGTCATGGACTTTGACCTATGTTTTGATTATTCAGGGCTATGATAAGGTTCATGTAGACAACTGGCATCAACCATTGTACCTATCATGTAATTCCTCACGCATTTTTTTTGGGTTGACACATTTGAACAATATGGATGACAAATGTCACTATAATTGTTGGTCAAGTTTGAGTTAGTGCAAAGAGATATTATTTCCTACAAAAGCCAAGCATCTAAAGAAGGCATTCAACACCAAGAGCAAAACACCAAAGAACAAGCCGCAAAAGGAAAAAGACAGGAACTAAATCAAAATGTTCTGCCACGATATGCCACAAACCACTAAGCAAGATTCACTTGGTAGACTGCATGAGACAGCTATCAATTGCATCAACCACATGTCACCTTGAATGCAAACATGTGATGGGTTTTGGGCTGATCATGGAACAATTGCCCTGTATACATGTAAAAGGCCTCATTAGATGGTGGAGTGGGTTAGTAATTGATGGTACACTGCTGGTTTGAGTCCAGAGCCTTTATGTAAGCTTTAAATCATAGATATCAATAAAAATATAGTTCATTATGTTCATAGCCATATGTCATCTTGTATGCATACACTTGGCAGGTTTGGTAATGATCATGTGATGATCACCCTACACATAGAAAGGCCTCTTTAGAAAAGGGCATGGATTAGTCATTGATAGGGGGTGCAGATGGTTCGAATCCGGAGTAGCCTGTGAATCACTGATATCAATACAAATTCAGTTCATTATGGTCAAAGGTTTACCATCCATTGGTGGAGTTTTCTTGTTAATTGCTTTATATAATACTTATTTTTATGATTGCATATTAGTTACAGTAGGATGCTACAATAATGTGTGTGTTTCTACTAAGTAGCAAACTAGGCTCTGGTTTTGTTGCTTGGGTAATAGTGTAAAACATCATTTTACTTGACAATTACTAGCCAAGACACCAAGAATGACCAATATTTTGATATTGCTAGGACTTCTCTCTCTTATATAGGGGAGGTATGCCACTATCTTATGGAGGATCACTCAAGAAAACTTAGAAAAGTGATTTCATAAGGTTGGACTGGATCATTCAAGAGGAGCAAAGCATCCCCAGGGCTGGCTGCATTAACATGTTTGACTGCTTGTATGAAGAATTTCCATTAAACTGTATGAGCAGTTGGATGCATATGCGGCTAGAAGAGGAAGTTGATTTTAGCACTCCCTTGAGTCAACACAGGAAAAACAATACTAAGTTGTCTATTGTCAATGAAGTATGGACTTGTACTGTAGGTACCTTCCAACAAAGAGTTCCAGCATTTGTTTATTACAGTTCAAAGTGTCATCATACTTTTTCCTTGTGGCAGCAGAATCCGAGTTCTAAGCAGCAAGCATCGAGTATTTCATCATCCAAATACCATTCCTATTCAAGAATTGGATGATCAATCAAGGAATTGAAAAGATTTCAATAGCAGGATATACTTTTCTCTGCAAGGTGACATGAAGATAAGGGGAAAGATGTCTAGAAAAGTAGACTAAGCAACAAAAGAAAGGATTGGGAAGAGAACACCATGATGGGTTGCACAAAAGATCAATAAATGAAATGTCAAGTGTAGAATGAGGATCAAAACAAAGGACAGAGAAGACAGCACCAACATGGATGCGCTGAAGATCAACAGATGAAATGTCGAGTAGACTGTAGCAATGCACATAGGCACAAGAATTGGTGCTAAAGGATACTGAGTGAACTCAAGAATCACTAGAAAGTATTGAAAAACCACAATTGAGAGGGAGGCCAAGTAAGAAGGCTCTAACTGAAGGCCAAGGAAACAAAGAGAATTCTAAGTCAGTACCAACCAAATAATCAAATCCTTATGGATGCAAGCACAAAGGAATTCCACTATGGTATTGAGGATCACTCATGAAAACAAAGAGGGGTGATTTCATAAGGTTTTCCTGGATTGTTCAAGAGGAGCACAGGATCCCGAGTGCAGGCCATGGCAACATGTTATGACTGCTTGTATGAAGAATTTTCATAGTCTGATAAAACCATGTGATTGGATGCTTATCCAGCTGGAAGAGGCTGTTGATTTTATCACACTTTGGAGAGGGCACAAGAAAAACAATGCTAACTTGATGAACTCCAATCCTCCAATGAAGTCTGGACTTGTGTTGTAGGCATCTTTTGACAAGGAAATTTTAACACATTTAGAGCAGTTTGCAGAGTCAACAACTCTTTCTGTGAGGAAGCAAAATCCAAGTTCCTAAGTGGTAAGTGCACATTATTTATTACCCAAATTCACTAATGGTCAATACAGGAGTTGAAAAAATTCCATTCACAGGATATACTACATGTCACAGAATGACACGAATGGGAAAAAATTTGGCAAAGTAGACTGTGCACCAAAACAAAGGATGGGGATGAAAGTGCCATGATGGATGTGCAAAAGATTGGCAAATGAAATGTTGAGTAGACTACAATAATATATAAGAACAAAAATTGGCACTGAAGGCTTGTGACCAAGTTCTCAATTTGCAAGAGAGCACCAAGAGACCTCACAATGAGCAAGAAAACCAAGTAAGAAGCTCTCCTTAAAGGACAAGGAAGCGAAGAGATCCAAAGGCAGATCTTAGCCAAGTAATCAGGTACTCGTGGGTACAAGAACCAAGGAACAATTGGGTTCCCAAAGAACAGTAAAGGGCATCAAAATAATACACTCAAATGTAGAACCAAACTCAAAACCCCTATTGGAGGCATCATCATGCATGTGTTTTTTGAAAGAGGAAGTAGTCTACGAGGTTGTGTTGTGGTGAGTTGAATTTTGCACCCAAGATAATGTTTATTTGTTGGAGAAACTCCCCGCGTTAGAAAATGTTCAAGCAATCAAAGAATAGAAGGCAACAAACATGAGTGCACCTAATCAAAATCATAACATACTAATGGCAGGATATACTTCATGTTGCAAGGTGACACAAAGAGGGAAGATGTTTGTAAAAGTACACTAAGCGCCAAAACAAAGGATGGGGAAGGGAGAGCCAAGATGGATGAGTAGAAGATTGGCCAATGAAATGTCAAATAGACTACTATAGTATACAAGCACAAGAGCTAGCACTAAAGGCTTGTGACCAAATTTGAAAATTGCAAGAAAGCACTAAGAGACCTTGCAATGGGTGAGGAGACTAAGTAAGAAGCTCTCCCCAAAGGCCAAGGATGCAAAAAGATCCCAAGGCAGAGCTTAGCCAAGCAATCAAGTATTCCTAGGTGCAAGCATTGAGGAATAGTTGGATCCCCAAAGAACAACAAAAGGCATTAAAGTACACTTAACAGAAAACCAAACTGAAAACTCATATTGGAGGCACTATCATGTGCATGTTTTTCAAAATAGGAAGTAGACTAAGAGGTTGTGTTGTAGTGAGTTGAATGCTAGCACCCAAGAAAACATTTCTTTTATTGGAGAAACACTCCATGCTAGAAATGCCCAAGAAATCAAAGAGGAAAATACAAAGGAAAAAAACATGAGTGTGCCTAACCAAAGTTAGGACACACCACCACCTCCATCCCCATACTACTATAGACAAGTGGTGGTGAGATAAAATTTCTCTTGAAGTACAAAGGCACTTGAAAACACATAACAAGTGCAAGATCATCTAATGCCAAGGGTATCGTGATATTAGTAAAGAAGGCTACACAATTTGTAGCAACCATGTTTACAAGGATGAAAACTCAATATTGACACCACCATCAACAATTTTGATGTGACATTCTCATTGATGTTGGTGCTAAAGTTTGTGTTACCACGCAAGCATGGGCCACAATTGGTTGTCCTAGAATCACCCTATCACTGCATGTCTTGTTCATAATAAACAAGACCCAAGAATAGTTGTTGGGTTTACAAAGGGGTCATGCAAGTTGAAGTTCTCTACATAAAGAATAGTGACAACTTTGAAGTGAGAGTTGGTTAAAGTTGTTAACTACTAAGTGCTACTAGGAACACCATGGTCTCCACTAACAATGTTGAAATGCACCTCAAGTACTGTTAGACATTTTTCCACAGAGACACATTCCCTCCCCCTCAAAACTAAGCATTTCTAAGATGGGGGAGTTTTGAAGATGTGGGGACTTGGGGAAACTTGCCTCCATTGCCACCATGTACCTCAAGACATTTCTAAGATGTCCCTTTTGTAAAATCCGCCCCTTGGGCACTACAATTTATTTTATTTTATTTTTTTACAATGCACAATTACCAACTTAACCAACCAAACATATTCCATGTAAATTAGAATTGTTAATTTCAATAGCTTTGCGTTCACCATGGTGGCAACAAAATCGACACCACTACTTATACATGCTTACACTCAAACCTGAGGTAAGGTTCCAAGGACAAAGTCTTTCCTAGACCTACAACCTAAGCCTCAAGGGTTCATGATGACCCTGCCTACATATCCCTTCGTGGGAATCAGAGGCATCATAGTTTGCCCCACAATGATAGAGGGAGTTCAATCTCACCTCTTGTATGAGATCTATTATCTCACCTTCAACCCATAATTATTAATTTAGTACATGTAAGCTATCAACATAGTCAACTATAATATAATGATAATAATCTTGCCATTAAGTGTTGGGTCCATACCAAACATTACCAAGCATTAATGTACAAACATTCGCAATATTCACAAGGGGCATATCATACCATAATCCCAAAGATCATACACAATGTAAGTCACCAGCATACCTCCACATACACAAGTTGACTAGCTCGTACACATCACTAGTATAACAGTGACTGGATCATACACAAATCATAAGTATAATGATGATTAGCTCATGCGTACATCACAAGTACAACAATGATTGTCTCATACACATATCAAATTTATATTACTGATTGGCTCCAGCATATATCACAGATACATAGTGACAAACTCTAACCAAACATCACAAATACACAATAATGAGCTCCAACATACATCACAAATACATAGTGACGAGCTACAACATACATCACATCCACAATGGTTGGTTAACACATCACACTGGCTAACACATGTCCATAATGCATCCCAGATAGAAAGAATATTGGCGCATTACACACTACACCGTGGGTCCTATCCTTTCCACCAATCTTCTGCACCATTGGGCAAATGGGAAGAGGATTCAGTGCATCCCCTACTACAACGCGGGTCCGTCCTCAACCCCACAAGGCTAAGTATATAGTCTGACAACTGGGAGGGGATTTGGTGCATCCCATACTACACTGCGGGTCCGTCCACCATCCCAAGGGTTTCCCAAGTAGTGAACCTACCAAATCTGGTGGATTCCAACTTCAATCGCCTATAGGCCACCGGCGACAAGTCTGTCCACCCAAGAAGAAGTAGCTCCCGACGTATACCACCTTGTGACCTTAGTGATATTGTCAGCTATCTTCTTCACAATCCCGGGTAACACTTGGCATCAATCACTTATGTGCTTACCAATGATAACCAATGAACCCTCTCAATAGTGGTTAGCCCCGGATTAACATTACCTACACGGATGGGTCCCTACATATGCAACCGCTATGGCTGTATCACAACCAGGGTAACTTGTTGCCTTCACCTCTATAAACCAGGTGAATGCTGACTAATCCCTAGCAGTAGCCCAGACATCGGTCATTGGCACGGTCCAATGATTTCTTGTCACTACTCAAATATCCCGGAGGTTCACTCTTGGGCGGGTCATACATAACATGAATCACAATCTCAATCCACAAATACATGGGCTTATACATAAAGACATAGATATGGAGTTGAATTACACAAACACATAAAAGATACATGGAACCAACACGAGATGGACTTTACCCATCATATACATGTAGTCAAATACCCATTATAAAGTAGTCAATCTTCGCTTATTATATAAAAGCATATTATGTATTAAATACACAATATTAGATCCCCTTAACTCATTCATACTCATCCGGTAGCCATTCAGCCTCAAACTGAAGCCTACTAAAGGGAGAAGGTCAAACCAATCAGGAACAACCCCAACCCTTGGAGTTATCCCCCTAAACCCTCCCCCTACAGACTTGAGGTCATAGAGGCATTCTTCACCCAAGGACCGCCTACGTTCCCACTTCCAAATGGGTCAAAGTCACACGTAGTTCTCCTTGCAAGGTCTCTCAAGGATACCTACGCACCAATTTCAATGTAAAATCCAAAGTTTCACTTCCCCTTAAGTATATTGAGGTCTTGGATCAAACTTCACTGATTTATTTATAATCTTGTTTGATCATCTTGACTCTCTTATATTTTCATCTCATTGACCCAACCTGACTAGGCTTACTACTTAATACCAAATTACCTTGGTTCACAAAAATCCATAGGAACTCATTTCTATTTGAAACTTACATAATAGGTTCAATGATGAGGCTCTTATAATCAAGGGATCAGCAGATACCCTCGAAGGACAAGCAATGGTATTTAGAAGTTTGTTTTAAGTTATAATCATTCCCAAAATCCTACTTGAGAATGTTGGAAATACTATATCCATTAGACCGCTATATGAAAACATAATCCCATTAATAATATTATTAATAATATTCTTAATCTTCTAAATTCCTTTACCTCATGGTGCAACCCCATATTCTTATGATAGTCTATTTAATAGACTAGATAGTTCATTTATACTTGATATTCAATCTACACCTGACCTTAATGATCATTAGTAACCTATATCAAAAGATACTATGTAGGATTTATCTCATAACTTAACCTCAAGTACACTGTCAAATTAAACGATAGTTTTTGTCCAATTGGTATACAATTTATATTGCGGTTCATTATAGGTATAATAATAATTTCATTATCAAGGTTCTCACATTTAAGAGGTTTATAGACATCATGTAGCCAAATAAAGCATTTCTCATAGTATCAACGGATTAACAAAAGTGTTGAGTTTCAACATTAAAATCATGTTAGTGCGATGTGGTTGTAATGCCACTAAATGAGGCCATCATTCCTTATATTCTTATGCAACCAAGAGCCAAGGCTCATATTATTTGTATCTTCTTCATGATTCAAATTATAAGGTTATCTTGAAGCGAAAGATTTGATCTAGACTTCCTTGCCACCTTACTTCACTTTGGAGTCTCAATAGAACATATAATGAATTCTCAGATAAGATCATATATGACAACATTACGTTTGTGAATCAGGTGTTTATTCTCAGATTTTAATGAGCCCAAGACGTAGAAAGATCATGAATTATGACACCTTCACTATCCACAACCAATCTACTATAAACCCAATTCCATAATGGAAGGGTTGACCTAACTCAACATAGCTAAACCCTTATAATTAATAAAAAAAACTCAAGAGAATTATAACAAGCATCATTGCATCTTTTAGTATTCGACCATCGCACGTTTACATAGGTTTTCTTGAGGCAAAAGCCACCGAAATATTCGTATAAATGTAGATTAAACTTGTGGACTGGAAAGAACAAATACATTATTTAAGCACTTAATGCATTCCTATATATTCTCAATTAAGTCTCAAGTAACATAACCTCATGACTTGAGTAACTAACTCCTAAATCATATTGGTTTGTAGTGTTCATAATAATTCCCAGCTAAAGTTAAGTTTTCCCGAAATTAACAACTACAATACAAATCATGGTGCTTCATGACCAAAGTTTCACTATGACAAGGTTATGGGTTATCTAATGTCTTATCCCCCTATTTGTTTTCTGAAATTTGAATGATCTATGGTGCAGTTTGTGCTTCATAATATGGCAATTTAAACAACAATTATTTTTAATTAGATTTACAAATGCACACAAAGCATTTCATGGAACTATTAATTATTATTTCCATGGAACTATTAATCATTGTTCCCTATTCTATTGTGGTCTTTGCTAAATCTTTACATGATAACCAAAAGAATAGATATTTGAAACCCATATTATTGGAAGGATTTTAATACTTAGCTTTAATAATGGAGTTGAGAACATCCTTGATTCAAGTATCGAATTCTACAGTCCTCTCTCCTGGTGCCTCCAATGTGGTGTCCCTTCCTCCAACTCCACTTCGTACTTTTAGGATCTCCTCTTTCTCGCATTCTTGTGACTTATGCTCTAAATATCCTCTCCCTGATTCATGTAGTTTCATCGGTTGACAAGATTGTTGCAATAGATCTCTTGCCCTTTGTCCAACTGCTCTTTCCTATCAACCTCTACAACTCACACTTCGATGAAATATCTCTCATTTTCTATCCAAAGTTGCACACGCATCCATACCCATGTTCCCAAGGTCTCATTTTGGCATGCGTAGGGAGGATGAGGGAAGGGGTTGTGGAATCTGGCTTACACCTTCCAATCGACTTTGATTCAAAGTTCCTAACTTAGCCTTTTTAACAAATCTATTTTGTGCATACCTAACAACTCCTGTGCTTAGAAGCTTTTGAAGCCTTTCCAACAAATATTTGTTTGTCTCCATCGTCTACTTCACAGGTCTGGACTCCCAAACCCAACATCTTCCTATGCCTTTAGACTTCTCCCTAAATCACAATATTTTTCCTTCCCTCACTCACGCAATTTCATTGCCTTTCTTTCCACTTACACTGCATTCCTTTGCTTTTCTCTTCCTTCCATCCCCGTCTCTCCTTCCTTCTCCTTCTTTTCCTAACTCCTTTGTATCTCGTCCCAATATCATTACACTAATGCTACCACAGATTGGAAGCAATGAATCCAGAAATTGTGGCAGGCATTTAGACTGTCTCCAATGGTTGCGTCTAACTTCCAAAACTTGGTCCATCCCTTCTATCCATGAGTTTCTATGTATTCTCTCCTGTTGGCCCCTTTTCCACGTGATGTTTTGTTCCTCTCAACTGCCCAAAACCTTGCATTTATCGTGGGTAGTGAGTCAAGCTTCCTTTGCACATCGTTCTTCTCATAACCTGCCCACATTCCTCCATTCACGTGCAAAATCGGACGGAGATATGGGGGGAGGTAAAGGGTGCCATTCCTCACTAAATGCATTGTCTTCGTCCTTCTTTGAATTGCCCCATTCCTCCTGTCCTCTCTAGATTAATGTCTACATCATTCCTCATTAATTTCCAACAGTCTCCTTTTTTTTTCCTTCACCATGCTCTCACCTATTTATGACGATTATCTCCTCACCCGATCTTTCTTCCACCGTGGATGTAGCTGACAGGGATGTGACACCTTTGTTTTGGAGACACCACCAAGACTTTGAGACATCCTTGAGATATTCAAAGCACTCCCAACCATCTTATATTCACACTTGAGACTCCCAAGCATCCCCCATGACAAATAAGTCAAAAACTCCACTTTATTAAAAAAAAAAATTGGTTTTCATGCCACAAACCCTAAATAGTTTATGGGCCCCACCTACACCCTAAGAAATCACAAAAAACTTATAAATAAGCATCTACAACGCAATTGAGACTGAGTTACCTTACCAAGAAGCCCAATCTCGCAGCCATATCACACAACAAAAGCACAAATTCATGATACAACCCGATTTCATTACATTTATAATTTTATTCAAAAATGAATTACAATATTATTCTTTACGAAACAATATCGATTTCATTCCATATTCCTAATGTCACTGTTCTTCTCCAACAACCTCTTTCTTCCTATCACTCCTCTCTACAATCTTTGTTCATGGCGGCTATAACCTTCAATTTTTGTTTTTGTACATGCCAAACCTTTTTTCTTGGCCAAAAAGCTCCCCAAATGAAAGCCATCATCATTTTATCATTCGATGACCAATAAGTTGAATCGGATTCAGGTTTGGTTGTTACAACTTCTAGTTCGTTACTAAAACACTAAAGTCTAGATGAGTACAAAGTTCCTGCAAGGTACAATAGCAAGTCGGAAGCCCACAAATGCAATGGCAGGCCAAATGCCTACAAGTGAGGTAACAAGAGGGAAATCCGCAATCGACAACACAACTTGAAATTCTGCTTTAGATCCAATTGGAAAGTAACTTTCTACACTCCATATAGGATGGCATCATTAGGTGTCATGCTGATGCCATAAGCGAGACTATTCATCGGAACTGTTTCAACGACTTTGTAGGTTCAGCTCAATTATTTTTATCTGCGATTTCCAGATGACTACATGAAATTCACGCAAAAGACCAATGAGGTCACATTTCCCACAACATCCAGATGCACATGTGTTTCCCGCATAAGGTGAATGACATTGTAATTTACACAAACATCCAGATGCAGACTAAAAACTCGCAAGGTCGGATGCAAACCAAAAACTCGCAAGGTCAAATGTAGACCAAAAACCTGCAAAAGTCTAGTAGCAAGATAAAAACCTGCAAAGCCATAATTTGCTCATTTTTGTTCCAATTTTCACCAAATTAAAACTAGAGACAGCCATTTGAGTTTTCTACAAGTTGGAGGCCTCACTTGGCTGAATTTATCTCAAAAATTCCTCCAAAAGCAGACTAGCAAAAACCAATTGAAACACAACCCAAAACTGAACTGAAACTGGAAGCTAACCTAAAATGTTTTTGGTTGGCGCAAGATCGTCTATAGACTTGGATGCTTCTACATCAATCTAAGCATCATTCCAATTCACTCCCATGTTTCAACAACAAGCTACAAGCCTACAAGAGAGAGCATTAGGAAGAGAGAGTATGAGCAAGAGGAAGAACAATTGTGAAGTCTTTATCAATCAACTGTTGATTATTCTTCAAGCCTCAAGGTAAGCTTTGGCCCTTCATGGAATTTTTTTTTTTTTTAATTTATTAATTTCAATTGACTAAATTAATAACTAATTTAGGCCTTAGAGGTTTTTACATTGTTACAATTTTAATAATAGTTTTACAAATGATCAAATTTTAATTTTTTAATTTTATAACAGCAATATTTAGGTGTTTAAATTTATTTATTAAATTATTTTAAAATGTTTTTTTTTTCAAATTTGCATAAATATTTGATTAAAAAATAAAATTTACAAGTCAAATTAGGATTGTCTTTTAAAAACCTGAAGTAAGAAAAACAAAAGTGGAGTCCTTATTTGATGAAGGTTGAAGAACAAGGATTTATATTATAGTGTATCCTTTGCTTTTGCACTTCATGCAACCTAAAGTACAAAAAAAAAAAAGAAAATTCTTGTATCTTGAGCCCATGCATAATTTATTATTTAATGACATTATGACATGTATGGTAAACCATAAAATTTGTTTCTTGCAATATCACTATGAGTTCTACTTCTCACAACATGAGGAATGAAGAGGGTCAAGAAGAGCCTATGGAGGGTTCAGTCATAGACTTCAAGTACAAATGTAGGGGGGGTATGAGGCAAGTAGTTCTATTGGCAACGCATGTTCTATGTGCCCTTCCAAATTATTAGAGGATTTTGCCAATGGTTTTTGATAAGAAGTCTCCTTTAAACAATTTGCAACTAGATTGCTAGCAAAACCTAGGACAACAAAAGGAACTAGGCTATGGAAATGTCATTTCTATCAACTTGAATTTCAAGGCAGCATCACAAGAGTTAATGGGCACCTTCTTTATGTCACAGGATAATGTGTAGGAGTATGAAAGGATTGTCACTTAAAAAAAGAATTGAAATAAATAGATTGTGGGGTTATGCTAATGACCAAAGTCTTGTATCTACCACTTTTCCATTAAGGGATCCTACTAGTTCTAGAATTGCCCCAGATCCACGAGTTTTGAAATGGTAATTGATTGATTAAACAAGGAGAGGAATACTCCTTTAATAATAAATTACAAGATGATGTTTCTAAAAAGAAACAATCGACAACTTAAGCAATAAACATAAAGTTACTAAAACTAACTAAAGCAATCTAAGTTAACTGAAAGTAACTAAACGACTAAGATGACCATTAAATATAACAATATTACTTTAATAAGTTTCATCTTTTTCTACTTCTACTTTTCTATCTAGTTCAAGGGTATCCACAACAAAGCCTAAGAGGAAATGTAAAATGACCATTAGTGATGTTACAAACACAATGGCAAAGTTATTCAATGTACAAAATACAAACGAGGTAGATGATACAATTACCAAATTCTTCTTTACCAATAGCACATTCCATTCCATGTGGCTCACTCTCCTTATCATAAGGAGGCTATGAAAAAAATAATGAAAATAGGACCATCATATGTGCCACCAAGGGAGAGAAAATTAAGGGGCAACAATTTTGAATAAGAACTATTCCACGATTAATATTCTAATGGAGAAAATGAAAGCTTGGATCACTAGTGAATGTGACATAATCATAGATGGGTGGATAGATATTAAGCATGGACCACTCATCAACATTATGGTCACATGAGCCCTTACTTTCTTAGGGCTATCGATTGTTTAGGGCACCACAGGGATGTTGATTTTAGTTCCAAATCATTAGAGATGCTATTGAGGAGATTAGGCTAGAGAATGTGGTGCAAGTAGTGACAAATGCAACATATGTGTGCAAAGCTACCATAAAATTGATTAAGACAGCCTACAATATTTGGTAGACTCTTTGTTGTGTGCATGCCATTAATAATGCACTCAAGGACATGGGAAAAGTCAGATGGATCAAGGTGGTGTTTGATTATGCTAGAGATATGCAAATATTTATCTACAACCACTATACTTCACATGTACTCTTCAATATCTTCTCTTAGGATTTTTTGAAACCTGTAGAGACTAGATATGCATTGCACTTCATTCGTTTGGAGAGAATGCTTGAGTTGCAAGAGGCATTGCAACTAATGGTCATGATAGTAGAGTGGAATTAGTGGCCTAATTCTAAGTTGAAGCAAAGGGGGAGGGTGAAATATGTGGTGAAGAGTGACTTTTTGGGCTGATGCAAGATACATTGCTGCCATCATTACTAAAGTATTTAGAGTTAGATACGAGGTGCAAATGTAGCTAGAAATGAAGAGGTGTATGAGTGCATTGATAGTATGCTTGGCTAAATGAAGGCCACTATACAAGAGAAAGACCCCATATTAGAGTTCTACAATGAACCATTTATCCAATCATTCATCACCAATGGGAGAAGCTCAACACTCCATGGTTGCCTTGTTGTTGTGTGCATGCCATGAATAATGCACTCAAGGACATGGGAAAAGTCAAATGGATCAAGGTGGTGTTTGATTATGCTAGAGATATGCAAATGTTTATCTACAACCACTATACTTCACATGCACTCTTCAATATCTTCTCTTAGGATTTTTTGAAACCTGTAGAGACTAGATATGCATTTTACTTCATTCGTTTGGAGAGAATTTTTGAGTTACAAGAGGCGTTGCAACTAATGGTCATGATAGTAGAGTGGAATTAGTGGCCTAATTCTAAGTCAAAGCAAAGGAGAAGGGTGAAATATGTGGTGAAGAGTGACTTTTTGGGCTGATGCAAGATACATTGCTGCCATCATTACTCAAGTCTTTAGAGTTAGATACAGGGATGCAAATGCAGCTAGACTTGAAGAGGTGTATGAGTGCATTCATAGTATGCTTGGCTAAATGAAGGCCACTATACAAGAGAAAGACCCCATATTAGAGTTCTACAACGAACCATTTATCCAATCATTCATCATCGATGGGAGAAGCTCAACACCTCATGGTTGCCTATGCATTGAACCCAAAGCAATATGTGTAAAGGTCTTTCAAAATTACCCCTATATAGGATGTTGAGATGAAGGAAGGGTTCATGAAGGCCATCCAAAAGATGTATGATTCTACACAAGATAGCATCATTCATACTAAGTGACAAAATTTGCCACTCTTAGGGTGTATTCAGAAAAGGCTAGGATGGATACGGCGACTATGGAAAAAGGTGATCCAATTATATGGTGGAATTCGCATGGGCCTAATTCCTTGACAACCACACTAGCCATTCATCTGCTATCTCAATTTTCTAATTCTTCTACTACTAAGAGGAATTGGTCTTACAATTTCATCCACTTTGTTAAGAGGAACCGACTTACCTCTAGGAGGGCATTGAAGCTTGTAGCTATACATAGCACCTTGTGTCTCATTGATTGCAACACTCTTATGTACAAGGATAGTCTAGCAACACAATTAGATGTAGAGCCAAAGAAACCAACACAAGTTGATGAAGATGTAACACAAACAAGGTTGGTTGGTATTGCTTAGGAGGAGCTTGACCTTGAGGAGTCTAGCAATTCAAGTGATGAGGAGTTTGTTGTGGACCTTGGAGATGAATTAGGCCATTGGCCAATTGTATTTTTTAATGTAATCATCATTTAGAATATAATATAGATATATTAGTATTCGTCATTTTCATTGTTCGTTCAATGCAATATCACATATGTTTGAGTATTTCAAAGTTTCACATGTTATTCCTTGTATATATTTTTATAACTATTTTTTAAAGTATTATATATGTTTGAACCACCTCCCCAATCTTGAGACTCTACAAAACATAGGTATTGTATGAGTTTCAAGAATTATGCATAAGATATTGTGATCACTCTAGATCCATATGACAGTCTTTTGTGTGTCAAATCCATCATCTAAGTAGTTTTGAAAGTTTTCTACAAGGTCAATGGCTTGTATAGACAATTACATCCAGCTAATGGAAGAAGAGTTACTCACCTAGAAGAGTTAAGAACTTAAGGGTTACTTGCCTAGAAGAATCAGCCTTAAAATGATGATTATGAGGTATTAGATAGTAAGATAGGTTGTTGAATATTTTGAGTTATCAAGCACCAATGTCAACACCCATCCTAGGATGTAGCCAAAGCAAAGATCCTTGGACACACAACCAACATTAGTTGGAAGAACATAGTACCAAATATAAGTTCCCATAATAGATGTTCCCAACCGAATTAAGCATGCTCATGTTTCATAGCCGGAAAGTGTTAATAACCCCAGTTAACTATTACACAAGTATCAATTTCTTGCACTAAAAATGAT
This sequence comes from Sequoia sempervirens, assembly GCA_007258455.2. Classification (NCBI taxonomy): domain Eukaryota; kingdom Viridiplantae; phylum Streptophyta; class Pinopsida; order Cupressales; family Cupressaceae; genus Sequoia; species Sequoia sempervirens. The sequence goes on along the minus strand of VDFB02018296.1, from coordinate 34,861,763 downwards.
TGTGCACATTTCCAAGTGTTACACCTGGGGAACCCACATTGACTATGTCTACAAAAAAAAGGCATTGTGTAGTGCTCAAATGAGAAAAACTCATCCTCTATTGTTGCACAACAACAAATTGGTATGCCAAATATGATGCGAGAAGACTTAGGGGCTAAGACTAAAGATAGCACCAAAGGAGAAAATAGAAGAACATCAAAGGCCAAGAAGGCGTAGAGGCAGCAGAAAAAATGGAAAGCAAGAACATGAACTGTGGGATAACGAGACTTCAACGTTGCTCCCACTCAAAAAGTTACTTCAAAGGCTTGAGATTACTAGGCATTTAGTAGGTTGCAACCTCAAGGATGTAAACCTAAGAGGAAGCATTGCTCTAAATGTCAACTTTGAAGAGGTAAGGCCCATTGAACAAATAACCATTTGACACCTAAACACAATAAAACTTGGGGGAGGCTCTTAAACTAAAAAATTGATGGAGAGGAAGACAATAAATAAGGTTAGAAGACCAAGTAGATGGTAGAAAAAGAAAATTCTTAGGAGTGAGGGGTGTATAAGCTCGCAAGATAGTGTAACAAATGTCAGCATAGTCAAGTTTTGGAACTATGTAATTGGAGACAAAAGGGATTTACACAAAATTACAAAATGTAGAAAAAAATGCAGCAACAAAGGAAGAAAACAAGTTGCAATGATGATTTAATGAAGCAACAAAGGACTAAAAGTGAAGATGTTGAGCAAAAGAAGAGAAGTGTTGTGGCACCAAAAAGCAATGAGAAACATTGAATTGTCTCTACACCAAGTGAGAAAGGAACACCATCCAAGAGGGCAACCACAAAAAGGGAAAAATCATATGCACATTCATAATTGGAAGGTTGAGTGTTGCACAAGCATAAGCATGCCTAAATGGGAGTGGTGGTGAAAAAGAATTAGTGCCAAAGGCACTAGAAACAACCATGGTAAGTGCAAAAAGAGGGGAAAATTTTACCCACCCACAAGAAGTAATAAACATTGGGAAAGTAGGAGCATTGAACACGGGTTTTGCTTAAAAAAACCATGGTAAGTGTAAAAAAGAGGGGAAAACTTTACCCACCCACAAGAAGTAATAAACATTGGGAAAGTAGGAGCATTGAACGTGCATTTTGCTCAAAAGCAGGATAGGGTGATTCATTTTTAACTAAGAGAAATTGTGAAAAGAACTTTGCAACTTCTAGTCTTCACCATTTTCAAACATTCAAACCAAAGACAAAAGAGAGGAAACAAATGCAATGAAAGCATAAGAGACCTCATTAGAAGAGCCAAGGAAGAATTGTAGAGTGCATAAATTCAAACAACCAAGAAAGAAAACCATAGGAATGCATGTGCACTTCAACATCAAATAAGTGAGGCCTAAGGAGAAAAAACAAGAAAAGGTACTGTTGTGACCTTTTCACACATCGCCCCATCGCTCATGGGGACCCCCAGTTGCCTGTTAGTTTTTAGGGTTCTGTCTCCTTGCAACGGTTACGAGAGATCACTTTGCCAAGAGTTTCAGGTCAGTTTGCCGAGAGTCACCCGAGCCGAGTCAGTAATTCATGCTTGAATCTGTGTGTAGACGTCATGGAAGCGCTCAGAAGGCCCAAGAGACGAAGATCGACTATAAATTCGGCCAATTCTGACACTTCATATTTTTTAGGAAAAGTTGCTTTTTCGATTTTTCATTTTTGGCATTTTCGGACCAAACGAGGTTCCCTATTTTTTAGGGTTGCTTTTTCTATTTTTAGAAAGTTTCTATTTTTGGAAAGTTTCTATTTTTGGAAAGTTTCTATTTTTAGAAGGGTCCCGAGTTCTGAAAACGCACTCAGAAGTTCGAAAAACTCAATAGAACTCTCAGAAAATCGAATTGAAAATTTTGAAAATTTTTCGAAAAATCTGGAAAAAAAGTTCAAAAAGCATGAAAATCAGACTGAAAACGTTCAAAAATCCAGAAAAACCAGTCAAAATCAATCAGATTTGAAGATGAAATCATAAAAATCAACTCAAAAATGGTGAAGTTTGTGAGAAATCTGTTCAAATCTGGAGAATTCGCCATGGAAGGAAGGATAAAAGGATGTCCAAAGAAGTCATGAAGTCCGCCCAGCACTTGGGAGGCATATCCCTGCACCTTGAAGCAACATCCTTGCATCTCATGAAGTCCGCCATGTGCTTGAGGGAAGTGCCAAAGGGGTCTTAAAGTCCGCCATCCCTGTCCATGCAACCTTTGAAGTCCGCCATCAGCCAAGGGGGATATCCTATAAGCCTTCAAAGTCCGCCCTTGCATCATGAAGGATATCCTAAGGACCTTCAAAGTCCGCCATCCTCATCCTAGACTCCTTGGAAGTCCGCCATCCACTAAGAGGTTCGTCCTAAGAGGTCTCAAAGTCCGCCATCTGCCAGGGAGGATGTCCTTGCATGCTCTAAAGTCCGCCATTCACTCTAAAGGACGTCCAAAAGGCCTTAGAAGTCCGCCATATGCTTGAGACTCGTCCAAAGTACTAAGGAAGTCCGCCCTTAAAAGGTGGGACTTGGCTGAAAGTTATGGAAAGTCCGCCTAAGCATGTAAAGTGAGGGAAAATCAAAATATTTGCTAAGTATTGGCGCCCAGCTAAGGAAAACTTCGAAATTTGGTTAAGTATGAGAGCCTAAGAGGTGAAAAATCCTTTCCAAAGGGGAAAAAAATGTTGATATAAATGCTAAAGTGTTGAGGAAATCCACCCTAGAAAAGAGGGACGTCCAAAAATGTTCATCCAAAGAGGTCACAAAGTCCGCCATATGCTTGGAGGAGCTAGCAAAGTATCAAAGACATCCATGACGTTCGTCCAAGATGCCAAGGAAGTCCGCCTAAGATGATAAGATGATAAGATTTTTGGCTAAGTGTTAATGCCAAGTCTAAGAAGAGGTTCGAATATTTGCCTAAGGGAAGAGGCTAAGGGATGAGGAATGAAGACGTTGACCAAAGTATTGTGACACTTTCGAGAAGACAAGTGCCAAGATTGAAAGGGCATGTGCTAAAGAGGATCAGGATATGGCAAAGAATAAAACGGAATGTGCCTAGCACGATGAGGAAAAGAGGTAAAATTTGCCTAAGTATGGAGAAAATGTCGAGAAATTGTCAACTTTGACCCAAGGAAAATGCGCGAGGCAAAGGGAAAGGAAGGATCGTCCTTGGCCAGAAGGATGAAGAATATGTCAGACGTCAAGGAAAATCGCCTAATCAAGTCATTCAGACAAGGATTTTGCCTAGAAAAATTCGACTGAGCAAGGAAATATTTGACTTTGGCAGAGCAAAATAAGCTTAAAATCTCGCCTCGGCAAAGAAAAATAGGGATCTGGCAATGAAATTTTCGACGGAATGGCTTAAGATTTGGTTTGGCTAGACGAAATTGAGGATGAAATCGGAAAATAAACTCTTAGCCAAGAAAATTGGAAGAAAAATTGAAATAGTCATGGGTCCAAAACGAACGGGTTGGAATTAATTAAAATATTTTAATATTTTAATAATTAATTTTCAACTATTTGGAAATTAAAAATGCCTTGGACAAAATCGAAATTGCCAGACACGAATCGGACGAAAGTAAAGCACGCCAGGCGGAGATGAAATCCGGCAAGAAGAAAATTAAATTCACCATGAATTTAATTAAATTATTTAATGTTTTATTTAAAAAGTTGAAAAATCAAAAAAATAAACATTAAATAAAAAAATCGAATTTTTGAAGATCAGTAAGATTTGTCTGGATAAGTTCGAGACTGATCCTTGTCGGAAGATAAAAGGAAAGTTGCCTGTTTGGAAAATGAAAACAAATCGAGATCGAGAAAGATTATGGCAGTTGCTAAATTAATTCAATCCTTCAGCATTATAATGAGTTTCAGCAACTCATTTTTCACACACAGCTGAAGAGAAATTTATTCTTTCTCGAAATTATCAGGCAATTAATTCGTCCATAAGCAAAGTCGAATTTTCCCAGAGAGAGAAGCAGTGTTATGCTGAGGAATTTTTCGCGGGAAAAGAAAAGGATATTTATTCAAAGCTGAATTCTTCTTGAAGAGGGGCGCACTTTTCAAAAAAATCAGATTTTTAAATCTGATTTGCATTTAACGGTCCTTCGCTGAGGTTTGGTGATTGGTCAATTAAATTTGCTATCTTTTCATGTACTGTCATCTTGACGAAGTTCTGAAGTGATTTTCAACTCCATCGAAGTCACTTTCAGCTTGCTTTTTCGCAATATTTTAATTATTTGAACAGCTGAAAGTTAATTTTCGAATCCAAGGCGCAAGATTTAATTATTTAAAAGTCTTTATATTAATGTTAGTTTTATGACTGCAGGTTGACGGACACGGCAGGCGGATTATCCAGGAAGCTGAAAATGAAGTTCGCCAACAAGGGTGCTCAGAAGGAGACTAAAGTCATCTCAAAGTGGAAGAATGTCGTGGATACTGACCTCGGACATGTGGATTTTGACGAATTCAAGAAAAGAGTATACGGTCAGAAGGGACTTCCCACAGCAATAGCCAGACGGATGGTCGGAAACGGGATATTCCAAGCAGCTGGATTCCCTCCGGCAATGGATTGTGCAGAGTTAATGGTGGAATGTGCTCGCCATTATGATGCCCAGAAAAGACAGATTATCGCCCCTGACGGAAGGATCTTGGCACACTTGAACGAAGTGTCAATTCAGGAGACCTTCGGCATTCCAGAGCATTCAAGAACGGTCTATAAGACCAAAGAAGAAGCCAAAATGCTATATGATAGTCAGCCAGATCTATGTGCTACAACAGTCAACAAGGTTTGGATGGACAAACCAAAGCCATCAATCAAGAAGTTGCCCAAGAGGCCTCGCCGCACGGACTTCAAGGAAGATTTTGGGGATATTGTGCTGATGCTGAACAGAATAGCTGGCAACCCGCAGGGCGCCTTCTTCGAGAGTTGGATGTACTATTTCATCGACGAGATTACCTCTGGAGTCAAAATGTTCAATTGGTCACGGATGATAAGTGACAACCTCCATGAGCAGCTGATCAACCTTGAAGAGACTAAGTCTTTTCACATGAGTTCATATGTGGTATACCTGTTGGCCAGGTCATACAAATATCCAGGGTTGATCTGCAAGGGCAGAATTGGCAATGGGGAGAACGAGCTCAGGCCTTACGACTGCTATCCTCAGCTCCAGTTGAAGGAGAAGACTCACTTCAGGAGGGTACATGATGCATTCCTAATGCACATTACCAGAAAGCTTCAAGGAGGAGTGCACCAAAGGCTGAGCCATGAAGCAAAAAGTCTTATCAGCAAATATGGGTCTTGGTTCATCCAGTTCCCTAAATTTACATATATCAGGATCCAGGGATTTACTGGAAATCCCTATAAATTGCCTATCTATCCGACTAATCGGATGATATTGCTTGAGGTTTTGAGACAATTAGAAGAGTACCAGAATATTCAGAGGCCGACCAAGAAGGCGTCCGTCACATTCCCATTCTTCATCGGGAACATGCTAGAGTACTGTCCATCAGCACAGGCGGCTGAAAGTGCAAGACTAGAGATCCAATGGTATCCTTTCACGGCATACAAGTCCAGGGTCAACTATGACCCACATCACAACATCCGGACAGTGGAAGGAAGGAAGTACAAGCACAGACAGGAATTGGAGGATTTCTGGGCAAATGCAGCCGATGAGTATGAGGTCAGGCGGAAAATGTGGTCCAGAATGTCCTTGGATTTCATGAGAACAATCGAGTTTTGCCGAGTGCCTGATCAGCTTCAAGATGATGGAAACCATGTCCAGCCACGCTTTGAGGAAAGCCGACCTCTCCCTCCGGTGAAATGGTCAGAACCAGAGCACGCAGACCTAGCCACCCTAATGAGGCCAGTAACTAAGTATTCCCAGTGGTGGGTTGATTGTCATGCCCAGGAATTGAGACAGAAAGGAATCACGCTCACCTATGACCTGTTGAGCGAATCAGAGTCATACTCTTCTAATGCTGGTGCATCCCATCAAGACTTGGTCGGGATTGGAGAAAAAAGAAAAGAAATAATGCCAAGTGCTGAGCCTGTTTCCAAGAGGCATAAGGGAGAACCTTCTCGGTCGGCAGTATCCAGGAACATTGACCAGTTTGTAACCAATATAGACGACTCCTTGGCGGAAATGCTTGAACCTCTTGCAGCTCAGGAAGTAAATGAAGAGCCTATTCAACTAGATGATGAAGAGCCTGCGTCACCAACAGGCACAGAAATTTTAGGTTCAGATAATGATGTAGAAGCTCGGAACAATGACTTCGAGGAGGGAATGATTTCCGCTCTCAGGGAAGTCATGGATGTTCCTAATGAGGATGAGGTTCAAGTAGAGGATGGCATTGAACAGTCGACCATTCCAGACTGGCTGTTAGAAAGGATGAAAGTTCATGTGCCTGCTGAGGCTCAACAAGAAGAAGAAGATGATACTGCCGATTTCTTGGCAAGATTAGAACAGGTCGCAGTCAAGAAGCCCGCCAAGAAGTTCTCCACCATTCGGAGGAACGAGGCAGGCGACCGTTCCGTGCACATTGCAGTGCCTACAGTGGACAAGCCACAGGACGAGATCACTCCTCAGGAGTATGCTATAACCACAGTTGACCTTGGCCCGACCTCGAAAGGTCAAGAAGTAGAGGAGTTGGATAATTCTGTCTCGACCATCAAGGCGAGACTAGAAAAGGAAGTGGCTAAGAAGAAGGAGTATAAGAAGGAGGTCGAACGTCTCAAAGAATACATACAGCATTTGACCCAGCCACTTGATCGGGGCAATGCGACTGTTCCTCCTCTCCTCAAATCACAGGAGATGACTAGGGGCGTCGAGCACGGAATGGTAACGGCCAGGGAAGCTCAAGGCTGGATGGCAAGTGAAGGCACAGAGGCGGCATTGTTCATGGAAAAGTTGGCACTGGCCTATGGGCGAACTTCTTCATTTCTTTCTAGACTGATGGACATGGCAGAAACGTGGGAAGGTATCCCGGACATGCAGGAAAGGCTTATTCCAAGCCTTAGAATTTTGAAGAGTACTCCGAGAGAGGAGTTAGTTGATAAAAGGGTGATTGCTGCAGGGGCAGCATATGATTTTCATCACTGGTTTTGGGCAGTGACAATACGAGAGGAAGTCTTGGAGAAGGCAAAAGTCGATGGGCTTGGAATCGAAGAACAGGTCAAGAAAATCCAGGAGGAGATTTGCATGATAACTACAGAAGTGTTCGACCATGAAGTCATCCGGGAGAACGACATGCAGTTGGAGAGATTGAAGCATAAAGTTCAAGAAACTTTCTTCTCGACCACTGGACCTTTCTTGAAACAAGACTTTGCGAAAGTGGCAAGACTCTCATCCGTTCGAAAGGATTTTGAGAAGCAGGAGGCAGGTTGGGAAGGTACTTTTGCTAGATGTGCCGAGAAGTTGGACGGACTTGAGTTCCGGATCAGCATGCTGCCGCCTGTCACGATGGACGAGGTCATTGCCGTAGTGTCCAGATTCGCCAAGCACAATGCTACTCAGATGGATAAGGACGCATCTCCTAGATTATAGCTGGAACTGCCACTTTTCTGACTGATTTCTGATGATTAACTCTTGTTATTTTGGGAAACCCTAATTAGGGTTTGGTTGTAATAATCTCGGCCGTTGATCTTGTTTTAATCTCGGCCCTTCGTTTCATTTTTGGAGCTCTATATAAACTAGTGCTCTCTCATTTTCATTTTGTGTGGAGACAGATTATGTATATTGTCACATTGAGACTATTTTGAATGATAAAAGCTCTTGAGCATGATTTGCCTTGAATCACTTCTTATTGTTGAATAGTAAGCGAGGTTACATATTGCCTTCCGCCATAGATTAGAGTTAAAGTTAGATTAAGTAGAATTTGCTTTGAAAAGTTGTTAAATTGAATGAGAGATTGATCGTATTGATTCAATGGTGAAGTGTAGCTCATACTTTTTTCGAATGGATGATTTGCATTCGATTTGTAAAGTTAGCCTGAGCTCTTAAACGTGGAAGCTTAACTTCAACCTCATTCGAGGTTTGAAAATTATTCTCACAAACCCCTTGAAGATTGCACCCATTTTGCGTATGTTGTCCTGCAGGAGGCGAAACAAAGTGTGGTTTATTTCCCTTCACCGAGTCCTTACTGTCTCTTGAGTTCCTAGGCTTAGACTAGATTCTCTGAACCCTATTCTTTTTGCCATTTTTTTTGAGATCCACAATTGAAAGTCCTAATTGAGAACCTACAAAGATAAATTTCCTAAGTCCCTAACTTGTGCAGACTTTCTACGTAAGTCCCCTTGTTTATTACCAGCATTATCACAACGACCATTGAGCTTATCCACACGTCGAGACCCGACTAAAGAAACCTTGGAATCGCCTATGCGGTGGTTTTTCAAGAGAGGATAGAGTGTCTTTGGACATTTTTATTCTGATGTTTGGTGGATGATAAAACACTCATCAACATGAATTGGCGCTAGAAGGAGGGCTGAATGAAAAGAAATCTTTGCTACATCACTTGTGATTGTTACAAGTTCAGGCAGTAGGCATGATGCAGAATGGTACTACCGCATGAGTTTCCTTTTCATGTACCTGTTGAACAACCAGATCAACCTCCAACGGATATTATTGATCAGTTATATACACTAGCTTGGAAGACACAGGCCGATCGTGCTCAATTCAGACAGACAAGCCAAGTCCTTGCTAGAGAAGAGGAAAAAGGAAAGAGATTCGAAGAAGCAATCAATAAAGATCTGATAAGGCAGAAGATAGATCGCCTAAAAGAAAAGTTTGAAGAGATTGAACGATCATTTGCTACAGGTTCATCCTCAAGTGTTGACAGTAGGATGAAGAATGGGGCTCCCTGCCAACGTTCCTGAACCCGATCAAGATCCTCAGCCAGTGTTGCAGCCTAACCTGGGTTTTCACGACGAACAGGAAGACATCATCACCGAACTATTCAGCCTCGCGTGGCAAGTGAGAAGAAGTGCTCCTGATTGGTTTCGCATGCGTTTTATTCTCGAGGGAGAAGAAGAAAGAGCACGACGAATTGAATTCAACGTTCAAAGAGACATCTTTATTGAAAGATTTGAAGCCCTTGAACGAGAGCACATCCGACAAGCCAACCAACAAGCGAACCAACAAGCAAATCAAGCAGCCCCTGCACCACAAGCTCTTGCACCACCTCAACAAGATTGAAGAGCACGCTGGATCGAATCGGCTCTTTCTCAGCAGATAGACTACGAAGGATTACCAGATCTACTCCAAATTCTTTTAAAGAATTTATAGAGCTGTCACCTTACAGGAATAGGCAGAAGAAGAAGTCTGAAGCATCGCAGGAGGCATCATCTAGCGCAGTTGGGTCCAGTGAAGAAGCACCAAGCGAGAGAGTTCCTTTTGACCTCTTTCCGGACTGTCAACCAATTCCAGTGGCTGCACAGCCCGTGCAACCCGTTCCACCAATGCAACCAGCTCAACCAAACCAACCAAACGCTCCAATGGCGTGGCGTCCAGCTGATGCGTCGCCCATGACGTTTGCTGTCTACCATGATTTACCAAAGAATCCGGAACATTTTTGTTCCAAGTTCCATAGTGGTGACCTGAACCACACCGCAGACGAACATATCAGGCTTTTCGAGGATCTTCTCCAAAATAGAGATATCCGAGAAGAAGATGTTGCCTGTAGGCTGTTCCCCTACACATTCGATGAAGAGGCTTCATATTGGTATATCCACTTGCCCGCCAACTCTATCCGCACTTGGCAACAGATGAAGACTGCTTTCCTAGAGAAGTTCAGGCCACCTATTGCTCCATCTGATTTATATAGGCAATTTGTGGAAATCAAGAGACAAGAACATGAGCCTATCAGTACATTCAACAACAGATTCCACAAAGCCTACACCAGGCTAAGAGATCCTTACTTGTTAGATGATGCAGCGGCATTGCCCATTTATTATGAAGCTTTGGATCGTCTTACTGCCATGTTTGTGAAGTCCACCAATCCGCTCCCAGTGGATCTAAAGGGAGCATATGCTGCGGCAATAACAGCTAGCACCGGTTTAGGAGTAGGTATGGCTCCTGGTCCGCTCAATTACTTGGGAAACGCAGCCTCCCAAAATCAAATACAAGATATTAATCGGGCATTGGCTCATCAGACGCCTATGTTGAACCCAGTTCCTTCAATGGGCAACCAAATGGTCATCCATCCTGGGGCTCCTATGTCCCAAGTACCACCAGCTCAGCCCGTATATCTCCAGAACGCGTCAACTTCGACGCGGAGTCAAGAAGAAAAAGATGAAATGAAAGACTTGATTGAACAAGTCAAAAGGCTGTCTACTGAAGTCACTTATCTGAAGGGACAAAACAGCCAAATTCAGAGTTTTCAGAGAAGTTATCAGGCACCTCATGGTAATTATCAGGGTCAAGGTCAAGGGTATCAAAGGGATAACCAAAATTATCAAGGGAATTATCAAGGTCCCCGAAATAATAACCCAGGCTTCCAAAAGAAGACCTGGAATACTGGACCAAACAATGGTACTGTACCATCACCCTTGGATAATCCGCCAGCTGACAATCGTCCCACGAACAAGGTATTCCTAGCTGAGGCAGCACTATCAGGATGGTGCAGGCTACATAACACAGACCAGCACTCCGAGTTACATTGTCGGGAGTTCCAGGTAGCCGCTGATATTTTTAGAAGTGAAAGAAGGAATTCGGAGGCGGAAGATCCTCCAATAACCGGATATGAGTTAGTTCCTGCACCGAAGTATGATCAAGCCCTTGTGATTGAAAATGTTCGATTTCCTTCCCAGGAATACCCACAATACCAACAAGATCAGAGGTTTCCTCCTGCATCTGCTAATGGCCCAGTGGAGGCGCCAAGATACCAAGAAGGTCCAGAAATTCAAGACCCATATAATCAGCCATCCACGGCAAATGGTTACAATTTCCCTCCATTATACAACAGTGTTCTGGTAGAAGGAACTAGAGGAGTACTTCAACAGGCGGCTGGAAATCCATTGAGGATATACCAGAGGAATCATCGTCAGAATGAGCCTTTGACCTCATCCGTGCCACCCAACAATTTCCAGACCCCGCCAAATCCAAACGCTACCAACGTGCCGTCTCTTCCCAGAGATTCGCCGGAATACCATCAACAAAATGCTCAAACAAGTGGAGCAAGACAAGCCATCGCTCCACGAACAGAACAAACCAGACAAGCTACTGTTCCCCAAACGGAACAAACAAGACAAGTGAACCTTCCAGCAGTACAGGCTCGAATGCAGACAGGAGACCGTCCCCGGGAAGAGCTAAAGAGGTTGAGTTCGTATGTGTTGGAGGAATTCAAGCGAATGAAGGTCAGCTTGCCTTTAATTGAGCTAATGAGAGTTCCTGAGGTTCGGGAAACACTTTTGGGCAGCCTGACCCAAGAAATGTTCCACATAATGTGCCAATCCGAGGAGTGCCCAATGCTCCAGCCAACACTAACATTGCCGAATCAGAAGTGAAGGGCAATATATCTAATGCTCCGCAACAGCCTTCCGGTGTTATAGAGATGACCCAGGCATCGTCTGGGAATTCTAATCAAAAGGACATGTCACCAGAGGAAGTCCTTATGGACACAGATATTTTTCAAGAAGAAGTCTTGGCAAACGAGCAACCGCATACCCCACCAAGATAGGACATTATGCCTAGGAATCAGAAAGAGAAGAATCAAGATACCAATAAGCGGGACAAACATCCGGTAGTTTTCTACCAGGGAAAGGACGAACCTGCCCCATTCCTACTGTCAGTAAGGATATTTGGTAAAATGCTACACAATTGCCTAGTGGATTCCGGTGCTTCAAGCAACGTGATGCCACTTGCAATCTGCCACAGGTTGGGACTTGTACCTGCAAGAACCAACAAGAAGGTCACACAGTTAGATAAAACAGAAGTCCCAGTTATGGGAGAATTAAACAATATCTACATGCAATTAGCTGCAGACCCAAGGATACAGAGCTGCATAGATATTTCAGTGGTAGATATTCCTGACGGATATGGCATGCTCTTGAGCAGAGACTGGGCGAGAAGGCTGAACGGGTATATTGCCACAGACTTTTCCCATATGTGGTTGCCATGGAAAGGAGTCCCAAACCAGATACGGATTGATAGCACCCCAAGACTCAGGTTAATGATTACTGAGTACGGAGAGCATAATGAGATCTTATTTTTAGAGACAGACTTAGGCACTTATAGGCCTAAAACAAATGAAGTTCTCATGCTACATGAATCAATCCAGGGAAATGACCAAATATCTTACTCCACAAATGTGTTGATTGAGAGGGGGGAGAGCTCCCAAGACAATGATATAAGAATGTTCGAAAGCTTTAGAAACTTTGTTTGGAAGAGTGTCCAAATGAAGATGGAATTACAAGAAGATATGCATATTCAAGATTTGTTGTTACCAAATTGGTGCCGAGTGCATAACACGGCTCACTCAGAATTCATTTGCAAGATGTGCCATACGGCCATAAAAGAAGTGCAGAGAAGCATCCCACAGACAATAGGGTTTTCAGATCATGTAGAAGTCAATCATATCGATGGCTTTTCCTCAGTAAGAATACAGGAAATGGAATCCGAGCAAGAACATCAAGAAGAAAATGAAAACTTACAAACTCCACCGTCTTCACAGCAAGAACGAGTCTGGATCTTAAAGTTTGATGGATCCCGATCAAAGAAAGGAGCTGGAGCCGGTTTCGAGTTGATCAGTCCGAAAGGAGAGGTATATCTTGCTGCTCACAGATTGGAGTTCCCATGCACAAACAATGTAGCGGAATATGAATCTCTGATTCATGGGTTACTCCTGGCACTTAGAAAAGGAGCAAGAGTACTATATGCTCTTGGAGAACTCAGAAATAGTCGTGAAGCAAATAAAGAAGCAATATGTTTGCCACAATAAGAGACTGACTTGCTATCGCAACAGAGTGTGGGATATAGTCGAGAGCTTTGATGCTTTCAATATTCAGTCCATGAGCCGAACGAATAATCAAGTGGCAAATTCCTTGGCACAAGCAGCCAGTTCACTGGAGCCGCTAGCCATGGATGGCATAAGTCAGTTCACGGTGGAGCTGTCATCCCTTCCATCTATTCCAGATAATATTACAAACTTCCAGGTTTTTGAGGATGATGACCACATTCGTGAATTTTTAACAAATTCCGATGTTTTTGCAGCACAAGTGATTGATGAAGAAGAAACTCAGAAGGAAGCCGAATTTGATGAGGATGGCATCCTGAACCTAAAGACGAATATCATTCCAAGGGGGATGATACAATTAGAGAGAATATTTGATCAGGATCAAATTGATCAGATGAAAAGCCAAAGGATTGAAGGTGACCAGTATGAGAAAGTGAACCTAGGAACAGAGCGCGAAGCTAGAAATGTATGCATAGGAAAGACTTGCACGCCTGAAGAAAAGATGGGAATTATTCACAGCTTGAAACAGTTCCCCGACGTCATAGCATGGAGCTACGAAGACTTGAAACCTATGATACTTCTATTATCACGCATACGATTCCGCTCAAGCCAGGAAGTAAGCCTTTCAGGCAGCGTCAGAGACGAGTTAATCCATTACTGGAACCCCTCATCCATCAGGAAGTCAAGAAATTATTGACAGCAGGAATCATTTTCCCAGTGCGCCACTCAACGTGGGTCGCCAATCTCGTCCCAGTGCGAAGAAAAACGGAGAAATCAGGCTATGCATAGATTTCCGGAATTTGAATAGAGCTTCTGAAAAGGATAATTACCCGCTGCCATCACTTGACGAAGTGCTACAGATTGTCAATGGTTCACGAATGATGTCCTTCTTGGACGGATATTCAGGGTATAACCAGGTCCTAGTAGAGTATGAGGACAGATTGAAAATAGCGTTCACCACGAAATGGGGAACCTTCGCCTATAAAAGAATGCCCTTCGGGCTAATTAACGCAGGAGCCACATTTCAGAGGGCCATGGACATCGCCTTCCGGGATTTGATTGGAAAATGTATAATCATCTACATGGATGATCTGACAGTGTTCTCAAAGAAGAGAGAGGACCATGTGGAAGACCTAAGGAAGGTATTTCAGAGGTGCCAAAGGTATGGGATTTCCTTAAATCCAAAGAAATGCATCTTTGGGGTCACCGAAGGCAAATTGTTAGGTCACCTAATCACTGAGAAAGGGATACTGATTGATCCTGAACGCGTAAAGGCAATATCACGGATTCATGTGCCTACTGGCCAAAAAGAATTGAGATCTTTCTTCGGAAAGATTAATTTTGTTAGAAAATTTATCACCGGTTTTGCTGAGATAGTAAAACCTTTAAATGAAATGTTAAAAAAGGATGCAAAGATGGAGTGGACCACACCGACAAAGAAGGCATTTGAAGAGATCAAGCAGGCTATCGCCGATGCTCCCGTCCTGGTTAGCCCAGATTATACAAAGCCTTTCTACTTGTACTCCTTCGCATCAGAACATTCCTGTGCAGCGATGTTAACTCAGAGGACAGAAGAGAGGGATGAACATCCCATAGCTTTCATGAGCTCACCGCTCAAAGACGCCGAATTAAGATATCCAAGTGTCGAAAAGCAGGCCTATGCGCTGGTAAAGGCCATCAAAAAATTCAGGCATTATATTTTGAGGAGTAAGGTCTTCGCCATCATTCCTGATGCGGCTGTTAAAGCACTCTTAATGCAGAATGAGCTAGGAGAAAGAAGAGGAAAGTGGGTCGCCACTATCCAAGAATACGATATTGAGTTACAGCCGATGAAGCTGGTCCGCGGACAAGCTTTAGCTCAGACAATGGCCATTGAAGGGCCTGGCCTAGTGCAACAGACATATGTATTAACAGACACTCCTCCAAAAGAGTGGTATTATGATATCCTTGCATACTTGACAAACCACAAATATCCTGCACAAATGAATCCCGCACAAAAGCGAGCCTTCAGGCTCAAATGCCAACGTTATATGCTCCAGGGCTCAATTCTCCATAGAAAGAATCATGAGGGGATTTACTTGAGGTGTGTAGGAAACGATGAAGCTAAGAGGATTATGGAACACTTCCACTCTAAGTTCGGGACAGGGCATGGAGGAAGTCAGGCAACAGCTTACCAGATCTTAAGAGCAGGGTACTATTGGCCCTCTGTGTTCAAAGATGCATATGAGCATGTTAAAACCTGTCATACCTGCCAAATTACTGCCACACGTGAAAAGAATCCTGCTATGCCATTGCAGCCAATCACGGAAGTGAAACCATTTGCAATGTGGGGGCTCGATTTTATCGGCATGATAAACCCACCCTCTTCAGCACAACATCGCTATATTTTGACAGCAACAGATTATTGTACTAGATGGTCTGAGGCACAGGCACTGAAGAATTGTACCACAGATGCAGTTATCAAGTTTTTAGAAGAACATATCATCACCAGATTCAGTTGCCCTAAGGCCTTTGTTTGTGACAATGGATCCGCATTCACCTCATTGAAATTTTCAAATTGGGCCTTTGATTATGGGATTACATTAAAGTTTTCTTCAAATTATTACCCCCAGGGTAATGGATTGGCAGAGTCCACGAACAAGAATCTACTCAACGTCATCAAGAGATTGTTAGATCAGAATCCAAGAGATTGGCATTCCCAACTCAGGTTTGCTTTATGGGCAGACAGGACAAGAGCCAAAAGATCATTGGGAACCTCTCCATATCACCTAGTTTATGGGCAAGACCCCGTCTTTCCCATCCAGCTAAGGATTCCGACACTCAGGTTCATGCACGAATATTTAGATCCGGATGATAGAGTGCAGATTCGTCTATCACAATTGTTACTACTGGAAGAACAGAGAGATAAAGCTCTCGAAAACTTTGCCAAACATCAAGGAATTGTCAAACGATGGTTTGACAAACGTGCTACAACGAAGTCTTTCAGAATATCTGACTTGGTCCTATATTGGGATAAAGCCCACGAACGAAGAGGAGATCACGATAAGTTCGACAACTTGTGGAAAGGACCATACCAGATTGCTGAGATATTGGGAGAAAATGCATTTAAGTTGAAGACCTTGACTGGGGAAGACATCCCACTGCCCGTTAACGGGCAATTTCTGAAACATTATTTCCTACCTTAAGTTCCTTGATGGAGCTTGTTTTTGTATAGTTAGAATAGTTGCTTTCGGGTTTTGTTTTTGCTTCCGTTAGATTAGTTGTTTTTCCTCGCTTTCCTTAGAGTAGTTGTCTTTGTTTTCTTAGATTAGTTGTTTGCTTCCCGTTTGCTTTCGTTTCGCTTTGCTTTGTGTTGCTTTCAATAAGGAGGGTGTCCCATTCCGCGAGAAGGGTGATGTTGCTTACACGCACACATTTTGGTTTGACCTTGCTAAGGAAGGTTGTGAGTATTCCTCGGGTAAACATTTATGGAAGATCTATGAATCCTAGATTAATTGTCTTTAAAGTATCTTAAGGTTGAGGTTAGTACTTGACTGGGAAGGAAGTCATCTATTGTGTCTTGGTACCGGATCTTGCAGTTATTACATTTCACACACTTAAAAGAGTTCTCTGAGTCATTATGGTCTCCTAGGTGAAGTTGTTGGCTAGAAGGTAATCAGAAGTCTTGCTTCAGCGCCACTATAATGCTCAAACCCAGGTGAGCTTCATTGCTTACAGGCCAAAGTGTGGAAATATATGAAAAGAAAAGAATATCAAAATGAATCAAAAAGAAAGAATGAAAAATCAAAACACTTGGCTTTTGGGTGTGCGGAAATCTCTACAGGTGTACCAAAGAAATCAAAACAAAAGAAATAAATCGCCGGAAGTAGAGCAATCTCCGTGAGATTATAGCAGATAACCTCGCCGGGGCTATGGACGCTCGCTGGCAGCGAGGCTCTATCCAAGGATGCTTTTGGAGCTAAGACCAGAAATGCACTGGAAAGCCATCACGGAACCAAAGAGTCGTATTGGTCTTAAGAGACAGGAATAAACCCATGTGCACACACTTATAACTGAAGGATAAGATGTCTTGATATAATTTAGGATTTCTCTTCCCTTTTGAGTACTCTTCTTGGTCAAGGGATAAGTTAGATAGAATTAATTCAAGATTCCGGATTTGAAGTGGATATTATCTTTGGAATGTCCAGGAACATTCCCCACGTGGAGTCGCCAGATGTTGTGACCTTTTTCACACATCGCCCCATCGCTGATGGGGACCCCCAGTTGCCTGCTAGTTTTTAGGGTTCTGTCTCCTTGCAACGGTTACATGAGATCACTTTTGCCAAGAGTTTCAGGTCAGTTTGCCGAGAGTCACCCGAGCCGAGTCAGTAATTCATGCTTGAATCAATGCGTAGACGTCATGGAAGCGCTCAGAAGGCCCAAGAGACGAAGATCGACTGTAAATTCGGCCCAATTCTGACACTTCCTATTTTTAGGAAAAGTTGCTTTTTCGATTTTTTCATTTTATTTTTGGACCAAACGAGGGTTCCCTATTTTTTAGGGTTGCTTTTTCTATTTTTAGAAAGTTTCTATTTTTGGAAAGTTTCTATTTTTAGAAGGGTCCCGAGTTCTGAAAACGCACTCAGAAGTTCGAAAAACTCAATAGATCTCTCAGAAAATCGAAATGAAAATTTGAAATTTTTCGAAAAATCTGGAAAAAAAACAAGTAAAAAGCATGAAAATCAGACCAAAAAACGTTTAAATTCTGGAAAAATCAATCAAAACCAGTTCAAAATTAACCAGATCTGAGGTTGAAATCATGAGAATCAGCTCTTAAATGGTGAAGTTTGTGAAAATCTGTCCAAGTCTGAAAGTTCGCCATGAAAATCAGCTCTTAAATGATGAAGGAAGGTGTAAGAAATGTCAGGAAGTTTATGGAATTCACCCAGCAACAAGGAAGAACATCCTTGGACCTTCCAAAGTCCGCCCAGCACTTAGGAAGCATGTCCATGCATCTCGAAGGAACATCCTTGGATCTTCCAAAGTCCGCCCAGCATATAGCATGCACATCCTTGCATCCTTCAAAGTCCGCCATCCTTGTCCAAGATCTCCAAAGTCCGCCAAGTTCAAAGGAAGGATGTCCAAAAAGTTCCAAAGTCCGCCCTTGATATCCTAGGATGCTTTGAAGTCCGCCATGCAGCAAGGAGGCACATCCTAAGACCATCCAAAGTCCGCCATGCTTGTCCTAAGACCTTCCAAAGTCCGCCAAGGATGTCCAAAGGGGCTTGAAAGTCCGCCATTCACAAAGAAGCATGTCCAAAAGGCTTGGAAAGTCCGCCTAGGCATGTAGAAGAAGGAAAAATCAAAATTTTCACTAAGTATTAATGCCCAGCAAAGAGAATTTCGAAAATCTGCTAAGTATGGGGGCCTAAAAGGGTGGAAAATTGATCTTTGGCTAAACATCATGACATTTCCAAGAGGTAAAATGTTTAGACAAATGCCAAGAAGCTTTAAAGTCCGCCCTAGAAAAGAGGGACATCCAAAATGCTTGTCTAAGATGCTCATAAAGTCCGCCATACACTTGGAAGAGGTTGGCAAGGTATCAAAGAAGTCCGCCATACTTATCCAAGGCGCTAAGGAAGTCCGCCTAAGCACATGAAGGGATAAAATGATGATTTTGCTAAGTGTTGATGCCTAGTCCAAGGAAAAGTTCGAATATTTGCCTAAGTATAGAGGCTAAATGATGAAAAGTTGAGATTTTTGGCTAAGTATCCTGACACTTTCAAGAGGATAAGTGCCAAGTTTGAAAGGACAAATGCTAAAGAGGATTGGGATGTGGCAAGAAATAAAACGAAGTGTGCCTAGCACAAAAGTGGAAGAGAAGCTAAATTTTGCCTAAGTCTGGAGAAAATACTAAGAAATTGACAACTTTTGACGAAGAAAAATGCACAAGGCAAGGAGAAAGGTAAGATTGCCTTTGCCCAGAAGGAAAGGGGAATTTGTCAACCGTCCAAGAAATTCGCCCAACGAAGACATCCGGACGAGGATTTTGCCTATAAAAATTCGACTGAGCAAGAGAAAATTTGACTTTGGCAGAAGAAAATAGGCTCAGTGCAAGAGAAAAGTTGGCTATGGCAAAGAAAAACAGGGATCTGGCATAGAATTTGTTGACGGAATGGCTTGAATTTTGGTTTGGCTAGATGAAATTGAGGATAAAATTGGAAAATACACTCTTAGCCAAGAAAAACGAAGAGGAAATCGAAATAGCCATGGGTCGAAGACGAACGGGTTGGAATAAATTAAAATATTTTAATATTTTAATAATTTATTTTCAATGCCTTGGACAAAATCAAATTCGCCAGACAATGTTTTGGAGGAAAATAATTTGTGCCGGCCAGAGATAAAATCCGAAAGGGCAAAATTAAATTCACCATGGCTTCAGGAGAGAGAGTGGTAAAAATTCAGGAGAGAGAAAATCTGAATTTGTTTATTTTATTTCTTGCAGGTGGATGACGACGCGAGGCGAGTCTTCAAGGAAGAAGCAAAGGCATGGAATGGAGACAAGTCTGCTTCAAGCCAGATAGAGTGACGGAAAAAGATGGCACAAGCACGAGAAAGTCTGACTTTGCCCAAGCTCAGCATGTCCAAACCTTTTCCGACTTTGCTTGGAGAAGGTATGTCCAGACATCCATAAGATCCGCCAAGTACAATGGCAAACATGATGCAAAGTCCGACCTAGACCAAGAAAAGAAATGTCAAAGTGTTGAGAAGGTTCGCCAAGCATAAAGAAAAGATGGCAAAACCACTAGCAAATCCGACTTTGCTCAACTGAGAAATGGCACAAGCATGATAAAGTTCGACTTCTCCCTAGAAATGTTTGTCCAAAGTGGCTTGAAGTCTGACTTAGGCCGAGAGAGAAAACGTCCAAGCTCATGTGAAGTCCGCCCAAGGAGAGGACGAGAAAATTGGCTAGAAGAATTCACTAAGTGTTGGACGGAAAACAGGAAGGGTGAAGAGGAAAATAAAGAGGAAGTGAATAAAATTCTTGTCCAGGGATGGAATTTGTCCTACATAGCACAAGCCAGATTCAGAATTGAAGGCAAATCCACAGGCAAAGTTCGTTCGAGCATGGTGTTGAATGATCCAGATGATGTTACAAAATGAACCTGAATAGCCAAAATTTGGCTAAGTCTAGGAAATACTTCACAGAGGAAATTCCAATTTCCTCCATTGTGGCGAAAGCACAAAGGCATTCTTCTCCAAATTCTAGACACTTGAAAGGAATCCAAGATCAAAGTTAGGAAGGAACAAGCACAACGGACAGAGTTATCGGCAGGGAAAATATTCTAAGGCAAGCACGTGAAGAAAAAATGAAGCAACCAAGGAAGACATCCAGCACGCTGAGGTGGCGCCTCGTCATCTTCCAACCAATCAAATTGTTCCAAATCAACATATAACAACTTTCTATTTTATTGTTGATTTATATTTAGCAAAAGGGACAAGTGTCCTCAAATGAAATTTTCTCATTGGTCGAAAGTGACAAACCCTAATTAGGGTTTTATTTTGTAATCTCGGCCGTTGATTTGAAATCAATCTTGGCCATTGAATTATAGTTGGGGAGCCTATAAATTGAGCTCGCCCCCTCATTTGTAATGTGTGGAGACAGATTATGTATATTGTCGCATTGAGACTATTTTGAATGATAAAAGCTCTTGAGCATGATTTGCCTTGAATCACTTCTTATTGTTGAATAGTAAGCGAGGTTACATATTGCCTTCCGCCATAGATTAGAGTTAAAGTTAGATTAAATAGAATTTGCTTTGAAAAGTTGTTAAATTGAATGAGAGATTGATCGTATTGATTCAATGGTGAAGTGTAGCTCATACTTTTTTTGAATGGATGATTTGCATTCGATTTGTAAAGTTAGCCTGAGCTCTTAAACGTGGAAGCTTAACTTCAACCTCATTCGAGGTTTGAAAATTATTCTCACAAACCCCTTGAAGATTGCACCCACTTTGCGTATGTTGTCCTGCAGGAGGCGAAACAAAGTGTGGTTTATTTCTCTTCACCGAGTCCTTACTGTCTCTTGAGTTCTTAGGCTTAGACTAGACTCTCCTAAACCCTATTCTTTTTGCCATTTTTTTGAGATCCACAATTGAAAGTCCTAATTGAGAACCTACAAAGATAAATTTCCTAAGTCCCTAGCTTGTGCAGACTTTCTACGTAAGTCCCCTTGTTTATTACCAGCATATCACAACGACCATTGAGCTTATCCACACGTCGAGACCCGACTAAAGAAACCTTGGAATCGCCATATGATCTTCTTGCAATCTTAGCATACGCGGTGGTTTTTCAAGAGAGGATAGAGTGTCTTTGGACATTTTATTCGTGTGTTCGTGGATGATAAAGCGTACACCAACACACCCTAAGTTGGATGGAATTGTCTTGGTGGATGTTCCTACCACTTGGGGCCAAAGGGGGGTATGAGCACGCCCTTGGGCTTACTTATGATGAATAGTTTTTCTAGCACCCTATTATATGTTTCTCTCCAATCCCTACCATGATTGGTTATTGAAAAGAGTCTATGGATTGGATTCAAGTTTAAGTTATTCATTATTTCATAAATGTTAATAATTCATTTATTCTTAAGTTCAATATTTATTATATAATTTACTATGGAATATTATTTGTAAAACAATTTTATGTTGTGTAATTGTCCCTTAAGGCAAATTCAGGGATACTCCAAGTAGGGGACATTACATGGGGATTGGAGAGATAGATGTGGTGTTAGGGATACAATGGTTGCACTCCCTTGGGAAATACTCCCAAAACTTTAAGACTATAGAGTTGAAGTTCAAAGAATATGGAAAAAAGGTATACTTTGAGGCATATCTAAGGGAGCACCCAAATTAGTCATTGAAAAGAAGATGGAGACTATTTTCAGGCATGGTGAGTTTGCATGGTCAGCCCAATGCTTTGTTTCTACAAAGGCTTCTTGAAAGGATGAAAGAGCTTACCACGTTGATATTCAATCATTGTTGGACAAACATAGCTTGGTCTTTGGTGATATTCCCCTGGTAGGTCACCAGATAGGGGCTTCCAACATGTCATCGAGTTGGAAGAGGGGGCCATTCCCATTATAACCACTCCTCATCACCACCCAACAAGGCATAAGGAAGAGATAGAGAAGGTCATTAGGGAGCTATTTGATATGGGGCATATTTGACCTAGTCCTAGTCCTTTCACTTCTTTAGTAGCTTTGGTTAAGAAGGATGGAACCATGACGATGTGTATCGATTACAAGGCTCTCAACAAGAAAACAATTAAGAATAGGTACCCTATCCCTAGAATTGACGAGTTGATTGATGAGTTGCATGGGGTAGTTTACTTTTTAAAGATTAATCTTCAATCAGGGTATCATCAAATTAGAGTCAAAGAAGAGTAAATTCATAAAACTGCATTCAGATGCCATTGTGGACACTACAAGTTCTTGTTCATGTCTTTTGGAATGACCAATGCACTTGTTACATTTCAATCATGCATGAACGAAGTATTTAATAAGTAGTTGCGAAAATTTGTACTTGTCTTCTTTGATGACATTTTGATATACAACAAAATGTGGGAGGA
Organism: Sequoia sempervirens; assembly: GCA_007258455.2. Taxonomy (NCBI): domain Eukaryota; kingdom Viridiplantae; phylum Streptophyta; class Pinopsida; order Cupressales; family Cupressaceae; genus Sequoia; species Sequoia sempervirens. The sequence continues at coordinate 34,839,203 of VDFB02018296.1, read as the reverse complement.
TCATCTCAAACATATTGATGAGGTCTTAGGGATTATAGAGGCATGGTCACTATATGCCAAAGCATCTAAGTGTGATTTGGAATAATAAAAGTTATATATTTGAGGCATGTGATTAATGCAAAGGAAGTCAAAGTGGATCGGGATAAGATTTGGGCCATCTTGGACTTGCCACCACCTAAAACATTGACTCATTGAGGGGATTCTTCAGTTTGTGCAACTATTACAGGAGATTTATTAAGGTTTTTCACAGCTGGCAGCACCCTTAACAAACTTGACCAAGAAGGGGTCTTTCATATGGATAGATGTAACACAACAAACCTTTGACAAACTCAAGGATGTAATGAGTTTGTGTCCAATTATAGCATTGTCAAATTTTTCTCAGTCCTTTGTGTTAGAATGTAATGCTTCTAGTGAGGCATTGGAGTTGTCCTAATGCAAACTAAACATCCTATAGCTTTTGAGAGTAGTAAGCTCAAAAATGCAAAAAGAAGATTTTTCATTTATGATACGGAGATGTTAGCCATTATACATGCATTGCCTAAATTTAGAGAGAATCTAATAGGGGGTAAATTTTTGGTAAGGAAAGACCACAACAGCCTAAAATACTTCCTCAACTTGAAGGATCTGAATGAAAGAGAACAAAAACGGGTAAGCAAACTGAAGGCCTATAATTTTGATATTAAGTATGTTAAGGGAAAAAGGAATGTAGTTGCAGATGCCTTATCCAAGAAGCCAACCTTGTGATCAATGATAGAGATATTAGCAAATTGGAAGGCTCATCTCTTGGTTGAATATTCCAAGAATGCATTTGTTTGTGACGCAATGGAAGGGAAGGTGCAACATGACAGGTATAGGGTAATGGATGACCTTAATTTGTGCAAGGATAGGATCTACCTTGTTGCAGAATGTAAGATGAAGGAGAATATATTGAGAGTTGTCCCCAACACACCATTAGCAAGACATCTTGGCTACTTTTAAGACCTACAAGCAGATCAAGGAGATGTTCACATGGAAAGTACTCAAAGAGAATATCTTGAGGCATGTTAGGGAGTGTCTGACTTGTCAAAAAATTAAGTCAGAACATACTTTTCCAATAGGACTATTGCAGCCCCTACCTATTCCTGAGTCGAAATAGGAAAGCATATCTATAGATTTCATCACTAGTCTTCCATGGGTATAGGTTAAGGATTGTATCTTTGTTGTAGTGGACAGATTGACCAAGTATGCCCATTTCTATGCTGTATCTTCTAAGTTTAAGACACCTCAAGTTGCAAAGTTGTTTTTCAAAGAGGTGTTTAAACTCCATGGTCTATCTAGGAACATTGTCAATGATTGGGATAACAGATTTCTCAATATGTTTTGGGAGGAGCTTTTCAAATTGATAGGCATAAAGTTAACCCCAAGCACTAGTTACCACCCACAGACATATGGACAAACTGAGATCGTTAATAAGTGGGTAGAAGGGTATTTGAGGAACTATATGGCAGGGTTGTAGAAGGCTTGGATCAAGTGGTTATATTTAGGTGAGCACCGCTACAATACCACATATCACATGAGTATCAGCATGACTCCTTTCAAATCTTTGTTTGGGTATGATGTCGCATCTTTTGTGTACTTAGTCATTGCTGATAAGGTTCTAAAGGCCAAGGATTGAGTCCAAGAGAGTCAAAATATCCTGAAGTCACTTAAGAAAAATCTCTAGTAGGCTCAAAACCAACAAAAACTCTATGCAGATAAACACAAATTGGATAGATATTTTGAGGTTGTTGACTTCATTTTCTTGTGGTTCTATAAGAAGTCTTCCTTGAAGGAGAGTGGAGCAGAGAAGTTGAAACCACAATATTATGGGCCATACAAGGTTGTGAGGAGGATAGGAGGTTGCTTATGAGTTAGAGCTGCCAGAGCACAACAAGATCCACAATGTGTTTCATATTTTGTGCCTCAAGAAGACACTTAGGCAGCATATTTCACCTTCTTCTGAGCTACCACTGTTCGACGAGGAAGGTAAATTGATTTTGAATTTTTGATAGCAGAAACTATTCTAGATGTTAGGGAGAGAAGATTGTAAAGTAGAAGTATCAAAGAGTATCTGGTACAATGGAGGATTTGCCTCCAAAAGATGCTACTTTGAGAGGGAAATGAAATATAATATTTCAAACATTAAAAAAGGGTATAGAAAAGAGAGCTTGCAAAAGAAAATTCATTCTTGGCAATTTATTTTCAAAACCCAACTTTGGAGATTGAGCAACTGTTCATCTTTGAGCATCGAAATCAGTAATTAGTTTCTTAAAACTTGGTGCAATCTGGCCAATGGCATTGCCACTCTCAATACTCTTCTATGTGGCTTTTGCCTTAGAGTTTAGATTTGGCTAGTTATTTTATTTTTTAGAGTTTACTATATGTTTAAGTTTCTCATCAATGTCTTTTCATGAATTTCTTGTAATTGTTGTTTGATGGTCAGTACACCTTGGGTACGACTTTGGTACCCGAGGTCCTAACTAAATACGTCCCAATTATGGCACTCTCATACCCTAGATCTATTTGGACATGACTCAAGATAATTAAAAAATAAGGATGTATCTAAGCAATACTTGGATCAATACAGTTACAAGAACCACATTGGTAAAAGTATGAAGGCCTATAGGGTGTGTGTGTGTGTCCACATACACATACATATATACATATACACATGCATGTTTTGGGTTGGTGAAGGGGGCTTCAAGTGATGAAGAGAGTTTAATCTGTTCGAGTTGAGCTCTCTCTTGGTGTTAACCTAAGTCAAATCATTAAAGGGCATGAATTGTGGATCACTCATCGCAAGAATCATGTTGGAATGAATGGAAACATTTATGTGTATAAATATACAATGGATTGAACGTCACATCCATGGGGGGTTCTTGTTTGTATCACTAACCCAACATAATATTCACTTTGGGGGTATTATTCCTGAATACAAGGTGAATTTGAGCCTCATCAATAAAAATTGGCCGCTGGGTTAGATATTTTGCTAGCAGGCAAATTTATAAGGCTACGCCAACGGACCCTTTCAAGCATTCAAATTCTTTAAAAAGTCAATGGAGACCTATGTGTTTGTTGTTATCATACAACTTGACTTTGCTCAAGGTCCTAACGCTAACTCTATACTAGGTTTCCTTAATTCATTTTCTATATCGCTGGGCATGCGTAATATATTGCCTCCCAACTGGGAATCATAAATAGTCTACATCATTGTGACAGCTCAAGACAGTATCAAAAGCACTTGTCTTCCAACGATGTGGTGGATTGCATCTATCTTTAGTGGCCCAAGGAATGGGCAAGGCATTCAAAGTGATAAAGCAAGTAATAAGTGTAATGGCTTTTGAGAAAATGCTCAGAGTAGCAAATTTATTGTGTCCTGCTTGTAATTTTCAACTGAAACCTATATAACACCACTTGCTTAAGTAAAACTTTTAAGTACTGCAGGGGGCAATTTATGTGCACCTGTGGGCAGACGCACCTCTGATTCAGACCACGAAGTGCATATGATTCAAGAAATATATTTGACATTTCTAACATCGCCTGTAGAGAAACCGATCGAGTATCTCCATTTCTGCTGCGTTCATTCCCTGATACATACACCCAAGTAAGCAACCATCCAGAACAAAACGATCCACTACAATATTCTCTCAAATTCAGAACCCGTATATATGGAAGATGATTTGGCAAAACATGCAACTTGTTCTTCCATGTCAGCAAATGGCTGTTTCCTGGTGTTAAGGAGAATCCGATGATATTCGCATATATGTAACAGAAAGACATGCACGAATGCTTTGATAATCTTAAGACCAATTCCAACAAATGCAATGTAAAATAGCGATGAGCTGAAATTGTGCAACACATGGCTTTCCAACGAGAAGGTCCAAGTTCTGATAAGGTTTTCAATTGGGTAAACTAACACTTCCACTACAGTGAACGATTATATGAGGATTTTTGAGTAGTAGAATTATTTCCAATAATCCCAATACTGGCAAGGAAATTCTTTTAGGCGTATCTGACAGGGCAATGTGACAATCCCAGGTAAACTTGATTGAAAAGATATCCAGAAAGGAACTGACATATTAAAAAATGAATGTGAATGCAAAGGGAGGCTAATTACCTTGAGTGCAGAATGTGAAAGCTGTCGTGGAGGGTCTTAGATAAGTACTGGTGGCATTCGATTTTTTGTAGATGGCCCCTTGTGCAACCATGAGGGCTCGGAAAGGCACGATTAGGCACCGCATTCGTTCCATTCGCCAAACCATAAACTATGGCATTCCAGCCCCAAGAAATGCAATGGGAGTTGTATTATAGAATATATGGTTGCTGGTACATTGAGCAGGCCTTTTGGTTATCGTAACTGAGAATCTGCTCGCGCCAAAAATACGCGCCCTGCATTAGATAGTTTTCGGAGGTTTAAGGGGTATAAAAAAGCGCCAGGATTTTTAGGAGCGACTCCCACTCACACACGTCTTGCTTTAGATGAAATTCTGGACTCTCGATTAATTTAAGCCTTTCCTAAATAGGGGTAATTGTGAATACCTATATATATATATTTTAAGTTTGTTTTGATGGAGTGGTTTAATATAATCATAAATTAATAAATTAATAAATAGTGTAATTTCATGTGAAGTTGGGTTCATTCTTCAATTCATCACTTTTTCATTTACATTCATATATAGACTCTATCTTATTTATATATAAACTATTTATAAATGTTGAGAGACATTCTACAATGGTAGCAAGGGGTGGAGTGTAATGGTATGAGTTTGTTATCAAAAACTCTCATCTTTTATCTTAAATTTGATAGCAATTTACGCATCAAAATATTAATATTCAATACTAAATATAATGTTTCTAAAATAAGCAACACATTAAATTTATGTCTCAATGTTCGTAGTAAATAAAATTTGTCCAATTTGTCCGGAGAACCTCTGTGACCTACTCTTATTGTTTCTAAAACTCTCATCCTTTAATTCTATATAAAATATAAATAATCACCTTTTGTCATTCTAACCCATCACCTAAGCTTTGATACCTAAGGTAGTTGAGCACTATTTTCCCCTTTGGACCTCGTTGTCTTGAGGGTGTCAAATCTCCTCCTTTACATTTTGGTGAACCTGACATGAACTCATCTTTTCTCTAGTCTTTGTTGAATATTTATTTTCTCTTATTTGGAAGTTTGTTGGACTGAGTGTTGCGATACTCTTAGGAGCTTCATGACCCAATCTACAACTTTCGAGCATGTAGTAAGAAGTATTTGACACTCAAACATGGGTTCTAGATGTCAATTCAATTCAACCCATCAAGGTCTTGAATTTGATCAATTCACCATGGGTTTTCCACTTAGTTATACACCTCCAAGTGCATTTTTGTTCATTTGTTTGTACTAATGTTCAAACAAGTTCTCAACCAATTACTCCATCTGATTCTTCTTCCCATAGACAATGAATTTTATCTTAGGGTCGCCTTCGAGCAAGTTTAATCTTTGGAAGAAAGACTTAAATAATTTGAATAATTTCTAAGAAAAGATAACATATATACTCAAGTTTCTCCTATTGTTTGTGGTGTGAGAAATCTACTCATTTCAAACCACAAGGTCCTTGAGTTACTTCATGGAATAGCTAACATAGTAGAGACTCATATACCCTTGTACACAGCAGTCTTGAGCCACCCTCAAAATATCCAATCAGAGATCACTGGTAAACAATTGAATCTTTCAATGTCAAAGGTGTTCGTGCACATGATGGACACTAATCATTATATACCTTCTCTCACTTTTATTGATATCACAAACATTGTGCCCCTTGTTAATCTTGGAGTCAATGTGAATTGCAATCCTTTGGGATACAAGACCCTTGAATCTGCATCCTGAAATTTTGTTGCCATGACTAATCAACCCCCACCTCCAACATTTGATCATGTCTTAAACACCCTATTGCAAAACATGGGTTAGATACAGTCACAACTAGCCAACTTAACCAGTATTGCTTCTCATTCCACCTTACAACCCTATTATCATTGCAATCTCATGGCCCTAAATATTTTAAATGTCTCTATCCCTCAAGGGGTGGAAATTCCAAAATTTGATAAGTACAATGGTAGGGGTGACCTGCAGACCCATGTTGCATCATTTACTACCATGTGTAGTGACTTTCTCTATCAGGATGCGTTGTTAGCCAAACTATTCTCGTGATCTCTCAATGCTAGAATGGTTTTTCTCCCTTCTTGAAAATTCCATTTTTTCCTTTGAGTAATTGATTAATTAATTATTGTAGTAGTTCCAAGCTAATATTGGGCCAAAGGTCACCTTTATTGATCTCGTCCACTATAAGCAAGGGTCTCATGAGAAGGTGACCAATTTTATTGCTCGTTACCAATATTTGTTTTCTCATATCTCTTATGCCTTGCCTAATTTCAATGTCCAACGTGTGTTCATGGGGAATTTACAACTGACATTGAGACAAAAATTTCTCTTAAAGAAACATCCCTCTTCCCATCTGTGTATGACACTTAAAGACTACCAGCAAACAGTGACATCGTATAGGGGTCCTCCTCATCCTCTTATCTTGATAGTCAGACAATTGTGTCTATTTTTAGGGAATCTATAAAAAATAAGGCAATAGCGAATGTGGTTTTCTTTCCTATTGAAAAGAACACCATAAGGCATAATAGAGTTTTTACAAAATGTATGAGTCTTATGGCAGTGTATCTTCAAAAAATCAAAATATGGTTTAATCACTCTCTCGAAAATCATACCACTACCCAACAACAATCATATCCCAACTAGTACGATGCGTAAATTTTCCCAATATCTCTGGGTTCCCGCGTCTTAAACAACATGTGCAAGTCTTCATACATGGTGTTCAAGACCACATAGAAAGTGGTGTCAAAAAGTCGATGGCTAATAGCCAACTACAAATCAACACAAGATATAGTATCCATTTCTCTACCATGGCTAATAGCTACAAATCACATATCTCCACTATGGCTTCCACTATAGTATAAACACAGTCTTGTTCACTTTTATTCCTCCTACAAATAATGTGGATAAGATCCTTGATATGATTTTTACACCACAAGACCTCCCCCTCAATAAGGATCCTTCTCCTCTCTATGTCCCTACTCAGGTCAATAATTCGTGATTGGTGTAATGGTTGACCCTTTTAGTCAGGTCAATGTTATTATGGAGGAGACTCTTTTTATTAGCAACTTAGATAAGGAGAAATATGAGGAATTGAAGGCCATGATCTGTACCCATGATGACTTCTTTGTACCTCCCATTGGTTATATCTCCTTGTCGACCCTAGTTGGACCCAAATCCATTGATGTTCTTTTTGTCGTGATTCCTAAATCTAACATGTTCAGAGTAAGATATGCATTCCATGGCTAGTCTTCATGAATTTGGTTGCATCAATAGTCCATAAATGTTTGAAATTCCCTCACAATGGTAAATTCAATACTATCCATGACACATGATACAAACCCCTTGTGTCGTGTGGGGGCTTCTCCTTGGACCATTTATGGCTTGCTCCCGTTGGACCTTTATCGCCCTGTGAAGACTTGTTCTATAGGGACTACTTTAGGTACAAGACAAGAGTTGTAGCCCCTAATGTTGTTTTTCCTCATCTCATGCAATCTCCATGAAGACGTCTATGCATGCATAGTAGTGTGATTTGTCCTCTACACCTTCCTCCTTGAAGGCTATAAATAAACATGCTCCTGCACATAGACCTTCTTCAATTCTATGATTTCACAACCTCTAGTGGTGTACTCAATTCCTTCTATTGTGCCTAGCACAAGAAAAGGAAAGGCACCCATGTTGATGAAATCTAAACCTCAAGTTTTTGAGCTCCCATTTTTGCCCATAATTCCTTGACCCACCTTGTATGGTAAGGGAAAGCATGCCACTAGAGTTGTCTTTCCTTCTATTGCTCCTACATATCGGCCCCCGAGGACTCCTCCTATTCCACCACCTACTTCTAAAGTAGAAAAAGGAAAGGATCTTGTGGTCAAGATGCAGGTCTCTCTTTTTTTCGCACCTCATGGCCCCCTTGAGAAGCCTATTCTTCCACCAATAACGACTATGAAGATTACACCTCTAATGGAACAAGATGCCCCAAAATATTCTTAGGCCTCTCTTCCTGGTAATCATAACCATCAAAAATGACTTGCGCACAAGCATAAGAATTGTCAATAGGCATTGGACCAAGAATGTGATGCCTTGCAGATGACTGAGGGTGAGCCTTCTACTTCTATCTTGGTTTCTATCTCTACTAGTCCTATTCCTGTTTCTACTCCTATTGCTTCAGTCTTTCTTTCGGCTTCCTTGACAAATCTTGATGAACCTCACCCCAAGCGAGTACAAGTGTTCATAGCTCCCTCTTTGGAGCCTCCCTTGATCACCTCTTTACTCAATATTCCTCCTTTCTTTGAGCCCATAGACATGCCTCACACTAAGGTTGTGTCTACTTTGGCTCCTTCTGTTTCTTCCCTTTCTTTTCCCTCTACTATGAGGATTGCACTTCCGCTTCTTAAGTGCAAATCCAGCACATCCTTACTCCAAAGGACAATCATAAAAAATTCTTCTTCATCTCGTCCCAACATGGCTTGTATCATTCTTGTAACAAAACCATCACCTTCTTCCCAAAAATTTGTCATTGCCCCTCTTTTGGAGGTCGATAATGATCCCCTAGTTTCTCAACCTCCTCATGTTCAGTTGCTACACTTTACTCGAGAAGTGTGTGTTTGAATCATTGGAAGATATCTTGAATCTATCATCCATATTTTCTAGGATCAATGATGTTAACCTCGCAAGAACTTATCGATGGAGATATTGAGGCGGCCTCCTCCTTGGCTCTTACTACAAGTGAGTCGATCGACACTACTCTCATGCCTCCCTTTATGAGATCATCCTCCCTCCCCTTATGATGGTCTAGATTGGGAGAAGGATGACTTGTTAGAAGTGTTGGACTAGAGTAGTACCTCTTATTATCTTTAGATTAAAGTTTGTGTGCTTGGTGTTCCATTGTGCTTTCCTGTTAATGTTTGTGCTCTATTTGTCATAAAATTGACTTTCACGTCAAAATGATGCAAAGTGTTGGGGCATTTAGGCCTCTTCCATGTTGACCCAACTTTTTATTTTTCTTCATGTGCTTTTCTTCTCATTCCAATCTATTTGGGGGGTGGTGACAATTCACATAATTTACATTATATATATATACATTTATGATAAGTTCTGACCTTGAATACTTGGATCCCCCTGTGCTTTCAATCTCTTTATCTCTGCTTTTTTTGGATATTGTGTATTCTATGTGTTATCCCTCACGTGATAACATTCCATGGATACATATCACTATGTATGTCATGACACAACATCCCTCTTTGTCTTTCTTCTCCTTAGAATGACATGTGCTCATCTGTGTAACAAACATCATCTTAAGGGGGGCTTATCATATCTAATTATTCTCATTTTTTAAAAATATATCTTAAAAATATTGAGGTCTTACTAGCTTGGGGGCAACCTAACTAGACTTGTCTTTTATCTTGATCTTGTCATCTAGCTTGGGGGAAACTTAACTAGACTTGTATTTTTTGTGTCTATCTTGTAACATAGTTTGCAACAAACATAGGCCTATTCGCTTGTTGTATGGTCTCTAGCATAAAACAACTTGCTACCCATATTTATTAGTGATTTCTTTATATTTGATCACATTTAATCATGTTTATTTTTTTCTTTTTCACCTAGCGTGTTTGTCTTTAGTTAACATGTTTGTGGTGAAATTGCAGTCAACTTTGCAGGATAAAAAACCCATGTCTTGTCTCAGCTTTTCAATTGCATATACTAGATTGGAGACATGCATCCTCTTCATCTTGGGTATATTCTCTCCAACCTCTTTCTCTCTCTACTTTAGCTCACATATGCTAGAATACATATACTCGCTAAAGTGGGGGAAAAATGTAATGTCATAAATTGCATCCTATGCAATTTCACATTCCATAAACCTCCCCTTTAGATAAATTAATTTGATAATGCAATATATCCTTCATTTTTATCCTTAACCCTTTTTATTCTCAACCATTAATATGAATTTTTATTGCGTACAAATGTGTGATGCACGAATGTCCCAAAAAATTCACAATTGCAATAATCATTTGGACATTACACTTCCACCTATTTGCAAGTGTAATGCCTCTGCAACTTGCATGCATGCCAGGGATGACCCTTTGCATGCATATACCACTCAAATCACTCATTCATTCATTCATTCTTACACTTTCTCAATCTATCCTCTCATTCTCTCAATATTCCTTGCTCTTCTACACCATAGCAACTTCATTCTATCATTTTTTTATCACACTTTCTCATTCTCAGAAGGCACTCCATGTCACTCTTTCAACCTTGAGGATTGCAACTTCTTCCTTTCAACATTACCACTTTGCTAAAGGAGAGTAACTTTAATTTCTTTATTGTATTATCTACATTGCATTGTCTACTTATCATCTTAGCATATTTTTCTAGCATGTCTATCTCTCTTTATCTTGTCTATATTTCTATCTTGATCATATTTGGTTGTCCATGGAGGTGGGAACACCTAAGTAGGGGTTTTACTAAGGTAAGGCCCTAAAACAACCCCAATATATGTTCTCGTGTTTCTATGTGTGAAGCTATTGAATATTTATCATTGAAACATGCTTCATTCATGGACTTCTTATGAGTACTCTCTTCTCTTCTCCTTTCATTTCATTGTTCGCATTCCATACTATTCTTCAGTTTAAGTTATTTACTTTCCTATCATCTCTCTGTTATTTCTCGCATTCTTAGAGTTTATGGCAAACAAAACTGTCAATAGGCTCTTAGTTGTTTTTTGTTATAAACTTGGTTTTCAATCCGTATGAGATGCCAAAGAACTGTGGGGACATCTGCACATTGCACCATCATCCTTGGCCAAGAGCTTTCTAGTTTGTCCATAGAACCTCTATGGCTTGATTTTTTTATTCTAAAACTTTCATCCTTTAATTCTATATAAAATATAAATAATCACCTTTTGTCACTCTATCTCATCACCTGATCTTTGATCCCTAAGGTAGTTGAGGACTATTCGCCCCTTTGAACCTTGTCGTCTTGAGGGTGCCAAATCTCTTCTTCTACACCATAGAATATGTATTTTCTCCTTCTTTAAATATTAATGTATTTTCCTTCCCTTTTGGATACTGTAACTATAATCATCTATGATTATCATATATTGTTATCTCTTCTATGGATACTGATAATCATGTTCTTGATTCTAGTGGTATATTAATATTAAGTACCTCTCCTTCACATGATGTAAATCATGACACATCTATTATGGAGGGTACTTGTGTTACACATTTACCTTCTATGAATGATACACTATGTGATACACCTCTCCTTGACATGATTTGAATCATAACACAACTATTGTGGAGGATATTTATATTGATATTTCTACCATTGCTATATGATGAAGGTACAACTTCTTTATTTACACACTTCATTACTATACATTTTTATGATTCCTCCCTTGCATGTGCATGTATAACCCCTATGTTTTGATAGACTCATGTTATTTCAATGAATTACCTTGCTTTATACATAATGATGTGTTAAATAAATTATTATCACATTCTACATCTCATGTTAGCCTTGTAGATGTTTATAATGGTCTTTCATATAGTGATGACTTGCATGATGATAATATACACAATTCATTAGCTTCCCATGTGTCTCATATTGATACCACATTATCTTATCCTACACTACATGATGGTTTTATGAGCCTTAATGAAGAACTAGCACATGACGATCATGATGATAGTACAAATTCCTATTTACATAGTAAATTATTATTGCTTGCTAATTACAAATATTTAGATGATAGTATCTTAAATATGTTAGGAAGTTTAGACTTCATCTAATGGTAAATCTTTGAAATGTTTTAATTTATATTGTTTGATTTACACTTTTGATGAATGTGGCACATGCTTTCATTCCTTATTTTTTTAAACCTAGTGCAATAAGGATAGTGTGGGCCTAATAATACCTTCCCATGATTTATCTCTTGATTTATGTTCCTTTGTGACCCAAATGGCTCATAAATTGACTAAACATATCTTTCATGCTATTCTATTACCCCATAAACTAACTAGAGGCCAATATGTTCCATTGCAACAATAAATGTATATCATAAGCCTGTGATGTTAGAACAAATCTTGCAATGCATTCACATTACCTTATCCCTTTTCAAACCATACAAGACTCTTTTTTTTTCAAATTTCCATCATATACATGGATATTCTAAAGATAGAGGTATTGAATTCAAATATAAAATTGAAGAACTTATGGACAAAGTTAAGATAAGCTTTAAGCGTACTCATGAGCCTACAACTCCCCTTTTTAACAAGGTATATCATATGAAAGAAATAACATTGAAGACCATAATTGATTAGAATGTATCTATGATAGGAGTCATACTTGCCCGCCTATATACATACACATAACTTTTATTACTATACATGTTTTCATTTATGTAATACATAAAGATTGCACATGTGTTTATCATCTAGCCATATGTGACTTGGATGTAATTGCATTTCCTAAGGAGAGCAATGATTCCTATTGTGACTTTGGATGGAAGCATAATCTAGGTGAAAACCCATAAAATTAGTCGGTTTCAAATGAACCATGTATGGAATTAATCTATTCGATACCATTTATTGGTATATTGAAAATTGTTGAGCTCAAACGATTTAAATCTTAACTTTTTGTTTGATTTGTAAGTTACCATAAATAATAAAAAATGTAGTAACTTGTTTTCTCCACCTTCAAGAATTCTAGTATGTGCATTTTAATTAGGAAGATACTCTTTAACCAATTACAATGTTGTTTTTTCTAGCTTCTATACTATATGGGCTTTATCCCTTTGAAAGAGGACTGTTGTTACTGAAGACCTTATCAACCAATGACTCCATGCACTTTAGGATGATTTTAGGGGAGAATTTTCTATTGATGTTCCTTAGATATCAACATTTGTAGCTTGTGCATACCTCACATTTTTCATCATAACATCATCATTTGTGGTTGCTTGGTGGGCTATGACCTATACACATTCCTTTTTTAGAATTTGCCTTATTGCTTGTTGTCTCCTAGAAATGCACCCTATGCAAAGTTATGAACCGAGCTTTAGAGAAACATGGGATCATTTCAAGGTTGTGGGTCACCTGAAGTTGAAATGAACCTCCTGAGAAGGCCAACTTCCTTTGTTATCACCTAACTACTGATCTTGTAAGAAAAGGGAGAAGGAATAAGAAATGAAAATACATCCTATGGTGATACACCAAATGATAAGAGCAATGAGACACTCAAGTTACACTTGAATACTGATGATGGACATGGGACTGCACAACAAGATTATGTAGATTATGCATATGAACAGGTTTGACATGCACATACTTTCAAGAAGGAAAAATAGATTCTCACAAATTAAAAGCTCATGTGCAATTGAATAAACACAATTTGTAACCTACATGATACTACTTTTGCAAAGAAAGGCATGCTAACATGAAACCAAGCATCCGGAGAACTCTCTTACAAAGAGACAAAAAATGCCTTATATACAAAAGTGTCGCCCTTGGGCTTACAAAAAATATCCCCTTCGTAAAGATTTTCCTAGATCTTTTTGTCGAAGTTAATGTTGTATCCCCGCGGTTCCATGTTCTGAAGAGTCGCCTCCCAGAATGGCCTCCTTTGATCTTTTGAAACGATTTATCACCGTGGTTCACCTTCAACCTTCAATCGAGCCGCTATGAATGCTTTGAGCTCATATGTGATCCATCGCTACCACATTCTATTGATCTTCCACTCACCAAATAAATCAAGCACGTCACCAGAGTTCTTCCTCGATTGGTTGAACTTGTGCCACGTAGATTCCCAAATGGTCAAAAGGTCACCTCATCAAAATCGCATGTCGGTGAGACACTAATCGTGTCTCCCCGATGCAATTAGACCCTTCAGCAGTTATCGGCATAGCTCATGACGATCGACAAGACCACATAGCGAGTTCAAAAGTTATAACGACATCCATGAAACCATCGGCAAGACTTTTCGTTGGGAAGACTCCCACCGCGAGCCTTCCATGAGTCATATTGATATCCCTTTCATCGCCGACCTTCACCTTCTAAGCAAGACCCTTCACCGTCACATTCCGCCTCCCCGAAGCCTGACACATTCCTTTGATGAGACTCCCCATAGGGTCGGCAAGACCTCTTGCCGAAGCTCATTCATTTCGCTGAGCTCCTATCACTTCGCTTCGCGGCAAGATTCCCTTTTAGTTGGTGAGAGACATTACACCCCATCGAAGCCTTCACCGCCGAGTGCAACTCTTCAAGACTTTGCCCTATCGGGCCGACAATGCTATACCGATGTCAAACTCTCTCGACGAGCTCACTTCATCTCAAAGAAGTAAGACCTTATGTCAACCCTTTATCTTTCATGAAGTTCAAACATTTCTGGAGACTCACTCATTCGCCGAGACATCACACCGAGGGCACTTCCTTTCTCGCAAGACCTTGCCCCGTTTGAGACACTACGCACGAAGCTCAAAACCTTTTCTCCTACACCAAGCACTTTGGCAAGACCACCACTTGTCGAAACATCTCATGAAGCCCAAAAAACCTTTTCATCCGCATCAAACAAGGTTGATCAACAGACTTCCATGTTGAAGGCACTTCTTCACGAGACCATCATCTATCTAAGCAGACATCTCCCCGAGTGTATAGAGAAATAAAACTCATGGCAATTGAAAATTTGGTCGACCGGTATATTTCAAATGAATAGAACCACCACCAAAGGCAAGACAACAAGAGGGTCTCAGCGGAATTTCTTTGAGGAGTTTTATGCTTGATCCAAACTGAGGCATACTCCCAACAGGCTTCCTCATGACTTAGCATCAGATGTATGGTTTAGCCCTTGTTGTGAATGTCCCTTCATTTGGCCTCCATGAACACTTGAAAATATAGACCCTACCGACCAGCCCCAAGTGAAATGGCTAACAAAGATTAACATTTGTTAGGTTTTGGTTTAATTGGGTGAATTTGAGTACCACATGAACATCAAGATTTTTCTTAGAAAACCAAAATACAATAAAGACTTGTGGTTCACACATTAAGGTGATATACATAGATTAGTTTTACCTTCTTAAAAGGACTTCAAGTGGCATTGCCTACCATTATTCGACTTTCTTTATAGTGAATTTTGTCAGAGCGATAAAAAGTCTCATCTAATATCTAAAAGAACAAACTATTCAAATATAGAAATAATGTAAGTCAACACCATAATTGTTCAATAATGAAATGTTCAAAGATGCAATGCACAATTACTATTATCTGCCCTTCTCATCATCTCCTACGTTTCCTATTTTGTGAAATTGGTGGGAGGATTTGATAAAATCTTAAATGCTGCTTAGGGTCCATTTGCACTAAGGACCTGGGGTGATTCTAAGAGAACGAATCCTTGCAGTTGCACAAGTAACAACAGGGGACCGGGAAGCCTACGCTTTGAGCCTCGTAGTTTGAACACCTTCATCCAATAACAAACTTGTGAATGTAAATGAGTACGTTGAAGAATTAACGTATGGATGAAAGCAACTATAGTATAATATAGTATATACAACAAGAAATCATTTATTTGTATCGCTAGTAGAGAAGGCCTTAAGTCGGAGAGGCTCCATATCTCAAATGAATTTGCATAGTTAGCAAGAACGTCTGTGAAAGTACCAAGATAAGGCACACTGCAGGCAAGAGCAATGGCCTCGACAATGCAAACTTTCACACAAACTTGTGGGATTGGAATATCGTGGCAAACAACATGTATGCTCACATCAGTGACAATGCCTTTTCCAACCACTTTACCCTCGAGTAAAGGTCAACATGATCTTCAACCTTAGAAGCACTCCCCTCAACATCTATCCTTTCATCATCAATAGCATTTGATTGCAATGGAATATTCATTTACGTGAATCATAATTCAACTCAGAGTTAACGATTCATAAAAAAATAGAAATGAATCATGACAATGTGTTACGTCACTATCGATATAGATGGCAGGCCAGTGTTCTCCCCATCCCCATCCCCATCTTTATTACCCTCTCCTGCTTGCATTACGACTACATCACCAAAAAGGTCAAGCCCCAATTTTTTAGACTGCAGACGTTTGATAACATTGTTATGCTGCAAAACATGGCAGAGGTGAGAAGACAGAGAACATAACCAAACTTTACAATTTTAAACAGCAATATAGAATCATATTTATGTAACAAAATGACAATGCACACTTGAGATAGATGAAGTCATAGGAATATAGTGAACAACTCATTCTTTCTTTCATCACCGTGATTGAGGATTTATCGCCGAAGTTGTGCAATAGGAATATCGTCATCCTAGGAGGGAAATTTCCAACCGAATCTAAATAAGCTCACAATGTACAAATAAATCTCCTTATTTGATATATACGTTGTTATCATGCAAAACTTGCCAGACGTTTCAAAACATAAGATACATACACAAATATATCAATTTCAAACTGCCATTTCCAATAATATACGTATGGTAGGAAAGGAGAAAGCACACTTCAGATGGATTATCTCATAGGAATGTAGTGAACACCTCAATATTTCTTTGATCAACACATTTTTTTTTTCTTTGCATGAAGTTGTGCAATAGGAATATCATCATCCTAGTAGATGAATGCGAAATACATTAAAAAAATGTTCATAATGTACAATCTCTACCCTTATTCAATAAATTAAAATATATATACTGATTAGTCTCTGACTTCTTTGCTTCCCTCCCCAGACTCCCTTTCTTCTTTGATGCCCCATTAAGGCACATTTTCTTGTCCTAATTGGACACTATCCTGCTCACGCACACCACTTCCTTGTTCATCCTTCTCCTGTAATGGTAGGAGTGTAAATGTAACATCAAATTCGCACGCATGCAACCAATTCATTGAAGTAATCAAACACATGTTAAAGAGTAGATTTCAAAATTACTATTTCTTCCAGTTTCTTTCTATCAAGGAATCTTGAAAATTTTGACTGTCTTTCATCCCTCTTCTTCTCGATGTTAGATGACCATCTGCGAGGTACAAAATCATCTCGCGCTTTTCTAGGTAGTGCTTCATCTTCCAAATCAACAGTACCATTATCAATGCCAACATTGAGTTGTTGACCATCACCCTATCATGTCATGTAAGTTAACATTATGTCAACCTTCTATGCATCGAAATAGAAAATTAAACCAATCAAAATTCACATTTAACAGTTCAATTACACATTACCATTTCATCCATTTTCTTTCTCTCCTGTAATATTAATATTTTTTTCCTTCTTTCCTCCGTCCTCTCCTCACGTTGTAAGACTGCATTGCAGCTTTCACCTCCTCCTTTGCTTTGTGAGGAAGTTGAAGGTAGTATTTTTTACCATATGTTGTGCAAACCCATTCAATTACATGTATTATTTGTGTATTATAGTGTCTCATTTGGTACTCAACATCATTCTCCCTCCTTTGAATATACTTTTTAAATTTGTCTTGGGGAGGAGGCGGGCGTTTTCCTTGTCATATCGCACTTCAGCCATGCTTTCGTGGGGTAACAAAAGGAAGATGGTGGTCCACCATCCTATGCATGTTTAGCATTCTCAAATCCCAATATATTTTCCCTCCACCAATGCTACATGAACCATACTCAAAGTTGTATACAAATTTTCTACCCACTCGTCCTATTTTGTGATGAACAAAAACTTGCATAAAAAAATTGAAAAATAAAATCACTTACCATATTTGATATTAAAAAAATTGAATGCACAACATTTAGACATAGCCAAATGATGCAATAATTAAATTATTATTGTTGTCACTTGTAGCACGTAGGAAATTGTATACCTTTACAATTACACCATGTTTGGGTTCCTTAATTTATTGGACTTAATTAATCTTCTAGTTTTCCAAATTATGCATTCCAAAGCCTTATTATTCTCATTTTTCGAAAGGGAAACCAACATATAATTAATGCAATTAATATGTTAATCACATTAGATAATGTGTGTCTTGGACTTATAGGCCAGGACCCATCCTTTCAAGTCTTAGGACCCATTTTTTAAATATGTCTTTGACGACATTTTAATGATTCAAGTTCAATATGTAAGTGTTGGATTTTGGAATCTAATTTTTAGGAAATTAGATAAACACCTATAAATACATAGTATTTTTATCAAATTCAAATCTAAGCATTAAAACACTTAATGAGACACTTCTAGAGAAGAAAATATTATCGTCAAGAGCATTCAAGAGTAGATTTATCAGTCATTTGTTGCAACATTCAAGATCCTAACATCATGTTCAAGCTTATGTGTGTTTATGTCATCTTGTGAAGGCTAATATGCATTGTTGATCCTAAAGAATCTAAGCATTTTCAAGTGTCCAAATCCATCAAGCAAAGCAAGATCAAGTTCCTTGGAGTGATGTGTTTGTCTTTAGTCCTCTAAGGGAAGCCAATGAAGGTTTGGTGAGTTGTAACAAGAAAGTGTTCATTCATCATTTCCTTCTCCATTGTCATTATCTTTCTATCAAGGTTTAATTTCAAAATATGGGATTTGACTAAGGCAAGCCCCCATTCAAAAAAAAAAAATCTCTTTATGTATGTGTAGATTTTAGGTCGAAGAAGGATTGAAGATCTTGAAGAGAAATTTTGCATTGTTGCATAAGTTGTCATCATTATTGTCAAGCCATGAAAACTCATATTCATAATTTATTTCTAACTTTTCGATAATGGGACATGTGCAAAAAAAAAGCTAATATCTTGCCTCATAGGACAACCAAAAAAATTTCAAGACCCCTAACCAGGACCTATTCGCCCTAGGGTGAATTTGTCCTTCAATGGAGCTCAAAACCAACTTTTGGTGATAGGTACATGTGTCCTAACCCTTCCCAGATCTACCTACAAACTATGATTTTAGTTTTTGTACTTTCAAGAATTTACATTTCATGTTCTAGGTCTTATTGTTCATTTAGTTTGGGTATTGCATATCATTTTAATTCGGTTTCAGATCTATCCTATTGTCTTAAGGATTGAGATCTAGGTCTGATTGACTCACCATTGAGGTTGAAAGTCAATCTTTACACCTTGTGATCTCTTTCTTAATGAAATTCCCTTCAAGAAAGGTACAAATACAGAAAACACTCCTATTAGGTCTCATGCCCAGTTTTGAACTCCAAGAGGGTGCCAATCTCTTAGTATGTTTTTGGCTAACGAACAAGGTGAATCTGGTTGATGACCTAGTGCTCTTTAGGCTCTACTAAACCTAGGCGGATGTACCTAAATGATAATGTGGATTTGAAGGTTTGAATATGATCTCTAATTTGGGTAATCTACTCACAATGGCACATGGGTGTGAAGTAGATGCAAGGCTGATGACTAGTTCCTATAGTAGATGTCTTTGAGAATAGAGTGTATGAGTAGATTTTGTATAAAATATTATGAATTTGACTAGTGCCTAATCCTATTGGGCGAATGGATTCGAATGGTGGATGATGATGATGGAGATAGATTTGTAAGATAGGTGGATCTACTTCTCATCTTAACTCTAACTTGTTGGGCTCTTTAGATGTTTGCACCTTGTATAAATGTCCAGGTTTGTCAGTTACTATACTCTTCCTTATTGATCCTAGTGTTATTCTCCCAAATTACGGTGATATCATGAAAGGATATTTAATTCTTAACTTGGTGGAAACCAATCAAAATAATCAGTTTAAAAATATTTTAATCCCTGACAGGAACCAATTAAAATGAATTATCTAAAAGGAATTTAATTCACCCTAGCCACAACCTAATCAAGAAAACCACACAGCAATAGAAAATGTGTCTTGACAAATTGTATAAATTTGAGTAACTTAGGAAAACCACTTTGGAGATAGCACAGCAACATATAAGAATGAATATTAAGACAACAATTGAACACTAGAAGTAAATCACCAATTATGAACAATATTCTCCATTATATTGCTTCAAAATATATATATTTATAGCAGAAGTCTTTGAAATGTGGAGATGGATGAGTGGAGTGTGCTATACTAATGCAACCTATCTACTACTAATGATGATGATGATAATGATGATTCAAAACTCGTCTTTGGTTTCCCTTTTTATATGGGAAGCGACAAGCTACAGACCCATTACAAAAAGGTATGTTGTTTGATAACTAAAACTTGATTAACATAAACATAAAAACTTAGTAGTTTTTTGGTGGATGCACCATGATCCGTTAGTCTCCAAAAAGTTCATGTGATCATCTAAGACCTATTAAAGGCTCATGCTCCATGATAATGCACCCACGGATGCCAAAATTTGGCACCCTGTCACTCCCTACTTGACCCGTGTAATGAATAAATTAATCTTCAACACATGCTCAATATATCTTATCTTTGCATAAGTGTCTAAATTGTATATGATATCTTTCATTGCATATTCAAGTTCAAATATTTGTCCTAGATGCACATGTGTTTTCTTGAGCACCTTATCTTCATTGTTAATTTCATCAAAAGCTATCAGTAGATACTGAGCTATCTCATCCTTCCATACATCCTAGTCTTTTAAATATATTTCCTCAAATAAATTTGGCAAAGTCATACCTAGTGACTGACTAAAGTCACTCAATTATTGTGTCAGTATATTATGGAAGCTGTCATGTCTATTCATAAGCTCTTGATATTCTTGAAATTCATTCTTGTTATCTCCTCTCTTTTCCTTTATCTATAGTCCCACGTCCTTCATTCTGTCACATAACCTATTATGTTCTTGTAAAGCTACATATTTTTTTTCATGGATAACCCAAAAAAAATTCAGCAAGCTTAATCATATCATCAAACCTCCTACACACTAGTTCTGATGCAACTTCAAATATAGTAGTTTTTAGTTTTTTCTTCAATTCCTCTTTCCCTTTCTGAATCATTTCATACTTATGCTTCCAATAGGTAGTCTTATAAATTTCTTCAAGCACCTTTCTTTCACATTCAATTAGTGGTGAGTAAGGTCCTAAGGAGGAAGGTAGTCTATCTCTGTAATTGATCGCATCTTGCTTCAACCTCTCGTTCTCCTCAATCAACCCCTTATTATATCTTACAAACTTTTGAATTTGAGCCTTGGTCAACTTGGTCACATTCACATTTAGATCATTATTCTCAATAGGGTTTGTATCCCATACTCTTTGTACTAGATGGTGACCAAATATCTAACTATGATTATTGATAAGGGGAGGCCTCTTTCCTAGTGGGTAAAGTGCCCAAATCTACAAAGTAGTGTTATCAAGATTATACCCTAACCCAATGTATATCTTATCACTAACATCATCTGTCAATTGAAAGGCCTTATTTTCTCTTTTTAGGAAACTATCAAACACTATGGCTAATCTAATGTCCCACCCTAGAAGAAGCATGAACCCAACTTCTTGTAGTAATGCCCTTCCTCTTTCAAGAGTGATGTTATCCATTTCCTTTTCAACCTTATACTAGAGTTCTTTCAAGGCATTTTCTTCTTGCTCAAGGTTGACTTCTTTTAGCTTTTTCTCTTATCATTCCTCCTTTGTACTCATAAATGAAGGCTTTAAACTCAAGGGTTCGAACAAATGCATCATCTATATTGAACTCCTAGTTAGCCCGATGTCTCACATCATCAGATAATTCATTAGAAGATTCAAAGGTGATCACATTCCTCTCTAGAGGTACTTCATACTAGGGAACAATGGGAATGGTGATCTATGTAACCTCATTCTCTTCCTCAATGTCATCTTCAATAATAATAGGTGCTTCAGCCGAGAAGCTCACTTCTGGAGTAGGTTGGGGTGATAAATGACTTAAAGGTACTACATTCTCAACTTGTTTCCTAGAACCGGTATCTCTTCTTCTTTCAAAGACTACAAGAGGTACATCCCTAGTCAATTCTTCTTCATGTAGGATCAATTGTTCAATCCTTTCCATAGGATCTTGTATTTCACGAAAAGCTTCTACATATAATGTATTATTGCTTCTCCTCCAAGCCTCTACCATAACTATTCTATTGTATTTAGCCTTCCTCATCATCACTTTAGTTTCATCACAATTTCTAATGACATCATCCACGAAGAACTCATGTTCATATCTTTTTTAGTTTCTATGATATTTTGGCATCATGAATAAAGTGATCAGGGTCAAACTTTTCCCTCTTGTTTCTCAATGGCATGCCATAATAATCTATTTTTCTGCTAATTGATTCATAACCTTAATCAGCAATAATGGTAAAGTTACCAAACATAAAGTAGAAGGCATGAAATATTTCCTTCCATAGCTTTTAAGGTGCATGAAATCTGAGAAGGCCAATTGCTTCACAATCTCTAGGTATGCAACCCTATTTGGTACAGTCTTAGGCAGTAAAAATGGAGTTGCTTTGAATCCATATACTCTTATCATAGTACAATCTTCAAATGCATACCAATCCCCCCAATTATGGTTTACCTTTCCCTCAGGGTTTTTCTCCTTTGGCATGAGGAATCTTTGTATCTTTGGGGACAAGTTGTAATCACATTTATGGTCAAGTAACTTATACAAGGTTTTGACAAAATATTCTATAAAATATAAATAGTGGGATCTCCCACATCTACTATCCCATATGGATGTCCACATTTGAACTGGTGTATAGTTCTCATCACTATCAAAATATTTGATTCTTAACTCCTCTCCCCACATTCCCATTGCTTTTCCTTCATATAATAGCATATGCATGAGTAGATAATAGTGCTTGAAGTTGATGGCATCATGATTTTATTCTTAATGGTAGTAAGAGAAGTATAAATGACCTAAGACATGTATTTTGCATAATCGTAGGGCCTAGCATCTTGGATTTGGATATCTGTGGCTAGAAACATGGGAGCTATAGTCATCGCAACAAAAGAATCAATTCCTAGGACTTGGCCAATTGAATAGTAGGTGTACTAGTAGTATTCTTCAAATGAATCCATAGGAAATGGAGGTCTTTCATCACTAGAGAATCTTCTAAATTGGTTTCCTAGGCCCTTGGGTCTATGCAGAGGTAATTTCCACCTCTTATAACTTGTATACATGGTCCAATACTCTTCCAATAGATCTCTTATCCTCAATTTTGTTTCCATGCATGATTCATGTTGAAAAACCATGCAAATATAATCCTGTGTTATGATCATAAATTGTGAACCATCGTGGGAATAGATTTCCCTCATTTTAGGGTTGTAGTTTTTAGCTAGTTCCTTGACCAGTTCCACGTTGACACACATTAGGCATCACAAGCTTTGCCAAATTCATGTTCCATGGATTCAAGACAAGTCTATTTTTGTACTTCTTTCTATAATGATATATAAATAGATCATAGCCTCTCTATGAAGTCCACACAAGTCTATTTTTATGCTTATCTACCAATGTTTTGCATGAAGGATTTAATTAAGTTTTTCTCCTAGATTTTGGTCCAGACCTGGGACACTAATCTATTAAGTCTTGGTTTAATGGTCTGTCCTCTATTTTTTGCCTCTTTACTTGTGGTTTTTTTGGGGTTTTATCCATCTCAAAACCCTACTTACACAGTACTTCAAGAAAAAAATTATAGAACATGTTCAGTTGAACCAAGAGCACTTACTTGAATGAATGTCATATTTCCTGAGTTGCTTGTTGTTGTCCAATTCCATTTCCTCGATTTTCAACCATGATTTGCAATGGTTTTCATTTCTCAAGGGTCATGTATATCAAGATTTGGCTCACTTGAAGCGACTTTGGTTCATAAATGGCACTCGTGCCACCTTTCTAATCAACTGCAATATTAATGGAAGTTGTATCTTTGATGATCTCATTAGTCATGTCAATTGGATGAGAAATTATTTCATAATGTCGAAGAGACCTTAACTACATTGTCAAGGATGTCCTTTTCTCTCTTTGAGGTGTCTTTGATCCCTTTTCAAAATTTCGAAGAGACATTTGAGTTTCTTTCTTCAATCCCACAAGGTCTCCTCGATGGCTACACTTCAAGTTATTTCTTCCTTGAACTTTTGATATTTGAATGTCGATGAGACTGGTGAACATTTCTTCCCAATAAGATTATGTCTCCTTGACATACTTGTGTTCCTCCTTTCAACAACATTTCTTCAAATAACCTCTTTTGTGTCTTTAAAATGTCAAAGAGACCCATGGTTATCTCCCTTTTATGTCCCATAGTCTCATCAACAATGTATGCTTGTAGTTGAGTTCCTATTGTTAGAAATTTGAAGAGACTTTTATCAATGCTTGTTCAATGCCTTTGTGTCTCTTCGACATCTTGTTCTTACTTGTTCTCGTGGTGTCAAAGAGACTTCTTCATTTCTCACTCTGACACACTGATGTCTCTTTGAAATTTCCATTATACTCACCCGACCATGTTCTTGTCAGTAGTTTACCATTTATTTTATAATAATCTCTCAATGTTCGAGAGATTTTTTTTGTTTCGTGAATGCAAAATAATCCTGTATCCTCAAAGTATTGATGTTATTATGTCTTATTGAAGAGACAAGTTAACTTTTCTCTTTGAAGCATCTAGGTCTCCTCGACATATTACCCTTTGGGTTGTCAGAGAGACATTCGAGTATGTCACCTCAAAGCATGAGGGTTTCATCGACATTTTCATTGGCCTTTTATTGATCTTGTCAAGGAGACTATGGTGAAGCTTTCTTCGTTATGGCATTTTCTTGGCGACACACCTTGTGCTACCAAGGAAGTATCTTAAGAAGGGGATTTATTTCAAAGTGATAATCAAAGGCTTTATTTTATGAGCTATGTACAAAAATTTATGTTTAATGTCAAACATAGTAAAAAATCAAGGGAAATGGGGCTTATAATGTACATGGAATGAAAATGGAGGCATGTGAAAACCAAGGTGTATTTTTTAGCTCAAACAGTGGCTCTAGTTGGGGATGAATGAACGTGAGGTAATTGCAAGAATCTAGAAATGATCTCTGGGAGGTAGACCATGGGTAAATGTGGTTAAATGGGATGGGGGGGAAGGGGAACCTAAAACTACTATGCATGGAATATTATAATTTAAGAAAAGAAGTGTTTCGGGAATTTTCCATGCAATGGAAATTCTTGATCGTCTACTGTCATATTTTGAAGGTAGTAAGAATCTTCACCACCCTTTCTTGCAATAACAAATGGTCCTATCCAAAGGGCTTTAAATTTTCCATGTTTCCCTTTGTCTTGGCATCTGTCATTCCATAATAGAACCATATCATTTACTTCAAACTTTCTTTCTTTTTCCTTGTTTTCAAACAAGTACTTCATTTGTGACTGCATTTTTGTGTCACACTCCTGGGCCAAGCTTCTAATCTCATCCAATTTTGCCAACTACTCCATTCTATCTTCCATGGGTTTAGGGATATCCAAGTCTTCCTGGAGCATAAAATTATATACTGGTAAAAGGTTCTGCATGGGCATCCTTGCTTGTGTCCCATAAACCAATTCAAAAGGTAATTTTCCACTTGACTTCTTTACTATGATTCTATCTACCCAGACTGTCAGCCTCAATTTGGAATCCCAAGCCTTTTTATTGTTGTTCAATATTCTTTTAATTATCTTTAGGATACTCTTGTTGCTTGATTCAGTCTGCCCATTTGGTTGTGGATGATATGGAGATGCATATGAAATTGTTATGCCATATGTTTCATAGAACCTTTTGAACTCTTCTAATCTGAAGGACATACCATTGTTTGTGACTATCCTCACAAGTGTTCCAAATCTAGTGATGATATTATCCATCAAAATTTTTATCACAACCTTACTAGTGGCTTGTTTTGTAGGGATGACTTCTATCCATTTTGTGAAATAGTCAATTTCCACTAAAATCCATTTATGGCCTCAACTAGACTTCTCTAGTATTTCTCAGATGAAATCAATCTCCCATTGATGAAATGGAGCTTCAACTTGCATTGGTCTGAGTGGTAGTTCTCCCTAATACTTCATTTTTCCAGAAAACCTTTGACAAGCTTCACACTTTCTCACACTTTCACACGTAAGCAAAAGAGTCATTGAAGACCTTGGGTCAATAGTATCCAACTCTTAGGATCTTGTGGGTAGTGGTCTTGGCTGAAAAATGTCCTCCATAGACTCATTCATGCATCTCCTTCAACACATGGTTTTCTTGTGATTCATCTAAGCATAACAACAATACTCCATCTCTATTCTTCTAGTATAAGTC
>VDFB02018296.1:34770935-34812795 GCA_007258455.2 Sequoia sempervirens | reverse complement strand
TCTATTTTTAATCCAAATACATAAAAAACACTATTTTTAAATCAAAATACATAAAAAAACACTATTTTAAAATCAAAATCCATTACAAACATTCAATTTTCATCAAAATCCATACTAAACTCAATTTTTTCATAAAAAATCTATCAAAAACCCTATTTTGAAAAAAATCAACTAAAATTACACAAATCTAATTGAAAATTTGATTAGAGCAAAGAAAAATCAATAATCTAACCTTTTGAAGATGGATTTGCACCAAATCGAATATCTGATTTGTGGAATGAACTTTTCACTGTGTGCCTGCCATGGTTAACCAATTGTGAAATGAGAATGAGTTTTAATCGGGCCAATATGGAAATATATATGTTGTCACAAATCGGATATCCGATTTTAATCAGATATCCGATTTGGAAATCTAGGTTTGGGCTTTGCTTCGGTAGTGTGTACTGACACCCAACCCACTTAAAGTCAACTCGGCATTTTCGCGTTTTTGAGTCGATGAAACACGTTATTTTTTCTCCATTGCCACTTTTTGGCATACCATGATCTTGCACATGCCCAGATCTTGAAATTAAGCATTCCAAAATTTGAGGGGATTGTAACCAATTGATAGTAAATAAGATTTTATCAAGAGTTTTACCAATATTTATAAACCTCGTATTCCTATTGGTCCAAGTGTAGGTCCTATGTTTTGGAGCTACATCCATGAGATCCACATTTGTTATGAACATTTGAAATTCAATTTGAGATTGTGAAATGCAAGAAAGGCCCCCACTTTTTTCTTCATGGAGAGAAATGCATTGAAATATCCCTCAAGGATAAATTTATTGTTCGACTTTGAGATTATAACTCATTCTATACCTATATTTTTTCTTTAGATTTAGTCAAACCATAAACATTAATTAAGCAAAATGAAATATCAAAAAGTAAAATTATTACCTCAAGGAGCATCCAATTGATGAAAAGAGGATTAAATCCATAAATACTAGAAAGATTTCTTATAATATTCCCAAAACCCTGCTATCTCAAGTACATCCAAACAAAATCCTTTCTAATCTTTGCATTGGTTTAAAAAGATGTTAAAAACTAAAGACTTCATTTTTTTCTTCTAATAGAAATATATTGATCAATAGTTGTCAATTTGACACTTTTTCATACACATTTTGTTAGGTATATTCAATCTTCTAACATTCCATGTGGCAATCTACATTGTTCTCTAAGGGAGGAATTGCCCCTTAGGTCTTCAACATGTATTTTTAATTATAGGTTGCCTATTCAATAACACATTTTCTTCCCTTTCTTTATAATTTTTTTTCCTCCCACATTTACCCATAGATCATATATTAGCATTTAATAATATATATGTTGATTGACTAATGCATCTATAGTTTGCGATACCTAATTCTTCATCCAAGTCATTTTGTTAGTTGTGTTAACAATAAAAGTAAAGTGTATCCTAAGATTTCAACTACTCGCTAAAAATTTGAGTTGGTGTATCCTAACATTTGTTATCTTCATTCCACTAGAAAAAGTTGGTCCAAATTGGTATAGGTTTCAAAATCTACAAAGGGCTTTTTTGCCAAAAGGGATTTTTTTATTATCAATAAAGTTGTTCTTTTTTCTTCTTCATTTTTCTTTTCATTCACATATTTCCTCTTTACTTTTTCTTGAATAAATTTGCTTTTGTGTAGGTCTTCGGTTCCACATTTAAACCAAAAGAAAGAAAGATGGGATATTAGGACCATTTTTTAGTAGATAGCTCATACTGACATCATAGGTGAAAATAGTGACTAGATCATGCATATGTCCTATATACACTATTTGACTAGCTCATACACATCACATGTACACATAGTGATATGCCACAAAAGCTATAGCAAAATGATATGCTAAGATTTCATAATGAGAAAATAAGGTACTTACCCTACTTTACATTTTATTATATCTCTTAATAATAGTATTGATAGTGGAGGTATGGCTAATGAAAATGGAAATTAAAGAGAGAACATGAGCAATGATGGGTTGGAAAACATTAGAAGGGGAATAATGGTATGAGATGCATGAGAGAGAACATTGGGTTTACATCGGATATGAGAAGTAGTAACTCTCAAGGTTTCTAGAAGGAAGAAATATAAGGAGAGTTTGACGATCAAAATAGGCAAGGTATCATGGGAAATGAAAAATATAAGAGATTGTGGAGGATCTAGGTGTATCATTAAGTTTTGTGAAGCATTTACTCTAATAATCTCCTATCTGTTGAGTGGTTGTTCAATCATTTAGGACTTTTAAATTATTGTTTTTAGGTTTATGTTCAATAAATTTAAGGGTTTAGGGTGGGTTTAGGGTTTAGGGTTTAGGGCTCAAGGTAGGGTTTAGGGTTTAGGGTTTAGGGCTAGGGTTTAGGGTTTAGGGTTCAAAGGTTTAGGGTTTAGGGTTTAGGGCTTCATGCAGGGGTTTTTTAGGGTTTAGGGCTCAAGGTTCAAGGGGTTCAGGGTTTTAGGGTTTATGGTTCAGGGTTTCAAGGTTTAGGGTTGAGGGTTTAGGGTTAGTGTTTAGGGGTCAAGGTTTAGGGTTCAAGGTTCAAGGTTTACAGGTTAGGGTTTCGGGTTAGGGTTTAGGGTTTAGGGTTTTAGGTTTTTGGGTTAGGTTAAGGCTTTTGGGTTAGGTTAAGTGTTTTGGGTTTAG
The DNA here is from genome assembly GCA_007258455.2 of Sequoia sempervirens. Taxonomy (NCBI): domain Eukaryota; kingdom Viridiplantae; phylum Streptophyta; class Pinopsida; order Cupressales; family Cupressaceae; genus Sequoia; species Sequoia sempervirens. The sequence goes on along the minus strand of VDFB02018296.1, from coordinate 34,810,113 downwards.
GGTATTCAATATTCTACCATCGTTTCAATGTTATAGTTATTTTATATTGTTCTAGTTATTTAAAAAAAAAAAATTGCATTTCTTTTGGTCCTTGAGTATGCGCATCATGATTCTCTATTAGTGAAATTGTTTTGATTATCAAGGGTGCAAAAAAAAAAAGACTAACTTGTAGGTTCCAAAAGTTTGAATTACATCATTTAGAAACCATGATGAGCTTATTATCTTTTAACAATGCCTTTAAACCTCCATTTCATAAGATTTTACCATGCAGAAGTTGAACTAGATCCAAAGGATTATTATCAAGATTAAATACACCAACAATATATATTGTTTAAAATAATTTTTGTCTGTTAGTGACACTTTGAACAAAATATCAAATCGAAATTATTATTATTAAAAACTATAATATGAATATCCAAAGGATTAGCATTATTGTTAAGATTATCAAGATTAAATACACCAACAATATATAGTGTTTAAAATATTTTTTGTCTCTTAGTGACACTTTAAACAAAATATCAAATCATAAGTAAAATTATTATTATTAAAATTATTTTAATTCACCTTTGCAATCACAATTTTCTTAATTTCACCATGCATGTAATATGAACTACCTTGAGTTTATAAAACATTGTATATTTCAAATAAAAATATTTACACATAAGCTTCTCTTAGCTTCAAGAATATTTATTCAAATATTCTCTACTGACAAGGCCAACCACGTGAAGGTGGAAGCTTGCATGGCCTCCCCTAATTGACCTAAGACAACCACAAAACAACACAACACCACACAAAACAACACAATACCACAAAACAATACATCATACAAAACAACACAACACATACATTTTATTTTATTTATTAAAAATTATTTATATAGCTTTACATGTGATTATTTTAGTCATTTGCAATGATATTAATATGTGAGAAGCTAAATATTTATTAAATTTTAATCACATTTTTTTGTAATGTTTTAACATTTTTTATTAATTATAGATATCAAACTATCATTTTATAATTGCAGTGACATGCTTATGTCATTTTATAATTCATTATGCTTTTTTACATTATATTTTTGTAAGACATTTAAAAAACTCTTATTATTATGACAAGTTAAAATGTTTCTTTTTTCGTATTTTTTGTGGCATGGTTATGTAATGTGAATATAAAGTGAATACATTTTCTTTTTGTAATGGTAATTTATGATTATCCTTTGTGAAATATTTTATAAATGATGCATAAAATATTTAGGAAGGGATTTGTGTTGTGAATAATAAATGGTAAATTTATTTTCAAAATTGTGGTTTGTAACTTTAGTGTTGAGATTAGAATTAATAAATTCTTAAATAAAAATTTAACATTAATCAAAATTATTCAAAAATGCAAAGTAAACGAGGCACAAAACTTAAAGAATGGTCTTGGCCTATCAACCATTCTTTAAGCTGTCGGACAAACACACAACCTCAAGGAATAACCATGGCCATTGGCTATTCCCTTCGGTCTTTAGAAGGGGTTTTTAGCCCCTTCCAATAAATTATTTTATTAAAAAATATATTTGTACATGTTACAATGCTATTAGGTCAATGTGCTTGACCAAAGTATTACTAAAGAAATGGTCAATGTCTAATTCCATCCCTTGTTGCTCTAAATACAGACTAGAAATGTCACTCTTAGGCTTGCTATTATGGTTAAAAACGACATACGGAAAATTCACTACAGCAATTCGACGGAGTCAACAATTCACGGTGGGGAAATTAAAATTCAAGGCCATGACAATTGATCACTCGAAAAATTAATTGCATTGGCGTTTAATTTTCCATGGTGGTGAATTGCTGGTGGCAGTGAATTTTCCTACGGTTAATTGTTGACAGTGAATTTTCCGTCAGTGAATTGCTGGCAGTGAATTTTCCTAGAGCCGTTAAAAACACTTATTGTTGGAAGAGTAGCCTTCAACCTGCCTGTTCCAAGAGCAACAAGCTACAACTGCCCACAACTTGCTGTCAATTTGTAGTAGGATTCAAGTTGCAGGAGGGGTTGCGAGCTTGCACAGTCTACTTGAGTTGTGTGTAACCCTGTCAACCTGTCATATCATTTAGTCATAAATCAGTCTACCATAATATAGAAAATATCAACATTAGATTTAAAGAACACCATGAGTTACATAGACAGTAAAATAAACAATGCAAATAATCTAAAATGCATCTAGAAAATAAAGAACTGTGTGATGATATTAAGTAGAATTGTGTGGTGACAGTGAACAAGCGCTTTACCTCTTTGAGAAATCAGTTCTATACAAATGAGCATGGAAATAGAGAAGATGAAAAAGCAACATAAGGAGTGACTGGCAAAGACAAGTGTGCAGACCCAGAAAAGTTTCAGTATAACTAGAGCACAATACTTGAAGGTTATGCTAAAGCATCATCATTCTACACTGAAATATGAGAAGTGGTGACTACTTCAAAATATAAAGAATTGGTTGAAAGACACAAGTCACGAAGATAATGACAGAGTATGTGACAGACATGCAGAAAACCTTTTCACATCTTAAAAATATAATGAACCTCTGTGACAGGCCATAGATACAGAGGTTTGTGTAGAGACCAATGGAGCAACCCTAAAGGAGATCACTCAGTAAATAATAAAGGGGCAGCCTTCATCAATGAGGATAATCCAAAGAGCCTCGTCATGCAAGAAGAAATCACAATTTTAGCCAGAAGAGCAGCAATCAAAAGGAGATAGAATATTCACTCAAATCCAATTAACAATAGCCTTCAAGAAAGAGAAAAAAATTGGCTGATTTGAAAAATTCTGGAATAGAGTGTTTTCAAATCATTAGCTAAACCTTTTAAACTGGCATTCAAATTTAGGGCACCCAAAGGTAAGAACAAGAGACAATATGGTGGAAAGCTTCTTTATACAGACAAGAATATTTTTCTACAAAATAAAATATGGTGAAAAGAAATTTCCAAGGCCAGTTGTGGTGTCCTCTATGCAAGCAAGATCTTGGATAAAATGACTGCAAAATTTGGGATGATTTGGTCTGCTGATCGCCTCAGAAAATTCTTTATGCTTAGTCATGTAAACTCTGCTCATAGCCCCTGAAACCATTCTAGAGTACTCTTCCCATGATGATATGTCGGACTAGTTGGTTGGGAAGAAAACAAAAAAAATCTCCAGGGAAGAGTTAATTGAAACTCGGACTCCTATTGCAACTCGGCCTCCTATTTATCATCACAATTATAGGAAAGCGCTTCCTATTGCATGGAACTCTAAAACATTCAGACTTTGAGGCTTTCATGTAATAAGCTATACAATGGGCTGTGATGATAAAATTGGTTTCGTAGAAAAGAATTATATGTTTTCTTCTTTGTATTAAAGGAGGATAAAGATCTTAGTTTTAGAAGTGGCCTATATTTTAGGGGGTAAGAGAATCATATTTGAATCATTGGTTCATGGATTTTAATCTAGCAAAAAGAACACCTAATGTAATTCCTATTTGTGTGAAACTTCAACATCTATCTCTTATTTTTTAGATGATAAACTTTTGGCTACCATTAGCAATGCTTTAAGTTGTTTTATTGACAAGACAGAGCCCAAAGGTAGCTTTGCATGTGCCTGAATCTGTGTGGAAGTAGATTTGGGGAAAGGTTTCTTTGAAATCATTGAGCTAGATTAGGATGGTTCATCATATATGCAGGAACTTGATAGTGATCAATTAGTTACATTTCAAATGTAATAAATGTCATGAATATGGTCACTTTGCTAACGACTGCAAAAAAAATAAAATGCACTTCATGAACCCCAAAACTCCCAGCACACTTTCATCATAGCCAAAGCAAATAAGTATGTCCAACAAAAGAATGTTCAACGAAATCAAGCCATCAATTCAGGTTAAACTACTGCTGTTTCAAACAGATTTCAAATATTAGGATAAAATTTTCAAATCTTAATAGATTAAGCTTGAATTTGGATTATATGTTTTGTAGCGGTCTGTAGTGTTTTGTTTGCGACAAATAACTGCCACTTGTAGTGATCTGTTCAAATCTATCTGTAGCATTTCAATTTGCAAACTGCAGCAGTAAAACAATATTTTTGTAGCATGTTTTGTTCAGTAGCAACAAACATTTGTCTGTAACATTTCTATTTTACAACAATAATAAAATCTGATTTTGTTGTTAATGATTTTGTAGTGGATAGAGAGTGTCCTGAGTGGTTTTGGGACTTGGCTGCAAGAATAAGGCTATCATTAATTAGACCCCTCATTATTGTGAGGCAAATTGATCTAGTGGTTTCTGGTCATGTTAAGTTTTACAGCTGATATTTTATGTTATCTACTATACAACTTGCATGAGTATCATGTGGAAGCTCGTTATGAGTATCAAGTCTTCTTCTTTTGGGAAACTGTAAAGCCTCTAATAACACTGTTAAGTGTGGCTCTGAGTTTCTACATATTAATGACAGAGTATGTATTATTGGGGTTTGTTCCATATTGGATTGGGTTTCTCTCTATCTAAACATTAATGATTGAGTGCATTTCTTTTTGGGGATTTCAAGGTCCTTTGGTAAGGTATCAATCATTTGGATGTTCATAAGTGGCATAAAAATACTAAACCCCAATTTTGAATCTAGGCCTTGGTAGCATAGTCACAATGTAATTTTTGTACCATGAAACTATTTCAAACAATTCAGCAACTTTATTGAATAAAGTGGCCATTGGTTGGCTTTGCTTGCTAATCCATGTAGATTGTAATGATATATGTGGGAATTTAGCTCTACGTCCAATGTTGTAATTGCCATCTTGTTTTGGCTTTGGATTTGTAAGAGGATATTGTGCATGACTAATGCACCAAGTAGTCAAGTACATATATCTAGCTGTGGTTGGTAGTGTGTTTTCTTTGGACTCATTTATGCTTTGTGTCTATAAAATAAGATGCCTTGTTTTCTTGTTCCTTATTTCATTGGTCTAGAGAACCAAGTTAAAATTGACAACAAATTGTAGGTTTAATTACTTCTCTTCTTCATGCATTGTAGATGTTTTTTTAAAATGCTCCGTCTATGAAGGTGACCCAACTAATGACTTTTTGTGACCATAGGTTGGTTGTTCGTTTGGTAATATCTCACTCTTTTTTTTTTTATATACAAGAATAGCTTGTATTTAAGAAAGCTTAGTAAAAATAGTGTGAGGTTTGCAGCTTCAAGTATTAGTTCACTTCTGTCTAATCTATGCTATCGTGCATGCTTATAAACCTTAGATTAAGGTCAATTCCATGATTATGTAGGGCACTGTCAAGGTGATGACGGAGCAAAAGCAGCCCATGTTTCATTTCTGTGTTGAGGATGTCTGGACCATGTCAGATGCTGAGGATTTAGAAGTGACTCTAAGGGGATCAATCAGTTCCACTTTATATTTAAACAGTGAATGCGAGAAGATGTTGATCAAATATAGTGAAAGGAGGTCAGCAAAACTAGCCTGGATGGATCTTAGATGAAGGGTTGTATTGGATTCAAGAATTGTCCATGAAGACCCAAGAAGAAAGAAGAGGAACATCTACAATTGGAATAAGGTAGAGAAACAGATGGGTTCACAATAGCTTCCAGGGAACGGCACCAAGCAAGGAACATTTAACCCAAAACCAAATTACTACATTCCAGTATCCCTGTATCAGAAAATGAATAATTGCAACAAACCTACCAGAGCTTCCAAAACAATAAATGCAATAAATATTTAACCCAAAACCAAATTACTACATTCCAGTGGTAAACGAACTTCACTATTGTAGTTACCTTATAGTTTAGATTACTATTGTAGATTATTTGCAGGTTCTGTAAAATATTTGAAACCCAATAAAAAACTACAGAGCAGGGCATGCACAGACATACCAAAAGCCCATTAGGCAGCTAGATGTCCTATGAGGTCGGCAAAAAATTTGAAGTCCAGCAAACCCCCAATAATGATGATTTGAACAAGACCTCTCCAATGGGTTAGCTGTGCAGGCCATAAGGAGATTCTCATCTCTTCTTCTCTGCATCGGCTCTCACTTGGTTCTGCATCTCATTCCTGCACTAGTCTCATTTCATCGGTCCTTTGCTCAACCAAAAAGGATTAAAAAGAAAAAAGAAAACCACAACTGAACCTAAATTTACCTTCTACATTTTTCTGTAAGAACATAGAAATAAACATGAGTCAGTCTATTAGAAATGAAAACAAATCAAATTAAAGCAATGTGTAAAGGGAAAATTACCTGAAAGAAAAATATTGCCCTAACTCAATTGTAGCTTCCTTTCTCTGCCTCTTTCCTCTGCTCTGCCTCTTAATCTAAGACAAAAAAATGAAAATGAAAAAGAAAAAAGAGCAGAACAAATAAAGAAATACCAAACCAGACAGACCAGACTAGTGTGCACACCATGAACAACCCTATAACCAAACTCTAAATCCTAAGAAATAATGAAAGCACTCAGAAAAAATAACAATGAGAGAAAGAACAAAACATTTTCAAAAATGAAAAACAATCAGAAATGATCTAGCTATAACTGAATGCAAAACAATCACAAAGCATTTATAATTTGAAATGCTCTTTGCCCTTCGCCAGAATTTGAATTTTTTTTTCCCTCCTGTTATCTCTCAACAGAATTTTGAATTTGTTTCCCTCAGTTTGTTACTCTCAACGGCTATCCTGCTGTGCATGGACATAAAAAAAAATAATAACTAAATTTTTTATATGTTCCTTTCACATGAAGCGATTAGCAATCGAGGTTTGCCCACTAAAATAATTGAATAATTAGCTAAAAATCCAAATATTAATGAAAAATAAAGTGAAGCTGATTTTCAAAAATGATTTCTTAAGAGACACCAAACTTTTAATAGATTTGATTTTCAAAAAATAAATATAATAAGAAAATAAAAGGATATAATGTGAATTTGTAACTCACATTGTGGAGTCTAGTCCTTAGATATTCATGCATTTTGAACATACACACTTGAATTCCTTCTTCATCTCAATTCCTAATAACAAATTTCAATTTACAATTCTCTTATTTCTCTTGTATTGACCTTTCTACTTCCACTTGGGACATTTGTAAATTGTTGGAAGCTTGAGATCATATGCCATCTATCTCTCTCTATATGTTTACTTGAGTACATTGATACTTTGCATTTGTTTGGTGCTCAGTAGCAAGCTCAACTCTTAACTTTTAAATTTCAGCATACAACTGAACCTATTCACCTTGGGCCTTCTCGAGCAACTTAGTTGCTTCTCCTTGTCGATTTTGTATTTGTCTTATGCGGACCATCTCAACATCTCTAACCTTGATCTTCCATGTCCCCTAATTTTCGTAATTCATGATATTATAAATTATAAATGTTGATATACAATCAATAATAATACTTGATCAAGCTCATATGCCCCTATCTAATAAATGAGATTATTATTAATAAAGATGATATTATTATTATTATTATATTTGATGATATATATAATAAATACAACTTGAATATTATTACAATTATAATTATCAGAGGTAATATTATGTAAATATGAATATTGATAAACTGAATATTATGATTATAATCTAAATATTTATGAATAAGAAATTACACAAAATATAGTATTCAAAATGTAATATACAAATCATAAATAAAATAAACTAAAAATATAAAATATGAAATATAATAATACTAATCATAATTTAAATAAAACACCAAAGAGAATAAATAAAAAAAGAAAATACAAATATTAAACCATATATATAATAACAATAATAAAATATACTACATTTAAATTATTTCTCATGATTTTTAATGAGTTTGTGTTATAACATGGCCAAGACTATTTAATAACAATGTTAAGACTATTTATGTTAAAACTAGTTAATAGCAATGCTAAGACTATTTATGTTTATTTATGCCTCTTTCTAATATCAATTACAAAAAGCCATCAATCCAATTCTCATCTTTAATTTCATTATATAGATATAACTTATTCATGTTATTTCAAACTATGCGACCTATAAAATGTCTTAAATTCAATTAAATTTTAAAAAATTACATCATATTTAAAGTCAATAAAATTATATTTGAATATATATATAATTATATAGTTATACTATTTAAATGTTTAGTTAAATTTTTGAATAAATTATTAGATGATTTGGGAGAAAAATATAGCACATTGATATGAAAATTAGTTTTTTAGTAATTACCTTCATTAATTTATACACTCTTGTTTATATATATAAACATGACACACAATAATGCTATTAAATATGTAAGATGCATTTAAAAGTTAAAAATCAATATACAAAATATCATATATATAAAATTTATTATAATTATTTTTATTAGATTTTAATGTTAAACATTTTAATGAGCTTAAAAATAGTTAATATTAAAAAGTCAAATAGTTTAAAATCAAGAACAATTCATGTCCTTGAAATATGTGAATTGATTCATTTTTCATAAAATTAGGCCAAACATATTCCAATCAATAAAAAAAATGTTATCTTCTACCATTAAAAATATGATTCATAAGATTTTGATACAAAAATTAAATATACCTCAAAAAACCAATTAATAAAATAAATCACTTAATATTTAAATTATCAATCTATTTCATACAATAATATTCTCAAACTAAAGTCTCCACCCTACAACACCCACTCTTGAATAGGAGGAAAACTAAATTAAAGAAAGTAGGTTAGTAAATTCAATAATTTAAATATTTTGTTTTGCAACCACACAATCTCTTTATTAGAGGAAAAATGAGACTTATAAATAAATTCAAATTTCATTTTGCACTATTGTGGATCCTAGAATCTTGATTGTAACATAATGAGCAAGAGAAATGGAGCAAGTTGTAAGATATGTATACATTCAACACAAATAACTCAAATATTTATATTGAGAAAAAATTGATCTAGTTTCATCAAATAAAATCTAATATTCAAATAATATTTACTAATGTAACAAAAAAACTAAAAAAATACACTAGAAATTCATATATTTTAATCTTAACAACTAATTAGACCTTCAAATTTTGATGCATATTTTGGCATCAAGATGTAATACCTCTAACTCACTATCAAATCAAAGTTATTAGATTTCCACAATCCATAAGAGTTATGAATAGTTGTTTCTGGATTTGATTGTGTAAGCTTTTTTGATTCAAAAAAGCTTACACAATCAAATCCAGAAACAGCTATTCATATCACTATCAAATATTAAGCCATTTTTTTTTAATTTTAAAATTAGCAATTTAATAGGTGAACCATTTAAACCAAGATTTGAATTATATCATTTTTTTATTTTTTTAGGTCACAACCTAACTGGACCCCAAGAGTTACTCAAATGAGATTAAATTTGATTCAATGTTGCAAGGGTTTGAGGGACACCAGCTATTAAACCTCCACTTGCAAAGTTACGATGAGCCTCCACTACAAGAAGATACTTGTATTAATGATTTCCTTTTACTAATACTACAAGGATTGTTCTTTGGTAAACTACATACATAATCAATGGTTGGTCCTTCACTATCTTACCATGGATCAAATAGTGAAAAATATCTAATGAGCATTATTTCCATAGCCAATTTTTAGGGTTTTTTTATAACTAACGTGCAATTGTATCGTCACCTTCACAATATATATGCATAAACATTGGAACATGCTTACAATGTTGATTTCAGGTTCCATGATGGTGATTAGGTTGTGAACATGGTAAAGCATAACTTTGATGATCTTCAGGGCTATATAGTAATATTTTTTCTATATATTTGGAATGATTGGTGAGGTCATTTAAAGGAGTCTAGTCCACAAAGTTCATACATGCTTTCAATCTATCAATCATACCTACATATATCTAAGTTATTCAATGTTTCTATCCTAGGACAAACATTGCTATAAGTTGTGTCACTTTCAAGGTTTATGTATCATCATGAAGTCTATAAAAATGTCATGCAATAAACCTATAAGGTTTGTGAAGGCTTTTAAGAGCCTGTGGAGCTTGCAATTTTTTTTTATAAGACTTGAAGATCATTTAGGAGATTCAAATCAATCCTTAGGATATGTAGTAGTTTACAACAAAATGATGGACTATGTACATGTTTGAAGTGTTCTATTTGGTCTATGAAGAACTGATTGAATCTTGGAGTCTTCATGTTTAGCTATAAACAATGTTACTTTTCTCGAGAAAGAAAATGGAATGAGAGGCATGAAGGATAGGGTGGACAACTTGTATGATTATAAAAATTCTCCCTTAAGATAACCCAAAGAGTACATTATTGAATTAATTTGTCACAACACTAGGAGATAAGGGGACTATCATGGTGGATGGCATGAGAAAAATGAGAAGTAATTCCATTGTTTTCAAAACTATTCACTTTGATAATGAGATTGGCATGTAGGATCTTGAAACCTACATGCAAGTGGACCCACAAATTCTTTGAAATAAATAGTGGGATCATTCTTCTTAAAGAGAAACATCTCATGAATTTGAGTTGTGTTTTGGGCACCCCATTTGTGTCATATTTTGATTGTACACCAAATCAAGTTATTGCTTCATCAAATCCTTAGAAAGAAATGTCTATAGGTGAGTCTAAAGGGTAAGGGATATCAAAACTATTGGATTTAGCAGGTCTAATACATTATAAAAATTTATTCACTCAATCATTGTTTGATTTTCTCATTAGATCCAACAATCCTTTGTTTCCATTTTGACTATGATAAATCAAACTACATCTACCTATAATGGCATAAATTTGCACCCTAGGAAAATTCCCCATTTATTTACCCTTACCTTAGAAATTATAAGTCTGGTGATGCAAAAATTGTCGCTGTCAGCTTATCCCTTCCATGTAGACTTCTCTTTTTGCATCAGTCTAGAAGAATTCTTGTTGGGAACATGCACATGCTACACAAACATCTACACACCACACTACCATCCTAACATGATTCTTCTCCTTGGAATCTACAAAGGAATTGCATTTTTGGTTGGATGTGAAGCTAATGCCTTTTTTCGACCCTTGACCAATGACAAATGGTTGTTTACCTCCATTTTGAGCATTCAAACTTCATTCTTTCATTCCTTCATGCAGATTTTCACTCTCAACCTTATTCTTACTCTCTTCTTGATTATTATTACTTCTTCTTGCTACTACAATCTCTCTTCTTTGATCCTACAACACTTGTTGCAACACTATATTATTTTTATAGGGTCTACGGAGCTCCATCCTTTTGGAAAGGCATATAGTCTCATCATCTTCTCCTCTTGGCTTTGAGTGCTAGTAGAAGGGAAGGTGATATCACTCTTTTAATTTTATTTGCATTATTGTGTCTTATAGAGTAGCACTCAGCTTGTCTTTGCACTCTATTTGATAGTATATTTTCCATTCTATCTTTATCTATTTTGTCTATATCATTTTATTTGACTATATGTGGAGGTGGAAACACCAAAATAGGGATCTAATAGAAGAAGACCTCAAAGAACAACCCAAATTTTTTCCCATTTCTGTGTGTAGGTGTTGGTTCGTCCATTTGGAGTTTAGAGTTAAAAGATTGGGTTTCACGAGTGGAATGATATCTTTTCCTACTCTTTTTTTTCATATTCGCACTAGAATAACTTTTTAATATTCTTCCTATTGTACTTTTTTCTTTTTGTATTTTCTCTATCAAACTATAAATTCTTTGTCAATCGGTTCTTAAGTAGGCCCTCTATTTTTTTTGGCTATTTATTAGATCTCTGTTTGTACAAGATGCCAATGCAATGCATAAAAGTCTGATTCTTGTGCTACCATCATCAAATAGTGATTTGTTTGGTCTATAATCCAAAACCTTTATGGCTAGCTCACCTGATTTATGAAACACTTGTCAAACAACCTGAGGTAGTTTAGGGTAGTTCATTCCTTGGGACTCACCTGTGACCTCAAGCCTCGGGGGTCACGAATTCCCCTACTGTACATTTTTGGTGAACCTGATGTGAACTCCTTTTCGTTTCATGGTATTGAGAATTTTCCTCTTGTCTAATAGGCATGTTTTATATGTGTGCCGCAAGGCGTGTAAATCTTTGACCCGATATATGACCCCTAGATAAGTAGTTATATGGACTCTTGGATATTCAAAAGTAGAATCTAAGTAGGTCACCGTCTGCAAACTTAGTAATACAATCTCAAAATTTTCTAAGACCTATGAAGCATTGATAATTCATGATGTGTAAGGGATAGTTAGGTCTATAAGTAAATAGTTTCTCTCACATAAAATCTATTAAGGGCCATTAGGCTTATAACATTACATGAGTCAAAAATGGTTTGATCTTTCAAATCAATAGTATAACACCAAGAATATTGTTAAATAGTGACAACTATGGTTTGAGTTTCTTGACTAAAAGGTTCTATCAATTGTCCATTTCAAAGAGATGCAAAAGAATTATCTCAAATCATATATACATACACTAAGCATTTGTGTAGTCTAAAAGAGTAGACCTTTAAATAAGTAGTGTATATTCATAATTTCAGTGTCTTTACTCTTTTAGAATTTTACTAATGTTCATTTTTTGGATTGCATATTTAATATTTATTATTCTGATTTTCATTGTGGGAGGCAACCATTTTATATTTATAAGGCTTCATTGGTTTATGGGAAAGTTACTTTCAGTTTCACACATTCCATCTTCCTTTCCATATGCAAGATGGTCTTTAATTCTCTCTATTTGCAGCATACAAAAAAATATCATCCTTTCATCTTTTTGAGTAACACATCCTTCTTGCCTATCTCAAAGAACTACCAAACTTGGATTCTACATTTTTTGTTATTGTTTGTACTATTTAGTCTCATGGTTCTATTTTTAATTTTTTGGTAATTCATGGACATTAATATATTTTTTGTTTCTTTCTTTACGTAGTTGTTGTGTCTAATGTATTTTTGGTATTTTTTGTGTAGAATCTAAATCATTGAATCAAGAATGTTAGGTGGACAAAATCAAGGCTTGTACCCATTGTGGAAGTATTGTAGTCATGTTCCAGGTATGAAGGGTTCAGGTGGAACAACCACGATCACATGTAATTTATGTGAAATTTCATGGAAAGGTACTTACATGAGGGTGAGGGATCATTTCCTTCACATACCTAGAAAAAGTGTTGAGCCTTGTCCAAATGAAGTGGAACAATATGAGGCTATGAGGGATCAAGAAAGGGTTGATGGGAAAGTTTCTAATTTGAGCTCTCATACTTCAACAATAGGGGCAATTGTTGCAATTAAAAATCAAAATAGAGAGGCACAAATGGATGTGTCTTCTAGAGATGTACTAGCAGAAAGTTCTCATAAGATACCACACATTGGTAGCTCAAACCATGTTGGAATATTTTTTGATGTGCAAGGTCAAGAAGTGGTTGATGCAGTGATTGCATGCTTCTTTTATACAAATGGAATACCGTTTAATGTTGCTCACTCACCTTTCTATGGAGAGATGGACCAAGCTATCACTAATTTGCACCAGCTAGGTATAAACCACCTATGTATGAAAAGCTTCACAGTACTCTAATTGATAAAGAAAAAATTGATTAGAGAAATAAACTGCACCAATGAAAAGAGTGTGGGCTACAAAAGGATGTAGTATTCTGATGGATGGGTGGAAAAATACTAGAAATTGTCCACTACTTAATAACATGGTAACATGTAGCAAAGGGCCTTATTTTTTGAAGGAAATAGATTGTTTAGGGCAAGAAAAAAATGCAAAATTTCTTTTAAGGTCAGCTATGTGATGCCATTGAGGAGGTCGGGGCATCACATTTAGTCAAAATTGTTACAAATGTTTCCCTTGTTTGAAAAGTAGAAAATATGTTGGTGCAAAAAATAGTACTAGCATATATTTTGGACACCATATTGTGTGCATGCATTGAATAATGCACTTAAAGATATTGACAAGTTTCAATGGATTTCAGCTCTCATAGAAAAGGGTAGAAATATAGATGTTCATATGTAACCATCACCACACACAAGCCATTTATCAAAAAAATTCCAAGCTAGAACTTCTCAAACTAGTTGATACACGGTTTGCTTCTTATTTTATTCTTCCTGACCGTCTTTGTGAAGTGAAAGGAGCTTTGTGTTCCACAGTAGGTAGTGTTGCATGAGCATCTTGGATGCAATCTACATTAGATGATGTAATTGAGGTGAGAGGTATGGTCCTAGATTACCATTTTTGGGTTGATGTTAATATTTTTGTGGACTTTATTAAATCCATATGTGAGGTGATCAAATTTGCAGATTCAGACAAGCCATGTTTGGGAGAAATTTATGAAGAGATAGATTCCATATGTGAAATAATCAAGAAAATAACAAATGCAAAAGATCTTTCTCTATGTCCTTTGGTAGAAGAAAAGTTACATGGAAGATGGAACAAACTTAACACACCCCTTCATTGTGTTGCCTATGCCTTAAATCCTAAATGGCATAATATACAAGTGATCAATAAGAAGGCTCCATATGTGGATAGAAAGGTATTGAAGGGATTTTGGGCTACAATAAAAAATATTTATGGCTGAGGTGAGGAAACTCCAATTATGAGGAGTCAATGGAATAAGTTTGCATGTGGGCATGGTGATTTTTCTTCTGTAGAAGCTTTATATGATATGCAAGCAAAAAAAGATCCTATAGAGTGGTGTTGGAACCATGGAGGTGAAACCCTTGAATTGTATCATTTGCAATAAGATTACTCTAACAAGTAGTGATGTAGGAGCATCCAGGGCATACAAAAAATATTGCATCAATCTGAGTTATTTCCTTTTCAAATAAGGGTTAAGTTCAAGATTAAGAGCAATTGGGATTCAGTGTTATATGCTTCAATGGGTTGGCTCATCAGGGTGACAAGAAGACTTCGATGGGACCTTATCTCATGTCCCATTGACATACCAATAGCGAGCAACAATAGTTAGTTGGTCACAAAGAAGTCACGTCAGAAGGAAGCAATTATATCAATGGGACAATATTTGATGTCCCTTCAACAACCTGATGAATAGTAAGGAACACCAAGAAATGACATTGGGAGGACTCAAGAGTATTAGTAGGATAGAAATACATGTCCCTCTGACAAAGTGATAAGGCATATATCATGGTGGTGATGGGGTTTTGGCCTGACAAGCAATTTTTGGTGAGATAGTAGGAGTCCCTTCGATAGGCCAATGGAGAGATGATGACGAAGAACTAACATTTTGATAAAGCTAATCGATGAGATCTATCCATTTTAGGGAGAGTGGTTTTAGAGTCCTCTTGAAATCACGACGAAACATTAGTAAGTTAATGGCAATGGACAGATGAATGATTCGATGATTCCACATTGTTGTTGTGGAATAACGTGATCATTGGCCAAATGAAATCAAACCTGAAGTCGATGGTTGACGATACTGATAACAAGGAAACTGCCTGGAGATCTTGATGACTCATTGGACAACAAAGCGATACTACAAGAACATGGAGAAAAAGAATATCGAGCAATGAGGCTAACATGAATGAAGAATATAGTATATAGAGCATGAGAAGGTGACAACAAGGGGGGCTAGATTGTGAGTTGGCGAAGCCATGTTAAATGCTTGAACTACATATGTGATCGATCGTATCTGGTGTTTTGTAATCAAGCAACCCATGTAATTCTGTAGCTTGTTTTTCCATTTTAATATTAATTAAATATCACTATTCTGTTTGCATTTTATTGTGCAAACCTGTACAATTGTGGTGAGATCTAGTCTGTAAGGGGAGTACCCTTCATCAAGTAGCCAACTCTTCATCTTGTGAGAGAAATTGGAATACTTATGGTTTTATTCATTCACTAAAGAGGAACCGATTAGGGTTAAAGAAGTAGAGAATTTGGTGTACATTCATAGCTCACTTCATCTTATCTCTCATGTAGATCTTGGGTAGAAGGAGGGTCCTTTAGCAAAATGGGAGCAAATTTCACCTGATGGAAAAGTTATATCCATGGTGGATGATGTGGTTGAAGAATATGGCGTTAGTGATTTACCCCCAATTATACTAACAATAGAGGAACCCAAGTTTGAAAGTGATGAGTATTTGGATAGCATCATAGATGAGGACCTTGATATGGATTATCATGATGTGTAGGTGATAGATTTTTAATTTTTGTGGTTTTTTTGCATATCAGCCTATCAAACTATCAATATTTTTGAATTTTAATATGTAATCAAATATTAGATATCAAATGTGTAATGTCAAATGTGAAATATGATTATGAAGTATGAAGTATGAACTCTTTGACTCTTTGACACAATGTCATTTGAAAATTTGTGTATTTAAAGTTAATGTTCATTGTTAAACTTTACTACTAGACTCTTGTTTTGAAAGTTCAATGTCATGATATTTTCTATAAATTTTTTATTTTTTTATTTTTTATTTATATTAAAAAAAAGATGGCATCTCCAAGTACCCTCATCTCCTATTTTCAAAAAAATCCATACCAATACCAGTACTTGTCTCCTGTACCAGTACCAGTACCAGTACTAGTCTCCTGACAACCTTGATATTTACTCATTTCTTAATGTTACAAGTTGAATTTTAGATTATTGGACCAAGTACTAGCTAACACTATATATAAATTGAACCTTAGTCCAACATAATAATATTTGAGCCTATTTTTATCCAATTCTTAAATTTGAATCTACCCATAGACAAATCCAATTTGAAATTATTGTTTCTTGACTAGGTTACACATGGTCATTGACACAAAAAGGTGCATCTTCTAGGGATCAATCAACTATGAAAGAAAGAGTAGGAAATCACCTTATTTCAAGTTCTCATTGAAAGTACAACTCCCATAGCCTTTATACAAGAAGAATATTTCATATAACATTGCATTATAATACCTAGGTTGACCAATAAAATGCCTTATAATGAGAAAAACATTAATGATATGATTCCATTGTAAGTGCACCAACCATGACATCAACAAAATTTGGCTAAAAGCTAACAAACTTTGAAATACATCAACAATGAAATACAAGCAACAAATCTAAACAAAGCATCTGAACTACACACATCTATTATCTTTGTAAGGTGTTCATGTGAATTTGGCATACATACAAAGTTCCCTCTAAAAAATGAGAGAGGAGAATGCTAACAAAGTCTTCTTGATGGAGAGTAGAGAGCATATAACCCCTCAAACAAGAAGTATGCTAAATCAACAATTTAGACCATCATGTGAAAATATGTATAGATAGATGCACAAATCAATAATTTCCTTTTAAGTTTTCCTCACATGTTTCCATTAAGCCACTCTTTTTGGTTTTCAACTTAATGGGATGTGTGTACACTGCCTTTTGCATTTTCCACTTACAAATTAAGTGCACAAAAATGTGGGCCTAATCTTCTCTATTGAATCAATAAGATGTAATATTGCAATCTATATAGCCTCAAATAATATTAACACACCAATAAGGACTACTATTGTCATGAGTTGCACATCCAACATACTCAATAGAAAATAATCATGTTGCTTAGAAAACATTTGATAGATTGCATCAAAAAGAGCATCATTAGCATCCCAATCAGAATAGGAAATTATAGGAATAGGATCAACACTATTGACACAAGTAATGGATACAAAATCATTCTCTTTGGGAATTAGATTCAACTCTATAATACTTTGAGCAAGTGATCACTAATCAAATACACCAAGTGACATCTCAAAAATATCAACATAAAGACTAGTCAATATAGTCTCAAAAAGATCTACAATCTACTAAGTTCATCATCATTTGAAGAATTAGGATGGAAAACAACATCACCATCATGAGTAGAATTTTTTTTATCATCAATAGGAGACTTAACTCTCTTACAAGATTTTGGCAACAAAATTCATGATCGTAGAGCATCACTAAAGTAGGACACAAGATGGCACCTTCTACAAGATGAAATGGAGGACAATGCTTAGCAATCCCACATACAAGATAGACACTATATTTAAATATTAGAAACATAAAATAGTTAGCTAGACTACCAATCAAAAATTATTATTAAAATAGTTAGCTAGACATCACTCATATCAACAATGATGATTATGATAGTTAGCTAAACAACACTCAAATCATAAATTATGATTAAGATAGTTAGCTACACTCTCAAAAGTAGATCAAATACTCATGGAGACATTCAAATGATTGAAGGTTGAACATTGTATCATTACTCTAATGGATAAATTTTAAATGAACTCATATGGATAGCAAAGTCAAGAATTCATGAGCATAGAGCATCACTAAAGTAGGAAAGATGGCACCTTATACAAGTCTGACCTTGGCATGGTAGTTTTTATACTAATATTTTTTTCAAAGTGACTAACCTTAGTATGGTATTTGTACAGTCCATTGCATGATTACTGCCTTGGTCTCTTGAAAGGACTGTTACTAAGTTGTTCTTCTGAGACTTATACATCAGCAAGCTCTTCCTCTTGATCACCTATTATATTGATCACTACCATCTTATTAGACTCTTCCATGGTTATAGTGACTATAATATTAATGACTAATGTAAATTATCCTTCCTAAAGGTCTTCCCTATTGATATTTTATGGTGACTATCATTCTTACCTCATGATACCATCCTAGCTCAACCATACTCACCTCTTGGCTCTTTACCTTGAACACTTGATTGCAACCTTTCATGCCTTTTCTATTCACATGAATCCTAACCTTCATGGCATAGATTTTATCTAGAGATCTGAAATAGATCATATGCCTCCATTTTTATATGTTTATGCAATTATATAAGTAATCCAAGTTCTCACTAGCTCACACTAGCTTCATTCTAGGCTTAAAATAAGACCAATTCTTGATTTGAAGACTTATATAGATTTACCATGGTTTGAAAACACTCAAGAATTCTTAACTTCACTATACCAACCTTTTTCCATACATGGGCAGAGCTCTGTGGTCAACATAACATGTACTTGCCTTGTAAGTGGCCTAGGAGCTTATAGCCCTTCTCAGATACCTTTTCTATCATAAATTCATTCATAAACCTGATAGTAGATATATGATACCTTATTTGGATACCCTTTGTGTCCTTATAAAACATATGTGAAAATTAGATAGGGCTTTTTGGTATGGAATAGGAAAAAATGGGACTATAATAGTCACATTAGGCCTATTTTAGGGACTATAATGTAACAACAGAGACTTGCACATGGATTTACAAATTTATATTGATAGGGAAGGTGAAAATAGGAATATATAACATGTTTAAACACTCCCCTTGCATAAATCACTCACCCAACATAAGAAATCTCAAAAGTACACTAAAACAGTGTCTCTTTAGGCCAAATAGAGTAGGGATTATTCAAAATGGCACTTAAACATGTAAACATATAAAATATTTCATTTAGCTCTATATATATCTTAATAAGGTTTCCACCAAGTTTTAGAATATTTGAATGGTGGAATTGGGAGAAAATCAAAATTTATTAAAATTGCCCCCTCACTGGCTAAGAGTATCCAGTTGTCTATAAAATATAAAATAAGTTTGCTTCAATGGATCTAGCTCATTGGATTAGGTCTATTCATCTATCTAACACCTCATTAAATCATTAAAATTCTCAAGTTAAGGGTCTAAGGGTCTATATGGAAGTTTAGATACCAAAAATACAAGAAAAACAACAAGAAAACATGCAACAAAGTATACACAAATATAATCACTTGCTTTATTCCTTTGGTAAAATATAAATACAATTCCTTCACACCTTCTCCACACCTGCTATACGCCTCTTTAATCCTCCTATTTTCTTCTTCAATAGATTATATACAAAAAAAAATAGTCTCTGCTATCTTTAGCAACCTCTAAAGTTGCTCCTAAACAAAATCAACCTTTCCTAAAGTTATTCAACTAATTCCTTGAATAGAAAACATGGTTATATCCTTAGTATCATGTAGAATTCATCCCTATATCTTTGGATTTCAAACTTATAAGCTTTATCCACTCATCCCTATCCACCTAGACCTTCTTAACTTACCCTTTTTGCTTCCCACTACACTCATTCACCTCTTAACAATATGTCAAGGTGGTTTTAAAATATTAAAGAATATAAATATTTTCTATGAGACCTTCAAGGTCAATTTAGCCTCTTGAAACATTTCATGTTCATGTTTGAGGCCTCCAAAAGTCCTTATACAACTTGAATTTTTAAATACTCCATTTTGGCGTGCAAATGGGAAACCCTTATCCAAATGACTTAAATGGACGTCTTACCCTACAAGACCACTTGGAAATGAGAAAATTTCCTACTTTCCATCTCCTAAAGTTACTTGTTTGGTTTTGAGCCTATGCTCTTGCATCACCTCATTGCATGGTGTGTACCTTTCCATATGAAAAGATTCGTTGACTTGAATGTCTTTGTCATTGAGGTGACTACTCATTGGATGGTTGTCATTTGAATGACATTATTTGCGGTTTCCCTATGATGAATTTCATTTTCATCCTTATGAGTTATGACTATGTTTTAAGGTGATTTCCCTTTGATTGTGCTCCTCATCATTTCACAGTGTTGTGATTGTCATCTATATTTTGATCTTTCTCTCATGGATTAAGGAATTTATCATGATTGCTCCTCCAAATCATCAGTCATGCACTCACTTGGTCTATAGATCACCTTGGGCTATAAATAACCAATTCTTTAGTATTTTTCAATATAGTAAAATTCACATTGATCATGTCCATCCACATAATGGAAATTCACACATTTTCTACATAAGTGCCAATTTGAAAGTTCAGTAAACCATTTTGGCTTACCAATATTTTATGGCTAATTATCAACAATGACACTATATATGGATTAATATGTGGTAATATTGTCAACCTAAACTTCTCTACCATATTAAAATAAATTAAGTTATTTGTACTCCCACTATTAATTATGACCTTTTTTACATAAGTTATAATATGAAAGTTCAATAAAGATTGTTGGTTTACCAATATTTGATGGTCAATTGATGGTCAATTTACAAAAAAACCACTCTATATGGATGAGGATGTGGTACTATTCTCAACCCAAACTTCTCTGCCATCTTGAATGAAACTAAATTCTTTACTATCTTGAAATAAACTAAGTTATCCATACTCCCAATATTAATTATGATATTGCAACAATTACCTATTACCTTGCATATTGTTAAAAAAACTCCTTCATTGGGTTCATACTTCCATCTTTCTAGTTTTAAAATATTATTTTTCGTCATGAGGGATTATCCATGCTTGCATTATTTTGTATATTTAGATTAAGCATTATCATTCCATCTACTCAAGTAACATGACTCTAGGATCCACTTCTACTACTTTCCCATTGCATTTATGGTAGTTTAAGGCCCTATGACCCACTTCTTGAAACTTGAAGAATTCATCCATGAATCCTCTATCTCTTCTTTGACTATATCTACCTTCTTCAATAGCTAAGTACACCTATTCTTTTTCCTCATAACTATTTTTCTAGTTGTAGGTAATATTGTCCCCTTTTCCTTGGTTGTACCTTCTTTTAACTACATATATTAGTTCATCATCATCATCAGCATTAGAAAGTATCCTTTTGTTGCTAGTTGAAATATATCTCCATGATAATTTATCCTTAGGCTTGAGTGAATATTGGTAGGCCTAGTCGATGGTTTATATCCTTATCATGCTTAGTTCATCCTATATAGTTAATCTTATACCATTTACATGCTATGCCACCTTTTCATGCTCCATCTCATGGTGATTCAATCATACATATATTGTAGATCCCATCAATATTTCTCTTTACATTGAATCCTCCTTGCAACTTCTACAATATTGGAACTTTTTCCACACTTATCACCAACATCTCATTGTCTAACCTTTACTCTTACCAATGCAACCATATTTTTTGTAGGTAATATGTAATGGCACACAACCACAATCTTTGATGGAATTCAACCAACTTCACACCAAGACTAACCATCATGACATACAAACTAGTGGGTAAGTACACATTTAACTTCACTTTAGCATATAAAATTTTATTATTTTGATTACAATCTATGATTAGCATCCTTGAGTTCTAGTGATTTCTTCAATTTCTTTATTCTTTATTTACAACAATGATAAGTAAATAAAAATGCTATATTTGATGCCATTTTAAATGTTTGAATTTGTATGGATAAATATGAAACCAACTTTCTTCCACCTTTATAATTTTTTGGCCTTCAATCTTTGCAATAATGCTCTCACAACATAGAGTGCCTCTTCTCACCTATCTTGTCATGTGAACCAGGTGGGAGAGAAATCATGCATGATTTTCATATCAACATGAACATGTGGGAATGCATAAAATGTTACATCCTCTTTAATGAAATGGGCTGCCCATATTTTTTCCTCTCAAATAGATTGTTTGGCTGCTCCATATTGACCCTTGATGGGTTATATTCCTTGTTGCTCCATAAAGTGAAATATTTGTTTCCTGTATATTTGGACAATATTTACTTCTTCTTTAGCTTATATTCATACCAATTTGAATAATAGTACTTATAATCTACATCCTTGCTGCTTTGTAAACCTTGATGTCTTATTTATCTAAAAGAGTTGTGCAAAAAAATTCCCTTCTTTATTAGGTACTTAGGATTCTTGGTGATGGAAAACTTCTTATAGCACCAAAAAAAATGGTTACTCATTTCACAAATGAACATGAGCAAGAATACCAACATTCTTTTGCTATATTCCCTCTCTTTCTACAATCAAAGAAAGCAATAGAAGATTCGTCTCTTGGATACCTTCTTAGGTTTCCTTTATGCTTACTTGCGAGGTGTTGTAATTTTTGTTATGTTCATCATGCAACCAAAATTATAGTTCCAACATGTTTGAGTGCATGGATTTATGGTAGAAAGGTCCTATTTCACACCCAAACATGTCAAATCATTCCAAGCTACAATGTACCAACGATCTCTTATGAACCCTAAGTGCAAAAAAGTGGCAACCATTGAAAAGCTCTTTTTCAAAAATCGTGGCACTTAAAAACATTATTTCTAAAGGTACAAGGTCACATAGGTTCCCTCTAAAATAACTTCTCTCATCTTTTCATATCTCCAATCCATTTGGCTATGGTGACAAGTTTTCACACATTGGAAGAAGCGTCAAATGTATTGAAGAGAAAGTTGCAAGCTGGTGTAATTTTTGATTTGTTCATCATGCAGAAAAAAATGACAACTCCAACATGTTTGGGTGGGTAGGCTTATGGTTGGAAAGGTCCTATTTCTCACTCTAGCATGTCAGATCAATCCAAGCTACATTATATTGACGATCTCTTAAGAGCCCTGAGTACGAAAAAGTGGAAAACTTTAATGAGATATTTCTTGAAAACCATGGCAATTATGACCATTCTTCTTGAAATTATAGGGCCACATAGCATCCTTATACAATAACCTCTCTCAATTTTTCATATTTCCAATCTATTTGGTAGTGGTGACAAGTTTTTGCATGTTGCAAAAAGTGTCAAATGCATTAAAGAGAAAGTTGCAAGGTGTCATTTTCATTTTTTTCATCATGCAACCAAAGCAAGAGTTTGGACATGTCTAGGTGGATGGGTCTATGCTAAACAAGGTCCTATGTCACACCCCAACATGTCGTATTTTTCTAAGATACATTGTACGGTGATCACTTAAAAGCCCTAAGTGTGAAAAGTGGCAAACATTAATGAGTTGTTTCTCAAAAATTGTGGCACTTAAAACTATTCCCTTTGAAGGCATAGGGTCACGTAGGGTCCCTCTACCATAGACTCTCTTATTTTTTCATATCTCCAATCCATTTCACCATGGTGACAAGTTTTAGCACATTGGAATGAGCATCAAATACATTGAAGAGAAAGTTGCAAGTTGGCATAATTTTTATTATGTTCGTTGTGTAGAAAAATTGATAGTTCCAACAGATCTAGGTGAGTAGGTTTATGGTATGCAAGGTCTTGTTGCAGAGCCTAGGATGTCAGATCATTTTAGGCTACATTGTACCAATGATCTCTTAAGATCCCTAAGTGCAAAAAATTGGAAAATTTTGAAAAGATCTTTCTTGGAAACCATGGCTTTTACATCCATGTTTTCTAAAGGTATAGGGTCATGTAAGGTCCCTTTACAATATCATCTCTCAAATTTTCATATATGTACAATCCATTTGGTTGTGGTGACAAGTTTTTGTACATTACAAAAAGTGTAAAATGTATTGAAAAGAAAGTTACAAGGTGGTGTAATTTTTGTTATATTCATCATGCAACCAAACCGATAGTTTCAACACATTCACATGGATATTTTTATGCTAGGAAAGGTTCTATTTCACAGCCCAACATTCTAGATCATTCTAGGATACATTATACCAGTGATATCTTAAGAGCCCTAAGTGCAAAAAGTGGAAAACTTTAACAAGCTCTTTCTCAAAAACCATGGCACTTACAACTATTTTTTTTGAAGACATAGGATCACATAGGGTCTTTCTACAATAACATCTTTTAGCTTTCCATATCTCCAATCCATTTTGTCGTGGTGACAAGTTTTTGAACGTTGGAAAAAAGCATCAAATGCATTGAAGAGCAAGTTGCAAGGTGGCGTAATTTTTGTTTTGTTCACCATGCAGCCAAAATAAGAGTTCCAATATGTCTAGGTGGGTGGGTTTAAGCTATAAAATTTCTTTTTTCGCACCCCAAAAAAGCTACATTGTATTGGTGCTTTCTCTTAAGAGCCCTAAGTGCGAAAAAGTGGAAAAAATTGACTAGCTCTTTCTTGAAACCCATGGCACTTATAAACATTATGTCTAAATGTACAAGGTTATGTAGGGCCCCTTTACAATAACCTCTCTCATTTTTTCATATCTCCAATCCATTTGGTTGTGGTGACAAGTTTTTGCATGTTGCAAAAAGTGTCAAATGCATTAAAGGGAAAGTTGCAAGGTGGCGTAATTTTTATTTTGTTTGTTATGTGACAAAATCAACAGTTCCAACATGTCCATGTGGGTGGTTTTATATTAGGAAAGGTCCTATTTTATATTCCAACATGCTGGATCATTCCAGGCTACATTGTACCTATGATCTCTTAAGAGCCCTAACTACGAAAAAGTGGCAAATTTTGATGAGCTCTTTCTCAGAAACCTTGGCACTTGCAAATATTTTTTTAAGGTATAAATTCATTAAGGGTCCCTCTAGAATAACCTCTCTGATTTTTTCATATCTCTAATCCATTTGGCCATGGTGACAAATTCTCACACATTGTAAAAAGCATCAAATGCATTGAAGAGAAAGTTGCAAGGTGGCATAATTTTGTGTTGTTCATCGTGTGACCAAACCGATAGTTGCAACACATATGGGTGGGTGGGTTTATGCCAGGAAAGGTCATGTTTCACACCTAAACATGTCAAATCATTCCAAGCTACATTGTACTGGTGCTTTCTCTTAAGAGCCATAAGTTCCCAAAATTGAAAAACTTTGATGAGTTGTTTCTTGAAAAATATGGCACTTAGAAATGTTTCATATGAAGGTATAGGGTCACATAGGGTCCCTCTACAATAACCTCTCTCAATTTTTCATATCTCCAAACCATTTGGTCATGGTGAAAGTTTTTTTTGTTGCCCCAAAAATTGTCAGATGCATGCAATGTAAAGTTGCAAGGTAGCCTAATTTTTGTTTTGTTCTTCATGGGGCCGAATTCTTAGTACCAACACATACAAGTGGGAATGTCTATTCCATTCATGGTCCTATTTTTCACCACAACTCTCTTGAATGTTCTAGACTACACTATGTTGATGCTTTCTCTTAAGATCCTTAAGTGCAAAAAAATTTCAAACTTTGATGTGGTGTACCTCAGAGTTGGTGTCACATACAATTTTTTTGCTCAAACCTATAGGTGCATGTGATGCCCCTCTACAACAACCTCTATCAAATTTTGACTACTTGAAACCATTTTACCATGGTGAAAGTTTCTCTACTGCTCCAAAAACTGTTAGATGCATGCAATGTGAAGTTGTAGGGTAGCCTAATTTTCATTTTGTGTGTCATGGGGCTAAATAGTCAAACCCAACACTTATATGTGGGAACTTCTATATTGTGCATGGTTCTATTTTAAAACCCAACTCTCCTAAACATTTCAAGCTACATTATGTCAATTCTTTCTCTATGGGTGGAGATAACACAAGGATAGGGCATGGGTACATGAGATTTCTATGTGGTTGTTACATATGATGGTCACAACCACAACATGTAAATGAATAGTTAGTCCATTCCTACACCATTGGATTTCATGATCTCTATGCGAGTTTAGGATAATTTAAACTAGAGCAACATTGTGTCTTCGAGATCCATAGCAACCTATGAACATCCAATTACTCTAAGATAAATCTAGTTAAAGTCAAGAAGATATGAGAAGCATATCACTATGTGAGAACCATTACAGAAGAGTTAAAGTAGAAAGGAATACACCAAAGTTATTATTATCTTACAAACTACATCCAAATGTTATAAGAAGTATTCAATGAAAACATCATTACCTCCTAGTATCTCTATGAAGTTATTTAGTGTTTGAATCTCCTTTAAGTGTACCTTAACAAGATAATAAAACATGAAAATATACAAGTCCATATGTCTTGACTTATAATTCCATGTTAGATAACCATTTATGGGTTATCTCTCATAAACAAGGAAAAGGAGAAATGTAAATAGGAAAAAAATATCTCTCCAAAAGAGGGAAAATAATAAAATATGTACATTGGATGGATGGGGATTCAGTATGAATGATTCCATCACAAATATTTAATGAAAACCCTTTGTGAGATAGATAATGAAACTCTCCAACAATGTTGTAGCTCTTGCACCAAGGGAAGATGCTTATATATGAATGTTAAAAATAATCCATTTATGGAAAATGACATTTCTCCCCTTGTGAAAAATAATCCAATGGTAAATGATGAGGTAACTATCAATCCAAGAAGAAATGTGAGGTGAAGTATCATGATGCAACCTATCTTTGAAATTTACTCAAATGTGCTCACCTAAACACAAAATATGCCTCAATTCACAAAGGTAAAATCAATCCAAACCCATGCTAAGAAAAATGAAATCCAAGATCCAAAGGAAAAGTAGATATGATAAGACTATGAAATGTTTTTCATACAATAAGAGTTGAATACCCTCAAGAATGTCTCCTAATAATGTGATATGAGATTCATAAAATTAAAATATGATACCTATCAAGTGGCCATCTCAAGAATCTAAATAAAGAAGATAATTTGTAACCTACTACTCTAAATTTGAAGTAGGATTACGAGGATATAGAATATTCTACAAATAAGACATCTAAATATGTCCTCAACCTCAATATGGTAAATCATATAATTTTAGGAACTTATGATTCCAAATGTAAGAGAAAGATAGGTAGAAGAAGTCTCAATTTCATCACAAAACTCAAGGCCCTCTAAATATGAAAAATCCTATAAAATATTGTCATCAATAGGTATATTGTCTACATCATAAATGAGTATGAGGTTTTCCATAACAATCATCATAAAATGGAGATGAAATTAAGTGTCTTCGTACAAATACCAAATTTTAGTCCATGTAGTGTGGGGAAAATAAAGTTGTGAAAGGTTACATAACAAATCAAAATAAAACATGCAATAGATTAATCTTAGGACATGATAAATATTATTTCACCACATGTGCTAGCTTCCTATATACTATGTATTGAAATTTTAATTTAGAAAGAATGTAATCAAGTATGTCTAGGATCCTAAGCCTAAAAACATACAAAACATAAGGAGTACATCAAGAATACAAGACCCTCAATGTAATCTTATCATTATTTATGTTTTTAGGCCAAGGGTTCAGAATCAATCTCCACATTTACAAATAAAAAAATTAATAAGAATAATTTAGAAATATTTAAGAATGTATACCAAGATTGAAGTCCATTATCTAAACGACCAAGACACAAAAAAAAGTTGATTCAATAGCTTTAGCCTCCATAGGGATCCTATAGGGATAGCTCTATTTCATATGATTAGTAATGGTCTCCAAAATAGTTTTCTCCTACACTCTATCATATGTTATAGTCCCAATGGTTGAAGAATCTTTAAGATATTTTTGTAAGGTCAAAACTAGATGCCATGAATGATAGGTTGGACACTTGTATGATTACAAAAATTGTCCCTTAAGATGACCCAAATAATGCATTATTGAATTCGTTTGTCACAACACTAGGAGATAAGTGGATTATCATGGTGGATGACACGAGAAAAATGAAAAGTAATTCCATTGTTTGCAAAACTATTCACTCTGATAATGAGATTGGCATGTAGGATCTTCAAACCTACATGCAAGTGGACCCACAAATTCCTTGAAACAATTAGTAGGTGTGCGAACCCAAGCCTAGGTACCTGCAAAACAAAGACAATAAACACCTTAAGTTAGATTTTGCAAGCATAAACAAGGATTCCCCATGAAATCCATTTACAAATCAAACTAGGAATGAAAATATTGAAGAACACAATACAAATGATAAAAACAAGATAAAATCCTAATTAGATATGCAAAATCTTAATCCCATGGGGGAATTGGTGTCAATTTGATGTGAAAATTGGCCCTTTCCCAATTCCTATGATGCAAGATTCTAATGTTGAAGATGATATTGATCCACTTTGACAAGGATGAATGGTGAGTGCTCCAAGCCAAATCTGCAATAACCTAGCTATGATTCAATGATAATAGTGAATCTCAAGAGATATTTGAGCATGGTAACTTTGCTTGGATTGTGGATGATCAAATGAGGAGAGGAGCTCTTCATTTATAGGATTTCTAGATGGATGAATGTCCAAATTTGAGCAATGTGGGACTAACATTCATCCAATGATATGGTGCCACTTGTCAAGCTATGAATGGATGAAGGATGTGCAAGATTTGGGGTTTGTGCCAATAAATGCCAATATTTGAAATTCAAATTTGTTGAAATGACATGTAAGAGGGAAGGGAAAATGCAATAAATGCCACTTGGCTCAAGGCAAAGGACATGTAAGAGGTTTTAAATGCCTTGTTGGATGTACATGTTGACTTGGAATTTTTGAATTCAAATTGAGAGAATATTCCAAAGAGATGCCTTGTGAGGAAAATAAGGATTTAATAAATGAATTAAATCTATTTTCATGTGCAACTTGCATTATCTAGAGGATGTGACATGAGATTAGATTAAATTAATCAAGGGTTAATTAATTTAACAAGAGGTTAGCTGATGTGACTTATTTGACTTAGATTTATGGATTTATTTAAATCAGATAAGAGAGGAATATGATAAAAGGTTAATTAAATAAAGATTTTTAATTTATTTAATTAAAAGGGATGGTGTTAGATTAAATCAAACAAGGTTTTAATTTATTTAATTTAATGGATAGGCTTTAGAGATTTAATCAAATAAATTGATTATTTAATTAAATAGGATAATTAGATCAGATGGGTTGATTTAATTAATAGAAGGAATTGACTTAATCAGATAAAATGATTTATTTAATTAAGAGATGAATATTGATGAATTTAATCAAATAGGGTAATTTGATTAAATGGTTAGACCGAGGGATGATTTAGGAAGAAACGATGTTAGTAAGTTAGGATCAAATGCACGATGTCAATTAGTATATTTTCGATGTCTACATTTTGCCCCTCTTTGAAGTAATGTACTCGTTGTGTTGGTTTAAAGAATACACAATCTCGATCAAAGCCAAAAAAATTTGATATTAAAAACATGCCCCACTGCTGCAT
The DNA here is from genome assembly GCA_007258455.2 of Sequoia sempervirens. NCBI lineage: Eukaryota > Viridiplantae > Streptophyta > Pinopsida > Cupressales > Cupressaceae > Sequoia > Sequoia sempervirens. The sequence goes on along the minus strand of VDFB02018296.1, from coordinate 34,780,346 downwards.
GGCAAGAGAAAACATGCCATTATAATGCCCCCTCGAGAGATTAGACGAAAATTTCCATTTTTTGGGTGTTCTCGCCAAAAAAAGGGACAAAGTGCCCAACATGAAAGAAAGGGGTCCGAGAGGCTAAAAACGTGTCTAAATGCAATAAAATGATGAAAAACAAGCCTCAAATAGACGAAAACAGGTTTGGGGGTCCTAAACCCTAGCAAGACAGCCCTAAAGGGTCAAAAAACCCTAATTTTTAAGCTTAAAAGGGGCCCAAGGGGTCACTTTCAAGTCATTTTCACACACCTCCGCTAGCAAACCTTGAGAATCGAGCTCTGATCTCCTAATGATATGGCGCAAAGACAGCTTCCCCTGCATATTTCAGACTGAGTTCGGACCTACCAGCGGCCACCCGACATCGGTGCCCTAGTATGTGACCCTAACGAAAGCCTCATTTTTCCATTTTAGTGCATTTATTATTGCTTTAATGATGAGCTCGCCTCCAGTGGTGCTATAATAGCACCGCTCAATGTTTAATGTGCATCGCTAATTGCCTCTTTGCACCGCAGCAGCGCTGTTTTGTGCCGCAGTGACATAATTTGGAATTTAAAAAAAATTCGCCGCTCGGCTTGGGCTCGGCTCGGACTCGCAAGCCAGTTTGAGAAAAGTGTGCCGCGGCAGCACCCTTTTCAAGAAAACTGTGATGCTAAGGGTTAAAGTGCACTGAAACGATGCTATTTGGCAAAATTCTAAGTCCAGCATCGAGGTTTGAGAAAACTCAAACTGCGATGCCTTCACAGACTGTGCCGCTGGGAACTAGTTTGAGGCGTTATGTCAGGAATTTTCCAAGAAATTTTAACATGTCGACTTTGTTAATGCAGGATAGGCCTAGGGAGCTCTATTCTCAAGAGCATCGGTCACGGGACCTAAGCAACTGAGACCAAGATCGACTAGGAGTTGCCAGTCTATGGCACATTGCGTACACAACGCCCGTGCACACACACCTTGGGATGCTATCAGCACTGGGTGAGAGGTGGCACATCGAGACATCGTCATTTCATCTTCTCACTGGTGAGGCGACCATCACTTTGGAGGACGTCTGGCAGATTTTACGATTGCCCATTCATGGCCACTAGGTGATCTATGATATGGAGGAGGGATGTGTTTGTTGCACCTGAGTCCTCGCCACTCAGGACATCATTTACTGCAAGGGTCAGATTGAGCTGGAGAGGTGTAGAGTTATAGCACCTCCCTTCCACTGGGTGATTGCAGCGATCATTTCAGGTTTGGTTGCCCCAGACAAATGAGGGTAGTACTTTAGTCTAGGATGGGGATATTGCTGGGAGAGGATTGTCCGAGACAAACTAGTTCGATTCATGTGGGGGCCTATCCTTTTGGTCTCACTCTACAGGGATTTGCATGAGTATGTGTATATTGATGGCAGAGCACTGGGAGCCAGAGTTACCTTGCTACATGTCTGGGCATGGGAGCACATTTATGTGCTTCGTCCATGAGTAGTTCCAATTTCAATGGGGGCAGAGGATGCCCTTGTGGCACGATACAGAGGGGGTGTGTCATTTACACACACTGGTGAGCATGGGATCCCCTACTAGAGGCGGGTCATAGATGAGATGCTCATTTTCACTTAGAGACTGTACCTCGGTCAGCCTGGATGGGCTGATGATGCAGACTAGCTCTTTTATTGTCACTAGGATAGATACATGCAGGGCCGAGAGCACACTATGATAGAGAGATACCTGCTCGGGCATGTATAGTGTTAGTTTGGGGAGCCGCAGGATCGGCCGATGATGACTATGTAGCCGTGTTTGCACACAACATGACATAGGTGTCATGGGGGCCTGGAATTCCTATCACAGAGGCAGTGGATAGCTTCAAGCACTTGGTAGCCTGACCGTGGGCTTACGATCAGGGATTGGCAGATTCGGGCACCACATAGGCATTCAGAGATTGGTTTAGACCGCCCCTACGGTTGACCATTCCAGGTGAGGATCCAGAGGCATACAAGGTTAGAGGTAGGGGGAAAGGACAAGGATGAGGACCCAGGGTCACGATTCAGCAGGATCTAGCAGGAGTGCCCTTAGTTCTGCCAGGTCATGGAGATGTCCCCATGCAAGACCAATAGTAGGATGTGCCAGTCCCACCACCACGTGTCGAGGGTGAGGACCAGCCTCACGCGTCGCCACGGGTACAACCGACAAGGCAGGGAGATGCATGGGACACCCTGATTTTATAGTAATAGGCACAGGTTCAGGCAGTGACTGCTAAGGGGGACCAGGCATGGGCCGAGGGATCAACTCAGAGCAAAGAGAGATTAGGCGGTTCAACAGAGACAGGTTGCAGAGCTTCAGGCAGCCACAGATGTAGGCCATAGGCAATAGATTGAGAGTATGCCAACTTCCTCCTCTGCCCAGGGTATAGTGCCAGTACGATCATATAGGGAGGCCATCTGGGAGATAGAGTACTACCATCGGGCCTATCATGATACTGTACCCAGAGCAGCCTGGGTTCCTGATTATTCAGAGCGGGTTAGCCAGAGACCACTAGAGGGTGAGGGTGACAGGGGTGAGGGCAGCATTCATAGAGATCGAGCCTAATCCATATGACACTTTTGGTACCCTATGGGCTCATTTTTGATAGCCCCGATAGACATTTTTGTTCTGATTGACACATGTATAGTGATCCGATTATTATTTTGTACTATGACAGTTGATGATATGATATATATATGAGCCGATTTTGATGCAATGTAATGTGTTCTTATATGATTTATTTCTATATGCTTTGCAATGATGCTTTATGGATGTATTTATTTCTAATGATGTTTATGCAATGATGTCCTACATATGATGATTTATTTTATGCCAGTGTGATATGTGAAATGATTTGATATATGCAATGATGTGAAAAAAATGCTTATAAATGAGATGATTTATGGATGAATGTGATATGATGCGATGGTCGTGATATAATGCAAATGAAATGATGGTATGAGATGCTTAGAATAACAAATGTTATTATCCTAAATGATGATGTATGTAATGTATTGATATGCTGATGTGATGATATGTATGCCTAATGAATTAAATGCTTGTGTTCCTATTGTTTATGATTGTGATGATTGTGAGATGTTTGCATTCATACTATGCGATGATTTATGTAATGGTAATATGAAATGGTTATGAAATGTAAATGAATGCTTATGTAATGATCAATATAATATCATGAGATGCCACACAATGGGTGGAATGCAATGTCATGAATGCACCTATTTAAAATGTGATGTGTATGTTTTCTACATGATATGCTTATGCCATGTGCTAATAATTTTTTGTATGATATGCTTGTACAATATGCTAATGATTTGTGGATGCAAGATCAATGATGGTAATGGTGATGGTGATCAACTGTCATAGTACCTTGTTAGTGTGATTAGTAAGAAAAGAAGAAGTCATTTCACCAAGACACATGATGACACAAATGCAGATGATGATGATGATGATGATTACTTGTCAAGGAATTGGGATTTTTGAAGGGCCATATTTTCTTATGTTTGATAACACACGTAGTACGATGCATCAAGGTATAGAAAAACTAGGATGGCATGGTACTTAGTGTGATGGACTTTGATTTGACAATCAGATAGGAGTATTCTTGTTCACACCTGACATATGGAAACCTTGCTAGGATGTATTTCAGAAGTTTTAGACACCTCGGGCCAAAACATGGAAAGGTAACCCTATCCCTATAATAGTCAACAAGTTTCCCTAGACCTCTTCCATACATGTCTAACAAAGCAAGTATTTTCCAAGGTTATTTTGCAAGAACGTCCAACATGCACAACAGACAAAAGATAATGATCATTGGCCCATTCCTCTTTCTCTAAATCCTTCGCTTAGATATCATCGAGACATCCTTGGAATGAGCGCAAAATAAGATAAGTCAAAAAAAGATAAAACCAAGTAAATAAACAAATTAATGCTCTTCAATACTGCTAATGGAAAAAAAGATGTGTTTTCTAAGGATAGGAGCCGAAATTTATTGCCAAAAGATAATGCCTATTGTAGGAATGATTCATCCTAGGACATGTTAGTGGATGGCGACACGTCATTTCATTTATCCAAAGTGTTTCAAGGGATGATTGAAATGGGACCTGATTCAAATGATGCGTTATTGATATGAAGAGATGACCAGCTTGTTTGCACACTTGACCTAGACTTAAGACTTGACGCTTGGAGTTCTACTTGTAATCTGCTAGACTTGTTTCCAACTATTTTACTAAAGGTTGATGATGATGATCAATTTATTATGAATGGCGTTTATTGCGGGTGCAAGTGAGATGAGACAGATGGGTTTTTTTTTTCCAAATATTTGGATGTTTTTGGAGTTTTGCAATGTTTTGAGGTTGTTTTTGGTATTTTTGAGATTTTCAAATGTTTTGATTTTTATTTTCCAATGTTTTGGGGATTTTCTGAGATTTTGACCAAGAGACTAACCTAAAGACCTATCCTAGGGGCCTCGGGGGTTGATCAACAAATGAGCCTTGCCTACGTTATACATGCAAAGACCACGTAGTTTGACTGACGACTTGACCAATTTACAAATGAAGATATACATGATGAAATGTCAGTTTATTATGACAAACTCCTATAGGATTGACCTAAATGTCTCGGGGGATGATCAAAGATCAACCTTGCCTACGTTCAAGCTCAGAGATGACATAGTTCAACAAGACGACTCTATTTTTGATCTTTTGACAAACTTTTGGACCTGTTTTTGAATTTTGATGTTTTGAATGTTTTTGGGTTTTCTGATTTTCTGATGTTTTTGGATTTTCTGATTTGAGGATTTTTAAGAATATACACGAATTCGATCCGATGACAACATGCCCCCAACGTGATGCAATATACTACTAAAGGTAGGACAAACTGACCTTAAGGATGGGCCGAGTAGTACTAGGAGGGATCATGATACGAACACAAGACCAAGCTATGGTGCAGATGCAAGTGGATGTGTGATGGATGGAGACCGAATGCGATGGATGATGGAAGCGAAATGGATGGATGATGAGATCAAGCCATAAAGATCCGGTGGCGGATGGAAAACTTATTTACACAAGGTGCTTGTCGTTTTCACCAAGATACTTTCAAAGTGCCACCGAGGTGGTTTTCACTAGAGGATGATTTTTAATCCTTTTTATTTTTTATTGTCACCAAGATGCCTGTTTGCGAGGTTTTAGCCAAAGTAACCGTTTCAGGACATTTTCTATTTTTGGATTTTTCTAGTTCTATACCTTGAAAGATTTAGGCATAAACTTTTGAGATGGAGTTATTCATTGGCTCTTGCAGAGGTTCCCCTTCGGGTGTTGATAATTGATATGCCCCTGATTTATAACTTGTTGTGATGATGAAAGGTCCCAACCAATTAGGTTCAAACTTTCCTTTGCTGCTTGGGTTTGGGACATTCTTTTGATTTTATTTTAAGACCAGTTCTCTGACTTGGAAAGTCCTGCTTCTGATTTTCTTGTTATAGCTTCATTTAAGTCTATTCTGATAGACTTGCAGATGATTCAAAGCATCGATCCGTTTCTCATCTAGTAGCTCTAGCTCATTCAACCTTTACACCTAGTAGTCCTCATCCGTGATGAGGTTTTGCAATGATATTCTGAGGGATGGAAGCTCAATCTCAATAGGTAGTACAACTTCTGATCCGTAGACCAAGGAGAAGGGGGTGGCACCGGTGGGTGTACGGATGCTAGTTTGATAAGCCCAAAGGGTGGGATTAAGCTATAGATGCCAGTCACAACCTGCATCATTGACTATTTTCTTGAGGATTTTGAGGATGGTTTTGTTCATAGATTCTACTTGGCCATTGCCTTAGGGATAGTACGGGGTGGAGAAGCAATGCTAGATTTTGAATTTCTCACATAAGTTGCGAACTTCTTGGTTCTTGAATGGTGTCCCATTATCTGAGATAATGGCTTGTGGGACACCGTAATGACAGATGAGATAGTTCAGAATGAATTTTGAGATATGCTTCCCAGTGATATATGTCATTGGTATGGCCTCCACCCACTTAGCGAAGTACTCAGTTGCAGTTATAATGAATTTATGGCCATTGGATGAGGTAGGTGTGATTTTCCCAATGAGGTCGAGTCCCCACTGCGAGAAGGGCCATGGTGTGACGATCGAGTGAAGCTCTTGAGCTGGAGCATGGATGAGGTCCCCATACTGTTGACATTGTAAACACCTCTTAGCATGATCATGTGCTTCTCTTTCCATTATGGGCCAATAATACCCCATCCTCAGCAGTTTCTTGGTGATGGTCATTCCACTCGAGTGTGACCCACAAATACTGTTATGAACCTTGGTTAGAGAAGTTAATGCCTCCTCAACATTTAAACAGTGTAGCAAGGTACCTTCTATGCTTCTACGGTATAAGGTATCACCTAGGATGACAAATCTGGATGCCTTTTTGATAAAGGTTCATTTTAGGCTTGATGGTAGGTTAGGGGTATGACTCTTATGCGAAGATATGTATAGATGTTGTGATACCAAGGATCACCAGGACCAATGATTTGACACACATATTTTGATTCTAGTACCTCGAATGTGGGAATGAGAAGCTACTTGATCAAAAATTCATATTTCAGCATGTTGTGAGGGATGTCTACTACAGACCCAATTGTAGCCATGGTATCAGCGGCTCTATTGTTGGTTCTTGGAATCTGCTCAAATGTTATGTCAATGAAGGATTCCTTTAGAGTCTCCACCAATTTCTTGTATGGGGTTAGCTTGTCATCCTTTGTCTGATATTCATTATCGACCTGATTTATGATCAACAGAGAGTCTCCATACACCTTGAGAGCTATGATATTCCATTGCACTACTATCCTGAGACCTATAGTCAAAGCCTCATATTCCCCTATGTTGTTGGTGCAAGGAAATGCTAATTTGTATGACTTCGGTATGCAATCCCCTTGTGGGGTGATGAAGAAGACACTAGCTCCTGATCCATGTTGCATGTATGAACCATCGAAGTATAGTTTCCAGTGGTCCTCTACATTGAGGTTAAAGATGGATTCATCTGAAAATTCAGATACAAGAGGATTCTCTGCATAAATAGGTGCCTCTGCTAGTTTATCTACAATAACTTGACCTTTAATGGCTTTCTGCTCAACATACTCAATGTCGTACTCTAACAATATCATTACCCATTTTTCCATTCTGCTAGTTAGCATTGGCTTTGATAGTAGATACTTGAGGGGATCAATTTTTGCAATGAGCTCTATCTTGTGTGCCAACATGTAATGTGTGAACTTTTGGGATGCAAACACTACTTCTAGGCATGCTTTTTCAATGAATGATTAGTTTAGCTCATGACCAACCATTGTTCTGCTGATATAGTAGATAGCCCTCTTTGTTCCATTTTCATCATGCTGAGCTAAGAGAGCTCCCAGGGCTGCTGCTGTTGCTGACACATATAAGATCAATGGCTTTTTTGGGATGGGTGGCATTAAGACTAGCGGTGTCAGTAGATATTCCTTGATTTTGTTAAATTCCTCCTCACATTTTGTGTCCCATTTGTACGCTACCCCCTTGTGGAGTAGGTGAGAGTATGGGTTCTGCTTGTCTGCCAGTTGTGCTATGAATTGTCGGATGGATTGAAGTCTTCCTTGGAGACCTCTTAGTTGTTTTAATGTCTTTGGTGCTTCCATCTCGAGGATTGCTTTCACTTTTTTTGGATCCACTTTGATACACCTCATGGACACTATGTATCCTAGTAATTTTCCTGATTGTACGCTGAAGATGTACTTCTTGGGATTTAGTCTGACCTTGTATTCCTCCAATTTGTCAACGATAGCACTTAGGGTTGCTATATGATTTTTTCTTTTTCTTGATTTAGCTAGGATGTCGTCCACATAGTCTTTGACTATTTTGTGAATCATATCATGAAATATCAGTGTCATGGCCCTTTGATAGGTTGCTCCTACATTCTTTAGGCTGAATGGCATCATGTTCCAACAATAGGTCCCCCAAGGACAAGTAAAAGCCATCTTGTGTTGATCCTCTTTTGCTATCATGATTTGGTTATATCCTGAGAGTCTATCCATTAGTGATAGCATTTCATGCCCTACTATCATGTCTACTATCATGTTGATGTTGGGGAGTGGAAAATCATCCTTGGGACATGCCTTGTTCAAATCTTTGAAATCCGTACAGATTCTGATGTTTCCATCAGGTTTTGAAATAGGTACCAAATTTGACACCCATTCTAGATAATCTATTGGTCGTATGAATCTTGCATCTAGCAAATTTTTGAGTTCCATTTTGACCAATAAGGCTATTTGAGGGTGCATTTTCTGAAGCTTCTGATTGACTGGTTTTTATTCTAGATATACGGCTAAGTGATGAACCACAGTCTCTGGATCAAGCCCTGGCATGTCAGTGTAACTCCATGTGAAGTTTATTTGTCTTTCCTTTAGGAATGCTGCTAGGAGGTCTTTCTCTTCTGATAATAGTGATTTCGCATAGAATGTGATTTGTAGGGTCTCCTTTGTTCCTAAGTTGACATGATTGCATTTTTTGGCCAAGACCGCTGACTTTTCTTGATGAATAGCTCTTAAGGGAAGATTGAATCCTCCATCCTCAGGCACCTCAAAGAGGTTTTCACCGTTGGATGCATCCTTTCTTTTTACTTTTTTCTTGTTAGAGAGTGCCACAGTGTGGTTTTCACTCAAGGACTTGGATATGATTCTTTGTTTCTCACTTTTGCGATTGAAGGATTCAATTATTTCCACACAATAGGCATATGTGTCTAATTTCATTATAAACCCTACTTTATGATCTGCATTTGGAATGTTATCCCTCAATCCCATGAATTCTGAGAGCGCTTCATCATTTTTGAATGTATCAAGAATCGATGGTCCTCATTGGTCATAGTTGATCAATTGGGGGTACAATAGGCAAATCTCATGATTTGGATGGCCAGTTTCAAAGGAGACAGTGCTAATCATGCAAAGGGAAGTATCTTCGAATAACCTAGGGAGATTGGATATGGTATCTTCATCATCGCTACTAATATAGGGCTTAGTTATGAACTTATGTGTGTTGCTACCTGTGACTATTGGTGAGTGTGCTTGTACTAGTACTGGCTGAGGAGAGACATTAATAACTCTAATCGGAGGACCCCGACCACATATGGTTATTCTTGGAGGGGTACATCCAAGACCAAGATTTGTTATGGGTCATGTCTTTGGTATGATAGGTATTATGAGCCCATTGTCATTTTGTCCCAGTCTTTGATTTCTTTCAAGCCCATTGCAAACATCATTTGTAGGCCCCTACTTCTTTCATCCATTGGTAATTCAGGTGTCGATCTTTCATCTTTATACAACATGTGAGATGG
>VDFB02018296.1:34681529-34770835 GCA_007258455.2 Sequoia sempervirens | reverse complement strand
CTATATGATTTTTTCTTTTTCTTGATTTAGCTAGGATGTCGTCCACATAGTCTTTGACTATTTTGTGAATCATATCATGAAATATCAGTGTCATGGCCCTTTGATAGGTTGCTCCTACATTCTTTAGGCTGAATGGCATCATGTTCCAACAATAGGTCCCCCAAGGACAAGTAAAAGCCATCTTGTGTTGATCCTCTTTTGCTATCATGATTTGGTTATATCCTGAGAGTCTATCCATTAGTGATAGCATTTCATGCCCTACTATCATGTCTACTATCATGTTGATGTTGGGGAGTGGAAAATCATCCTTGGGACATGCCTTGTTCAAATCTTTGAAATCCGTACAGATTCTGATGTTTCCATCAGGTTTTGAAATAGGTACCAAATTTGACACCCATTCTAGATAATCTATTGGTCGTATGAATCTTGCATCTAGCAAATTTTTGAGTTCCATTTTGACCAATAAGGCTATTTGAGGGTGCATTTTCTGAAGCTTCTGATTGACTGGTTTTTATTCTAGATATACGGCTAAGTGATGAACCACAGTCTCTGGATCAAGCCCTGGCATGTCAGTGTAACTCCATGTGAAGTTTATTTGTCTTTCCTTTAGGAATGCTGCTAGGAGGTCTTTCTCTTCTGATAATAGTGATTTCGCATAGAATGTGATTTGTAGGGTCTCCTTTGTTCCTAAGTTGACATGATTGCATTTTTTGGCCAAGACCGCTGACTTTTCTTGATGAATAGCTCTTAAGGGAAGATTGAATCCTCCATCCTCAGGCACCTCAAAGAGGTTTTCACCGTTGGATGCATCCTTTCTTTTTACTTTTTTCTTGTTAGAGAGTGCCACAGTGTGGTTTTCACTCAAGGACTTGGATATGATTCTTTGTTTCTCACTTTTGCGATTGAAGGATTCAATTATTTCCACACAATAGGCATATGTGTCTAATTTCATTATAAACCCTACTTTATGATCTGCATTTGGAATGTTATCCCTCAATCCCATGAATTCTGAGAGCGCTTCATCATTTTTGAATGTATCAAGAATCGATGGTCCTCATTGGTCATAGTTGATCAATTGGGGGTACAATAGGCAAATCTCATGATTTGGATGGCCAGTTTCAAAGGAGACAGTGCTAATCATGCAAAGGGAAGTATCTTCGAATAACCTAGGGAGATTGGATATGGTATCTTCATCATCGCTACTAATATAGGGCTTAGTTATGAACTTATGTGTGTTGCTACCTGTGACTATTGGTGAGTGTGCTTGTACTAGTACTGGCTGAGGAGAGACATTAATAACTCTAATCGGAGGACCCCGACCACATATGGTTATTCTTGGAGGGGTACATCCAAGACCAAGATTTGTTATGGGTCATGTCTTTGGTATGATAGGTATTATGAGCCCATTGTCATTTTGTCCCAATCTTTGATTTCTTTCAAGCCCATTGCAAACATCATTTGTAGGCCCCTACTTCTTTCATCCATTGGTAATTCAGGTATCGATCTTTCATCTTTATACAACATGTGAGATGGATCTGCTTCAATAACCTCATGGCCAAGATCTCCCTATCTTGTGAATTCAGGATAGTTTTCGGGAGATGTTTGTGATGTAGAAGCTTGATTTGCTTGTGGGAATCCCCATGATCTAGGAGATTGCAGTAACTCTCTTATTACAAAAGAATTATTAGGGATTTTGTAGCTTCCACAACTGTCCTCCTAGATAATGAGCTTGATATCGAAGATGGTGGGAATGGCGGGGATGGCGGGTGTCTCTATCACAGAAGTGGATGCGAGAGTGGCAGGGTCGATGTATTGTGTGGATGGGCCCTCATCATTCTTTGGTACTTGTGGGATCTTGTAATACTTTGCTTCAATATTTTTGCAATATGAGAATGGTTTGGGATCTCCATGTATGGTAACCTCTTGTCCATTATGTGTAAATTTCACACATTGGTGGAAGGTTGATGCTACAACTTTCATCGCATGGATCCATGGGCATCCTAGGAGGATATTATATCTCAAGTCAAGATCCAAGACTTGAAAAGTAGTTTCCATGAGAGTCATCCCTACTTGGATAGGGAGTTTGAATGTGCCCTGAGACACTCTTTCTTGGTCATCATATGCTCTTATTGTGATGCCTTTTCCTTTGTCGATGGAATCTTATGATATTTTGAACTGCTTGATGAGGCTGAGAGAATAGATGTTCAAACCTGCACCTCCATCCACCAAGACCCGTTTGATTTTTCTCTTGTTGAAAATGGCTTCTAAGTGAAGTGCATGATTGTGAGATGGTTGGGTGGGGAAATCTTGGTCAGAAATGTAAGGAGATTAGGCGTTCTGATATTTCTGACCATAGCTTGGAATTGTTCCGCATCAAGATCTGTGAGGACAGTGGATGAGGCTAATGCTTCCTCAAGGATCTTCTTATGTGCTAATGATATTTTTAATAACTCCATGATGGAGATGTGTGTTGGTGTTCTCTTGAGTTGTTTTACAACACTATAGCTATGCAGAATGGCTCTAGATGAAGGGGTTCTATTATGTTGGGATGATCCTGCATTGGTGACTTTTCTGCCTCTTGTGGTGACTCCACAATCTTCGGCATGGGCACCCTTGATGGTGATGATCATGTAATCTTTATTTAGGGAAGCAATGACTATTTCATACACATGATTTACACTACCCTTCCCTTTATCATTTTTATTCCCTTGGTTGCCATGATTCGGCATCAGATTCGTGTATATTTTAAGATCCTGATTTCCCATATGTGGTTCCACATTTATGATTCATTTATCGATGAGATCTTGGATGATGTTCTTGAGTCTCCTGCAACTATTTGTGGTGTGGCCTTTGATCTTATGGAACTCACAAAGTTGATTCTCGTTATACCAAGGAGGTTTTACATCCGGTTCTTGGTAATTTTCAAATGTAGGAGCTTGAATGAGTTTTTCGTCTATCAACCTTTTCATGATGGCCTCCAATGGTTCCCACAAAGTGGTGTATTTCCATTTGGGATATGTTTTGCATTGAGGTGGTCCCCTTTGATTATTGAGATTATTGATGGTTGGATTATTGTTGGGTTGATATGTTGTGTGATGAGTGTTTTGGTGTTGTGTTTGGATTTGTTGTGTGGGTGTATTTTGGCGAGGGCCACTAATGACCACCTTGGCATCAATGACACCATCATTCGTAATGTTTTTGTTTCTTGCCCACGTGTGAGGTTTATCATTGTAATTGGATGGTGGCAGTTGCATTGCAGTTCGTGGTATGATGTTGATTCGGCGGGTTGAGTTATAAGGGCTCTTTCGATGTTGAGTGCCTTGGAGATCAATTGATAATGTGTGGTGATGCCTTGAACCTTGAGATTAAATGCCAAGCAGTCTTCAAGGTTGGCTATGATGGTGAAAACTTTTTGTTCTTCTAGCATGGTCCACTTGCTCCGATTGGCCTTGGATCGCCATCGTTGAAGGAATGAAGCGAAAGATTCATTCTTTCCTTGTTTTAGAGAATATAGTTCTTCGAGACTAACATCCATTGCAATGTTACATGCATAGTTCCTAATGAATGCGTCTCTAATTTCTTGGAATGTTCTAATGCCTATAGGTAAGTGAGAGAACCATTCTATAGTGGGGCTTGCCAAGCTTCTAGGAAATAGTCGCATCAAATACATATCGTCATATGCGACTTCCATGCAATGGACCTAGAATTCCCTGATGTGATCCTCAAGGTTTCCCATCCCTTGATATTTGTCAAATTTGGGGATTTCAAATCCCTTAGGGAATGGTTTCATTTCTAGGCTCCTATCAAATGGATAGGGAGATAAGTTGCTTTGCATTTTGGTTGTTCTCCCTAACTGAAGGTCTAACACTTGTTGTGAGAGCAACTTGATTTGTGTTGTGACATCATTTTACATATCAAGGCATGGGATGAAGGTGTTTTTGAGTGTTTCCATTGTGGTTTGGATGGGTGGGTTGGTCGATGTATTATTTGATGGTATCTGCATGTTTTGGCGAGCGAGGTAGGCTTCCACCTGTTGCTATATAAACAATGCTTGTTGTTGATCTTGTTGTTGTTGTGCTAAGGTTTGTGCTTGTTGTTGTGCTTGTTGCTGCTCTAACAACGCTTATTGTTGTGCTTGCTGTTGTTCCCACAACGCTTGTTGTTGGGCTACTAATTCTGCTACTTCTTGTTGCTCTTGGTATATGCTTGTTGATATTCTTGCACTTGCACTGCTTGTTGTTGTGTGAGAAGTTGTGCTTGATAGTGGGCTTGTTGTGCCTGATATTGAGATTGCATTTGAGCTTTTGTTGCTTGTGCTTGGGCAGCTTGTTGTTGCAATAGAATTTGTGCTTGAGCGGCCTTTTGTGCTTGCATAGCTTGGGTGGCTTGTTGTTGCAATAACACTTGGGATTGTTGCACTTGTAGGGTGGCTTGTGCAATTTGGGTGGCTTTTGCAGCTTGGGCAGCTTGCTGAGCAGCTAAGTGTATGGCTTTTTGTTTCTGCACTTGTTGATGTCCCCTTTGATAAGCAGCTTGCAACGCCACGTTGTATTGATTTGATGTGGTGAAAGTTGGTGGGGGTGGTGGTGGATTTGGGATGGCGTTTATGGTAGTGGTGAGTGGTGATGTAATGCCCAAAATTTGCTGTGAAAAAAAAAAACGCAACTAATTTTTTTGTTTTTAATAAAAGGCATAAACCAATTAAAACATACTATACTGAGTTGGACTTGCTAACCAGCTACGTGCATTGAATAACATTTCCTAGGAACAACATCATCCACTAATTGCTTGGGGGTGAGAAATGGGTAATCACATGAGCAAGTGTAGGTGGCGACCATCAAAGAAAACCTCAAACATCAAGGATAAAGGTCAAAGGGCTATTTGAGTAGGCACAGATGCTAGGTTAAAGCAAGAATCTCATACCCATGAGTGTACTAGCTTGTATAATTGAAACCTAGGGATTTCTTGATATAACAATATTATTCTTGTTTGTTCTTATCATGTTGATCCATCGTAACAAAGTTGGAGAAATCCACACTAATACTCAATCTCGAAATTTAAAATATAGAAGTGAATAAGATATTCATACTTTGCTTTCATTATTAAATTTCTGCACTTATTTATTTATTTATTTATGTTTATAAATTTAATTATTTTCTTGTTCTTATCTAGATAGATAAACAAATATTTATTCTTTCTTTTATTTAGAGAGATAAATTAAAATAAAATCATAAATTTAAGGAGTAACTCAAACAAATATTTATACTTTCTTTTATTTAGATAAATTAAAATAAAATCATAAATTTAAGAAGTAACTCATACAAATAATTATTTATATTGATTCATTTACACATTTTATAGTATTATTTTCCTTTAGGAAAAAGGGGAGGAGAAATCGAATAAAGAGAAGTCTTTATTTCTTTTTAATCAACATCTTTTATTACTTGTCTTTATCGTTACATGGAGTATTATTTAAGTTCTTATCATCTCCTTTTAAGAATATGGGGATATCCCCATCTCTTTTCATGAGGGAACACTATATCCTACGTATTCTCACGAAGACTTCTAATTATTAAGATTGAATATTCATGAGATGACAACATGATAACGTGTAAGACTGTTGTGTATAATGTTTGCCAATGTTTTCCAATCTAACACAAAATTCTCTCGGTATTATTATTTAAACAGTGGTATGCCTTCCGCACTCAAGAAAAAGGAGATAACGATATGAGAAACATTACTTTCCCAAGTTGTTGCATAACCCATTTATTCAAATTCAATTACTATATTTCTCTGAGCATAATCAACATTATACTTGATTGCTCATTTCGCTTGTCCCACCCTTATAAATCAGGAGACTAGTTGTAACAGTCAATTTTAACTGTGCAATGTGCAATACCTGTTGAATAATGTTTGGCTAAAACTCATGATTGATAGCAGAAGCTGAACACGTACAAAATTCCAAGTAGACTCGCACTTCAAATTTTGCACGTGCCTAGAGATTCGAGACATCCTTCCTCTGAGTGCTTATTAGTCCATAATAAATGATAGGCCTTACTTGTGCAATAATAAATCAATACTTCTTGGTAAAATCTCGAAAACACCATACTCTTAGATCAGAGAGACTGTAGCTCAATCTCCCCACACTACTACATAAACCCAGTTTTTAAGACATTAATTTAAGACAATATATTAGTTTTGTCTTAAATATATTTTTAATTCTTTAATTGTCTTAAATTAAGACAATAATTTTTTTTATTTCCCTTCTTTTTTTCATTTTCCCTCTTTTAATATTTGGCATGCATTTTCCTTTGTATGAAGCTTTTCCTTTGAGTAACTTGCACAAAACAAAACAACGTGAGAGGAATCAAAGAATAGAAGCACAAGGAACAGAGAAGAATAGAGGCACAGGAACAGAGGCACAGCTGGCATAAAGAACAGAATGGTGTTTTCCAATAATGACAAGGGTTTTTTCATTAGAAAGGTCAAGGGGCTTTTCAGGAAATCGAAAAGGCGCGAAGTTCAAGAGTCTAGGATCTTGGGCAAGCGACAACAATAAAGCTTTTACAAAGGGCCTTTCAGCGACAGACCAGGTTTGCTCGTATTAACACAACATGCTCTGTCTGACACTTTTGCACTGGAATTTTTGGCTGGACTAAGCCCTAACACATCAGATCCATGGCCATAATAAATGAATGGAGGATTTGTGGGTTTGTTGCATGTTCTGTTGTGCTGCATGCATAGATTTGAACATTTTGTGGGTTTTTTGCTTGTGATAATGGGAGAATGGGGAGTTTTCCTTTTCTGTTGCTGTATTGCAATCATTCATTCAAAGTTTAAACCATATCATAGTTATTTGTGCAGGTTCAAAGCCATGTTTGGTATTCTAGATTGTTCATAGAATCTCTATAAATTTTCAAGGTTTTTCAATATTATATTGGAGTTGTGGCCGCAACACTCAATCCTGTTGATTTCAAGTCGCAATCATCAATCGGATACCAAAACTAAAAAAATATAACCAAGTTTTCTGTGGGAACGATAACACTAGCTAGATGAGAAATAGTAATGTATATTAATAGATAGTCTCATAGAATAATACGAATCACAAAGGCCCCTGCTACGCTATAATAAGAAGGCAAAAATATTTCACTATAAAATGAGCTTCTCAATAAAATGACTACTCGGTCAACCACATCTACCTCCAACAGTGAAGCGCATGACATACCAAGTATACGACATAGCAAAACAAGCACCCAGTATTGCAAGATCTGTTGTCAGTGAAGTGCAGAGTAATGCTATAATTGGAACAGCAAGTCAGAAAACGAAGGTTTTTAGTAGAAGGTATGAACCTTCTGCTAAATATCTATATGCCAAATATGAACCAGTTGTGAAGAATTGACTGTCTTTGTCTGTGACAAGCTCCTTAAGCTTCCGTTGTTCCCCCAGCTTGTTCACATCTTTATACCAACAGCTACGTATTGTTCTGACAAATACAATCACATTGTTCTTTGTTTGGCTGATAAACATTACCAAATAGCAACTTTTCTACCACTAGTGCCACTTGAGAAATTCAAGAAAGCATTGGAGATGAGTTTGGAAGTAAACAAGGCAAGGAATATTGATACATCTGTTAGCAGTTAACATGAAATCATCTTGGCATTCTACTGTTATCATGGTTCTTGTGTAGTAAAAAGAATATCCCCTTGTTGGTGCGTAGGTAGTGGTTATCCCCATCTTAGTCTAGTTCAGAGCACTTTGTTTTCTTTTCAGAGTTGGATTCTTCTTCAAATGGTTTGAAAAATTGTGTATATATCGAGTCTTGTGCAACTGGTATAAATGTATTCAGAAACTAAATTTGGCTACTACTTTGTGCCTTAATAATTAGCGAGCATGAAACATGTGTGAAAACCACCATACATTTTGTATCAAAAAATCTTGATAGTAAGAGCGAATTCATATAGTTATTAATTTGTTTTATTTTGTGTGAATTGATTGGTATGCTATGTATTTCGCTATAATAAGAAGGAAGAAAGAATCTACATTGAGTTGTGATTGACTGATGAGCTTCTCAATAAAGTGACTAACAAAAACTATCAATAGTTTCATAGATTTCTTCAGTAAAACTAAACAAAATGTTTCAGTTTATACTTTATAGTGTTTTGATATGTAGCTCATAAAAGAGGTGCCTTAACTGCTACAAATTATAGGTAAATTTGAAGGTAGTTGGTTCATATATTTTCTCATTGAGCAACTTAGCATTGGACTCATTGGGCACACTAGGAAGAAGTCAGTGGAATATACTTAAATTGATACAACAGATTCTCATGCAACATTACCAGAACAACATGCATATCACTCCTCGACATTACATAAACACTTGTACAAGAAAGTGTAACAGATTGGCATCTGGTTAACAAGTGCCTTAGAAAAACTTCAGATGATAAGGTGAAGAAGCTCTATAGTTTTTTGATGTACAGATGCTAGAGACATACATAATTGCAAATTAGTACTTCACAGTCAACAATTGACTAACAGTATGATGCATGTAGCTATTTTATAACAGCTTCAACATTGCAATCTACAGACATCAGATGCTCACCACAGTACAATGGAAATAGATAACGGCATACAAACTACGAGAAGAATATTTTCAAATCAGATTTGTATTAATTGAACATTCCTTCTTTAATGGAGTTAATCAAATTTGTATTATCCTATATTTATATTGAAATGGAGTTTATCATATTTATATTCTCCTATACTTATATATCGTTCCTGGTGTGATTGGATTTTTAGCAGTACATTGCTTTTGGAATGAGGAAATCAAGCCTTTGTTGGAGTTTGATGAGTCTAAGACATCTGCAGAGTCAAGTTTAGTTGATTCCTCTGTACAAGTCAATGATTCAGCCCATGTGGTTGGCAAGTCAGATCACAAATCAGATTAGCAAGATAAGGAAGACTGTGAAAGTAGTCATGGAAGTTTGTTCAGTGCTTGAAACTGGAGCAGTATCTTTCTTGACATCATATTTAATATTAATTAGTCAGCACAGGCCAATCTATGCTGCTGGCATTTTTCGTTTCAAAAAACACGGTGGGGTAGCTGGAAATTTGTTATGTTTTCAAATATAATGGGATTTGCTTTATAATATTTTCTAGGCAGTTTAACCAGAAGGCACACGCCTTCATTTTGCATGGCATGTGCTATTTTTTCTAAATTTGGAAGTAGCCCATGAGATATGATTAATCAAGATTGTTCATACGCTCCATCTTTGCTTGGACATGTGCTTTTGAGGAAACAAATGGAGCAGTATTATTAACAGCAAGGATGATTGTGGGAAGGGGCCAATTCCTTAATTGGGGCAGTTATCCTTGCTGTCATTACATTTGTTTCTACGAAGTGTTGGTCATGAGAGAGGATGCCTCAAATTTTATCAACCTCCTTTTTTGTATTGTTACAATTGATTACATTCATAGATGATAGATTAGGATTTAGGAATTTCAATCATCTATATGCCAGTCTACCATCTCCCACCCATTCTTACAGAGCTTTTTTAATTAATGAATAGCTTCAAGTTCTGGCAGAGTAGCACTGATTGCCTGGTTTGGTCTAAACATGAGATATCGTCTATCAATGGTTTTTTTAATTTTCTGCACAAAAAAAAATCATATATATAAACAGTTCATTTGTTTGGTTACTCTATATGAATGTGATAGAAAAAAAAAAACCCAGTAAAGAAGCCAATAATGAGAATGCCATCTCATAACATCTTATGCTCATTCATGGCTTCCACCTATTTATAAGAAACACAGACAAAAGAAACTATTAACATTTAAAAAGGCTTTACTCTTTTACAAAACTATACTTTTTATTGCCATTCCACAAAACCAGAACATGTTAGAAGAGTTACAGAATTAAAATGCAAGTGTTCAACAAACTCCAAAATTTATACTGGAAAGTTAAGAGCTTATGCATTTCTAGTATGTATACATTATCCAATGCCTTCCACTCTCTAGAAAGCCATGCCAAGATCGAGGAGAGCAATTGTTTTTGCAGATACTAGACTATAACTAGATGAAAAACTGGTTCCTGCAGTTCGGACTCCATTACTCTGTTGAGAAGGAGATGGTGAAACAACATGAATAGTTGGTGATAAAACTACTGTTATTAGTTTTTTCGCATGTGCACACTGAGTAGGAGCTCCACAGATGAAGAAGAAAGGACTAGGACAACGAAGTTTAATGACTGTGTTACCATCACTATATGATGCAGTAGGATTAGAAGTATTACAGGAGTAGTAGGATTCATTTGTCACCACTAGCACTGAATCCTCATTTGGGTTGTACTTGAAATCTACAAAAACATGTACAAAATATATTAAAAGTACATAATTGAGTTAATGGATTATCAGATTAGTCAGATAACGATCCTCTGTTTTTCTCATAGGCTGGATCCCTGCAGCAAGTAATAATATTGCCTTAATATTACATTATATTTACCTTATTTGGTTAGACTTAAAAATTGAGTTACATTTATTATCCATTTAAAAACTAGGTTTTTTTGGTTCTTTTTATAAAGATCATTTTTCTTGAGCACTCTAGTTTTGGGTCTTTTTCTCCTGCAGAATAATTCCAGGTTTGGAAGACATATTAAGATCATGTGAATCGAATTATTTTATGTATAAACTTGGTAAATCATTTATTTTTTCGTTAAAGTTTTTCTTGAATGCACCATATATTTTGTTGTGGCTAGACTGCGTTTACTGTTTTTGTAATTGTGATATTCTTATGTTTATCTTTAACAAAATTCTAATGTATTTTCAGTTAAGTAGTCTAAGTGGCTCATCCCTCTTTTTCTTTTGCATTTTATATGGACTATTAGTAAAACTATCAATCATAAATGCAATCTTCAATGCATGAGATAAGATTCATGTGCAAAATATCATAGCATAAACAGTGATTAGAAGGAAAAGAAAAAAATTATAAGTATTAGATGGTAATTGCAAGTTAATTGTTATTCCTACATTGTATTGAGTGATTTATTACTGCCATTGCATTAACCAGCTGCACAAATTCTGGGATATTAAAAAAGTGAGACACATGGAGTGATCTGAGCCATTCATTTGCTAATGGATTGTTAAAATTATTTCTTTCTATGAACTCATTACAAAATGGTTTCAAAACAGCTTCTTTTTAATTGTAAAACACTCATGAGAAAGATATTTAATTACTCTCTCTAGGGCAATCAGGGCTATACATTTACATTATCAAAGATTTGGTGTTTTATCACCCATGAGGGGTTTTCTCCCAAAATTTTGTGTATGATGCCTATGAGGGTTTACTTTATGAAAAATTCTGTGAATGTTAATTGGTTTCTGAGTTTGTTAAGGCAATTTCATAAATAAATGAACAGATTTTAGCTAAATTAAAGATCTTAAAAGAAAACACTTAGAAAATGAATTTGTAGAAGATTTGAAAACTTTGTGTAGGGCTAAAAAGAGGAGATATCAAGTATTCCAACTTTATGAATTCCTTTTGGGGTTGGTACCTAGGAGTTTACAACCTAACCATGTATTTAAGGAAATGCCAGTGTAGTGTGAAACCACAAAAACTTGAGTATGATGGTTACTAATTCATTCATTTGTTGAGTTCTAGTTGTAAGGTACCTTGTCCTTGATTGGAGGGAGAATATCACGAGGGAGGATGATGCCATAAATAAACATCATAGACAAATGGTATGCTAATTTTTCAGTTAGTGAGCTTTCACCATCTTTGTGCTTAGCCACTAGTTTTTGAGTCATCGCCCTTAGTCAATGATGTTGGCCAATCATTATTGAGTTGTTGATGTATGATTTTGACAATATATTATTTCTAGTAAAGTATATATATATATATATACTTACTGATGTCATTGGCCAATCATTGTTGAAATGTCATTGTATGGTTTTGTTTGTGTAGTATTTTGAGTGAATTGAGACTTTGGCTGATATTTAAGGTAGTATTGATTGTGTGTATGTGTGTTTTCTTAGGCCATGTCATATGTCCTAAGGTGCTTAATCATCCTAACCCATCTTACAAATAATACTCCATCTCAATCATCATTAAATCAACAATAGAGTTGACTTTGTCATGGATCTAGAGGGAACACATGTTACAAATTGCGGAGTAATCGATGGTTGGATATGTTTGTTGAAAAAATCTAAACATTAGGGCATAAAATAATAAATTGTATGCAAGAATGGAAGTGTGGCATTCATCCTACCATACTAGGGCTAGTATGGTGTAGTGGAAGTTACACCACTCTATCTTAACCTTGAAGGGGTGTCATTGTCACGAGTGTGGCACTACCCATGTGGTAGCAAAAACTTATTAAACTAGAGTTGGAATAAATTTTGGCAAAGTATCTTAGGCAATTACTCCATTAAGAGCAACTTACTAGAGTGAAGTATGGATAACATTCAAGAAAAAATAACTTGGTTAATAATTTTTTGTTAGATATTATGATCTAGAGAATTATGTTTCTTAATTATTTATTTATTCAATAGAGAGTGATATTGATGCAATTGGAGCTTCGTATTGAAGGTAGAGAGGTCTAATTGGAAGTATAATTTATACTCTTGGAGTGGGTTAGAAAGCTTTTTTTATAGACTACAAAGGGAGTTGGGGAAATAAATCATACACTTCTTAGATCTCATAACCACATGTATGTAGAGTTTCATATAAATTTTCTTAGTCATTATGAATAAGAGATTGTTCTTTTTATTGAAATGATATGATGCACCTCATGATATTACAATCTTTAGGGTTTTTATTAAAATCTACTTTGTTCTTTAGGGTTTTTTGTTTGATATTCAGAATTTCCTCTGTTTGTGCAATTTAAATGCTAAGGAACGGGCAAAGGGAAAAACATTACTATGATGGTGCATGAGGTAAGTTTGAAAATTGTCTTTTATAGGTTCAATTATCTTATGTTAATTTATGTTTGTGGAATGCAGGCCATCTCTAAAGTTGTTCCAACCCCTATCATGCCCTTTAGTACATCTAGTATTATGCCAGCAGTAAGATTTGATCTAGATTCTTGTGCATTTAATTAACTTATTTCACCTTCTATATTTTGTTAATATTTGTGTTTTTGTCATAGGGCATTTCTAGAGTAAGTCCACCGAGAATGCATCTTGTTGGCATGCAAGATCCGACTATGCCATCTGATACACCCAATGTTATGCAAAAGGTAAGATTCAATCATATGTTTCTATGGGTTTGATTATGTTATTTCCCCTATTATACATACTGCCTCCCTTTTCTTTCTCCATTATGCAACTTTGCTAATTTGTAAGGATTGCCACCATAGGTATTGTCACAAGGCATTTGACATGATAATAGTCATACCTTGCTCCATTAACCTTGATACTGTCTTTTGCACAGGTTTCTAACTCTTGTAATGAGTTAAAAGTCACACATTTAGTACTTCTTATACAAACATACTTGTAATCTCCCCTTGAATAACTCCTCAATTCAATCTCATATATTATGCTATGTTGTGAGCAGAATATTGAACCCGACAGCCTATATATTCTTTGCTTTGGTTGTTCCTGTTATTGCATTTGGGGAACAACTTAATCAACAAACTGGTAAGGCAAAGTGAGAATAGCAAATAAACTAGCTAGACAAGAGATTAAAGTAATTATTATTGCTATTTATTCATGTCATGTAGTTTTAAGTCAAATTTATTGATCTATGAATAGTGGTTCACAATAATTTTTCTTTCTTTCCTTCCAATAATCTAGAGAGGGATTCTATTCAGGTCCTCACCTTGTAAAGATAACTTCGTGTAATTATTATTTTATATTTGAGTCTGTTGTCTATCGTACTTTCTATGAATATGTTCAATAGATTGATCTATGCATTGCATTATAAAATTATGCGAAAGACTGTCTATTAATAGTGTAACAAAATAAGCTGACAATTGTGTATTTTCTCAGATGGGCTATTGAGTTGTACGCACACACTTGCATCTACAACAATTTGTGGAATTATACACTCAGTAATTGGGGGTCAACCATTGGTAATTATAGGAGTAGCTGAGCCTCTGTACTTATGTATCACTATTTGTATAGTTTTGCCAAGGACAAAGAAGAATTTTAGGCTGGATTGTTATACTTATGATGTACAAATGGACCATCCTTTCCACATGGCTGGATGATAGTGCTCGTGAGGAATGTTGTGATAAAAGAGCATGGTTTTGTTTGGGGCAGTATAGCTTATGAATGTGCCAAACCATAAGTCTTTTCATGAAGACTACCTTCTTTCTTTTTGTTCAGTTGAGAACCTAGATAGGACAATTCCACAAACAAGATATTACATGCATAGACAGTGAATGATCATTAAATAGCATGTCTATTGAAGGAGAGGGACATCAAATTTGTGGAGAATGCCAACTCAATCATTTGGAGGATCACAAAGGATAAAATGTGGCTATTAGAAGCTCTTTGTTTCACATGGGCAGAGTTGTGTAATGGAGAAATGATAGTTGAAGGCATTGTTCCAGTTTTTATCTTAAGTCCACTTGCATTTCCTCCTATATAAACATTTGGATAGCTTTTGAATGTGCCTTATCAAATATAATTGTATCAAGTGGCAATGTTGCTAATGTTGCACCTTTTAGTCTTATCACCATTGAATCTATTATTGAGCAACTTCACAGTCATATTGCAGATTAGCTTCTACCATAGTCACTGTGTTTTGAAGCCTTAATTCGCATGGAGGGGCATTGTTATGAGGCTCATTGAAGGAATGGGATAAATGCATTATTCAATAGCCAATATCTTCATTAAGTACAACCCCAATGGTAGCCTCTCTTAATGCAAACCTATTGTAAAGAAAAACACAGTCAACATTCCTCAGGCTCATCATGCAAGTGGGATCACATAAATAATTAGTTGCAGTGATTGTTGTAGTAATGGAAGGGGTAGTATATTTGTTTGATGAAAGTGCTTTGGATTTTTATAATTCTGAGTTTCATAGCTTTGTCTCATAGAAGCATGACTGAGCAAGTCAAAGGTTGCAGTGTTATTCTTCAAAAGAGGGTAGTGATGAGTGAAAGCAATTACAGTCATTATGATGCCTTTAGTCTGTGCAAATGTTATCTCCAGGGTGCAAATGCATGGTTTCCATTATCTTTGAGATACCAAGAATATGAAGGCACAAAGGTGAATTTCTAACAGTGGCAAGATTTCTCATATTTGAAACATTGCTCAAGGGTCCTGATTTTTGGGGAATTTTGCATTGATTTTGGCAAGGGCAGAATTTAGAAACACATCAGTTGTTTGCAACAGCAGAGGAAAGTGTCCATATTAGCAAGTCAGTTATTTCCTTCAGTTTGAAAGCTAATTTCAAGGTGTTTGCAGCAGTTTATCAGAATTAGAAGCCCTTTCTTCAATGGAAGTTTTTGATTTGAGGGTTTCTCTTTATAAAGGATTCTCTTGATTTCTATTTTTTAGTTCTTCCTTTTTGCTCAGCAAAAAGCTTGTCTTGTAACTCTTTTCAAAGAGAATCATTGTATCAGCAAAACTACTTTCAAAATCAATAAAATGGCAGCAGGGTTCCTTCTTATTTCTCTCGTTTCATTTTTGCAAGGAGTGATTTGATGTAGAAATTGTGATTTAATTTATGAATCCTTTGTTATGTCTCTTTCATACAATCTTGGAGTAGGAATCTCATGTTAAATGCAGGTCATATGATGTGTTGAGTTGTTTTAAGTGGATGTAATTATGAAGAATCTGTTTTCCTTCTAGCAAATAGGAGGACAACAGGAATCTAGAAACATTGAATGTTGAAAACCACACTAAAATATAATTTAAAATAAATTGTTTATTTTTTTTAATACATTTTTTCATATTGTCTCTCTAGAGACAATATTTGGAATTAAAGATATATTGTCTCAGACATATTGTCTCTAAACAACTATTGTCTCAAACATATTGTCTCTAAACAACTATTGTCTCTAAAGAGACAAAAAAACTAATGTTTCATATTGTCTTTAGAGAGACAATTTTTAAGACACTAACTTAAGACACTCGCTTAAAGACATTAGTTAAGACAATAAGCAATTTTTTTTTTGTCTCAAATTAAGACAATATACTCAAATATTGTCTTAAATATTGTCTTAAACACCCCCCTTATGTAGTAGTGCCATAGGTTAAAACTATAAGATGAAAACGAAAGATGATAACACTATTGTCCACCCCATATGCTAGAAAATTACCAACTTTTTTTTTAAAAGTACCAATAAAGGAATATGAGCTGACTGAGAGAATAGTGACCGATCGAAATGAAATTTTGGAACAAGTACCTTGCATTAGGATAGGATCGAGGTTTTTTTTCCTTTTGTGCCAGCATAACCAACGAATGCTTGAAGTAAAAAAAAAATGATGCTCATACATAAGCTCTCATTACTTTGTCCCATTGTCGATGTAACATGGACTATGCAGGAGTTTACCTGACTTGAGGTGATCTGATCCATGCTGCCCTTCGTGACATCTTGACTCTGATCAAGGTAGATAAGATTAACAACTTGCATCTATTGGCCCTATCATATCATGGTTTACTGACTCATCAATCTAGGATGATAGTGTGTTGAAATATGAACCACTTACGACAAAGCTAGCTTCTAGTACAACAATCTTATTTTATTTGGAAGAACAACTCTACAACCCCTATCGACAAGACAATACGGAGGATCTTGCTTCTACACCAAAGGTTAGGGACGTAGCAGCTAGTCCCAGGTAAGGGAGTCGAACTGGCTATATCAGTTCAACGGCTGCGAGAGGGGTTTCTTAGAACTAGCTATTGCACCTTGGTGTGTAATGGGTACACCGAAGAGGTGTGGAAGGTTAATTATAGAAAAAAAAGGTCCTTTTTTGCATACATTTTTGGTTCATTAAAATTTCTTCCCACATAATTGCATGAATCAAAATACAAATTCTTGAGAAAACTGGACCTTTTCAGTCTTGCAGTATTAGTAGTTTAATACCATTGAATCTCATTCCAAATTAACTATAATAATAAGGGTCATTTGTTCTTCATTGTAGACAAATTAAAGAGAGAAGATGAAACTGTGTTATGTGGTTGCACAAAGTTCCACTCTCCCTTTATTGAGAAAGCTAAACTATTGGCGTTCCACTGTTGTAGTTTTGAGTTGTCATGGAGCAGATTGTGAAATCAATTTTTAAATAATGGGCAAAGCCCATTTTGGTGTGAACAGTCAAATCACTTGTCTTTTCTTCAAAAGGGATATTCTGTGTGCCCTTCCTTATTAATTATGCTAAGTATTAGACATGATCCCTTCAATATTGGAAGTGACATCCCTCAAATATCTCATGCACTATAAAAAATAAGGTACGCCTTAAAAGTGTTCAATGAAAAATCAATAAATGCACACGGTGAAAGAAGACTGCGAAAATCGAAGGGTCCAAGTTATTTGAATCATCTCCCATCCCTTATTGTGCAACTTAAACCATCGATGCAAGAAGTTAGCTGTCTTTTTCAAATTGGATTGCCACAAGGAGTATTCAATCCATCCAAATATGAACGCAATATGTATATGTTTCATCACAAAAGCACAGAGCATTCATACTTCCCCTGCACATCTTGCAAAATTCAATTTATATCATGGAAAGTTTCAGACCATGTCAAATAAAGCAATTGGAATTGACTTCTATTAACAATTTTATTTGAAGAAGGAAATGCATGTTTGACTATCTTGCCTAGAGAAAATATAACCAACTTTGACTATCATTATAAAATAGAAAATCACATTTCTATTTAGGTTATAAGACAAATAGAAAAAAGAATGGAATAGTTAATAGTTTAATATTAAAAACTTTGTAATTTTTAAAACATTAACATTGGCAATAATTGTATGAAAAGAAAATGTGTAGAAGGAGAAATATACAGTAACATGTATTCAAACACAAAATAGAGTTCAAAATTTTCCAAAATAACCTCCTTCAGCTTGATAATGTTCGGGTGACACAATTTCATGAGGCACTATCAAAAGAACCTCATGCATATTAAATATATTATTATTGTAATTTGTTAAACAAAACTATCAATTATTGAATGGATAACAATATTGAACATCCTCATGGTGTCTACAGTTATATCACATACCTTAACCTCCCGAAGACTTAAACACTCTTTCTAGGAAAAAAAATTCCTCTTCATTTTCTTAATAGCAACCTACTAGAAAACAAGAGGTAGAAATATCCAATTTAATACTATACTTAGGATAAAAGTAATCAAACACTGTACAAAATTTGTTGTTTAAACTTTGAAAGACCTGAAGTGCAACCATCAACCATCAACCATCCACTATGATGGCAAAAATAAAATGCTTGAACTGAGGTGAATTAACATTCTCACAACAAGAACTAATTCAACCATGCATAATTACAATTCCCATAAATGATCCATAGACAATAACTACTTAAGACTGGTTTGTTCATAGTGTCTCAACTTACAAAAAATCATGAACTAGATGCATACTTTCTTTAAGTTCTAAAGTTTTGGGTCTTACAACAGTTTAAAGACTTTCCCTTATGCAGAATCCAGTAAGGAGACCCAAATAATGGAGAATGTAAATTGCAATCTTATCCAAAAGAATTTTGCAAAAATAACTACTTTGCAGAGGTTCCCCATTTTGTCTCCTATAAACAATATCTCAAATTTCCAAACTGTGATAATCAATCATACAAAAAAATAAAAAGCATCAATAAAGGCATTGCTTATATGATACCAACATAGTGTGAAGAATGTTTCCCTTCCACAGGAAACCTAAAGCTTGGAGAATAATAGATGTAGTAAATGAAAATTACACAAAAAACAATCTCAACGAAGAGGTATGAAAGGTCAATTAGATAAAATTTTGGTGTATTATTTGCAGACATATGTGTACTACATGAGGTCAATTGGTAGATCATTTTGCAAATGATGTTGTTTATGTAACAAAGGTCTAAATGGAGAAGTGATAGCTTCAAATCAATTAGCATTCACTTACAAGGATTAAAAAATGAACAAAAAAGGAAGCTTCCATGCTAAACAAGTGTTGCATTTTGTCACTGTTCTAGTTTCACAGCCCTATGTCTAAGAGACAATCTAGATCAAAATCCACATTGCCCTTCTCTTGATTAAACCTTTTATCATCCATGCAACTATATTGGATTCTAGTAAAGGCACACAAGCAGTAAAAACAATAACTGGATAAATGATGGAAAGCAAACACTTCAAAGTTTAGAAAAGGGATAACTCCAAAAATAAGACTTAAGCTATAATTAGAATTATTGGATGGAAAGTGAAAAGGAGCTTTGAGATCATTTTGGAAAAAATAACATACATATAATCAACCAATTGCCATCATAGATTTCACTCTATGCTAACCTATAGATAATGTATGAAAAATCAATGCATATAGTATCACAATATTATTAAATTGGTGGACCTAAACCTGCAAGTCACAACTTCCCATGGCAGAAACTTTGCATTAATGGCTACACATTACTTGATGTATACACTTGCTACAAGGGGTTAAACACTTATAATTTATTTAAATGAAGGGAAACCATTCATACTATTTCATTAGTCTGCCAATTCGAAGCTTTCCATGCATTCACATAAGTACCATCTCCCAACTCTGTTATCACCAGATAACTGCCAAACATGTCCCTGACCGTTCCATGGTTGTGATTGAATTGCCCTCTATTTCAACAAGTAGGTAAAATGCTACTTGAAAATCGATGATAAAAACTCTGCAGAGAATTATTTTTAGCCTTTACAAGGTACCAAATATAACTGTAAAATTGCACCCTAGTGAAACAAGAATAGCCAAAACTTTGAAGTTCTAGAAGGAATGAATTGATTGACATAATTGACCGTAGTCGTTATAAGCTTAGCTGCGATGCCTTGACAATCATGACTATTGACTGTTCAGTGATGGTTGATTTCTTCCACCAAAATAAAAAAAACGTTGGTCCATCAAAGAATATTTCAATTTATTGTGTTATTAACGTGCAACGAAATTAAAAAAGTGTTAGCATCAGTTCAACTTCATATCAACTAAGAAATGCACAAGTACTGATATTATTGTATGCCACAATGTAAGTCTACCGTCATTTAGCACTAATATTATTGTATGCAAAATAATAAAGAACTAATATTAGTGTATGCCACAATGTAAGTCTACCATCATTTAGCACTGAGTGATGGACCTACCTGCACTTGCAACTGAAGCTTCTTAAGATAGGCAATTGCTTCATTGAGCATGGATGCCTTATCAGTCTACCAAAATAGAAAACCAAGTAAAGATCTTAGGAGGACAATAGGTTTTGATGAGTGCCAAATTGCAACAATGTTTTACAACAAAGGTGAAATAGCATTCCCTTATTTTCAAATACGATACTTTAAAAACCAATTGGAATTTGGCTTTACACTTGCCAAATGCATTTGCTTGAAAGTTTCTAAAGCCTTTTCAACAAATCCATTTTTTACGTATCCTGCAAATCGTTGCAGTCAATGAAATGACATCTTTTTCAGGTATTCTGTAAAACAATTCACATGCCTTGTTAATGACATTTGGATCTTGTCTGAAATATAACGGCTATCATCTTTGATACATCAATTACAACAAAAATCCCAATATAAAATCTGATGAACTCAATAGGCGAGTTCCTAGAATAGGGGGTGGGCTGGATTATCTTAGGGGCTTACAGGTTATATCTCCCAGAAACTCTCAAAGCACCCAAGGTTGGTCAACTGAAAGAAGAAAACTGGTGA
Organism: Sequoia sempervirens; assembly: GCA_007258455.2. NCBI lineage: Eukaryota > Viridiplantae > Streptophyta > Pinopsida > Cupressales > Cupressaceae > Sequoia > Sequoia sempervirens. The sequence goes on along the minus strand of VDFB02018296.1, from coordinate 34,750,009 downwards.
TTGCTTCTTCTTCTTGTTTTTAAATTATTCAAAGGAGTTGGTAAAATATACTCCAATATTTTAAGTGTTTCACTGTCATGAGATCTTAGTATTCCTGTAACTTAATTATCTTCATTAAATAAGAGGAAAAAATTAAAAACATGGAATCTAGTAATCTAGGAAGTTGGATAGAAACAAATCAAGCTATTTAAAACTAAGTGTTTTCCTTAGATAGAATATGCTAGTTTGGAAAAAATAAAGCAAGTCTCTAGTCCTCAAATCATTCTTAATTTGGCTATTCCTAAATTGGTAGTTCTTGTCATCAAATTCACAGTCACATGCAAAAAAGCATAATAGAAATAGATCAAGCTATTAACAATGTTGCCTCAGATAGAATCTGTTAGTTCAGAGAAAGGCAAGTAGGTCTCTAGTCCTCAAATTCATAATCACACACAAAATAGCAGAATAGAAATAGATCAAGCTATTTAAAAGTGCTTGCCTCAGATAGAATCTGCTAGTTCAGACAAAAGCGAGTCTCTAGTCCCCAAATCATTCCTAATTTGGCCATTCCTAAATTGGTAGTTCTTACCAAGAAATTCATAGTCACACACAAGAAAGAAGAATAGAAACAGACCAAGCCAATTAAAAGTGTTTGCCTCAGATAGAATCTGCTAGTTCAGACAAAAGCAAGCAAGTCTGTAGTCCTCAAAAATTTCTTAATTTGACAATTCTTAATCAAATTCATAGTCAAAGTTTTTGCCATGACTCAAAATATCAAGCGAAAAATGCCAAAGAAGTTGGAAAACAATATGAATCAACCACAAAGCTGTTTAGTAAACATTATTTAAAAAGTAAGAACAATACTGCCAATCAAGGTTAAAGGTAAATTTCACAAATTTATTTCTGGCAGAAAGAAATCACCAAAAACATATAGCCAAAATGCAAATGCAATCACTATATAATCAAAAGCAAGAGAAATGCGATGCTATTTATTGGGTTGGGATGTAACTGATGCTATAAAAAAGAATTTTAGATGGGGAAGACTTATTTCATACAGAAATTAAACAAGAACAGACAATACTCAGAATCAAGGAGAAGGATAGATTTCAACAATTTATTTATAGCAACAGACGCTCCGGTGAACCAAATAAGAATGCAAAAATCAATCACTACAATTGATTCAAATTCTGTACTAACAGGAACATGAATTTGATAAATAATATAATGAAAACTATAAGAAAGAAACTTAGATTACGCTGGGACTTAATCCATATTGGAGATGAATAATACATGTGAAAACAATACTCACGTTCAAGGAGGAAAATAGATTTCAAAGATATATTTGAGCAAATTAAGAATCCAAGAAATCAAGTACAAAAAATCAATGTACTGTAAATAAAATCTTGCTGGGTTTTGAAAAGAGAAAAGCCTCTGTTCTGACTACTGTTACAGGCAGAGGCCCTGCACAAAACCACAATCTTTAAGAGTTTGACAGAAACTTCGAAAACTGTAAAAAGGATTTTTTCAGGCCAAAATCAAAATGGGTATAAAATTAAATCATTGAAAATGAAAAAGAAAGTTTAACCGGGTAGAGAGACCAAATCTCTAGGAACCGTCATTGCCTCCAAATCAGCACTCCCATTGTCGTTAACATCAGCAGATTATAAGTCAACGGATAATGAGGGGCTGTCATCATCGATTTGGGTGGTCGCCTGTACAAAACTGAACTGCAACTTTGTGATGACCTCCGGGACAGATTTCTCCACGACTTCACCAGGATATGCAGAATCTTGGTGCTTAACTGAGCTAGGTTAAGGCCACATCCGAGAATGATCTAACCATTATGTATAACACATAGGCTGCATTAAATTTGCATTTTCACCTATCTGACAAAGTTTCTCTATCCTTTATGCTTCGATGGATGTCCATACTTTTCCAAAGCTCCCATTTTGGCATGGGCGGACAGGAAGCTAGCAAAAGGTAGCAGAAATTGGCTTTAAACCTGACAAATGCATTTGCTTGGAAGTTTCTAAATCCTTCTCAACAAATCCATTTTGTGGATATCCCGCAATCATTTCAGTTCACGAAACCACATCACTTTTAGGCACATTGTCAAAAACTTCACGTGCCTTGTCTATGCTTCCACATTTTGCATACATGTGTACCAGCGCAGTTGCAACTACAACTTCTAACAAAATTCCGCTATACTTTATGCTTTGCTGCATGTCCATACCTTGTTCCAAAGCTCCCATTCGGCATAGACTGAGAGGATGCTGGTAAAGGTTGTAGAGTCAGGATTTACACCTGCCAATTGCAATTGCTTGAAAGTTTGTAAGGCCTTTTCAACTAATCCATTTGTGAATATCTTGCAATCAGGGGCATTTCTTGAGAATAAATTTCTTTGAGACATTCTGTCAAACAGTTTGCGTGTCTTGTATATGCTTCCACATTTTGCATACATGCCAAACAGGGCAGTTGCAACTGCAACGTCTGACAAAATTCCTCTATCCTTATCCCGTTATGGGTGTGCATAGCCTGTTCCAAAGCTCCCATTTCAGCACAGCCTGGGAGGATGCTCAAAAAGGTTGAGGAGTCTGGCTGATCAGTAAGCTACAAATACCCGGGCAGTTGCAACTACAACATCTGAAAAAACTCCTCTATCCTTTATGATTTGATGGATGTCTATACCCTGTTCCAAAATCCCCATTTTTGCAAAGGCAGGGAAAATGGTAGCAAAGGTTAGAGTCTGGATTTACAAAACCTCAGCTACCACAATCAAAGCCATTTCAACTGTGTTCGGCATACGAAGAGAGGCAGGAACAAAAGGAACCTCCTATAGAGCTCCATGAATAACAGTGGACAAAAGCAATTACATCATAACCGTAATCAAAGACAGTGATAAATAAAGTGCATGAAACTTGAATCGATCACATTTTACCACAGAAAAGTGGCGGAAATATGAATCAATCAAATTCTGCCACAGAAACAAAACCCCCAATGTTGCGATTATCAGGAATTAGAGCTAAAAATTCACATCGCCCTAAAAAAAACAAAACAAGGGGGTTACAGGCGATCCCCTCAAACCAACTAAAAACACAATCTAGAACGGAAATGCGTGAGAAAACTATCAAATGCAAAGCGACAACAAGCTATTTTGTGAGCATCTTTGGCGTCAATGGCGTCCATCTCTTTGTCAAGCTCTGTGCTAGCCTTTACTAAGACCATCGCAGAACTCGTCTGCATCAAGATCCCATGGCTTTACTCCGTGCATTATCAGATCCTCAAACTTGCCGAAAGGCAGAAAATTGGTGTAAACCATGTCGTGGTGGATGAGAAGGCCGAGCCATGCGCAGGGCCAAACCGTAAGCAGTAGCAACAGGGGTGGAGATGACGAGCACAAGGCAAGCAGAAAGTGGAAGCCAGATTCAACGGTCCCGATGAAAGCAATCGTGTCCTAGACCAGTCAATGCCGTGGATGCCTATACTTCAAATAGGATACGCCTTCGGCGTAAAAAATATCTATCATAATGTTGGTTAAAATTACAAACTAGCAATTGTGCAATGGGTACGCCGAAGAGGTGTGGAAGGTTAATTATGAAAAAATTTGGTCTATGTTTTGCACACATTTGTGTAGTACATTAGGTCAATTGGTAGGTCATTTAGAAAATGATTTTTTTTTCTGCAACAAATGTCTTAATGGATAAGTGATAGGTTCTAATAAGCTATGCATCCACATATAGAGATCCCAACACAACTAAAAAGCATTTTAATTAGGAAGATAATTGGTCCCCATTACCAAAAGGCTCATGTTATGTTTGCAATAGGGAGGAAGGGAGAGAGGGAGAGTTAGGGATAGATAGAGATAAGGATGGAAAATGAGGAGGAGAGGGAGAGATAAAAAGACATAGATATAGAAGATGAATATATAGAGAGGGGGGAGAGGGAGAGGGAGAGGGAGAGGGAGAGGGAGATAGAGACACAAAAAAATGGAGAGAAGTAGAGATAGAAAAATGGAGATAGAGAGGGAGTGAGAATGAACGAGAGAGAGAGAGAGAGAGAGAGAGAGATGTAAGATCAATTGAGTTCACCAAAAATGTATTAGAAAATGAATTTTTCTTAAGTGTGGTCCAAGCTAAATGAATAAGAAGCATATAGATAAGCATAGATTAACCTAGATCGAATGATTATGTAAATTTAAGGGTTGTATATTATGAAAATATTAAATTTTAATTGGGGAGTTTCTCATACTAGGTCTTGTAGGTGGGTTGAGGAGGATGAGCTCCCTCATGAGTTGTATAACTTACTAAAAAATATATTTCATTCTCCATTGCCATGGGAAGGGATCTCAATTTAGTCGAGCCCCATCTTGTGTGATTATGTGAAAAGAGACCTTAATGTTTGGCATAATATCAAAAGGGGAGTGCTTGCCAATTATATGGAGAGGTTTAATCGCTTCAAACCCAAGTTTTTGGTGGAGTTCAGTAGGACTTGGAATTGATAAGGGGAGGACTTGGAATTCTAGAGTGGTAAGAATATGAGAATTTAAATGATATGTTTTCAAGGAGTGTATTGCTCAAATATTTGGTTGATCCAAGGAGGGAGGGAGGTTTATATGAATTGCAAGAATAAGGAAAGAAATTTTAAGATTATTTCTTAAGTTTAAAGCTATGCAGACTAAAACAAGCTATGTAGTTAATAATTCTCATTTCTAAAACTAAATAGATCAAATAACCATCCTAATCTAACTAGAGCTACCATAATCAAGTGAACTAAATTGGCAAAAATATTTTCTACAAATATTAACCTAACAAATCACGGTAGATGTTGCAAAACCTCAAATTTATTACGGTTTTGTGGCTTCAAATATTTAATCATTAGGAGTTGGATATTTTGAGTGCTAAATCATTAGAGTTTTTTCACTTCAAAATTAATTAACTCGTCAATTTACATTGACCATTTTCGGCCAAAATGGGCTGCTTACAATCTAAGTATATCAAACAGAGTAGCAACTGATAGTAGAGCTTCAACATTAAAACCCAAATTACTGTAACTTTTTTTTTTCACTTTTCATTGATCCAAACGAGGAGATCCCTATACCTATCTACCACTAAAAATGTGCTCAAGAGATTAAAGTCTCTAAAGAATTGCTAAAACAGGCATTACCTGTAAAAAAAACATTTCCATAGTGAAACCCCTGTAAGAGAGAGTCGGTGTCTTGAATAATTCTCCAAAGCCCAGGCTCTTGCTCTCATTTTCTAGGGCTTCAAGCTGAAAGTTCAAAAAAATGCAGATGCAAGAAATAGCCCCCCTGCAACTACCGTCCTGATTTCCATGTCGAGGAAATGCCGCTCGTCTCATTCACCACACTGTAGACACGCTTTTCCCTCACCATAATCTTTTCTAAAACAACACATTTGGATATCTTCTTGGGCTGTGTCTGTGTTCTTGCACAGCAGCTATGTCACCACTCGCACCATAGCACAACCTCTACTCTGCATATTCACTTAGCCGGTCTGAGTGCTCCCAGCGCCGTTGGCGGTTTGACCGAGGGACGCGAAAGTATAGTTTTCTGCCGCATAAATCTGCCAAAAGCTAATCTAACTTGTATTATTAATATCAATACTGTGCACAACATCTTTGATGGTTGTGAAATCTCCCCATCCACATGGGCAGACTATAATTACTCTCTTAATCTCCTCAGCCTCTCTAAGTTTCTTCTCAAGTCCACTTAATGAATTACTCCTCCTATTCTCATCCCTCACAATAATACCAAAATTGCTACTTCTCTTAGAATCTGCCATGAAAGCCATGCATCATAATCTTTCTTCACTTCTTCAAGAACAGATTGGTTATGACGCTGAATACTCCAACCACTACCATACCATGAAAAACAGTTCACTAGTGCCATGAACATGAAAACAACTTTGAACAACATCTTGGCTGCCATACACAGCAAAACAACTATCTCTGCATATATTTGCGAGTGACCAGAGGCAAACCGTCTGATCTGCCCAAGCGAAGGACAATTTTTTACGTCAGCCTCTGGAGACTCGTCACTTTCTTGCCGGAGAAGAAATTGAATGATGTGTGTTGCAGCTCAACGTTATAAATGCAAATAATGACGAAAAACAATGACAAACGATGGACGGACGGGGTATTCTTTATAGTCTCCGGATGTCTGATAGCCGTAGATGCATATAATGAGCTTGCTTCACTTCATAGTGGATACGCCTTCGGCGTAAATTAATAATAATAAATACATCCCATGTCATGCTATGCAAACCAATTATATTGAGGATTAAGTACATTGTGTTGGCTTCCAGCAATTGGGGTGTATGATTTTCTGTTACGACCATTTGGATTTATTTATTTGTTTATTTTTGCTATAGACTAAACCATAAACGGATATAGGGAAACGATGATAGCATGAGGGGAAGAATTGCATCCGAGTGGAGATTATATTGTTTTGTCTTCTTAGTTATTTATTTTTCTTTAAAGTCTCATCACTCTTATCCATGAGGCACCGTCGATTCGAGCATGGGAAGGAGGATCAGAAGACGAGGTCTATATGCCCTCCACTTTCTCTTGACCAAGCATGACCCAACACAGAGGCAGACTGAGATGTAAGATATTGATCAATTTATTTATTTATTTATTTACTGTCAATAGTTTGTGGCTGTGCAACAAGCCTTTTCGCCCAGTAAGGGGTCACTACAATGCTTGCTCCTACCAGGGTTTACTGCAATCCTATGAAACATAGTATGCATTTTTTTTCATTTTTTTTTCTTTTTGTTTCTTTAGTTCTCATAACACTCGTGCATTCTATTTGTGCCTCTCGATGAGGCCAACCTATGATAGGTGTGGAGCTATTGAGCTAGCGTATGAAGGAGTTAGTGGCGCGAATGCTACAATGGTCCCCAACATTGGGTGACTGTGATTCAACAAAGGAGAGGGCATAGGTATCCAAAGTTAAATGTATGAAGTTTGTCTGCAAAATGTCTTTTTTTCTTTTTTTGTAGCAATCATTCATGTAAAATTACATCTTGAACCTCAACAACAGTTGTAGGATTTTAAGATATGTGGAAAATATTTACAACTGTGATGTAATCGGTCGTTCCATCTTCCTTAGGTGCAGACCTCTGTAATTTTAATTTAATTATTTTATTTTTATTTATTTTCCCTATGAATAATAAACTTATGGTGTCAATATTCAGTGGAAAGACAAAATTCACTTTTCTGTCTTTTGATCAACTGATTTTCTTGCATATTTCTATTAATACATTCTTAGGTCAGTGGCCTGAGACAACTATATAAACTTTACTCACCCATATAAATTCAGCTCTAACAATTTTTCCTTCAGTAATGATAAGGAAGAATGAGGATTATCACATTACCTAACAGTAAACCTCCATGTCTACCATTTCTTTGAAACATTACTAAAAGAATAGAACACATTGAAATGACCTGTCAGATCACTACCTTAGATATTAACCCTCTCCTTACACATACAAGCACAAAGAGTCGACATAGTTACTTAAATCTCTTGAAAACCAGTAGGGTAGTTTATTACACACTTTTATTTGTGAACTACAAATAACATATATTAACAAAGTTAAAAGGGAAAAACTAAGAATTTCCTAATCTGCCTCTTAAGTAACAAAACGTGAGTTCTAAGAAAGCTACCTGTTGCCTTATTTATATAGTAGAAGCCTCTACAAATGAAATACAAGAGTAGTAGTCCTTTAACATTTTTTTCTTTTACCAAAATATATCTAAACCTCAGTCCCTATAAAAATCATATAGACGTGATTTCCTTTCTTTCTTTCTTTTTTCAAAGCATTCTCAGGGAGAAAATTTATTGTTTTGTATTTAATATCACTGAATGCAAACTAAGAAACATTTATCCACACAAGATTGAATGGAGGTGTAAAAAAAAATATCTTTTCCTTGAAACTATATTTTTCTTAAAATTAAACAGAACTTTTTTTTTTTTGAGAAACATTCACTTACTTAGAACATTCATGGGAGATTTAAATGCATATATTCTCTTGGAGCTTTTCAAACAGCTATATACACAAGACGAAGATAGAATGTCACGATGGTGTGATCTCTTAATCATTGCACATACATGGATATTTTGCACATAATTTATACAACAACTACATAACTGTATTTGGGGTTCATTTACTCTTTACATCAGCCTTTCAAGGCAATGACATTTAACTTAAAAAGGGCAGATTTACTTGCCACAATAACGCTAACTTTATCCACAAAAGAAATATAGTTATTCTCATAACTATCTAGCTCCTTCCAAATCTGCAAAATACATACAAACTTTTGTCTTGAGGCCAATGGGGTGCTCACCTCCTAGCCTTTGGTTGGAAAACCAACCACCCCCGAGCTAGGAAGCAACTGAGGGAACCGGGTACAAACAAAACCAAACAAAACATTATTTACACACACATGATACACACAAAATTATTTTCACACCCACCCAAGGGATTTTTCACATAACTTTAGGATTCCATCAATAATCCAAATTGGGGGATAGAGAGTGGACTACGCACTCCATATGGGGACTCATAGTAATAACAACAAGAATAATTCATATCATACTCCCATCATTTCACATGCAACCCTTCTTTAATCTCTTCTCTTTCTCCAAAACCCATATCACCAAAACCATTTCTACCATTTCACAATTTCACATGGGTACTCATACCCTTTTTGAGCCTCTCCTCTTAAGGAGGAATTAAACTTCCCCATGGAGGTTCCAACTCCATACCATCCCCAACAAGGGATGCTCTTCCCAACTTGGGTGAGCCTATCCCTACACAACCCTTTTTTCCCATAACACATAATACATCAAAAACACAAGAAGATATGCTCCAAGAGAAATTTGAAATAAACATACAAAGCAAACACAATAGATAAAGTTTCAAGCACATCTTTTCACCTACACATATAATCTTTCAAATACAAACATGAAGAAGAAAAACAAAAGTGGTGAATCTACCTTAAAACCAAGCTCAAGGAAGGATGGGTTGAGGATCCACACAACTCCTCTTCTTCCAAGCTTTTTCTTCAAACTCCTCACTCCCCCAAAATTCAACCAAAATCTAGAATGCAAAAGAATCCCCTAACCCTTGTTTTTGAGTTTGCTTTATAGAAACTCAAGTTTTAATTCATTTGAATAGGGAGCTAACATTTGTCAACCTTCCATTCACCCTCCCAGGCACACTCACCCATGTGTTCTCACACATGTGTGAGGACTTGGGAGACTTCCAAGACAACATGGAGAAGTGGGATTGGAAAGGGACTAGTCCCCATCCCACTTCCCAAACCTTATTTTCGCCAAACATCTTTAAGGCCTCAAAAAGAGTGCCCTATCTTGAGACTGACCCATGATTTTAAGCTAAAAAGGTACCTAACCCATAGGTACCTGCCCTAGGGACATTAAACCCATAAAAACACTTAAAAAATATCACTTTTCAATCCCCAAAAAGTGCCTAAAAGTTCAAATCCGAGTTTGTCCACTTGAATAGACAACTCACCTCCTGGATGGAATGACGTGGCAATAAAAACCAAATTAAAAGAATTCACAAATAACATCAATAATTACATGATGGAACTATAGTCCTCTCATATGGACTTAAGCTCGGTTTCACTAGTTAATTTACATAGGGTTCCCAAGAGTCACCTCCAATTTCCAATGGCCATGGAAAGTGTACCTGCACACTTGATGCACACATTAATACATCCAAGTAAATCATATTCATATAAAAAAAATCAAACCATTGCATTTACACAAGATTAATAATCCACATAGCATAAGGATCCAATAACATAATTGAAAAATCATTAGCCACCTATCTTATCTCCTTTTCATTAACCATAACTTTCATACTCATCCAATTGGAGCATGATTGGTTCCCACCATTGGTTTCATTCATTCATCATTAAGTTTCTAGATTCAAAATAAACAAACTCAATAACTAGCATAAAATTTGATCAATCATCATATGAACTTAAACATTTAAATATCTCGTCATCATTCTTATCAATAGGCATAGATAATAACCAAACTCAAAATGCTCCAAGTTCTAGATGTAGCATAGTCATAATCAAATCATCACAAGAACACAAATGTCTAAATCTCCTATCATCAATGGTATCATCAGGCATAATCAATAATTAAACTTAAAATAGTCTACACACTGGATGTAACATAGAGGTGGGCCTCACAGATGTCATGTTGATTATTTGATTAGTGGGTGGTGTCGTTGATGTGGTGGTTTGAGTGATGAATGGTACCGTTGATGTGATTGGCCCTTGAATGACCATGTTTTGTGATATTATGGGGGTGTTTGATGTTGTTGCCATTGCTTGTGTGTTTTTCATTTGTTGTTGCAATGTCAACGACAAGTTTTGAGCGCTTGGCACAATGCTTTGATTGATGGTTGGGATATTGATTTGATTGGTACTTGGTAGAGGGGGAAGCCCTAAACCAAGGAGTGGTGTGGATGATAATGGCAATGTTGGAATTGGTGGAAATGTAAGGGTGGTGAATCCTTACGAAAAATGTTGTGTCAAAAATGCCTCCTGCTCTGAACATGTATCCCTCTTCTTGTGAATTTGTGAGGAGAGGAGTTTGAGGTGCTCCATGGAAGGTTGTTGATGATGGATCGTAATGTAGAGTGAGAGGAATGTTTTTGTGTAATGGGTTGTTGAGTATGTTTTGGTCCAAGGTGGTGTTTGCATCCAAGTTTTGATTATTAACAAGGGGGTGTGATTGAAGAGCATTGAGGAATGCATTTCCCTTACTAACATTAGGTTGGGTTGGAGCAAAAGATGTGGTGATTTGCGGAATGTTTTGCATGATGTTTTGGGATGGAGGTGCAGATGAGATGTGGATGGTGGATGAGATTGGTGGAAAAGATGTCTCTACTATAGTGCTCACATCAAAATCCAAAGGCAACTTGGCCCCTTGTTTTGCTAGTTCAAGCATGTATAATGAATTGTTAAGTCTCATCATGATATTGATGATTTTGTGGTTTTCCGGATTTTGGAGCATTTCAGCCATTTCGTCATGAGACATTTCAAAGGTAAGATCCTCTCCTTGATTTTAGTCTTGTGGATTTTGTACTGATGAGAGGGTCAAAGGATTGCTTGATTCTGCAAGATTCATTTCTGCATTGGTTTGGCTAAGATCGCTTGAAGCGGGTGTTTCTTTGTTGGCTTCCATACTCTTCTTGTATTGAGATCTAGTAAGAACCATAAAACAAGGATCAATCTTCGAGAATATGGGAGATGAATCTCTTGATTCTTTGGATTGATCTTTATCTTATGCCCCAAAGTAGAAAGTTCTTTTAGGATGTCCTTAGGATCAAAAGGTGATGATGATGTGATGATGATGCTGAGGTATGAATGATATGAACTTTTAAGATCTTTTGATAAATCTTGAATGAGAAACTAGGCTTTTAGGATTTATTTTGATATTGATTGGATTTTGGATTTTGAAATTTCATCGTTGATTTTGATTTTGATTTTGTTTTGGATTTTGAACAAAAAGACCCTAAGATGTTGGATGATGATCTAAGGTGCATAACTTTGTTCAAAGGAGGATGATTTGAATATGTGTGAGGAGAAGGATGCATCTACCCACACCTATTCAAACAAGATGATTGTTTCACTAAGCATATGGAGAAGGATTCATCTACGTATACTAAGCTAGACAAGATGATTTTGATAACTTTGACTAAATATATGCAAAATGATTCATTTACACATATCTAGCCAAAGGTGATTTTGATGATGTTTTCAAGTATATAGTCTCAATGATTTGATGATTTTGGTTTTTCTACAAAGCCTAGTATCAAGGATGTCTTCAAGATTTCCCAAAAGGTGATGATGAGATGGATTTGTTTTGATATTTTGAAAGATGGATGAAAGAGGTTTTGATTTGTTTTGATCCTAAGATAAACCTAAAAAGGACACTTTGTTTTCCTAGACCTAGGTATTGAAGAGCATGCAAATACTTCATAAAGACCTTTGTAACCAAGAAATGATTTCATTTGAACATTCAATTTCGGATTTCCAATGATTTTTTGCCTTTGGGATTTTGGGAGTCTTTAATCACATATGAAAATTCATTTTGCTTAGCTTTGCTTAATGGCTTTATTTTACCAAAAACACTTTCTTTGATTAAGTATTCAAACTAAGATGTCCAATGTCTTAATTTCTTCAAACCCCTCAAGATATGTCATGTGGAAATTCAATGAACTTAAGGTAAAACGGTTTCCTATTGTTTAGTTAAGAAGACAGATTGATATATAATCCAATGTTTAGAAACCTCTAAGGATGTGAATCCTAAGGGAAATCAATAACATATGGATTGAGTCAATTGTATTTTTCCTCAAAAGGGTTTGAAATTTGGATGATGTTAAGTGTTTGTTTTGAGATGTTTTCGATCAAGCAATGCATTTTGTAACCCAAGAATAAGTACAATCCTATGGATGTGTAAGACAATATTTGTTGGATTCCTACTTGGACAAGTCTAGCTACGCTTATCTCTAGCGGATGGTTAGATGCTTGACCCCACTGGCTCCCCTCCATAGCTCATTATCGTCAATCGGGGCAGCCAAGCATCAACACCCATGAAACTCCCATGGCATGCTTTCCATATCTACTAGAAGACCGTAAAAGTGTGGGGCGGCTTTAGAACGACCATTCTTGCACCAATAAATAGATTAAGGATTTTGGAAAATTCTAGCACATGGGTTTTAGTAAGGACTTTCCGTTCGTGGAGATTGACCCATAGGGAAAGAGTCCCCTTTCGGATCCATCTTGTCGGAGTCAATCGTGTGATATTGGCGTTTCTTCCAATATCCACATTTATATCCCGGTTGGAAATACTCCTAGCTTTAGAGTGTTATCGGTTGAGCTATTCCCTTAGGTGAGTACTTTTTCCCCAAGGCAGGCCCTCTAAGATAAACAAAAGAAAATGAAAAACACTATTCATAACTCGATCAATCCTTGTAGGTAACAAGGAGAGAGAATATACACAACAATGCCCCCACTCACACTCGCATGATATGTTGTTCAATTTTAAGCCCAAATTGAAGTGTGGAGGTGATTGCTTTGTCTTATCCCAAAGTCATGGAAAAGACCGTTTGATTCTCAAGATCGCCATAAAGCGTGAGAGAAGCGCATATGTCCTTTTCCAATGGCTTTAGTCTAAGTAAGCCCTCATGAAAAACACAACTACACTTGTTCTTTTTAGATCCTCAAAGAAATATGTGAGTTCATTTTAAAGCACCAAATCACAAGTGAAAAGACATTTGTTTAATTTTTTAATCCATAAATGAAATCTAGTAAGTTGTTGATCCTAAGATTCTTTTTAACCTTTTTAAGAAATGGAAATTGAAAGGTTCTTTTTAAGCCCAAATGAAAACTAGTATTCTAAAGAAAGAAAAAGATGACAAATTACTTAAAGAAGTGTTAAACAAACACTTAAGTGTTAAAAAAACACTTTGATTGGACAAAATATCCTCTCCATTCTTCTCCTTCCTTTGTGTTTGGCTTCCATCCTACAAAGTAGAAAATATTCAGATTCTGGAAAAACACAGAAGTTAAAAAACCAGAAAACAATAGATAAATAAATCATGAACCAAAAGCATGTGCTAAAAACTAAATTCTCCCTTTTTCTGTTTTCCAGCGTCGCAACTCGTGAAGGCATCGCTATATCTTCCTTCTAGTGGCACTCCTACAGTGCCGCTTACCAGTCAGCGGTGCTCTGTGTCAGGACAGAGAGCACGATTGTGTCACTCTTTTTGCCCAGTGTAGCAATTTTTGAAAGCGTCAGAGTTTTTAAAATTTTTGAAACTGGTGGAGATCGGCGAGTCTAGCGGCGCAGTTTAAAATTTGAATTTTTTGGCTGGATGAGTCCAACAACGCTAAAACAGCGACACTGAAGAGCCCACGGTGTTGAAACAATGATGCTGACAAGCCCGCGGCATGAAAACAGTGACGTTGACGAGCCTGTGTTGGAATTTCCTATGTGTTAAGGAAAAAAATAGAGAGTTTTCACAAAAATGTTAGAATTAATGAAGTAAGCCCTCCTTCTAGCACCAAATGTGCGAACGCAAGCCTAGGTACCTACAAAAAAAAGATAATAAATACCTTAAGTTAGATTTTGCAAGCATAAACAAGGATTCCCCATGAAATCCATTTACAAATCAAACTAGGAATGAAAATATTGAAGAGCACAATACAAATGATAAAAACAAGATAAAATCCTAATTAGATATGCAAACTCTTAATCCCATGGGGGAATTGGTGCCAATTTGATGTGAAAATTGGCCCTTTCCCAATTCCTATGATGCAAGATTTGAATGTTGAAGATGATATTGTGCCACTTTGACAAGGATGAATGGTGAGTGCTCCAAGCCAAATCTGCAATAACCTAGCTATGATTCAATGATAATGGTGAAGCTCAAGAGATATTTGAGCATGGCAACTTTGCTTGGATTGTGGATGATCAAATGAGGAGAGGAGCTCTTCATTTATAGGATTTCTAGATGAATGAATGTCCAAATTTGAGCAATGTGGGACTAACATTCATCAAATAATATGGTGCCACTTGTCAAGCTATGAATGGATGAAGGATGTGCAAGATTTGGGGTTTGTGCCAATAAATGCCAATATTTGAAATTCAAATTTTCTGAAATGACATGTAAGAGGGAAGGGAAAATGCAATAAATGCCACTTGGCTCAAGGCAAAGGACATGTAAGAGGTTTTAAATGCCTTGTTGGATGTACATGTTGACTTGGAATTTTTGAATTCAAATTGAGAGAATATTCCAAAGAGATGCCTTGTGAGGAAAATAAGGATTTAATAAATGAATTAAATCTATTTTCATGTGCAACTTGTATTATCTAGAGGATGTGACATGAGATTAGATTAAATTAATCAAGGGTTAATTAATTTAACAAGAGGTTAGTTGATGTGACTTATTTGACTTAGATTTATGGATTTATTTACATCAGATAAGAGAGGAATATGATAAAAGGTTAATTAAATAAAGATTTTTGATTTATTTAATTAAAAGGGATGGTGTTAGATTAAATCAAACAAGGTTTTAATTTATTTAATTTAATGGATAGGCTTTAGAGATTTAATCAAATAAATTGATTATTTAATTAAATAGGGATAATTAGATCAGATGGGTTGATTTAATCAACAGAAGGAATTGACTTAATCAGATAAAATGATTTATTTAATTAAGAGTTGAATATTGATGAATTTAATTAGATAGGGGAATTTGATTAAATGGTTAGACCGAGGGATGATTTAGGAAGAAACAGTGTTAGTAAGTCAGGATCGAATGCACGATGTCAATTAGTATATTTTTTATGTCTACAATAGGATCATTCTTATTAAAGATAAACATATCATGAATTTGGGTTGTGTTTTGGGCACCCCATTTGTGTCATGTTTTGTTTTTTCATCAAATCAAGTTATTGATTCATCAAAGCCTTAGAAAGAAATGTCTATAGGTGGACTAGAATGTAAGGGATATCAACACTATTGGATTTAGTAGGTCTAATACATTATAAAAATTTATTCACTCAATCACTATTTGATTTTCTCATTAGATAAATCATTCCTTTGTTTCCATTTTGACAATAATAAATCAAACTACATCTACCTGTAATGGCATAAATTTGTACCCTAGGAAAATTCCCCATTTATTTACCCTTAACTTAAAGAAATTATAAGTCCGATGATGCAAAACATTTCACCGTTAGCTTATTCCTTCCATGTCGCCTTGTCTTTTTGCATCAGTCCAAAGGAATTTTTGTTGGGAATGCACGCATGCTGCATGGATGTCTACACCCCACATTGTCATCCTGACATGATTCCTACCCTTGGAATCTATAGAGGCATTACATTTTTGGTTGGATACGAAGGTAACACCTTTTGTCAATCCTTGACTAATGAAAAATGGTTCTTTACCTCCATTTTGAGCATTAAAACTTCATTCTTTCATTCCTTCATGCATATTTTTACTCTCAACCTCATTCTTTCTCTCTTATTGATCATTATTGCTTCTTCTTGCTACTACAAGCTCTCTTCTTCGATCCTACAACACTTGTTGCAAGAATATATTGTTTTTGCAGGGTCTACGAAGCTCCATCCTCTTGGAAAGGCATAGTCTTTTGTCATCTTCTCCTCTTGGCCTTGAGTGCTAGTTGAAGGGAAGGTGTTATTTTTCTTTTCATTTTATTTGCATTATTGTGTCTTATAGAGTAGCATCCAGGTTTTCTTTGCACTCTATTTGATAGTGTATTTTCCATTCTATCTTTATCTATTTTTTATATATCATTTTATCTGACTATCTATGGAGGTGGAAACACCAAAATGAGGATTTGACTGGGATAGACCTCAAAGCACAACCCAACATTTTTCACATTTCTGTGTGTGTAGGTGTTGGTTCATTTGTTTGGATTTTAGAGTTGAAAGATTGGGTTTCACGAGTGGAACATCTTTTCCTACTCTTTCTTTGTCATTTTCACACTAGAATAGATTTTTAGTATACTTCTTGTACTTTTTTCTTTTTATATTTTCTCTATCAAACTATAAAATCTTTGTCAATTGGGTCATAAGTAGTCCCTCTATTTTTTTTGGATATTTATTATACCTCTATTCATATAGGACACCAACACAATGCACTAGAGTTTGGTTCGTGTGCTACCATCATCAAATAATGAGTTGTTTGGTCTACATTCCAAAACCTCTATGTCTAGCTCACCTAATTTATGAAACACCTGTCAAACAACCTAAGGTAGTTTAGGGTATTTCGTTCCTTGGGACTCACCTATGACTTGGAGCCTCGAGGGTGAGGAATCCCCCTACTCTACATTTTTGGTGAACCTAATATGAACTCCTTTTCATCTCATTATATCGAGAATCTTTCTCTTGTCATGAAAGATTCCTAGGTGTGACTACTTCAAAATATCAAAAAATGGTCAAAATGTGTTTTGTATGGAAGACACAAGTCATGAACATAATGAAAAATTATGTGACAGACATGCATAACACATTTTCACATCTTAAAAATATAATGTACGCCTGTGACAAGCCATAGATAAATCTTGTAGAGTGATAGTCATGGGGATCAGTAAATAGAGTAGTATTGAGGGAAGAGAATGGAGATTTCATGAAGGGTATACAGAGGTTTTTGTAGAGACCAATGGAGAGCCTCACAATTTTGAATTATATAGGAAAAAATGAGCATAAGCATACAATGGGCTATGACGATAAATAAGATGATGTTTCCATAACTACTAACTTATAATTGCAATAAATGTTGACCTAGTTGTTACAAAAGATGAAGGATTTTTACAATACATACTAACCTGTTTTACACCTGATGTGCAATGTAACTAGGTTGGGAGTTTCTATAGAGGATTAATATGAATCCTCCTTAAGGATTGGATATCATAACATGTTGTAATGTGATATGTAGTCTATGTTTTCTAAATAATAAAATGACTTGTTGCTAATTCTTGTTGAATTTTTATATAATGGCCTTATTTTCTTGTCAGTGGGTAATTGTAACTTGAATGCATCCATAAGTAGTATTAATTGTGTAGACCTTGAAAAATAAATTTATCTAATTCCTTTATGTAACACCTTAATGCCTCGTTCTGCTAATGAAACTACATGGAGTTCTTGGGGAGCTATCGTGCCTCGGGTGAGTGATTAGGTCCTTTAGAATCTAAGTAATAGAACCTTTTAGTAACTCTTCCATATTGTGTTGTCATGGTCAATGAATGATCCAAATGTGATATGAAGCCTAATTTTGGTTCCGTTGGTGGGACATTCTTTTTTTGTTGTTGTGCATGGAGGTCTTTGTGTTGATGTAGGGACCTTCTCTATTTGTTAAATCATGCCAAGGTTTGTGTGTTGATGCTAGGACTGTATTTATTTGTATTGTTGCATGACAAGGTTTGTATGTTGATGCCAAAATCATCTCTCATGCTATAAGTAGTTGTATTATTATTTAATTAGATTTTATCAGTCATTTTGTTGAAATTTGTCTCTATTGTATTGATTAAGGGTTTAAATGAATCTTTAAAAATGGAAGGAGAAGTATATGGCTTGGTTTATGTTGGAATGAGTTGAGTGTTGTATTGCAAAGAATTTGTTAAGTATGCTCAAAATGATTGCAAAGAAGTTGATTTCTAATTTGTTTGCAAACGAGGAGCCTCTTTCCTTCTATCTATTCCATTTTGAACTAATAAACTAGTGGGAGATAATTAAAAACCTAAGGATGGAAGGCTAGAATATTTTTTGCTAGAGGTACATGGAAGGAAGAGGACAAATTTGGCAAGAATTATGTGCAAAATTAATGGTAGAAGGTGACCATAAACCAATGAATGCGAGAAGAAGTTCATCAAATATAGTGAAAGGAGGTCAACAAAACTAGCCTTGATGGATCTTAGATGAAGGGTTGTACTAGATCAAGAATTATCCATGAAGACCCAAGAAGAAAGGGGAGGACCTTTGATAAGGAAAATTAGCTTCCAAGAATGACACCAAGAAATGAACCTTTGATGAAGACAGCACAAAATGATAGGAGGGATGCCAATAAGGCAATAACTCATATGCAAACCTGACACCAAGGAGAATTTTATCCCTATATGAGAACCTACTAGAGCTCCAAAAATAATGAATGCAATATATATTTAACCCAAAACTAAATGACTACATTTCAGTGGTAAATGAACTTCACTATTGGGTATAGTACATAACCAACAAAGCTCGGTTACCTGATTTTTTAGGTTACTATTGTAGATGATTTGCAAGTTTTGTAAAATATTTGAAATCCATTAAAAAACTGTAGAGCAAGGAATGCATAGACATACCAAAATCCCAACAAAGGAATTGAAGTCCAACAAACCCCCAATAACAATGAGTTGAATAAGCCCTTTCCATTGGATTTTTGCTTGATAGAAAATCCAAATGGATCAACTATGCAAGAGAAGATCAACTGAGACTGAGAGAATTAAAACACTGGGTTGGCTGTTTTGGGAATTTGAATTCCTTCTAGAGTAGGTACTTGTGATCTTAGAAGCAGACCATAAGGAAATTCCCATCTCTTTTCTCTGCATTGGTTATATGAACTCTCAATTGGTCCTACATCTCATGCTTGCACTAGAGTCTCATTTCATCAGTCCTTTGCTCAACCCAAAAGGATTAAAAAGAAAATAGAAAACCACAACTAACTACTAATCCTAAATTTACCTTCCACAATTTTTCCTATAAGAACATAGAAATAAACATAAGTTAGTCTATTATATATGAAAAAAAAAAAAATAGTGCGTAAAGGGAAAATTACCTAAAAGAAAAATATTTCCCTAGCTCAATTGTAGCTTCCTTTCTTTGCCTCTTTCCCCTGCTCTACCCCTTAATCTAACATAAAAAAGGAAAAAGAAAAAAGAATGGAACAAGTGAATGAATAACATAAACAGATAGACCAAACTAGTGTGCACACTATGAACAACCCTTTAAAAAAACTCTAAATCCTAAGAAAAAATTGAAGTACTCAGAAAAAATAACAATGAGAAAAATAATAAAACCTTGTCAAAAATGAAAGAAAATCACAAATGATCTGTAATTGAATGAAATAGAATTGTTTATCTATAGAATAATTTGAAATTCTCTTTGTTTCTAGGTTTTTTCTCTCAATAGAAATTTGAATTTTCTTTTCGATTAGTTTTTTCTCTCGAGAGAAATATGAAATTTCTTTCCCTCAGTTTTTTACTCTCAAGTCTCAACAAAAAATTTGAATTTTCTTTCCAATCAGTTTTACACTTTCAATGGTTGTCTTGATTAATGATTTTGTGTTATAACATGGCCAAGACTAGTTAATAGTAATGTTTACACTATTTATGTTATTTCAAATTATGCGACCTATAAAACATCAATTATAGAAAGCCATCAATCCAATTCTCAATCTTAATAGATATAATTTATTCATGTTATTTCAAAATATGTAACCTATAAAACATCTAAAATTCAATTATATTTTGAAAAAATTACATCATATTTAAAGTCAATAAAATTATATTTGAGAAAAAATTAAATATAGTTATATTATTTAAATGTTTAGTTAAATTTTTGAATAAATTATTTAGACGATTTGGAAGAAAATATAGCACATTGAAATGAAAATTTGTGAATATGTATTTTAATATTTATAATTAATATATATTAGTGCCTAGTCATAAAAAAAAAAGTTCTTAGCAATTACTTTATCAATACACAAAATATCATGTGTATAAAATTTATTATATTTAATTTTATTAGATTTTATTGTTAAGCATTTTAATGGGATAAAAAATATTTAATATTAAAAATTCAAATAGTTTAAAATCAAGAACAATTCATGTCCTTGAAATATGTGAATTGATTCAGTTTTCATGAAATTAGGACATACATATTCCAATGAATAAAAAAATTGTCATTTTCTACCATTAAAAATATGGTTCATAAGATTTTGATACAAAAATTAAATATACCTCAAAAAAACTAATTAACGAAATAAATCACTTTATATTTAAATTATAAATCTATTTCATATAACTATATTGTCAAACTAAAGCCTCCACCCTACAACACCCACTCTTAAATAGGGGGAAAACTAAATTAAAGAAAGTAGGTTAGTAAATTCAATAGTTTAAATATTTTATATTGTAACCACACAAGCTCTTTATTAGAGAAAAAATGAGACTTACAAAAACATATACATTAATTTTTGAAGAAAAAAGACAATATATAACTCTTTTACGCACATAGTGCTAAAAACAATCATACTTGACAAAGAAAAGAATAAATTCAAATTTCATTTTGCACTATTGTGGGTCATGTAAACTTGATTGTAACATCTTGAGCAAGAGAAATGGAGCAAGTTATCAGATATGTATACATTCAACACAAATAACCCAAATATTTTTATTAATCAAGAATTTATTTAGTTTCATCAAATAATATAACAATGTAACAAAACAACTTAAAAATACATTAGAAATTCATATATTTAAATCTGACAACCCATTAGACCTTCATATTTTGATGCATATTTTGACACCAAGATGTAATACCTCTAATTGACTATCAAATATTAAACCATTTTTTTTTAATTTTAAAATTATCAATTTAATTTAAACCAAGATTTGTATTATATAATTTATAATTTTCTTTAGGTCATAGCCTAACTAGACCCCAATAGTTACTTAATTGAGATTAAACTTGATTCAATGCTACAAGGGTTCCAGGACACCAACTATTAAACCTCCACTTGAAAAATTACCCTAGGCTTATTGAGCCTCCACTACATGAAGACACATGGATAAATGATTTCATTTTATTAATTCTACAAGGATTGTACTCTAGTAAACTACATCCATAATCAATGGTTAGTCCTTCACTATATTACCATGGATCAAATGAAAAATATTGTAATGATTACTATTAATCATAGCCAAGTTTTAGGGATTTTGTAGCTAACATGTAATTGTATCATCACCTTCACAATGAATATGCATAAACATTGGAATATGCTTGAGTTAGTTTTGGGTTCCATGATGGTGATTAGGTTGTGAACATGGTAAATCATACTTTGATGATCTTCAAGGCTATGTAGCAATATTTTTTTTTACAGTTTTGGAATGATCTATGAGATCATTTAAAGGAGTCTAATTCACAAATTTCATACCAGGTTTCAACCTTTCAATCATACCTACATATCTAAGTTATGCAATTTTTTTATCACTATCAAACATTTATATGAGTTGTGTCACTTTGAAGGTTTATGTGTCATTATGAAGTCTACAAAAAGTCATGCAATAAATCTATAAGGTTTGTGAAGGGTTTTAAGAGCCTATGGCACTTGCAATTTTTCTAATAAGACTTGAAGATAATTTAGTAGAGTCAAAAGAATCCTTAGAGTATGTAGGAGTTACAAAAAATTAATGATGTATGCATATGTTTGAATGGTTCTATTTGGTCTATGAAGAATTGATTGAATCTTTGAGTTTGCATGTTTATATATAAACAATACTTCTATTATTGGGAAATAAAAGGGAATGAAATGCATGAATTATAAGTTGGAAAACTTGTATGATTACAAAAATTCTCCCTTAAGATGGCCTGAAGAGTGCTTTATTGATGTTGTTTGTCACAACACTAGGAGATGATTGGATTATCATGGTGGATGACATGATAAAAATGAGAAGTAATTTCATTGTTTGCAAAATTGTTCACTTTGATAATGAGATTGGCATGTAGGATCTTGAAACCTACTTGAAAGTGGACCCATAAATTCCTTGAAAAAAACAATGGGATCATTCTTCTTAAAGATGGACATCTCATGAAGTTGAGTTGTGTTTTGGGCACTCCATTCGTGCCATGTTTTGCTTGTTCACCAAATCAGGTTATTTCTTTGCTAGAGCTTGAGAAGGAAATGTCTATAGGTGTTCTAGGGGGTAAGGGCTATTAGTACTATTGGGTTTAGTAGATCTATACATTATAAAGATTTATTCATTAAATTACTATTTGGTCTCCTCATTAGATCCATCAGTCCTTTGTTTCCATTTTGATAGTGATAAATAAACTACATCTACCTGTTAGAAGCTCATAAATCTTTGCAAGGATTCCCATATGATATTTTGTGCAGTGCTCAAACCATCTCAGAATTTTCTAAGACCTATGAACTATGAAGCATTGAGAATTCATGATGTGTAAGGGATAGTTAGGTATATCAATAAATAGTTTGTCACATAAAAACTATTAATGACCATTAGTCTTATAATAGTAAATGAGTGAACACTAGTTTGATCTTTCAAATCAATAGTATGAAATAAATAATACTATCAAACTATGAAAAGTATGGTTTGGGTTGCTTCATGAACAAGGTCTATCAACTTTTCATGTCAAAGAGATGCAAAAGAATAATTTAAAACCATATATAATCTACATACTCAAAGAATAGATGTGTATTCATGAGGAAAATTCTAATAATTGTTAAGATTTTTCATAGAGGATGGAATAAAATCATAGACATGAATACAAATGGTCATGGTTAAGGGGAAGGGGGATAAAATGGAAGAGGAAAAGATGAATTTTTTTGGGAAGGCCTCACAACATAAAATAAATTTGTACAGTCCTACAAGAAGAAGTATCATAGACCTTAGAAATACTAGAGACAACTATAGTATGCTATTTGTGAACTATGTGATGATAGTGAGTAGAATTGTGTGGTGACATTGAACATGTTCTTTACCTCTTTAAGAAATAATGCAAGGCTATCAATTCTATACAAATTAGAATGAAAATGGAGAAGATGAAAAAGCAACATAAGAAGTGACTGGTAAAGAAAATTCTGTAGACCTATAAAAGTTTCAAAATAACTAGAGCCACCAATCCAAGTGCACAATATTTGAAGGTTATGCCAAAGCATCAATATTCTACATTGAATATATGAGTAGTGACTACTTCAAAAATATAAAAAATGGGTCAAAAAATGTGTTTTGTATTGAAGAGACAAGTCATGAACATAATGATAGAGTATTTGACAGAAATGTAGAATACCTTTTCACATCTTAAAATATAGCGATCTTTGTGACATGCCATAGAAAACTCTTGTAGAGTGATAGTCATGGGGATCAGTAAATAGGGTAGTTGTGAGGGAAGAGAATAGAGATTTCATAAAGGTTATACAAAGGTTTGGAATAGAGAAGATAAAAGAGAGTAAAGGCTCCTTAAAAGACACCAATGGGGAGCCTCATAATTTTGAATAATATAGGAACATATGAGCATACAATAGGAAGTGATGATAAATAAGCTTATTTTTCCATAACAACTTATCATATTATTTCACTGAGAGATAAAGGATGTTGGTCATGGTAATTATGAATATCAAGAGATGTACCAAAAAATTATTTAGATAAAAGGAAAGGCTTATGGAGATATGACATAGTATGCACAAATATAGAGGATCCTTTCCAACCAACTAGGGTAGTCAACCTTGTGAAAAACATAAGGTTAAGAAATCATGAGGATACAAGAAGGATGCACAGTAAATAGTCATCAAATGACTATTAGAATAGTCAAATCACAAAAACACTCCCTATACAGAGTACAATGTATGTAACATAGAGACTGGACCAAACCTTGCAAAGGTTATGAAGCCTCCTAAAACACCACAAAAGATCAATGTACAACTAGGATGAAAGGAAACTTGAAACCACAACATGGAATTTGTAAAGTGATCTTCATGATACTTAACTCCCATCAAAAAATTGTTGGAAGGGAAGAGTATGATTGACACTAATTCAAGGTCATCTAGCAAGTGTTCAAAATGTTATTTCCATGATGCCAAAAATTGTACCCTTTGATAATTGGTGTGGATCAAATTTTTTGGGGGATAGAAAATTGATTTAACAAGTAGAGATTGCTTGTAATTTTTCCTAGGATATCACATTGCAAGATAGAATATGTCTGTAAAAGTTATATGTTACTTGTAGTTATTTTCAAATGTAAGGTTGTAGTCTAGATTAATTGTACTTCATGACATCAAGAGGTGAGATCTTATACAAGAAACATCAAGAAAGGAAATATTCCTCAAAATTGTAAATTTATAGCTTCTCATGCATGATATTGTCAATCCAAAACATGAAATTACAAAAATGACTAATAGGAAAACAACACCTAGATTGGAGAGTTGCATTCCTTTATTTAGAACCAAGAAAGTAAATGCTAGAAATTACCCTGTACTAGCTAAGAAAACTTCCACAATGGTGATGGTCCAAAAATTCCTCTACCATGTAACAAAAAATCCTTTTTTGATTGCAAATAAGGTGTGGACTAAGCTAGAAGTATTAAAAACAATAGATCTATGGTTGGAAACCACATTCAAATTTTTTCATGGCTCATATTTTGTAATCAACACTTATCCCAACTATTTATAGTTTGTGATTTCCAAATGATGAGCTACAAGGTCATCTACCCATTTTTTACTTCAATTACCTAATACCTAGAACAAATATTCATTTACTATGAATCCCACAAGTCTGGCAACTTCATTTTTGGATATTTTTATTTCCTTGTTGGGTACTTCAAGTGGCTTATTATTTCCTTTTTTAGGCACAAAACACACTCTTAAACTTGACCTCTACATATATTTAACCATAAATGTAACTATTTGTTGTGTGTTATGTACCCTAACTTGTAATTTCTCCTCTAAGGTTCACAACTATATCTTAGTGCCTTACTATTGCTACTTAAGTCTCACTAGCTCTATCATGGTTAGCCTCATATACTATTTGATTTTTTTGTAATCTTCTTCTAACTCATATATTATGGTTTCTACCACACATGATGTAATAAATATGATTTTAAAGAGATGGGGCATGAGCTTATTATCTTTGTAGGCTCATCTAATCTTCATGCATTCTACCCATTGATGCACGAACTCCTTTCTTTGATAGGCTAGTGAAAGGTGTGAGTCCTTTAACAACTATTCTATCTTGGATACATAAATTAAAGAATCTCCTAGGTAAGGTTAGTTTAGAAAAAAAATCCCAAACTAGAAAAAATTAAGTTCCTTCCAATTCACTTAAATGACAAGGGAAACAATAGCATGGACCAATCCTAGAACATTAATGTAATCAAATGCACCTTTAAGAATTTAAAAAAAATAGATTCTATGGATCTAAAATATAGATGATCAAATTTATAGTGCAGTAGATTTGACACTTGGTATACACCCTAAATATTTTATGAAAGCTCGCCATGCTTCATTGAAGCATGCATCCCTAACTAGAGCCACTATTAGCACTTGCAAAAAAAAAGAAAAATATAGTTAAATGATTTATTGTAGTTTTTAATCATTTTTAGAACCATAGTTGGCTTCAACCTAGAGGTTCACTAAACATCTTATTTCAAAAATAAGAGGAACTGTAGTGTTGAAGGAAAAGGTTGGTGAATAACAAAAATCAATAAAAATTTGACCAAACATTTCACATCGAAAATTTTAGTGGTTTTCAGAACACCTATTGGCTCTAACAAAGGTTCTTAGAACCTATCTTGTCACTAACAAGGGAGTAGTCAAATCCTTTTTGTTCTTTGAAAAACTGACCCCTCCTCCTAGTGACCATATGTAACCATTTGTGTGTGTGCTAATTTGGAAAACTTAAGTTTCCTTTGGTATGCTTAGTCAGTTATGTGTTACCTTTTGATTGCATCATGTTATCCCTATGCATCAAGGTTTGGGGTCTCCCATCACTATTCACAATTGTGACACCACTACATGCTAACACCTATCATCACCTCATTTGATTGTACCCTTCCTTCATATTGTAGTTTTGTGTCTATTGCACTCTACCTAAAAAGTAATAGCTTGATTGCATTTTTTTTATATATTGAGAAAATACAAGATAGAAAGAATAAAATGCAATTATAAACTGTAGATAACCAAGTCAAAATTTCACCAACAACAAAAATTTACAAGAGCAGTAATATTAACATAAACAAAAAAAGATAGCAACACCAATTATATAAACATCAAAAGCATCAATTGTTTAATGAGTTCCATTCCTATTGAAGCAAACTAAAGAAAAAAAATTACAATGAACAACAAATTCGGTGGCCTTAGAGCAGCAACAAATCCAAGGAAAAATAAAAAATGAGATCTATCATCTCCTCATTTTGTCACATTTTATATTTGCATAACATTTTTTCCTGGCATATTTCACCTAAAGTTACAATGAAGCACCCACTCTATTGAATGAAGTTACTTTACACATGGTCATATTTCATTTGGATGCATTTCCTTAGTTCAACATAAATGCATTAGGCTTAAGGATACTTTAAAATGTAATGAAGTGCTCTTATGTTGCATGTCAATGAGCTTTCTCTAATCTGTAGACACTCACCACTTGACATATTCTAATTGTGTCACTTGGTTGTAGTGCATCACACTTTCATTAAATAACTTTCAAATGATTTTTGTGATGGGATGAGTGTGTATGATGATCGTTAATCATCAATTTCATTTTAATTGATGACACATTCAAAATTATCAAACAATGTCGATCGACACTCAGTGTAATGACAAGACTGTTGTTGTAGGGATCTAAAAGTTCCAAAGTTCAAGCATCCACAATATATAAAAAAAGTTCAAAAAATTATGTGATGGAATTCTCTATGTTTGTATTATACACTATAATGCTCAAAATTCAATGTTTCTAATAACTCCAACCACCGTTTCTCAAACCCAGATTTGTAATGCAATGTTAATATTTTGCCATGTATTACAAATTTATTTTCATGTCGCTAATGCCATTCATTGTTGCACATAGTGCTCTTTTATCACTTTAGAAGCTCCTTGCCATATTAAATTGCTAATTTAAGAGATCTTCTATAATCTACCTATAGGTTTTTCATGTCAACATATGATCAACCTATCAAAATAAATTCCTCACACATTTGCAAATGTTATTGTACATGAAATATAAATTTTTTATTTGCACTTATGTCTAGGGTTATATTTGTTAACTCATATTTCATCTTAGTTATGTCTGATTTATAAATATAATGTTTGTATTCATTTTGAAAGGTTATATTTTTGGGGAGAAAATGGCTCCTATAAGAGGAGATTGGTTTAAGTGTAAAAAATAAAGGTACTTATCTATTAGCCATTACTTTGTAATGCTCTTGTAATATGATTTGAAACATATGTGAATATATACTACTATATAACTATCTCCAACTCTGAGATGTAATACATTTTGAATTAAGTAATCAAGGATTATAGAGGTTCTTCAAGCACATTTGATGTTTTCAAACTATTGTTCAATTTTTTTTCCATTCAAGCTCCCGAGCGGTGTAAATTCTTGCATGAGAATAGTGAAAGTGTTTTTGTTTTAGATGGATTCCTAAGTATGGTTGTCTAGCATCTTAAACTATCACCCTTGACAATTGCACACTTTTTTTCTCCCTCTTAAGTAATTGGAACTAATTGTAGATCTAATGTCCTAAAATATGCATTTCATCATGAACCATTTGGACATTTATTAAGAAAAACCATGTATAAAACCAAAGAAAAAATTTAATATTTTTCTCCTAACACTTTATGCCCTATAAAATAGGGCCAGGAAAAAATCACACTAGGTGACTTCGTCCCCTTATTTTGCCTCCAAATTTTAATATGTTGGAGTTAGAATTTTATTATTTGAAGTTAAAATGTCAAATGTCAACTACTAAGATCTACTTTTTGGGAAATTAGATGAATTGAATATAAATAAATAGTACTATCATAATTTTAATTAATAATTAACCTCCAACACTTTTGAGAGCAATTATTACACTTCAAGATCAAGTCAAGAGCAGTCAAGATCAGATTTATTTTAGAATTTCAATATCAAAGCATCATGTCAAGTTTTATGCTTTGATCTGATACTTTGATACATTGATACTATGATGATACTGTTTGGTGTGATTGGTTAGTTAGACATTTGATGATGCTGTTACTCCTTTTGTGGACATGATTATTTCATATGACATTGTGGTTGGAGATTTTAGTTGATTTTCATATTTATGTTATGATGTGATGATTTAATAGATTATGCCATGAGATGAATTGTTAGTATTAGAAATGTTATTTTTATCAATCATATTATAATTGTTAGGATAGACGTGATGAAGGACAGTGTAACATCACTCATTGCGAGTGCTCTGTTACGTTGCGATTCCTTCTCACAACACAATGCTTTGATTTATATATATATATATGCACATGTACACAACTTCGTTGTATGTAGGAATTGCAGGTACATAGTCTCGATTCCACCTGCTTCGGCAGGACAGGGCGAGCACAAACAACCCAACGGTATAAAGTTGATACAGAGGTGACAATGAAGTTTGCCCGTTCCATGATGTCAGACCGCCTTGTTGTATGGTATTGTATGTTCTGAAGTTGTCATGTTTTGTGGTTGTAGTTGTGTTATGTTGTATATAATTACTGTTGGTATTTTATATGTTGTGGTGTTTCAATTTTAAAATTGTCGATTAAAAATTAGATTAAATTGTATTTAAAATATTTAAATGTTTAGTTATTTAGAAAGTCATGTATTTTATTAAATATCAAATGGTGATTTGTCAAATGTAAATAAATTTGCCAGGTGGAAAATTAATAATAAAATAAATAAATAAAGTCAAACTTTTGTGCATGAACAAGGCTGTCAAAATGGAGTTTTAAAATAATAATAATAAGAATAATATGGACAAATGGAAAAATCTGGGTGGGGGCAGAAATTGCAACACTGTTATTAGAAAATGGTGGTTGGGTGCATGGAAAAAAAAAAATGTATATATATACAGTGGGTTTTCGAAAAGGAAAAGGGGATTCTTTTGCTGGAAAAGTTGAGGGCAGTATTCTAGAATTTTTATTTTTGAAAATAGGGAGATAGTGCTGAAGGTTTTGTGTGGAGATTCTGTCAACAAGAAGAGAGTAGAAGAGGAGCGAGAGTTGTTCGTAGGGCTAATTGGAGCAAGATCTTCGTCACATTACAATCAGCAGGAGTCCAGGTTCTAAAATTCGTTTCTTTTCTTTACTTGCTTAAAATTTCAATTAAAAATCATACTGTTTTGGGTTTTCAATAGATTTGAAATAAAACTGTTTTCTTTTAAAATTTTGGGTTCAAATAAAATAGAAAAAAAATCTGGTTATCAATTATTTTGGAAAAATCTGGATTGTTAGACAAATTAGGAAAAATCTGAGTTTTTAAGCAAAATAGGGAAAAATCTGGGCAACAACAAAATAGGGAAATCTGGGTTTCAAAAAAATAGAAAAAAAGAAAATCTGGGTTTTCAAAATAAATTAGAAAAAATTGGTTTTCAAATCAATTTAAAATAAAATCTGGGTTTTCAAACAAACCAGGGAAATTTTGGTTTTCAGATAGTCCAGGAAAAATCTGGTTTTCTCTTAAATTCTGGGGGTTCAAACGAATTTAGGAGAAATCTGAACATTCAAAGATATTTCAAAAATTCTGGAAAAAAAGAAATCTGTGTGTAGAAAGGATGGGAAATATTTGTTACTTTTCTTAAAATATTGTTGTCCTTAAGAAATTTTATTCTTCCTCTGGATAATTTATTTATCTCTGTAAATATTTGCTGAAGAAATTTTTTAACCCTTCCTTGATCAGTTCTAAGTTATTCAATCCCTGTCCAATGTTATTCAAATATATATATATATATATATATACAATTATATATTCATTATATATGAAAAATAATTAGGGTTTATATTTATGCCTTTATATTTGGGGACTGTAAATTTAAAATTATCTAAAGGCCGAACTGGGTCAACGTCCGTACCTGCTAAGGACGGAATGTACTTTTAACAAAAAGAAAGTATATTAAAAAATATATATATATAAAATATATACACGAAATTTTTATTTATAAATTTTTTTATACAAATAAATACAAAAAAAAAATTAAAAAGGGGCTTGGGGGGACGGACTGGCCGCCCCCCCCGTACCCTGGTGGTGCGGTGGCAGTGGCTGCCGCACAGCAGTCCAAAGGACTGCCGTGCGCGTCAGCCTTGGCTGCCGTGCACAGCAGTCCCAAGGACTGCTGTGCGCAGTCCCTGCAGGGACTGCCGTGGGCAGTCCTTGCAAGGACTGCTCCGGCAGCTTTTGAACGCTGCGGTTCTTTTATTTTTATTTTTGTTAAAATTTAATTCTCATAAACTTTTTTATAATTCGTTTAATTTATTTATGTTTTCGGTTTAAATTCTAATTTATGAAAATGTATATATATATATATAAATTTGTGTGTGTTTTAAATTATATATATATAGATATTTTATATATATAAACAGAAAATGATTTATAATGTATTATTTTAAATATGTGAAGGGAATAATTTTATAAAAAAAAAAAGAAAAAAAGAAAAGAAAAGAAATAGTAATAAATAAATAAATAATTGAATAGTTCTCGTAATAGAAACATATTTGTTTTAGAAATAGAATGTTAATAAAATTATTATAATAAAGTTAATGTATTATTTGCATATATTAATTGATCTTTTCTTTTTACAAATTTAATAATCGATCATGAGAAAATCGTAATGTTCCTTGTCTTATCTGCTTGAATAAAGAGGACATAGTGTTTGAATTCATTGAATTATGCGTAGTTTCACTTTGCCTTTGTGTTGGCTTTAATGTCGATGTGGGAACCCGGTTGTTGGTTTGAAACCTTGTTCCAGAGGCTGGTTTAATTTTGGATGTTATTCTCGTTTTGAATTTATCCTTGGAGTTGAAAACTCATGGTTCATGTTTGGAAGGGTTGAACGTTTGTTGAAACTTTTTGGTTCTGAGTTGTTGCGAGAGGGTTAATGCCTCGCTTGTTCTTGTTTTGGTATCATGCTTAATTGTTGAGGTTCAACCCTTGTCTTGTTTCAAATTACTGTTAGGGGTCTTAGGGAGAGTGGCTCTTCGTGGGGGCCGGCGCCTCGGTTAAGAGGAAGTGCACAGGAGAACCCACGAAGAGTAGTTAAACAAGTGATAACTTAAAAAAATAGAATTAGGGGGATGGGTAGTAAACCACTCAAGATAAAAGAAATTGGATTCCTCATCTATGCATTAGGGCTATCATAGACTAATGATAGATTGAGAAGGCCGTGGTCGGCAAAGTCATAATCTCGTCTTCATGAGAGGTTATTGACTCCGCACGAGCTACCCTATGGTGCCGGCGCCTCAAGTAGGAGGAAGAGCCAGGAGATCCATAGATGGGTGCCGGCGCCTCAAGTTGGAGGAAGAGCCAGGAGATCCCATGAGAGCTGTGCGATGACACTCTCCACTAGACTTCCTATTTGCCTTGTTGCTTTTGCCTCTGGAAATGTATTTTGGACTTGGATGTTGTATCAGTTTCCTTAGCTTGTACTCTCATTGTTGATTCGGATTCTTGAGTTCGTGATTATGAGTATACTTTGGTGATTTGTTATTGTCATTGCTTGGTGTAATTGTATTCTCTGAATTTTGTATTTGGGTTTGTACCTTATTGTCGTGGAGTCGGTTGACAATCATGGTCGTGTTAACTTCATTGTCACCTCTGAGCACGGGGGGTGAGTTATCTTTAATTCACATGGTTGGGTGGAACGTGCTCCGCACCCGTTGGGTTCCCCATCAGCATCCTTTGTTCGCAGCTTTTCCGCAGTTGGAGTTGTACCAGTGTTCACCTTGTTATTCAGCATTCATTGTAAATTGTATTATCCCAATTGTTTGGGAATTTCATTGTAATTATTATATCAAAGATTGTAATGTAACATTATAGCAATGATGTAATAGTTAGGATTCAATGTAATTATTTGATGAGACTCATTTGATTGTATTATGCGGTACCTTAATATTAATGCTCTTGGTTTATGGAAGCACATTTATTCATGGTTATTATATTGTAAATGGTTATTTGGTTTATCATTATCTTTAATTTCCATTTGTGGTTGCAATGTAACCTCGCGTGCCCCAGAGAACTAAGTGTGATAATGTGATGTATTATGTTATGTGATTATAGTTAATGTATTGTAAGTTTAAGTTAATTGCTTTAAACAAAAAAAATTATTGCCTTTTGGGTTCTCTGGGGTTTGCACCAAGCACAATTTTATTCATATTCATGCATACATTTTTTTGTGAGAAGTAACACTTGTAGGTCTTCAAGAAAATCAAGCCAAATTGTAATCAAGCCTTGGTGAGATTCGTATGGCTTCAATCCTTCAAGGGAAATTAGGTTTAGGTGTTAAGTTGTAATCCATTGTTGATTTATCATTCATTTTTCATTTAGCCTCTATCCCTCAAAAGGATAAGCTCTCTACCATTGAATTACAACCCTTCAACATAGGGATTGACTGAGGCAAGCCCCTATATGGAACAACCCTTCCTCTCTCTTTGAATGTGCAGGTTATATATTTGAAGAATATTGGAGGAAGATTGAAGACTATTTAATCCTTGTTGCATTTCAAACCCTACAACTTGAAAACATACAAAAACTCATTTATCTGAGCATTTGATGAAGATTTGATAGCGAGAACTAAAAAGAAGAAGCCTCTGATCAGACACCTGAGGACCATGAAGAAAAATTTCAAATTAAATTACTAGGACATAGTCTCTCTAGGTGACTTAGTCATCTAAAGTCAACTTCAAATTTGTATGACAGGTGCACATCAATTTTCCTAGTCTATTTTTGAATATCAAATTTGTCTGTGACTTCTTTGATTTACCTTTTTTTATTATCTAGTCATATTATTACATTCCACTCCAAAAACCCCACAATTCAGATCCTAGGGTTCATTGAATCACCTTTCAAGTTTCAATTCAATGTCATATTCTAATTGGTCTCAATTCTAAATTATAATCCCCATTTGGAAAAGTTCCTAATCCTAAAGTGAAATCTTAGGGTTTCACTTTTCCAGCCTTATTAGGCTGCATAATAGGCTCAGTGATTTAATTGCCATAAGGTGACAAAAAATGAATAGATCACCAGGTTATGTTATAACATTATGATATAAAATGCATGATATATGTGACTTTATCCAAATGGTAGGTACTGATCAATTCCTTGGAGCTCTCACTCCCTAGGTAGTTCCAAAACCTTTTAAAACATATTATTTTATTTTATTTTCATTTTTTTCTATCTCTACACATAAGCTTAATGCCCCACTAGAGGTGCATCAATACCTTTCCAAACTCTCAAAAACTCTAGTCATAGAGGTGGTCCGAGAATATAATTTTCTAGGTGTTGTGACATAATATTTTCTTAACAATCATACTCAACACCATGTAGGGAAACCCACCTAGGTTTTGTAGAGCATGAAATTCAGAGAGTAACTATCTTGAGGGTGGTTCTTTGTCACTTGGCCAAAAACTTGAAGTGTTTGATAAAAGGAAATGGAAAATATTTAGAATACTTTAGGACATCATTTGGAACCACCAACAAGATGCAAAGAATGTGTGGCCTTTAATCTTGTCTACTACACATTCCATGGTATCTAACCCTAATTTTGAAGTTGTTGAAGTGGAAGAAGATGATGAGTTTGAATACGTAGACGAAGGAAACTGAATATGATTCTTCTGTAGGTGTTTCAATTCATCAATCAAGTATTTGCGTAACACTAATGCTTATCATGTCCTAAATTTTTTCAATATACACATTTTGGTCTATCCTTCTTAAACGAACCCCCCTTGGAACAAGAAGAAGAATCAAAGGTATCTTATGGTCATGTGAATCCTTTGCTTGGTCTTTATTCTTGAAATATTTATGTGTTTGTTTCTTTCCTTTTTCCATTTGAAGCCTTTTGGTCTTTGGTGCTTGGTGTTACAATAAGAGCCTATGGTTTGGAATACTTCAATGATACCATTTATACGAACTTTACCTACTCTAGTGATTAATTTTTAAAAATCATCAAGTGAAGGCATAGTGAATCTAGTACCAAGTGCATATCTAGTGACATAGAACGTGGAAACAATAACTGAATAGTCAAGACCAAGCTTGGTAAGGATAGATAGAATCAATTGAGAGTCTTGTTTGTAAATAGCACACTATGTCAACTGTACTTTGAGATACTTGAGTGTGGTGAAGTCCTAAATCATGTCAAATTATAAGGGATTCAAACTGATAAGTTCATGGTTCAACTAAAATCATCTCAAGGTATCCTTCTTCCTAAACAAGGACTCCAATTGAGTCCAAATCTGATTGGGTTTGGTGTAAGATTCAACATGAAAGAGAAAATCAGGAGACATAGACATGCATAATGTCGCAAAAGCCTCATCACACATGTTACACCATTTTCTCTTCCCTACAACTTGTATAGGTTCAATTTATGTACCCATGGTTACATAACCCTTTCTTCTTCAAATTATGTATCACCATTCATTTTTTCCACCAATAATAGTTGTATGGCGTGAGTGGAGAGATATGGATTGGCTCATGTTGGGATTAAGGTGTATCAACCTTAGAGAGTCCCAATATTATTTAATTAATTCAATTAGTCTCCTTGCTTCACATTTTATTAATTAAATCCTAATTGATATGTTTTTAAGTTGCTATACACTTTATGGGACCCGATTACAAGTTGGCTTCCTACAAGTTTGGTGGAGAGCACAAAATTATGCCACTTGTCACTTGGGTGCTCAATTGGAAAGACGTGTTTGTGAAAACCTCTCAAAGGTGTGCCATAGTGACATG
The DNA here is from genome assembly GCA_007258455.2 of Sequoia sempervirens. Lineage (NCBI taxonomy): Eukaryota > Viridiplantae > Streptophyta > Pinopsida > Cupressales > Cupressaceae > Sequoia > Sequoia sempervirens. The sequence goes on along the minus strand of VDFB02018296.1, from coordinate 34,714,717 downwards.
TGTCATTTTTTTCTCAGTTATCACTTGGCATGATTTTAGAAAGTTGCTAAACAAGACTATGAAAACCTCTCAGAGAGACTAGAAGTCAAATGGGAGTTCAAAATTGGTAGGTGGCTATATTTTCTCAAGTGGAATTTCATACATCTCAAGGTGACTTAATATTTGCATAAAATATTAATTTGGACTCATTGCATGTTGGTGCATGTTGTTTTTGATTAGAGGTAAAATATGTTGGTGCATGTTGTTGCATGTTTGGTAGGTAGCTTTTTAGACAGTTTAGACTTGTGCATGTTCTTTATTTTAGTTTGTATGCATCCAAAGACTATGGAGATGACACATGACATTACTGTTTTCCCATGATAGAGGTTTATAGATATGAAACATGTTTATTACTTTATGAGAGGAAAAATTGTAATCTAGGGTCATGCTATTAGACTTTCTCCAAAAGAGCAAGATGTAATTTCCATATTAAGGTTGTGAGCCTGCAAGTGTAAAGACACTTGAAAGAGTATAAACTATTTTATTGTATTGTAACTGCTTTGTTATTGATAATACACTGGTTTGATGCTTTTGAGTGTGGTTTTTTTTTACCCGAAAGGGTTTTCCCCACGTATATCATTACTTTTTCTCTTTTTTCCATATTTCTTCTTTCTCATTCTTGAAATGTTAATTTACATGTCATTATGCTATTGAAATTTTCATAGATATGCAAACTACATTAACTTTCCTCTAAGGGTTAATGTGATGGAAATTATTTTTTGTTTGTTTTTTCTTTAAGACATAGTAGTATGTGCTTGCATCACAAGAAATATAAGATACTTAAGGTGCATATTGGTTCTCGAAAGGCTTTCTTAGTTCATCATTTTCATTTTAGATTCATGAAATTTTAATAATAAATTATAGAAATTTGAAGAAAAATAATAGTATATATATCCTCACAATGCAATAAATATCTCCTTTGATCCCAAAAAATTAACCTTTTTTACATGTTTTTCAAGAAAAGAACCAAAAAATAAAACCTAATAACTAATTGAAGTAATTGGTTATTTTTTATAAAAATAGGTTTGAAATAAATTTAGATGATTGAATTAGCTTTTTGATGTCACTCAAATCATAAAAATCAAATATCCAAGTCAAATTTTATGACACTCTGAGTGAAATAACTTGACCTAACTTCAGAGGTTTGTAAAAATAGTCAAGAGAATAATATGGAAAAAAAGGTAGCACCACTAGATTGGGCTCAAAATTATCTTTCCATTTTATGATGCACAAAAATTAGAGATTGAAATCCCAAGTTATACTTGATTTCGTAAAACTTGCTCAATTTGACTTCTAAGGAAAATAGGGGCTAAAAACATAGCCCTTGGTCACATGCATGCCCGAATGCAACATTGAGGGATGATGTTAGGTTATTAAATCCTCATTGTAGATAGGACCATGGACTAGTATATAGGGTATGAGAGGCTTCTCTAGAGGTGTCTAAGGTCGTAGCATTGCTCCCCAAGTGGCCAAAGGGTTGAGCAATGATGACTATTCAATGATTGTCGAGATAAAACATCAACTGATGAAAATTGACAAAAAAATACCATGAGTGACAATAAAATCATTGACATCATCCCAGTGAATGCATGTGTAGGAAAATGTACACCGACATATTTTGTACATTGCTAAAATTAATAAAATTGCTAATTTTTTAAAAAAGTTTCATCTTTGTTTTTTGTGTGTTGATGGAATTTTTTATTGCAAACCTATGAATTAATGATAGTTGTACCTATATGGTACATAATGATATAGAGATCCATAGGATCATATAGATTCTATAAAACTATATAAAATTTTGAACATTGAATTTTTTGCCAATAAAAAATCCCAAAAAATTATTTGCTCATATTTTTATGAAATAATAATCAATCATTAAGTTTTTGGCCACTTTGAATGTAATGGAAAGGTCTATTTTGCTCCAGGATGCACCAAAAAAAATCTCAAGGCTGGATCTCTCAAATTTTGAACAAGAAGTTGTTGATCTAGTACTCTAATACGATGTTGGAGTTGATAATTGATCTCATAGCTCCTAGAAATTACCTACAAGCAATTATCCTATCACAAAGAAGAGATCAAGCAAGATGAATTTTCTGAACAACCTAAGAATTCTATTGTTACAATAACCTTAATGAATGATTACAATGAAAGGAGAATCCTTATGAAAAATAAAAAAAATAAAACACTATATGAGGATTTGATTAGATTGTGACAAGTGTCTTCATCTCAAATAGTGAAACAACATGATCTATTATTATCTCTTGATCTAATAACGGGGCGGGTGCATGAACTTGGTCGCACTTTTGTGGCCAAATGGGATTTTTTTTTTTTTAAAGAGATAACGTGAGCACGTTATGTGATTTTAAAAGAAAAAAAAAAGTGAAATATGTATCATTTGCTTTTTACTATTTCTCAGCTCTGCCCATGGCCAAAAACCCTCACTTTCATGCTTGTGTTCTAGGAGGAAGGATTTCTACAAATTTCATCAAAAATGGTTGGATTTTGTTTGCAAATATGGCACCACGATGACAAAGAGATGCAGGAGGTAAGTATTGTTTGCTATTTGTTTTGAATTTGTTAGTTTGAAATTGATTTTGTTTGTTTTAGGTTAGATTTGATTTTTTTTTTAAAATTTGTAGGTGTAGACACCTAAAACTGACCTAGGCCTACAAGCTTCATTTTTACCACTTTCGTCCTAGCATAATTAAGACATTTAATTATGTCCTTGGTCCACATTCGACTATTAATTAAATAATTTATAATTGTTTAATTAATTCATGTCTTTGTATTCTTCATGATTATTAAATAAATAAATTTTATTTATTTATTAAATACGTCATTAATTGTCTAAGTCTTCCCTTAATTAAATAAATTTCTTAATTTATTTAATTACCCTTCATCATATATTTCTTCCTGATTATTAAATAAATAAATTTTATTTATTTATTTAATATGTCACTAACTGTCATAATTAAATGAATTGATTAATTTATTTAATTAATTAATCTTATCTGCTAAATTAAATAATTATCTTTAATTATTTAATTGACAAAATTAATATTCCTCTCATTTTAAATAAATGCAATTATTTAAAATGTCATCACAATCCTAACTGTCAGTCCATTTTGGTAAATAATTTGAAAAATATTATTTATTTGTCTCACAAAATCCATATTTTGAGTTGATTTAATTCAATTGGTAGCTTTCTTCCAAAAATCAAATAAAGCAAGCAGGTTCTTGATTTTATCAAAATTGCTTTTCAGTCCATCTTTTATCTGATTTTTCAAATCTCAAAAAGCAGGCTATCTTTATCTTCTTAATTTTGAAAATCTTTATTTTTGAAATTAATTGTCTCATCTTTTCTCCACCGCCAATTTTATTTTCTCAGATGACATCTTGATCACTCATTTAAGGATTTTACCCTAACCCTAATTAGGGATTATCAAATGAAATCTTGACCTCTGATTTTAGGTTTCTGTCATGAGTCAATCTCGTCTGTCTGCTAAAAATTACCTTTTCTATAAAATGACAATTTTCATCATAATTTGAGGACCACTTCATTATTATAGGCATTATAGTCATTTAACATTCATAGTTATTATTTTCATTTATCATATTGTCATAGGCTTTAGGTATTCAAGATTCAAATCCTTCAAAGCTTGTTTAGGACATTGGCATAGTCAAAGATTGCTCACACACTCGATCTGAGGGCAACACAAATCAACAAGTTAGAAGGTGTAATGGAGATCAGCCATGGAGATTGAAGACACTGGGTGAGATTGTCCTATTTTTTGTGTTTTCATTTATTTTCTTTTGCACTTCATTACTTCTTTGGGTATATGCTTTCAATTCATTTGATAATTGAACCATTAGAAATTTACCCATTGATACATTGGTGAACCTGACATGAACACGACTATGTTATTTGCTATTATTTCCATATGGTTTTCGTGTGTTTTATGTCATTTTTGCAGGTACAGGTACAAAGCAACGTATTCATTTTTTTAACAAATCGTGATGCATATGATGCGTCGCGATGCACTCGCAGTCTAAAGTGCCGCAATTGATCTGATGTGACACAATCGAATCTTGAAAAGCCGCATACGAATTCCTGAGCCGCATTCGTAGGACATAACGACGCATTCGATATTATGTGATGCATTCGCTATGATGTGACACATTCGCCTGGTAATGTTTTCTTCTCATTTATGTTCGGGTTTTTGAGGTTTTTCTATTCTTTCTATTTTTTTAGCACTCTGATTTTATTTTCTGCATTCTGCCTAGTAGAGGTTTTCATGTTACTAATCGTGTTTCATAGTGTGTGGCAATTACGTTTCGTGGGTCCAAGACTGGTGGATGAAACTACTAACTTGTGGTTTTGCAGCTCCGTTAGTCAAAGACTCATCTATCAAACAACATGTTTTTGATTTCGAGTGTAGAAAACACTTCATTTGGTGCTTTAAAATGAATGTGTTTGATTCTGCTTGACTGTGCTTGAAGGTGGTAGGTGATTATGCTCTCACCTTGTGAAAACTAGGTGATTAGAAAGCCAGACCCATCTTATTTTTTTGTGTCACCCTTATGATTTAGTAATCGAAGTATCCTCTCCCCTTGCATTTTTGAGCAATCCTGGGTGTAAGAGAAATAGTTATTGACTCTAGAACTTAGGCCTGTTCTGGTGGGAAAAAGTACTCACCCCAGGATGACTTAGACTGGTAGCATCATGAACCTAAGGGACTTCCAGCCAGTATATAAAAGTGGATTCTTCGGGAAAACCCAAGAATTATGCGTGTGGTTCTGACGAGATGGATCTGAAAGGGGACTCTCATTGCATGGATCATGCTCTACAAACGGAATACCCGTATTAAAAACCTTTTGTCTTAGTGTCTAACCATTCTATTGGCTATTGCTTGATATAGCACATGGTACAATATCATGCCTGAAGACACTCACTACTGATCCCCTTGAGTAGAGATAGCAATTCTTGGGATGTCATTACCCAAAGAATCCAAATTTGGTGTGCTCGAATGACGTTAATGAGCCATGGAGGGGAGCCAATGCCACCAAAATTCTAAGCTATCTGCTATTGAGAAGGAAAGGTGTTTATCACCAATCCGGGGTATATCGGTGGGCTATATCAAGTATACAAACCCTTAGCCTATTGGCCATTGAGGATTGTACTTGTCATATGTGTGCTTGTTTACACCCAAAACACTGTGCTTGTCAAGTGCTTTCTGGATTCACCACATTTATAGTTCTAAACAAAACATTCACCATAACCCAAACCAAATTTTCCATTAAGAAAGTCAATGTTCACAAACTGTGTCACATTTGTCAAACCACATTCACATTTTTGAAACGTAATCACTCTGATAAACCACATTTGACATTTCAAACACTGCATTTGCTGTGTCGCGACACATTTGATCTTTGTAGAGCCACATCTGCATAACTAAGTCACATTTGTCAGTTCGAGAACCACATTCACTAAACTGAAATGCATTTGACATCCTACAACGCATTCGAAACCTCAAACGACGCATTTTCCTGGTAAAGAAAAATATTCATACCAAGTCAAAATTTGAGTCAAAACTCTGTCAATAACTTATCAAACATTGTTTCCAAAGGGATTTTGTCAGAAACCAACTTTGAAATTGCTCAGAATTTTTCATCATTAGTTTGCATTCTTGACCATAGGCTTCATCTTTCAAATTTCTTTTTTTTAGGTGCATACATTCGACATTAGTTTGACTCTACATTTTCATCCTTGCATACTTTGGATTAGGAAAAATTCAACACACTTTGCAACGTCATTTCTTTTGAAACTATGTTATTTTGGACTTGAACAACATTACCTTTTTCAGTCATAGTCCCTTTTGTGAAATTTCCCAACTCAATAGTCTAGTTAGGAAAACTCACTAGTCATTTTGACCTTGTCATTTTGTCATTATCAACAAAGTCCTTTAGTAACCAAAATAAAAAACAAAGATTGATCTTAGAAGGGTTTAGGTATCCTTTTGTCCAAATTGCATTATAGGTTATACCTTGCATATTCTATTCCCAAAAATCCAAAAAAATTATTCATCCTAGTCGTTATTGTCAACTTAGAACTTGTGTAGTGTCATCCTTGCATTTAGTTCTCATTTTCATTCTTGACCAATCTCATTTTATGGTGGAAACTAGACTACAAAAATAGAAATGACAAATGGAAAACTTTTGACAAGATCCCACTTCCACTGTCAATAATCCCACATAGGACCCAAACTGGACTTTTGATGATCCATTCAGCAATACAAACAATCCACCTCTCACAACAATACCTTCCAAAATAAACAGTCCATTTGAACTATTCTTGCGTAAATATGAATACGGTCAAATACTTGAGGAAAACTTAGAAGTAGTGGTACAAGATCTAAAGGCCTCTCAATTTGTCGAACAAATGGTCCTATACGACAGAGATAGATACTTATCCATACTCTTGAGTCAAGGAGCTAAGTTACCACACAAATTCGACATTAGTACATTAAGATCAACATCTCCTGACCCTAATGACAACATCACACATAACATGAAACATAGCGGTCAACTTTCCAACACTACGAATAATACATTCTTTGATACTACAACAATAGTGCCTGCTACCCCCAACATCTCAAACACTTCCAACACAATAAATGCAACATTCATTGGAGGATCACAATCGGACACACTGCCCACAACATCCACTATACTGTCACAACTGGCTAGAACCACCTATGGCTCCTTGGCAATGTGGGCAAGCTATTCAAACCCTCTCTGTACCATGATGGTAAATGTAACGAGGGAATCAAGTCAAAACAATCCCCCTTGATAGCTACATCAAATACCATGAGTACACCTTTGACATATCCACTCATTGGTATTTCACAAAATCCTTTGGGAGGAGGCAAAAAATGTTTCTTTATCCAAGGACAACAAAAAAATGCTAACATGACAACACAGTCACATGTCATTGCCTCCCAAGGTGCAAATACAAACATTCCCCTTATGAAAACTCAACAAATCACACAAGGTATCCAAATAACACAACCCCTGGCATCATTAGCACATCACAATGTTCATGGTCACCATATTCCCCAAATATCGACACAAATGGTTGGGGGACATATCCCAACCTACTAAGCCCACATTCATACTCACCAACACATACCCAACCCTAAATTTTAGTACCAACAACACACCAATCCATACACACCATACATGTCACAACAATCCATATCTCCACAATACACCAATATTCATGCACAACAAATAGGGACCCATGGTGTACCAAGCAATCCAATGCACGGGACCACAAATGACCCTGTTATGGATGCCTTCCAAACAAGATTGATGGGTTTAGAGAAAACTATCAAAAACATATACACATCAGGAAAAAAATCAGAAATATCATATGATCTAAACGTATACCCATTCGACATAAGCTTATATATGCCTCCATTTCCTCCGGGATATGTGTCACCCAATTTCACAAAATATAGAGGCGAGACAAACCCCATTGAACATGTTCGCGAGTTTGCAACTAATTGTATGGACATCATTTATGAACAAACATACTTGATGAGACTTTTCTCTAAAAGTCTAGCAGGTCCTGCCCTTGAATGGTTTTCCAATCAAAAGGATATCCAAACATGGGATGAGTTTAAACAAAAATTCATAAAAAATTATGCATACAACATCGACATGGATACCTCTATCACTAGCTTGTGCAATCTCATGCAAGAGGATGCTGGTGAGACTGTCATCCCATTCTTTCAAAAATGGAGAAGTCTAGCTAGTCGGTGTCATATTGATATACCTGAAATGGAAAAGGTCAACATGTTCATACAAACGCTCCTTGGGCCCCTAAAATATGCATTGCAAGTACATTGCTGCACAAACTTCACAGACTTAGTTGAAAAAGGGGTCCAGATTGAGAAATCCCTTATTGCAAAGGGAGAACTAAGATACGGTCCCAAAAACACAAATGCCAATCCACTCGCTGAAAAAAAGAAATATTGGGTTAAAAATAAACATGTTACAAATGACAGTGTTGTTGACACCAAAACTGCAAACATTGGGGGTCTTGTACTAGCCCTAAAAGGGGTTCAACAACAAAACAAACCAATTATGACATTGGAACCCCCTCCCAATGTCCCTTCAAACAACCAGAGTGGCCAAAATAATCAGGGACAATACTGTCAGATGAGAATTTCCTAGAGGTCACACATACACTTCTTTAGGTGAACCCATTGAGGAAGTCCTCAAGAAATACCTCTAGACTGGAGTCATCACACTTCATGAACCAAAACCATATGAACTAGGACAATTCAAACCAACATGGTGGGACGATAATTCATTCTACGATTATCATCGTGCAAAAGGACATAAAACCTCTAACTGTCGACAATTGAAAAACCTAGTACAAGATCTTATCGAAAGCTGTATCATTGAAGTAGGTGGATCTCAATTCACCTCCAATTCAGATCATAATATCCATAAGAATCCATTGCAGGACCATGGTTCTCATAATGCTTCCACCTCAGGTCCACAGAATTGAGCTAACTTCACCCGAGCCAAGTATGATTACTCCAGTGGACCTATTATAAATAATGTTTGAACTGATGACGAGTACATCAATACCATTATGGTCAAGAGAGCTCCTCAGTGCAATGCTACTACTTGAAGTGGCATGGTCATTATCCACCTCTCACCCAACAACCCAAAATCACCATACTCGGCCCATCTACTAAATAGTCAAAACCTGTCCCAACCACAAATCAATGGCAGCCCAAAAGTTAGTTCAACCTTATCGACTAGCTAGGAAAGACTCCCACACAAATCTCTATACTTGAGCTACTTCGTATCTCTCCTGTGCACAAGGATATACTAGATAAAACACTGCAAGAGTCATTGGTCCCCAAGGACATTGATGTCAATCAATTTGAGACTATGGTGGGATACCTCACTATGCCTCACCATGTCCCCTTCCCGGATCAAGACTACTCATCACCTAAAACCAACCACAATGATGCATTGCAAATAGAAAAATTTGTCCACAAGCACAAAGTCAGACGGGTTTTAGTAGATGGTGAAGCAGGATTGAACATATGCTTCCTCAAACTGGTTAAAACTCTAGGGTTCTTTGATGCATGCGTAGACCCGACAAAGAGCATAGTGATCAAAGCATATGATGACGAACAATGCTCTTCACATGGCATTATCTCTCTCCCTATTAGAGTGGGACCAATCATTGTAGACACAACCTACTAGGTCCTAGATCTGGAACTACCATATAACATGTTGCTCGACAGTCCATGGATTCATGCCTTAAAAGCCATCCCATCCACATATCACCAATGCCTAAAATTTCCATTTGATAGCATGGAAATAACCATATACAGAGACCCTATCCCTTTCCAATATTGTACCAACCTGAGGGGTATTTCCAAAAATTGAGTGCCTATTAACCGAGAAGCACCTGTCTCCTCATCTTTTAAATACATTGATTTGTCCACACTCACGTCATCTTCCACATCCACTCCATCCACGTCTTCCACCACACCACCACCTTCCACAAACCCTAAGGCTGAATCCACTGTCAAAATCCAGGACCTCGGCTATGGAGAATTCAAACTGCACACAACATACAATATAACAACAATACCCAAGTCTCCAAAGTTCTATGGTTGGCCATGTTTTAGAATGGAACCCCAAGTAATTTTTAAAGTTCCACCAAAAATATTTTTCATCAAATGGGGAGACATGAGTAATGAGGACCTTGCTGACATCATAGGATGGATCTATAAGGATACTGTCGCACTACCCCCATTATCGATTCAAAAATATGGCAAGGGTTATGACATAATGAAGGCTAAGGGCTACGATGGTACTAGTGGCCTAGGTAGAAATAAAACTGGATGAAAAGAGCCCATAGAACCATTCAGAATACCAAAGTATCTTGGACTAGGGTACAAATTGCCTGACAATGACGACCGGCGTACTAATGGGATTTCGAGTGAGTAAGTGCATGCTTCAGAAAGTGTTGAGACCACTAAGGAAATCCTCACCGAAACTGACTCCCAAGACTGGGAATTTGGCTTTGAATTATCTTTAAGTGACTATTGGCTCGATGATTTATTTGTCGAAACAGGGGAACTCACCTTTGAACAAAAAATTTGGCAAACATTTAAAATTGATCAGGCACCCAATAGTCAAGGTCTCATTATTATTCACCATGACATACAAGACCCACCATCTGAATCCCATCATTCCAACCCATATGAATTACCAATTGACACTAACAATCACAAAGTTGAGTCCTTCACCCCTTATTTTGACAATGAATATGAGACTAGTGATGGGGAATATTGGATAGAGTCTGATGTCAAATTGGATGATGATAATTTCATCTACAATATATCTGAATCTATCTGCATGCTTTCTGCATCTTCCCATCAATTCACCAACACTGACGATGGCATTTCCCTAGTCTATCCTCAACTAATCAATTGGGACCAACAAGGCCCACCAGTCCTGGACACCTTTCAGAATGACAAGGCAATTACAAAATTTATGGGATTACATGAGGGTATACCCATTGGTGATCACAAGGCAAGATTCTCTATCGACCTAGATTGTGCAGCCTACTTCGGCGAGACAGCTCCATCCTCTAGTCACAAAAGTAAAAATAAAATAAAATAAAAAATGAAATGTCTCTAGGTGAAAACTGAAAGGCATCTTTTGACGATAAAATAGTAAAAACAAAGGACATATCTGCGGGTGAAAACCTCTCTGAGGTGCCCAAAGATGGAGAACTAGACTTTCTTCCCGTACAACAAGAGAAATCAACTATGCTTATTGAAGACACAATAGAGGATAACATATCAACTGTAGAAGATCCCAAGATGGTTCTCTTTGCTGCATCATTGACTAAAGAAGAGAGACCAGAATTTCATAAATTCTTTGTAGAACGTAAAATCAAATTTGCATGGTCCTATGTAGACATGCCTGGATTAGACCCAAAACTGGTTCTACACCATTTGCCACTATTGCCTAATGCCAAACTAGTCAAGTAGAAGTTACGCAAAATGCACCCTCAAGTTGCTCTATTGGTCAAAGCTAAGCTAAAAAAACTGCTAGACGTTGGATTCATACGGTCTATTGACTATGCCGAATGGATATCTAACCTGGTGCTAGTAATGAAGCCAAATGGGTTGATCCATGTTTGTATAGATTTTAGAGACCTAAATAAGGCATGCCCAAAGGATGACTTTCCTTTACCAAATATTGATATTATAGTTGATCTCACAATAGGATATGAGATGCTATCACTCATGGATGGTTTCTCTGGCTATAATTAGATTCACATTGCCCCTAAAGACCAACACAAAATGGCATTTACTTGCCCATGGGGTACATATTGTTGGAATGTCATGCCATTTGGTCTCAAAAATGCAGGTGCCACATATGAAAGGGCTATGACCACAATCTTCTATGACATGATGCATAAAATAATGGAAGATTATGTAGATGACCTATTGGCCAAATCAGTAACTAGGAAAGATCATCTCAGGGTTTTAGACATAATTTTCAAGAGACTGGAGGAACACAAAGTTCAGTTAAATCTTAAGAAATGTGTCTTTGGTGTCACATCGGGTAAACTCTTGGGATAAATAGTTTCTCGATGAGGCATTTAGGTCGGCCCAGCAAAGGTCAAGGCCATCATAGACATGCCTCCACCCAGAGGAATCGATGAACTCATAACTCTACAAGGTAGGGTACAATCTATTTGACGTTTCATAGCCCAATTGGCAGACAAGTGTCACCCATTCCAATATCTATTATGCAAGGGTATCCCCTTTGTGTGGATAGATAAATTTCAAGAAGCCTTTCAACAAATCAAAGATTACCTACTATCAACGCCAGTCCTCATGCCCCCCATTCATAGAAAGCCATTGATTCTATACATCCCGACAACAAATTCAGCACTGGGGGCATTACTAGCATAGAATGACCAAGAAGAAAAAAAAAGAGCTATATATTACATTAGTTAGACATTGGTCAAGTATGAACTGAACTACACACCAATTGAATGAGCTTTCCTAGCCGTGGTCTTTGCAGCACAGAAACTAAGACATTACATGTTAAGCCATCAGATGCAGCTAGTAGCAAAAATCAACCCCCTCAAATATTTGTTGAGCAAGGTAGCATTAAGAGGATGTCTGAAAAAATGGGTCATGATTCTAAGTGAGTATGAAATTCAATATGTAGAAAGAAAGGCAATAAAAGGACAATTCATAGTGGACTAGCTGGCAGACACACCTCTGCAAAGTCATCGCCCGTTAGTGGAAAATTTTCCAGATGAGTCGATATTCCATACGAAACCTAAGGCACCTTGGCGACTCTACTTTGACAGATCACACACAAATCATGTCTTGGGGGTAGGAATCCTGGTCATCACCCCTTAGGGAGACTCCATTCCTAAGTATTTCAACATTTCCTTTCCTTGCACAAACAATGTGGCAGAATACGAGGCACTAGTTATAGGATTAAGAATGGCAATAAAGTGGAAAATCAGTGCACTACATGTCTATGGGGATTCTCAACTTGTCATCAACCAGGTTAATGATGACTATGACACAAAAGATGAGAAGCTAATGCCCTACAAACAGATGGTTGACAGTTTCCAAATGTACTTTCATATGGTAACTTTTGAACAAGTTCCAAGAACACAGAACAAAGTGGCAGATGCCATGGCTACAATAGGCTCTCTTCTTGACATACCAAGCAATCTGCCCCAGTTGGAATTCCTAATAGAACAATTGTTAGTTCCTGCCTATGACATCCTAGAGTCAGAAATGGTCTACGAACTTGTTGGTCCCAACTCTCCCTGGTACTAGGACATTCACGACTATCTTAAGTTCCAAACTCTCCCACCTAACTTGTCCAACAACCAGAGGAAATCCTTCATTCAAAAAGCTGCAAGATATGCCATCATGAGTGACACCCTTTACCACTGTAGCTTTGACAACACCCTCCTTAGATGTCTCGACACTAATGAAGTGGGTACAACCTTACGCAAAGTACATGATGGTATATGCAGATCTCATTCAAGTGGTCCTACTCTAGCCAAGAAGATAGCGAGACTTGGATACTACTAGCCAACCATTGAGAAGGATGCACTAGAATATGTCCAAACTTGTCGCCAATGCTAGGTTCACAGTCATTCTAGGTTAATGATGACTATGACACAAAAGATGAGAAGCTAAGAAGCTGATGCACTAGAATATGTCCAAACTTTGGCCAATCACCTCCCCTTGGCCCTTTTCTCAATGGGGACTCAACCTCGTGTGTAAGATTCATCCGACCTCTTCCAATGGCCACAAATTCATCATCACTACCATTGAGTATTTTACGAAGTGGATTGAAGCCATCCCACTAACATATATAATTGGCAAACAAATATCCAAATTCATCCTTACCTACATCATTTTCTGGTATGGCCTTCCGTAATCCATCATCATTAACAACGGACGTCCATTAAAAAACCAAGACGTTCATGAGTTATGTGAGCGATTTCATATCCAACATCATTTTTCATCTTTGTACTACCCACAAGGAAATGGTCAAGCTGAGGCGTCAAATAACACCATTGTTAAAATCCTCAAAAAGACTATCAATGATGTTGGCTGTGACTGGCATATACAACTCAATCTTGCTCTATGGGATTATCTGACTAGCATTCACATGCCTACAGGAGCCACTCCTTTTGCCCTAGTCTTTGGAGCTGAGGCCATCTTTCCCATTGAGGTTGAAATTCCTTCCCTACGAGTCTCATTGAAGGGTTTTACTGATGAGGCAGAGTACAGATAGTCATGCTTGCACAAGCTGGAGATGCTAGAAGAAAGAAGGAAAAATTCCCTAAACCATCTACAAGTGTATCAAAACCATCTCTGTCATAGTTACAATTAGAGAGTCATGGTCAGGAAATTTGACATTGGTGATTTAGTCCTAATACAAAACCCTAAGAACCAAGTTGATAGAGAAAAGCTGGGAAAGTTTGAACCAAACTGGTTGGGTCCTTACATCATCATATCTTCTTTTGGTTCTGGAGCCTGTCAGCTGGCAACTCCAGATGGAGAAAAATTGACAGAGCCTATCAACAGTCTACATCTTCGGAAGTTCTACGCATAACATCAGGAGATCGAGCTAAAAACTTTAAAAATACAAAAAAAAAAATGGTAAAAATAAAAAATTGTTGCCTTGATGAAAACCTGGCAAACAGACGTCTTGGAAACACCAAAAAAATAAGAATAATGACAAAATAGTAAAGAGAAAAATGATTCATCCAATATTGAAAACCTAGAAAACAGGTGCTTTGGATAAGTACCATGGTGAGAACCTGGAAAATAGGTGCCATGTGTAATCAATCATTGCTCAGCCATCTACTGTCACTTTGTCTGCCTTGGCCTAGGATGAAAGATTTCTCGTGCCATTATCACGCCAATCAACATGACATTATACTCTTCCTTTCATGGTTGATAAACGGTTGACATCAAGTCTTGATGACTATCCATCTAGTACACCAACAACATCCTGTCTGTGTCCCTTAAAGTTGGCTAAGCCTTGGACCTGACTGGGGGAAAAATTTGCATCATATAACTATAGTGGATGTCACACATGGCTTCAAAAATTGGAAAAAATTCCTGAAAAAAGACCTAAACATTGGCAAAAAGTCTTGAAAATAGACCTAAACATTGGCAAAAAGTCTTGAAAAAAGACCTAAACATTGAAAAAGTCTTAAAAAAGACCTAAACATTGGAAAAAGTCCTGAAAAAAGATCAAAAACATAGAAAAAGTCTTGAAGAAAAGGAGAAAAACATAGCAAAAATTCCTAAAGAAAAAGACAAAAACATCGCAAAATGCCCTGAAGAAAGACCTAAAAATTGAAAAATGTCCTGAAGAAAACCACCACAAAATTCCAAACACAGGCTCATCTCTGGTCAAAGTCTGTCATGTCAATCAGTCAAGTCTTTGTCATTTGTCTGAACTACATTATCTTTGTGCATTTGCTACATAGGCAAGACTCATACTTGAGTCCCCGAGACATTGAGTCGGTCCTTTTAGTTTTGTCAAAATAAAATCATGGCGCAATCTTTGGTCATCAATACAAAGTCATTGGTCATGTCGAACTATGAGGTCTTTGAGTGTATGATGTAGGCAAGGCCATCTATCAATGAGCCCTCGAGGCCGCACTAGATCAGCCCATTAGGGTTCATGGCATAACATTGACACACACGTCAAAAAGTCTTCAAGACAAAGCAAATCATTCCCAAACGAATAAACCTCATAAAGAAAATTATGGCAATCATTTACCATAGCATGACAATATCATCGGCACATATCATCATGACAATATTGACATATGGTCAGCATGAGTCAAACTCAGTCAAAACAAGTCAAATCATCATAAAACTGTCAACTCCTGGTTAACCTTCAGATGTGTCCTTTTGAAAGATAACCTCTGTCATTCATGCCTTAGGATGTGTCTTTCCTAGGCATCGTCATTGTCATTCAACATTTTGAGTGATCCTCTTGACATCTAAGGATCACTCCTCTTGGCATCAGTATTCTTCAGATGTGTCCTTCTGAAGAACCAACTCTGTCACCTATGCCTTAGGATGTGTCCTTCCTAGGCATCATCATCATTTTGAGGGACCCATTTCGACTGTTAGGGATCAAATCCTCTTGGCATCCACATTATTCAGGATGTGTCCTTCCTGAATTCGGAAATTCTTAACATTTTTCATCTAACCATCATCAAGACTTTAAACATTTTGGCATCTTGACATTATCAAACCTGACATCTTGACATCAAAACAATGGATAAATCTAAACGCACTTGGCAAACATTTGACACTTGTCTTTTGGTTCTTATCATGTTACTAGTTTTTCAACGAGATCCCACTAATAGGATTTAGAGAAACAATGACGTATCATGACGATTGACACACATGACTACTAGTTTCTCAGCAAGGTCTTGATTCTAGGATTTAGAAAAACAGCGACATATAATGGGAAGGACTCTAGTTTTTTTATATATATTTTGTCAATCATGTTGCTAGTTTCTCAAGGATGTCCTGGAAACAGGATTTAGAGAAGCAATGATGCTTCATAATTTGTCTTTGTCTTTTTCTGCTTGTGGTTGATTATGGCAAAAAGATTGGGGCAATCACGCTCTATCTAGAGTCATGGTCATCTTTGTCTGTGATTGTTTGTCTTATGTGATGGTACGACCTTGTACACCTTCATCTATGTCATATCATGGTGTTTGTTGGCCATTATAACAATTCACCCAATGATGATTAAGAGAAATAAATACTAAAGTCCTATGGTAAAGCTTTGAAGGATTTGGTTTAGGAACTAACATGCATCTCCTTCAGTTTGGTCATCTTCTCTCTTCGGTTTGGTCATCTTCTCTCATCAGTCTCATCATCTTCTCTCGTCCATCTCACAATGATATCCTGTGACATCCAAAAAAAAAATATAAGTGCATACATGATCATATAAACATGACATTAGGTCCATCCATACATCATCCATAACATTAAATCATTTACATAATCACAAATAGTACATTAACATAATCATCAACATTGCATCCATTTCATAAATACATTATGCCTACTATTATTATCATCACCATCTCATATAGATAAGCATTGCATCATCAAGGCATCATAATCATAAATAAGCATCATAACACATACATGATACATCATAAATCCGCATCATACACCACATATATCATAAAGCATAAATCAAAGAACATCACATAACACACATATAGGCCATATCAAAACTGCATCACCATATAGTATCATCTCAAAAAATTTATAATGTCATAGAATAAAGTCAGGAGATATCCCAAAAATGGAGCTCACAGGCTCAAAAGTATATACATAATGTGTTATAATAACAAAAATGTCTCTAGGGTAGACTCTGATCATCCCCTTGTGGTGAAGAGTGTGGAGGCGGAAGCCCTGTAACTGAAACTGACATGATAAGTGGACCTATAGCAACCTCTATTTGCACAACCAGTGGAACTGACACTGATGGCATCATATCCACAGTAATCGACACCTCTGATGTCATTGCTGCCTGACTCTGAGAGGTAGATGGATCAACCACTGATGGTTGTCTCTGTACTGACCTCTGCACTGGTCCAGTGGACCCCTGACTATGACTAGAGTTGTGACTAGAGGTGTGCCGATGTGAGTGGTGGGACATGTGACCTATTGAGGTAGACTCTCCTGCACTCTTGTGACTTTTTCTACCATTGGCACTCCCTAATCTGTGTTCGCAGCCTGTCCTCGTCTGTGACCATGACAAGATAGGATCTCGTCGCTCGGGAGGCACTGCCTAGTCATATAAGGTCCTGTACTGACCCAACCTCATGCTCACCCTGGCTAGCTCACAAGCCATATCCCTAGAAGACCTTATTCATAATGTGGCAAACTGTATACACCACTGAGCTAAGTCCTACTGGTGGATCACTGCCTGATCCTACTCTACCTGGGCCACCTCTAGCTCTAACTATAGTGATCTGACCTATGCCATGCTCTTGTCTAGTCTCCTCTATAAATCGGCCACCCTCTGATCTGTTGTGGCATCCTAGGGCAATCTCGAGGATGGTATCTCCTCCTCCCCCTCCACCATCCACCATCTAAGGAGTCTCTCAGCCTCATCCATGGCATCATCATCATCATCATCATCCTCTCCCACCTCCTCTTCGCCAACTCCCTCATCTCGGGGCACATCCACCTCCTCCTCTCCCTCCTACTGTGGCTGCTCCTCATCCCATCTCTCCACCTCCACCTCTGCCTCGACCACATCCTCCTCCTACCTCGACCTCTCCTCCTTGGCCACATCCTCCTCCTATCTCTCCTCCTCGGCCACATCCTCCTCTTGTCTCTCCTCCTCCACCATGTCCTCCTCCTGTCTCTCCACCTCCACCTCCTCCCATCTCTCCTCACCCTCTCCCTCCTGCCTGGGCTCCTCCTCTCTCTCTCCCTCCTTGCCAACCTCAGGGATAACATCTAATGCTACCCTTGCCACATGGGGGTGCACCCTCTAACTCTATCTTTGACCCTCTCGCCGTCGTCTCTAGCCATCCCCACCATCATCCCCATCATCTCCACCCCTGCCTCCATCTCTACCTCTATCTCCACCCCTACCTCTACCCTTGTCACAGCCTCTACCACCTCGCCTAGCCCTTGGCACATGAGGTATCACTAATCGTCTGTCCACAGGTGTCGGGCCGTTAGGATCTATCAATGACACTGGTCAATGTGCATCCCACCATAGATTGTAATCTACTATGGTCCTGTGATCTACAGTTCCACCTCTCCATCCCCATGGTTGGGCTCCTAGCCCATCAATCTGTTGCTCTATGAAGGCTACTAGAATGGCTAGCCCCCACACATGCTCTCTGGACAATTGAGCATACTCAGCTGTCCTTGCCGGTACACCCTACTGCTCTCTGAACTGCCTAAGAACACGTTGCAGTAAATACATCTCAATAATCAATGAGAGCTGCATTGTCCTCCTAATCAAGTATTGGTATTGTCTGCAGAGGCTCAGATGATCCACCTCATCATCCCACTAATCACAATCTCTGTATGGCCGCCATATAAATATCACCATGGTGTCAATCCTGTGACGCCACCAACCTGTCTCACCCATCCACATCTGCTATAGCGCATTGGCATAATAGTATGCATAAGGCATCCCCTCTACCAATTGTGGTCTCTCAATCGGTGGGTGGAATATAGCAATATTCTCCCAATCCAAAATCATCATCAAGGTGGTCCCACACGAAATACTCTTTGCGGTCTTATAGGCAACCTTGTGCAACTGATGATAGAGTGTCCCTAGTAAGCAAGAACCCCAGGCATAGACTATCCTATCATGTCACATCCCAACCAGGACATCTCCCTAGCTAATAGGGAATCCATGTCCCTGACAGTTAGGAATCAATAACCTGCGAATAAGAGTCGCTAGGAATGCATCAAAGCGACCGTAATGCTCCACCATGAACTCCCACCAGATATCATATCCCTGGATGCCCAGTCCTGCACCCTCATCTAGGTAGTATGCTCAGAAAGTCTACTTGCCATGGCGAGGGTCGTAAATGATCTGCTCTCCTTGGATTGACACTTGTAGGATGCGATACACATCCTCCAACATGATGGTCGCCTCACCTGTCGGCAGGTGGAAGGAGCAAGTCTCAGAATGCCAATGCTCACACAATGCAGTCAACAATCCCCTATTCACCTGAATGGCGGGCATATAAGCAACATAGAACAACCCCAGCTACATCAATCATCGCTATTCTCGCGTGCTCAATTGGTCAGCAAACCTAAAGGTCGTCGGTCTACTCTCTCGTGTGTATACAGGGGCAAGCTGACTCTGTACAAAACCAAACAGTGCGTTAGTACCTTTTTGCACACATTGTTAGTATTATCAAAAGCATTTAAGGTTTCAAAAACATAAAAATCAGCCCTAATCAAGGTCACAGTCAAATGTGTCACGTTGACTGCAAATGTGTCACAAAACGTCAAATGTGTCGTTTCGCAAATCAAATGCATTGCAAAAGCATGATTGCATCATTTGATCTCTCGAATGCATCGCATCAGAGTGCTTGCATCGTGAAATTGGGCAATTGCATCATTCCATACAAATGTGTTGCTTCAACAAGCAATTGCGTCGCAATATGACAATTGCGGCACTAGACCTTTCAAATGCGACTCGAAATGGCGAATGCGTCGCAATGTTTGGAAAATGCATTGTAAAACACCGATTCTCCCTAATGAACCATTGCAGTTGCATCATGACACATCAAATGTGTCGAACACGAAAGTGAATGCGGCTTATGCAAATGCATATGTGTCGCATTGCATTCGTTCTTTTACCTATAACCCTAATTTTAGCACACAAAACAAAAAAATTACAAAGAAAGGTGAGGGTACATACCGCTGCCTCTGAGCCCTTTGACCACTTGAAAGTCTGCATGAGCTTGCCATGATGTTTTTTCACTGGAATCACCATCCTCGCAACACTCCTTTTCGCTCTGAGCCCTCAAAATTTGCAAAGTGAACAGTGAAAGTGAATTGACTTTTGCACTATTGTCAACCAAGATTATTATTGAAAGCTTATTTGACCAAGGTTGACCACCCTGTTGATGGCCTTAGGCATGTCAGAATCCTGAACCCACTGTGCTATTGTTTTTCTAGTCATCAAATTGACTTATCGGGACCCTTTCCAAATTTTTCTGCCGCCAACCCAAAATTTGAAAAATTTCCCGAGGGGGCAGTGATACTCCATACCTTCACTGGGGCATGGCTTTGATTTATTTTCTTTGTCACAATGTGACATGCTACATTATGAAAAAGAGGGGTAAAATGTAGACACCTAAAAATGACCTAGGCCTGCAAGCTTCATTTTTACCACTTTCATCCTAACATAATTAAGATATTTAATTATATCCTTGGTCCACATTCGACTATTAATTAAATAATTTATAATTGTTTAATTAATTCATATCTTTGTATTCTTCATGATTATTAAATAAATAAATTTTATTTATTTATTAAATACGTCATTAATTGTCTAAGTCTTCCCTTAATTAAATAAATTTCTTAATTTATTTAATTACCCTTCGTCATATATTTTCTTCTTGATTATTAAATAAATAAATTTTATTTATTTATTTAATATGTCACTAACTGTCATAATTAAATGAATTGATTAATTTATTTAATTAATTAATCTTATCTACTAAATTAAATAATTATCTTTAATTATTTGATTGACAAAATTAATATTCCTCTCATTTTAAATAAATGCAATTATATAAAATGTCATCACAATCCTAATTGTCAGTCCATTTTGGTAAATAATGTGAAAAAGATTATTTATTTGTCTCACAAAATCCATATTTTGAGTTAATTTAATTTAATTGGTAGCTTTCTTCCAAAAATAAAATAAAGCAAGCAGGTTCTTGATTTTATCAAAATTGCTTTTCAGTCCATCTTTTATCTAATTTTTCAAATCTCACAAAGCAGGCTATCTTTATCTTCTTAATTTTGAAAATCTTTATTTTTGAAATTAATTGTCTCATCTTTTCTCCACCACCAATCTTATTTTCTTAGATGACATCTTGATCACTCATTTAAGGATTTTACCCTAACCCTAATTAGGGATTATCAAATGAAATCTTGACCTCTGATTTTAGGTTTCTGTCACGAGTCAATCTTGTCTGTCCGCTTGAAATTACCTTTTCTATAAAATGACAATTTTGATCATAATTTGAGGGACCACTTCATTATTATAGGCATTATAGTCATTTAACATTCATAGTTATTATTTTCATTTATCATATTGTCATAGGCTTTAGGTATTCAAGATTCAAATCCTTCAAAGCTTGTTTAGGACATTGGCATAGTCAAAGATTGCTCACACACTCGATCTGAGGGCAACACAAATCAACAAGTTAGAAGGTGTAATGGAGATCAGCCATGGAGATTGAAGACACTGGGTGAGATTGTTCTATTTTCTGTGTTTTCATTTATTTTCCTTTGCACTTCATTACTTATTTGGGTATATGATTTCAATTCATTTGATAATTGAACCATTAGAAATTTACCCATTGATATAGTAGGAAATCCTACAAATCCTCAATAATGCAAAACAAATCAAAATCTTACCCTCAATGCAAAGAGGTTTCCTATTCATTGGTGCCATCACCAAGAGATTAAGAATCATTTTTATGAAATATGGTATATGGTCTTTGATTACCCACTATGCAATAATTGTGAAGTCCCCCAATATTTTCTAAGGAAACTATACAGTGAGTTTGTATTAAACCAAATCCAAAATTATTTTGATATGAGGGAGTTCTAGGGGAGAGGTGGGGGGTCAGCTCAGGGCAGGCCCAGTGCACAACTAGATCCTATGCGGCAAGGGAGACGACTTCTCGCTAGGTCACCTCATGAGTAGATTGTGATGCCTATGGTTGCGAAGGAGAGTTTCGACATAGAGACATTGCAGGAAATCACAACTTTGACTCCAAGTGTCATCCATCACACTAGCCCTATTGTACAATTCCATCTAGGGGAGTCTTTAGGTGGTGGCCTCTCAACCCATGTGTGTCAATCTTGTGGGGCGACTTGTTCGTATGACCCTACCGGCACTCAGGAGGGTGCTACATAGGATCCATATGCTACTACACAACCTGATCCATATGCATCTACGGGGATGGAGAGGATGGCTGAAATTTTGCATGATGCATATGGGATTGACACTCAGGTAAAATTCAACATGTTCATTGAATTTAATTTATTAAATTTTTATTTTGAAATGCAAGATTAACTAATTTAGTTTTATTATTTTAATAAAATTGCAGGGTCAAAGTGTAGAAACTGGATACACTAGTCATCCACCTACTTATTTTTGCAGTACACCTATCGATGGGGTATGTAAAGTTAGTAAACAATTATAAATTTATTACATGTGTTAATAGCATTTTTTTACGAATGGTATTTTAATATGTGATTTTGGATGTTGAACAGGGTACTGTTGGAGGTTTCAAGGAAACACCTTTGAGTGCCAGTAGATTTTCTCAAATGTTCATGAAGGTAATATAGAATTTATTGAAAACTTAAGTAATGAATTCTAAGTTTAATAGATTTGTGTAGTTTATATTCATATTGTTCGTTACGTTGCATTACACATCATTCAAACTCAAAGCATTACTTCAAATTCGATAACTAATAATAAAAAATATATCTGTTTAATACTTGTACTCAAAATTATGTTCATTAGATCTCATACATTATAAGTCATCACATGGATTGCTATTGTAACTTTTTTGTGATTGAATAATTTGTTGTTTTATTTTCAGATGTTAGTGACAGAAACACCACCAAACATTACGAGGGAAATGGATATTGGTGTTTCCTCCGCTATACAATCCTCGATGGCTCTGATAGGGGAGGTATGAGGCAAATTACTAAATTTCAATTTAAATTCATTGTTATAGATGAACTAGTTCTAGTGAAAAATCAAACCATTATTTATTCGTAGTTTAATTCCTATTTGGATGGTTTATACAGGGCTTGAGCACGCCTGAGCATCGGTGTACAAATATTTCCATCGAGGAGAGTGATTGTGAGATGGCCGTAAGTGATTATTTTGTTAAATATATTAATTTTTATAATGTAATTTCTATATATTAATGTCTTTACTTCTTATTGTAACAGTTGAAACTTCACCAATAGCTAAACACTAGGAGGAGCAGCAGGAGCACTCCTCGAGCACCAAAAAAAAGGGTGATAGACTTATCACCATCGAATCACCTAGCAAAGGGAAAGATAATTGTATTTGAACCAGAGCATGGAGAGAAATGAATTTTGATTGCACAGAGCCCATTGTTGTATGCCTACATGGAATTTTTGTACATATTTTGTACTGGATATATGTGACATTGTATGCCTATATTGCATTCTTGTAAGATTATATGGCTATTTTGTAACTATATTTTATACTTACATCAACATATCTTGATGTATGCATACATGGCTATTTGCTTAATACAAATCTTTTTTATTGATGGTGTCCATATTTGCATTATAAATTCATGGTTCAATAGATATGAGTTACGTGTATTCAAGTGTATACTTTAAAACTTACACACATATACTTTTTGAATTAAGTGTGAAAATTTTTGTGTTTGAAAGTCAAACATAAGCCAATTTTGTAATTCTCAATTCTTGCATACTTGATCTTATGGACTTATTCCTTCCTAGCACATATTGTGAATATTTCTCAATTGGTGCAAAAGACAAATTCCTCATTTTTGAACCACTCATAGCAAAGATATTCACAATAAGACTTTAGCATTGGAACACTACTCCATATTTCTCTTGTCTAGACCATAAAGAATTCAAAATTCTTAATTTGATGCAATGATAGTTGTGAGATGAGAATTTATATAACCATGCCTATTTTGAAACTTCGCATCTAATACTACATCAACAAGAACTTAAGAAGTGTTGCATAAGAGTGTTAGGTTTGATAGGCCTTCTCTTCCCTAAGGGAGGAGAGCCTACATCTTGAATTTTGAACAAAATTTTAAGAAGCAAACATTTTACCTAAAAGCTTCAAACCTAGATGACATATTTGGCTAAGTCTATCTTGAAAATTATCAATGCATTCAAACTCTAAAGGAGATTCTCCCTGAAAAGCAAACTTTACCCTTTTTCCCAAGGAAAGAAATTGCAACAAGTTGCATGTGATTTATCTTATTTATTTCTCATAGTTCCTGGTCAATCATTCATGGCTCAGGATAGTTTCATTCCAAGGCAAGGACACCCAAAAAATCACTAAGATTCTTCTACGATCTGCAAGAAAAAGGTTTTGGCTCTTTCACAATGTAAATAATTATGGAACACTTTTTTCTTGTTTGCCTTCCACACATAAAAATGTTCACACTTTTTAGATTTATCCATGATCAATAATGGTTGATTGTAAACACTTGAAATTTTTATGTTTGAACTTTAATTTATAATTTTGTATCATACATTCGAGTAGATCATTAATATTTTAATATTTCACTATGAAAGTGGTGGTGTATTTTTTCTATGTTATTTGACTATTAATATGGTGGTGTATTCTGAACTTGATTACTGCTACAAATATGTATATATTTCTAATTTTTATATGTTTTTGTATTACCAAACCCAAAACGAACTCAACCCCAAAAAATTTCTTGAACCAGTGAACCGGGTTCGATCTTGAACCCAAAACTGAACCAGTAACTTAATAAAAAAAGATTTTTGTAGTTTATATTCATAATGTTGATTACATTGCATTGCAAATCTTTCAAATTGAAAGCATTGCTTCACATTTCATAACTAATAACTAGATGTTGATAGATGACAAAATTTCAATTACAATATATTTTTTACAAAGTCAACCTAAGCAGTTATGCAATTAATTCACATTGCATAACTAATAACTTGGAGTACTGCCAATTGCATTTGGTTGTCATGGCATTCTATGAGACCACATTTCTTTGAGGCATTTTTTCAAATAGTTCACTGCCTTGTCTATACTACCACATTTTTCATACATGTCTACCAAAGCATTTTGTCAAATAGTTCAACTGTTGCCTTGTTGCTATGGTGAAAGCCTAAAACAAGTGCTTTTGAACAAGCTATGGATGCTTGGAAAAAATCTATCAAAAGCATAATAGTAAGCAATATCATAGACAAGGAAGTGAACTCTTTGAAAAAATGCCTCAAAGAAATGAGGTCTCATGATTGATGGAATGCCATGACAATCAAATGCTTTTGATTTTCATGGCATTCCATCACCATGAGACCTCATTTCTTTGAGGCATTTTTTCAAAGAGTTCACTGCCTTGTCTATGCTGACACATTTTCATACATGTCTATCAAAGAATTTTATCAAATAGTTCATTGCCTTGCTGCTATGGCTAAAAGCCTAAAATAGGTGCTTTCAAACAAGCTATGGATGCTTAGAAAAAATCTGTCATAGCATAATAGTAAGCAATAGCATAGACAAGGGAAATAACTGTTTGAAAAAAATGCCTCAAATAAGTTTGGTCTCATGGTGGCAGAATGCCATGGCAAGCAAATTGTTGTGGATTTTCATGGCATTCCATCACCATGAGACCACATTTCTTTGAGGAATTTTTTCAAACATTTTGCTGCCTTGTCTATGCTACTACATTTATCATACATGTTTACCAAAGCATTTTATCAAACAGTTCACTTCCTTGTTTCTATGGCTAAAATCCTCAAATAGGTGCTTCCAAAAAACGTATGGATGCTTGGAAAAAATCTATCAAAGCATACTAGTTAACAAGCAATAGCATAGAAAAGGTAGCAACCTGTTTGAAAAAAAGCCTCAAAGAAATGTGGTCTCAATGGTGATGGAATGTCATGACAATCCATAGCAATTTTCTTGTCATAGCATTTGTCATGTCATTCCATCACTATGAAACCACATTTCTTTGAGGCATTTTTTCAAAGAGTTCACTGCCTTGTCTATGCTAACACATTTTTCATACATGTCTATCAAATAGTTTTATCAAACAGTTCATTGTCTTGCTTCTATGGCTAAAAGCCTAAAACAAGTGCTTTTGAACAAGCTATGGATGGTTAGAAAAAATCTATCATAGCATTATAGTAAGCAATAGCATAGACAAGGGAAAGAACTGTTTGAAAAAAATGCCTCAAAGAAATGTGGTCTCATGGTGGTGGAATGCCATGACAAGCAAATTGTTGTGGATTGTCATGGCATTCCATCACCATGAGACCACATTTCTTTGAGGCATTTTTTCAAACAGTTTTCTGCCTTGTCTATGCTACTACATTTATCATACATGTTTACTAAAGCATTTTATCAAATCAGCCAATTTCCTTGTTGCTATGGCTAAAATCCTCAAATAGGTGCTTTCCAAAAGGTATGGATGCTTGAAAAATCTATCAAAGCATACTAATATAAATAGCATAGAAAATGCAGCAATGTTTGAGGGGTGCCTCAAAGAAATGTGGTCTCAATGGTGGAAATGCCATGACAACCATAGCAATTTCTTGTCATGGCATTCATCATGCAATTTCATCACCATGAAACCACATTTCTTTGAGGCATTTTTTCAAAGAGTTCACGGCCTTGTCTATGCTAACACATTTTTCATACATGTCTATCAAAGCATTTTATCAAATAGTTCATTGTCTTGCTACTATGGATAAAAGCCTAAACAGGTGCTTTCGAACAAGCTATGGATGCTTAGAAAAAATATATCATAGCATAATAGTAAGCAATAGCATAGACAAGGGAAATAACTATTTGAAAAAAATGCCTCAAAGAAATGTGGTCTCATGGTGGTGGAATGCCATGACAAGCAAATTGTTGTGGATTGTCATGGCATTCCATCACCATGAGACCACATTTCTTTGAGGCATTTTTTCAAATAGTTCATTGCCTTGTCTATGCTACTACATTTACCATAAATGTTTACCAAAGCATTTTATCAAACAGTTCGCTTCCTTGTTGCTATGGCTAAAAGCATAAAATAGGTGCTTCCAAAAAAGGTATGGATGCTTGGAAAAAATCTATCAAAGCATACTAATAAGTAATAGCATAAAAAAGGGAGCAAATTGTTTGAAAAAAAGCCTCAAAGAAATATGGTCTCAATGGTGATGGAATGCCATGACAATCCATAGCAATTTTCTTGTCATGGAATTCATCATGCCATTCCATCACCATGAAACTGCATTTCTTTGAGGCATTTTTTCAAAGAGTTCACTGCCTTGTCTATATTCCAATTGACTCATTCAAAGAAAAAACCATTTTAGAAAACTCTGATTCAATCAATTAGATCAACATGCATTTCAAAAACACCATTCTCAACAAGGCACTCTTCCATTCAAACAATTCATTCAACTTGTCCCAAATAGTCAATCCATCATTAAAATTGGCTTTTAGACTTTTACCAGACCATCAAGCACTATGAACATCATTATTACAACTAATACAAATCAGGAACTTGCTCTCTTAACTTTTTCCTTACTGAACTTACAATTTCATTTATTATTTTACACCAAGTCTCCTCATTTTCAAACTGTCAAAACAACGTATCTCACTTCTAAACCTTGTCTAAGACTCCATACATCCCTGACACCATCACTTAGAGAACACTATCCCAAAATTAACTCACCAATCACTGTTAGGTCAGACTTCTATTCTCTGAGCAATCAAGGCACTACTTCTTAATGAGACATTCATGCCCTAAATTAGGTAAACCAAACACATTAGTTTCAAAACCCAAGATCCAAAACACTTTTAGAGACCTCTTAATGCTCATGTCCTCATATCAAAAACTTAGAATAACTTATATTGAAGAAATAAGCAATTTTTAGTCTGAACGCTATCAAAAAGGCTACTAAAATAGGTCTAATTTTCAAAGAAGACCCCATTCAAAAATTCCCAAAACACTTAAAACCTCAAAAAAGTCATTAGACATAAAACTAAACTCCCAATTTATCCATTTTTAGGGATTAAAAGACCCCTTTTGATAGTATATTGACAAACCCTTGTTTATAGGGTGAAAAGCTCAAAAATAAATGAGGGTTTCATATACAGGCTACATGAAAACCTCAAAACCTCCAGCCAACCATTGGAACATGTAAAAATACATCTGAAAAGGAATTTGGAAACATCTTCTAGCCCATGCACTTGTTCTTTCTCCAGTATCATGCTAGAAACTGTTCATTTTGATTGGAAAACTCAGAATTTCCTGTGTAGTAGCATCTCCTTCAAGGTATTCTTGCTTTTTCCTCCACTCACAAACATCAAAACATAACAAATAACCTATCCCTAACCTACTCCACTGATCTACTTGACCTACATTGGTGGAGTAGTGTGGAAATGCCTTATAAGACTCAAAACTCAATGCACAGGATTTCAGACCGAGCCATAAGAAGAATGCTCAAAAAAACATTAAATTTAATGGATTCCTTCCAAAATGGATGCAAACAAATGGTAATTCCCAAAAATATTGGAAACAATCTAAATTTGAACCCTAAACTCTTGCACAGACCATACAAGTTAAGAAACAACTGAAAAACACAAAAAATAAGCTAAAACAGGGAACTCTTTGTTAATTTAATTCTTCCAAAATACAATGATATTTTTGCTCAGCGTTTACAATGATTTTAAAGAAGTTTCCAACCATCAAATACCTCTTCATCTTCCTTGATTTTCTTGATTTTCTTGTTTTGTCTCTTCACATTCTTTCTTTTTCTCTCTTTTACAGATTTAGCATTTTGACAATATTACACTTTGTGCTTTTTCATGCCTTGATTACATTTAATTTTGGAATTACATGGACTTAAATACATTTTTGACAACTTATCCTTTTGAAGGCATTACATGACATAGGTGTTCCTGCACCACAAGCTATGGTCTCATGGTTTTTTTTCACATCAACATGATTTGATTCACATTTTTTTCACGTGAAAATCAGCTTGAACCAAATTTTGTATTATGGAGCTATATTAAGTTCAAAAACCAATATAAAAATGATACAAAATAATGTTTGACACTACAAGAAGACATCAAAATGGCTAGTGTACTAAACAAATGCTTATGATTTATGAATAATGTTGATAACTCTACTCAGTTGGTAAATCTACTCAGTTGGCTTCTTTTTTCAAAATCATACAAATTGAACCCTAGCATCAATAGACTCTATATATCAAGCTACCATAATTCAATTTACATCAAGGCCCATATCACTGAGACACAACCCCGAACAATAGGGAGGAATGGCCTAACTTAACAGATACTCACGCCAAACCCTTAAGGGATTGATCCAATTGAACGTAGCTCGGAAATGCATTCCCAAGGCGGTTTGGGTGGGTGCAAGAGACCATTCCTAGTGTAAACATGCCTACCTCGTGATGCTTTGAATAGTCCATTTGGTCACACGAAGCTGCGCAACAAAATTGTAACCACCTTGGAACTTTTCACTGCTTCTATTTGACACTTTTTCCATCAACTCAAAATTGGACACCACGAGAAAACCACTCTGAGATAACCAAAACCGAGAGAGGTTATTGTAGAGGGGCCCAACGTGTTCCCATAGGATTAGATGTGAAGTTTTTAAGCATCACGGTGTCTAAGTAACCTCATCTCAAGTTTGTAGCCATTTTTCCCTTAGACCCTTAAGGGATCGACCGTTGAACGTGAGTCGCATTTATTCTAATGCGGTTTGGGTGTGGTTATAACCATTCATAGCATACAAATTCCTATTTGAAATGTGTTGAATAGTCCAGCTGGTCACACCGAGTTGTAGAACGAGGATTACACCCACCTTGCAACTTTCCACTACTTGCATTTGACACTTTTTCATCAACTCAAAATGGACACCATGAAAACTAACTATGAGATAAACGTAAAATCGTGGAGAGCTTATTGCGTAGGGTCCCAAATACGCATCCTTACAGGATCAAATGAGAAGTTTATGGCATCACAAAGGTTCGAAAATCTCATGCTGAAGTTTGTAGCCATTTTGCCCTTTGGACCCTTTAGGGATCGATTCGGTTGAATGTAGCTTAGAGAAATTTTTCATGTTTGTGTGAGAAAGAGGACCATTCCTAGCATAAACATTCCTATTTAGATGCATTGGAACAATCCATTTGGTCACATGAGTTGCAGGAACCAAAATCAAACCACTTTGAAACTTTCCATTGCTTCCATTTGACATTTTTCCATCAACTGAAGCGGAGACTACTGGAAAACCACTCACGAGATAATGAAAACCAAGAGAGGTTATTGTAGAGGGCCCAACACAATCCCATAGGATTAGATGAGAATTTTCTAAGCATCCGCATGTCACGAGTAACCCTGGCGACGCAGCCATTTTTCCCTTTGGACCCTTAAGGGATCGATCCGATTGAACATAGCTCAGCGCCATTCCATGTGTTTGGGTGTGAAAGAAAAAATTTCCTAGTGTAAACATGCCTATTCAGATGTGTTGGAACAATCTGTTTGGTCACACAAGTTGTAGAATGAAAGTTGCACCACTTTGCAACTTTCCAGTACTTCCATTTGACACTTTTTCCATCAACTGAAAAATGGACACTACGAGAAAACCACTCTGAGATAATGAAAACCGAGAGAGGTTATTGTAGTGAGGCCCAACACGATCCCATAAGATTAGATGAGAAGTTTCTAAGAATCATGGTGTTCGAGTAACCTCATGCTGAAGTTTGCAACCATTCTGCCCTTTGAACCCTTAAGGGATCGATCCGGTTGAACGTAGCTCGAAGCGATTCCATGTGTTTGGGTGTGAAAAAGGACCATTCCTAGTGTAAACATACCTATTCATATGTGTTGGAACAATTTGTTTGGTTAGAAGAGTTAGAGAACGAAAGTTGCATGACTTTGCAACTTTTCACAAGGCAAAAAGACACCTAACCTTCAAATCTTGCTTCCAAACTTTTACCAGACCTTGGTACACTTTATTCATCTTTATTTTGACATGAAAAAAGCTAAAAAACCTTCTTACAACACTATTTAATCAGATTTCACAATTTCTTGCACTAGAAGACCAAATTTGCTTGTAAGTGCTAAAACACTAAATCGGGTGTAACATGCAAACCACAATGAATCTTTACAAGATAAATACATTTTAGGGTACCCATTTTTTCTATTAAATACATATATCATTTTTAGATACACTTATTTTGGAACACATGTCTGCTGTCCCAACTTCTTTGCTTCTAAAGAGATAAAAATGTTAGAAAACAAAGCTTTTTGGTATTTTTTCAAAAGTATGATTGCCAACAACATACAACGTTCACAAGGAATTTTTGAAGGCATATCAACTGATGCAAAGCAGGGTGGTGGAATATAAATTTAGACTTAAGAACCAAGAAACCAAATCAGGTTCATATATCTAATCTAGCTTCCATAAGGTCAACACTATAGTCTTCCAATTCACCACTGAACAACTAAAAGACCAATTCCTTAAAGAGAATTGTAAAAAAATCCATTGATCATCCAAATAACATTCATACTTCATCAAGAAGATAGATCCAAGCTTCCACCTAAGATTCATCTGCCAAAGCTTAAAGAAACATCAAGGTATCATGCTCAAGGGCTACAAGAACTAGCCCAATTTTACAAACAAACCCACCTTTAAACTTCTTGTCATAACAAGATCTCCTAGACAGTCACAAATTGTGCTTCAAAACCACAAATTTTCTGGTCAAATACTCCATACAAGTCTGCTAACCTGCTGCTCCAACAAACCCTCATTTTCCCTCCTAAAATCTAGGGTTTCTCAAGATCTTCACTCAAACAGCCACAATACACAAAACCAAAACATAAAACATGTTGCCTTAGGTCTTCTCAGACCTTCCAACCCTTCCTAAAATCAATGCCAACACAAATCCATGAAAAGACAACTTGGAACCAACATTTTCACATAGAAACTTAACATTTTCTACCTAGGCATCATAATAATTCAAAATTAAAGACTCCCCCTCGATAAGAAACTTCATTCTAGACCTAATATACATGCGTGCAAGTCTTCCCACCAAGTCACATGGTTTTACAGTAGGTGGGAAGACAAAAATTATATTTTTTTAATCACAAAATAGTGATTAATCTATTACACGGGTTGCTACAGAAAAATCAGTATTTCTCCCTCCAAAATGAATATTGGAAGCCCTAAATGGAAGAAAATGGAAGCTAATTCACAATAATGAAAACATGAATGAGAGAGAGATCTAAGAATGTACTGGTCCGTACAGGTGAAGGAAACTCTGAAAATACAGTAAAATCGAGAAATACAATGAAAAATCAGAAATAAAGCATTGAAAACTCTTAAGCAAACATTAACCAAACTTTCTATATTGAATAATTATCCTTGAATGGACTTAAAATAGTAATTAAAATGTCTCTTGATCCTCCCCAACGCATATGCTTTCCTTTTGAACTTTTGTCTTTTTGTCTTCCACTAAAATTGCTAATTTTGGCTTTTGGCAGTTTTTACAACTTTTGCATTTTGCAATTTTTCAATATTTCTTATGCAAACTCTTTAAAGAATCCTTCCTAAGACTCAAATTACATGATAAATGGTCTTTAAAGCCCTTATTTAACACAAATAACCATAAAATACTTAAATTACAAGGTTCACCACATGAATCCCCTTATTGATCAACTTCTTTACATTATGATTCAATTGACCTAATACATACAAAAATGGTATTGAATCCTTATTAAATGAAATAGAATGACCTCAAACTATCTAAGAACACCCCAAATGATCAAATGACCAAATAATAGAAACCACAAGGATTCAAGTGTTGAAAAGATGGAGTTGGTGCTCCTGCTTTCAAAAGTATGATTGCCAACAACATACAACGTTCACAAGGCCTTTTTGAAGGCATATCAACCTCCTCAACTGACTACAACCACTTTTCAACTTCTTTTACAAGTGTTACCCTTTTACAAAATGACAAATTTTG